>JAKFHU010001035.1:40661000-41322000 GCA_023783475.1 Daubentonia madagascariensis
GAGACACCTGACCTGTCATCCCCCTGCTTAAAACCCTTCAAGGGTGTCTGTCCTCGTTGGAATAAAGCCCAAGCTCCCTCTGAGATCTCCAGGATCCCGCCTGACCTCTGTCACCTCATCTGGGACCGCCCTCCCCACTGCTCTGCGCTTGAGCCATGCTGGCCTTTTTCAGCTCCTCCAATGTGTCCAGCTCTTCCCTGACACCGCCACTCTGGCTTGCCTTCCCTCAGTGCCCTCTCTTAGTCCTTCAGTTCTCACCTTACACACCACCTGTTCAGAGAGGCCATCTATTTTAGTTATCTTTTGCTGCAATACAAACCATCCCAAAACTCAGTGGCTTAGAACAACAACCATCTTATTATTTCTCATGATTCTGTGAGTTGCCTGGGGCTTAGCTGGATGGATCTTCTGCTGGTCTTGCTTGGGCCTCTCTCAAGTGGCCACAGTGAGAAGGCAGCTGGGGCTGAAACATTTGAGACAGCTTCACTCACACATCTGGCATCTTGGCAGGAACGTCTCACCTGGGACACTGGGATGGCTGGGCCTCTCTGTGTCATCCCAGGGGCTCACTCCCCCCATGTGGCCTCTCCATATGGTCTCTCCAGAAGGATGGCCAGACTGATTTGAGCCTGGAATGAACCCATTAAAAGCCTTGTTAGAATAGAGAGCTGTGGATCTCTATATTTGTTAGTGTGGATAATGGTTCCCAGGAATGATGGTGTAGTATAGTGGAAAAGAACAGGACTTTGGAGTCCAAAGTTCAAATCCCACCTCTACCGTATGTGATTCTTGCTTATTGATTAAGACTCCTTTGGTTGCTAATGATAGAAATAGATTCTGGCTAGCTTGAGCAAAAAGGGGGAATTTGTTGGAATGTAGTAGTCAGGGTTCTTCAGAGAAACAGAACCCATAGGATATAGACAGGTATATAGAAAGAGATTTATTATGAGGGATTGGCTCACATAATTATGAAGGCTGAGAAATCTCATGATCTGCCCTCTGCAAGCTGGAGTTCCAGGAAAGCTAATAGTGTAGTTCCAGTTCAAACCCGAAGGCCAGAGAACGAGGGGATTGTTGGGGGGAGCATGGGGGGATAGAGCGGGGTTTGCTGTGTAAGTACTGGTCCAAGTCAGAAAGCCCAGGAACCAGAAGCACTGATGTCCAAGAGCAGGAGAACATGGATGTCTCAGCTCAAGCAGAGAGAAAACACACCCTTCCTCTGCCTTTTCATTCTATTCGGGTCCTCGACAGATTTGATGATGCCCGCCTGCATTGGTGAGGGCCATCTTCTTCAGTCAGTCTATGATTCCAATGCTAATCTCTTCTGGAAACACTCGCACAGAATACCCGGAGATAATATTTTACCAGCTTTCTGGGCATCTCCTAGCCCAGTCAAGTTGACCCATAAAATTAACCACCAGAGATCACGCGGATGGGTTGGCCACCACGACTCTGCAGTGGGAACCCGTGGGCCTTTTTCCAGAGTGTGCTGTTGACCCGTCTTGACCTCAGTGATCCTTACCTTTGTGTCTCTCATTCTTTAGCTCCAAGTCCCACGTCTCCATCTCCCTCAAGATTCTGTCTGACCAAGCTTGGTTCAAGTATCAAACTCTTTGGTCGGCCAACAAGCCAGGGCTAGGGCGTGTAGTCACATGGTGCAGCACAGGATGCTAGGGGCCCCCTGAGGGTGGGGTACACAGCCAGGAAAGGGGAGTCAGTGTGAGGTGGCTGCAGAACCCAAGTGGGGCAGCTACACGAGGTCAACTAGGCCTACTAGTAACTAGGTTACTGGTAATCCTCACTTTCCCTCACACAGAAGGTAGGATCTTCTACCTCTCAAAATTGTTGTAAGAATTAATCACAGTAATGTCAAAAAGTACCAAACACATAGTAAACGCTAAATTTATGGTGTCATTATTGTTTTTAAAACAGTTTGTTTTGTTTTGTTTTGTCTTTTTGTGACGGGATCTTGCTCTTGCTGAGGCTGGTCTTGAAATCCTGACCTCAAGCAATCCTCCTGCCTCGGCCTCCCAGAGTGCTGGGATTATAGGCGTGAGCCACTGTGCCTGGCCTTTAAGACAGTTTTAATACTAGTGAAGAAATTAATGGACTGGTGATAGCTTCAAAACATCATCATGGTCTTAAAGGAAGGTTCCAGGCTCATCTTATACTTGCCTTGCTCCAGCCCTGGAATCAGCCATTTCTCCAAGAAGCCCTTGTTCCTTTTATAAAAAATGGTATTCAGATGCCAAGACCTGGTCCCTAGATATGCTCACTGCTGTTAAAATGTCGGTTCTTCCAGGTGCTGTCAGGGGACAGAGCTGGGGAACACACATGCACACATCCATTTTTATGTACATTTATTTGTGTCTCACTATATGTGGAAAATCATGACTTCACAGTGATACCTTCAATTCCAATCCAACACCATAGGGTTCATTCTGGGTGTCTCCTTTGTCATATTTGTTAATTTCCTGATTTTGATGGCTATATTGTGGTTATGAAGGAGGATGTCCTTATTTGGAAGAAATACACACTAAAGTATTTACCCAGTGATGAGGCATAAAGTCAGCAATTTATTCCCAATCGATTCAGGGAAAAAAAAGTTCTTTGAGCCATACTTGCAACTCTTCTGTAAGTTTGAGATTTTTGAAAATAAAATTAAAAACAAATACTACTCCAGACGCTGAGGCGGAAGGATCTCTTGAGCCCAAGAGTTCAAGGCTATCGTGAGCTGTGATTGCAGCACTGCACTGCAGCCTGGGTGACAGGGTGAGACCCTGTCTCTGAAAAAAGTAAAAAAAGAAAAGAAAAAAAAATTAAAAATAAACAAAATCCTACAGTGAATAACCTCACAGATGTATCATTTCCTTACATGGGCAGGTGAATTACTAAAGGGAGAAATGCCGCATCAAAGGGCCTGCGCGTTTGTAATTTTAATGGATGTTGCCCAAAGTGCCCTCCATAGCGGTTTTATGATTTACACAAATCCCCACCTGGAGTGAACCGGCGCCCTCACTTTCCCCAAGATAGTGTTTTATCAAACTTTAAATCTTTTAAAAATAATCCATTTTGTGAAAGCTGTTCTCTTGTGTAGTTTTAATTTGCATTTCTCTTATTATGAGTGAGTTTGAGCTTCTTTTCAGAGACTTAAACGCCGGTTGTGTTTCCCTGTCCTTGAGTGCTGGTGCAGTCTTTACCCATACTTTTGTTCTTTTATAATTATTGATTTAGCACCTCCAGATATGATGGCAATTAGCCCTATAACAGTAGCAAATATTTTTCCCAATTTGTCACTTGTCTCTTCACTTTTCTGAAGATAATTTTGGCATGCGGATAGTCTTTATTATGCGGCCACATTCATCATTCCTTTATTTTATAGCTTTCATAAAAAAGAGAGCTATTTCAAATAAGAAAGCTGTTTCGTTTTACAGCAACAAAGGATTATTAAAAAATTGTTTCTCTATGGTTTCTTCTAGCGCATGTTTTTAAATTTTATTTACTTATACATTTAGATACTGGACACATTTAAAATTTATACTAATCCACCTTCACTTTTTTTTTCCAGAAGGCAACCTCATTTATTGAATAATTCCTCTTTCCCATGTGGTTTGAAATGCTGCCTTTACTGTATACTAAATTCCTATAACTACTGCATTTGGGCCTATTTCTGAGACTTCTGTTCTGGTCCATAGATCTCTCTCTCCCCTCTCTCTTCTCACCTGTGTCTCTGGCCGCTCCCCCACCCCCTATCTCATGGCATCCCCTCCTTTTCTGTCCTGTTACATCTTCCCTCGGCTCTCCCAAGCTGATTTCACCAGGCTTCATGGTTTCGATACCAGCTGTGTGTTGAAGGTATATGGTATTTATATCTCTACCTGGCCCTGTCCCCTGGACTCCAGACTCATGCAGCAACTGTTCCCTCAGCGGCTCCACTTAGAAGCTTAATGTGCATTTCGAAAATAACATTTCTAAATCCAAACTCCTGATCCTCCCCAGAACTGCTGCTCCTACAACATTCTCTACTTGAGAAACAGCAGCTCCATTTTTTCTGTAGCTCCAGTCAAAACTGTTCAAGTCTTGACTCCTCTCCTATGCTGTCCATCCACTCTGTCAAGTCCTGTCCGCTCTGCCCCCCAATAGATCCAGAATCCAGCCAGCTCCCCAACGTCCACCTCTGCCCCATCACCTATCTCTGCCCTGAGGTATGGCAGTAGGTTTCTGTGGTGGCCCCGATCCTACCCACTGACCCCACATCCTTTCTCCCCTTAGCAGCCAAAATGATCCTTTTAAATGTAAGCCAGATCATGTCCTCCTCTGCTCAAAACCCTGCAGTGGCTCCCAAAGTCCCACAAAGACCCCCATGGCCTACCTGACCTGCCCCCAGCTAACTCTTAGACCTTAATCTTCTTCCATGCATCCACTCTCTTGCTTGCTCCAGCCACCCTGGTCCTCCTTCTGTTCCTTGAATACACCAAGAGGACTCCTGCCTCAGGGCCTTTGCACATGCTGTCTCCTCTACTTATAATTCCTCTTCCCCAGCTACACATATGGCTCTCTCCTTCACCTTCTTCAGGTCTCTACTGAAATGCACCTTCTTTGAATAACTCTATATAAACTTATAGACTTATATATCTGTAAGACTTACATAAACTTTAGACTTATGTAGACATAAGTTTACCCTATATGACACTTGGACATACATTAAAAAAATTGCAAAATAAATTGGCTAAGGTATCCTAAAATTTCTTAATATTGAATCTGTCTCTTCTGAATCATAGTTTGATTCTGACCATTGACGTTCTTGTTTTTCCAAACAACATTGTCTTCTGTGCCTTCAAGAATGATAGTTTGATGATGCAGCTTTTCTTGAAAACACTACCCCATATCATCTCCAGGATTTCTTCCAATTTGCTGATAACCTTGGCTAGTGCTGCTGTATATGGACAGGCGATGACAATTACATCCTGACTGCCACCTGGATGGCAGGCTTGTAAGAAATACTGCAATTTCAGAGATTTCTGTTTTCCCCTATCCCCTAGGCAACCAGGGAAATTTCAGAGATGTTAAATTGTAAAAACAACAAGAAACAGAAAACAGAATCAATGAATGATGGTACTATCTGGTAGGGCTAATATCCCTTACTGTTCTTTTCCAAACTTTTTTCTAGTTATTCTTACTAATTTTTCTTTTGCGAGTGAAGTCAGGAAATCTTATTTACACAAATGGTTGACAATGAATGACAAACAAATAAATGATAATAGCAAATAGCAGCACAAGCAGAACCAGACCTAATCATTTGGTTAATCATTTCATATATCAGTTATAAGTGCCTTCTGCATCAGTGTGGAATTAAATACCTGGCAGTTCCTCCCATCCTATGCTCTTGGCAGACATTGCTAATCCACCAAAGTTCTCTTTTTCACTGATACAAGAGGAGGCCTTAAACACTTTCTCAGCACAGCATTCCAGGTGGCCATTACCAGTTGATTAGAGGTGGCACATGGGATTAAATCCCCCCAAGCCGACAGTCACCCAGGGCATGTGGAGGTGAAAGGCAGAGAAGGCAAAATCTGTTATCAATTCTTCACCAAGGCAGGATGCACACTCTAAACAGCACTACCCCTCCTTTGGGTATTGATACACCATCCCTGTATCAATTGCAAGACATTTAAAGACTTCCCCCACTACCAGGCGCACACACAGGCCAGCCTCATCCAGGGCCCTGGATCAGACTACCCATAAGTAGAGTCATGTAAGACTCTTCTTCAGCAAAGCTGAGAGGCCAGCAGCTATTTTACGTTTCACAGTGTTCTCCTTCCCCGCCCTAACGTATTCAGCAGCCTCCACTCAGGCTCCCTGATTCACACTGAAGAGTAAATGACCAAAGCCCAGTCAGAACCTCCCAGGGGCCCACCACCTTATTTTAAGCAGTGCTTCTAAATCACCTGGGCTTCTGGTTATAATGTAGGCTCTGAGTGAGTAGGCCTGGGCTTGGGCTTGGTGATTCTGTTTCACGGACTAGAGAAACAAGGTGCTAAGTGTATTCATTAACTTAGGCTGCTGCAACAAAATACCACAGTCTGGTGGCTTAAACAACATTTATTATTTAAATTTATTATTATAAATTTATTTCTCACAGTTACGAAGGCTAGAAGTCCAAGATCAAAGTGCCAGCAAGGTGGTATTTATTATGAGACCTCTTCTTTTGGCTGTAGGCAGCCACCACTATCTCACTGTGTGCTCATATGACCTCTTCCTTGTGCAAGTGAGGAGACAGAATGAGCTCTCTGGTCTCTTCTTATAAAGACACAAATCCTATCAGATCAGAGCCTACCCTTATGACCTCACCTAACCTTAGTTACTTCCTTAGAGGCCCCATCTCCAAATGAAGCCACACTGTGGGGTTAGGGCCTCAACATATGTGTCTCACCGGGGGGACAGTAAGTCCATGACAGTAAGGAACAGAACACTAGGGGAAATGTCCTATTTTTTCAGGTCACTGGGGCAAGCGAGTATTCTCTGGACACCCACACTGGTCCTGTCCTGAACACCTGCAACCAATCTGGAGGATTTATCAGTGACTAAGGCCAGCAGTGTTGTGCTGCTGGCAGGAAAGATCCATTGTCTAATTATGGACCTCAGCATCTGAGAATTATGGGGAGAAGCCAGTTTTCAATTCATTTTAACAGAGCTTCTCTCTGTGGCAATTCCAGCCAAATAAGCCGACTCTGCAGGTTCCAGGCAGAGAGGGCTTTGTGTACAGGCTATATTTAGTGCCCAGGTGGCAGGTGGACATCTGCCACAATGAGCCCAGCACTACTGTGCTCACCACTGCAGCATGTCAGAGTGACTTCCAAGGGCTTGTGTGGCAGCATGGAGGCTCTCATGACCAGGTACCTCCTCCCTGCTCTGGGTGGCTTTGGAAAAGCTGCCTCCACTGGCACTGTGCCTTTTTATGGGCACCATGCCCTGGGCCTACTGGCTTGTTAAAGGGCTGTAAAAATGCGATGGTTTGAATGTGTCCCCCGAAAAGCACATTTTGGAAACTTAATCTGCAATGCAACAGTGTTGGGAGGCAGGGCCTAAGGGGAGTTGTTTAGGTCATGAGGGCTCTGCCTTCATGAATGGATTAATGCTGATTGTAAAAATGGTTTGAGACTGCAAGTTCACTCTCTTGCCCTCTCTCGCCCTTCTGCCTTCTACCATGGATGGTACAGCAAGAAGGCCCTTGCCAGAGGCAGGCCCTGGATCTTGGACTTCCCAACCTTCAGAACTGAGAGACGATAAATTTCTGTTCAATATAAATGGCCCAGTCTCGGGTATTCTGTTATAGCAGCAAAAATAGACTAAAACAAGAAAATATTTGAAACCTGAATTAAAACTTTATTGGCTTCAAGAGACAAAAATTTCTACACTGGAATTAGTAAATGTTAATTGAATGTCCATAAAATGTCAATGGTCACCTGTAATTCAACTCTATTGTTATATAATATATATCTAATAACTACATAGTTATTATATTATTGCATAATATAGTAGCACTTATATATAAGAACAATATGAATAATTTATTTTTAAAAAGCTAAAAAGTATAAAAGTCCTTTCAAATTTTCTAGAGCAAACAGATATAGTTAATATGGACTATGGGTGCATTTTCATATTTGATATGATATGGTGGCAGGCCTCGCCCAGGTATGTCCTCTGATGCCCACAAAGACCGTGGCCCTCAGACAAGGCCTGGTTCGTGCCCCCACCTACTGCCATGTTTTCAAGGACACTCAGCTTGGCCCATTATGATCTGGGAATCACCTCAGTTCAATGCTCCATAGCAGAACGTCTCATGGTGTCATCCAGGGACTGTCTGCAATATTGGGAGTGCTTGTTAAAAATGCAATTTCCTGGGCCTTGAGAAATACTGGATCAGATTATCTGGAAGAGGGCCCCAGGAAGTGTACTTTTAACAAGTGTACTTTTAATCACTCCCTGGTGATTCTGATGCACAGTAAGCTATATGAACCGGAGCTCTACAGGATCTGCTTCCTGTTTGGCAAAGAGCTAAGAAGAGATGGTGAAAAGTCAGTCTCAGAGTATGAAACCAGGACACTCCAAATGTTTCACACAAAGGCTGGCACCAGACTCAAGATCCAGGGAAGAGGTCTAGAGCCAGATGAAACATCAGGTAAAGCCACAGACACAGGTTTGTGCCCTTTCTGGCTCCTGAATTCTCCCACATGTGCCAAGCCAGTCCTCAGGGCTCAGGCCCTGGCAGGAGCTCTCTGGAGCTGGATTAAATATCCACAGCAGGATCAAAGGGATAGACATGGGGGTGTTGTTGGGGGATGGAAGATATGTACTCATTTATTTAGTGTGCATTCATTCATCCAATATTAATTGAGCACCTACTCTGCCCCAGGCACTAGGCCTTGGCCATACTGCAGTAGGCAAAAATGCATATTCTTACTTGCCTTGTGGGGCACAGAGAGATCTGGCATAGCTGCTGGGTAGATGATGACAGGCCCGCTTGGAACCAGTGGGTGTTGCTGGGAAGTGAAGTTTAGATTAGGTCATAAGGGTGGGCTCTGATCTGATAGGATTTGTGTCTTTATAAGAAGAGACCAGAGAGCTCATTCTGTCTCCTCACTTGCACAAGGAAGAGGTCATATGAGCACACAGTGAGATGGTGGTGGCTGCCTACAACCAAGAGAAGAGGTCTCATAATAAATACTACCTTGCTGGCACCTTGATCTTGGACTTCTAGCCTCTGTAACTGTGAGAAATAAATTTCTGTTGTTTAAGCCATGAGACTGTGGTATTTTGTTGCAGCAGCCTGAGCTAATGAATATACTTTGCACCTTGCTTCTCTAGTCCATGAACCAGAATCACCAAGCCCAAGCCCAGGCCTACTCACTCAGAGCCTACATTATAACCAGAAGCCCAGGTGATTTAGAAGCACTGCTTAAAATAAGGTGGTGGGCCCCTGGGAGGTTCTGACTGGGCTTTGGTCATTTACTCTTCAGTGTGAATCAGGGAGCCTGAGTGGAGGCTGCTGAATACGTTAGGGCGGGGAAGGAGAACACTGTGAAACGTAAAATAGCTGCTGGCCTCTCAGCTTTGCTGAAGAAGAGTCTTACATGACTCTACTTATGGGTAGTCTGATCCAGGGCCTGGATGAGGCTGGCCTGTGTGTGTGCCTGGTAGTGGGGGAAGTCTTTAAATGTCCTGCAATTGATACAGGGATGGTGTATCAATACCCAAAGGAGGGGTAGTGCTGTTTAGAGTGTGCATCCTGCCTTGGTGAATCCTGATAACAGATTTTGCCTTCTCTGCCTTTCACCTCCACATGCCCTGTGGCCACAGGAAGGGTTCTGTCTTAGTCTGTTTCGTGCTGCTGTGACAGAATACCCAAGGCTGGGTAATTTATAGAGAATAGAGACTTATTACTTTCAGTTCTGGAGGCTGGGAAGTCCAAGGTTGAGGGGCTTGCATCTGGCAAGGGCTTTTTGGCTACATCACAACATGGTGGAAGGCATCACATGGGCAAGAGCATGAGAGAGAGAGAGAGGAAGAGAAGAGAAGAGGAGGGGAGGGGAGGGGAGGGAGGAGAGAGAGAGAGATGGAGAGAAGAAGGGAGCTAAACATCCTTTATCGGAAATTCACTCCCATGATACCTAACCCACTCCTGTGATAACGGCATTAATCCATTCATGAAGGCAGAGCCCTCATTGACCTAATCACCTCTTAGAGGTTCCACCACTCAACACTCTGTATTTTTTCTAGTTTTTTTATCATTTATTTTTTGTTTGGTATATTCATGGGGTACAAGTGCAATTTTGCTACACTGATGTGATAGTCATGGCCATCAATGTGTCCATCACTGGAGCACATTGTACCCACAAGCAACCTTCCATCACCGCCCCTCCACCCCTCTGAGTCTTTCCACTGTCCATTATCCCACACTCTGCTTTCATGTGTACACATTATTTTGCTCCCACTTATAAGTGAGAACTTGTGATATTTGTCGTTCTGTGTCTGAGTTGTTTCACTTAAGATAATCGCCTCCAGTTCTATCCATGTTGCTGCAAAAGACATGATTTCATTCATTTTTATGGCTGAATAGTATTCCATAGTGTATATATACCTCATTTTATTTATCCAATCTTCAGTTGGTGAGCTCTTAAGTTGATTCCATACCCTTGCTATTGCGAATAGTGCTGTGGTAAACATTCAAGTGCAGGTATCTTTTTTATATATTCTTTTCCTTTGGGTAGATACCCATTAGTGGAATTGCTGGATCATATGGTAGTTCTATTTTTAGTTCTTTGAGAAGTCTCCATACTGTTTTCCATAGAGGTTTCACTAATTTACATACCCACCAACAGTGTGTAAGAGTTCCTTTTTCTCTGCATCCTCATCAACATCTGTTATTTTTTGTCTTTTTAATAATAGCCATTCTGATTGGTGTAAGATGATATACCTCATTGTGGTTTTAATTTGCATTTCTCAGATGATTAGTGATGTTGAACATTTTTTCATATGCTTGTTGGCCATTTATTTGTCATCTTTTGAAAAATTTCTATTCATGAACTTAGCCCCTTTTTAATGGGAGGTTTATTTATTTTTTTACTGTTGAGTTGTTTGAGTTCCTTGTAAATTCTGGATATTAGTCCCCTGTTAGATTTATAGTGTGCAAAATATTTCCCCCATTCCACAGTTTGTCTGTTCACTCTGTTGATTATTTCTTTTGCTGTGCAGAAGCTTTGTAGTTTAATTAAGTCCCATTTTTCTATTTTTGTTTTTGTTGCCTGTGCCTTTGAGGTCTTAATCATGAATTCTTTGCCTAGACCAATGTCTAGAAGAGTTTTCCCTAGGTTTTCTTCCAGTGTGTTTATAGTTTCAGGTCTCACATTCAAGGTTTTAATCCATCTTGAGTTGTTTTTTGTGTATGGTGAGAGATAGGGGTCCAGATTCATTATTCTGTGTGTGGTAATCCAGTTTTCCCAGCACCATTTACTGAAGAGGGTGTTCCTTCCCCAGTGTATATTCTTGTTGGCTTTAACAAAGGTCAGGTGGCTGTAAGTATGTGGCTTTATTTCTGTGTTCTTCATTATGTTCCATTGATCTATGTGTCTATTTTTATACCAGTACCATGCTGTTTTGGTGACTATACCCTTATGGTATAATTTAAAGTCAGGCAATGTGATGCCTCTAGCTTTGTTCTTTTTGTTCAAGGTTGCTTTGGTTATTCAGACTCTTTTTTGGTTCCATATACACTTAAGAGTTATTTTCTCTAATTCTATAAAAAATTTGATAGAGATTGCATCGAACCTGTAGATCGCTTTGGACAGTATGGTCATTTAAATAATATTAATTCTTGAGATCCATGGGCATGGGATGTTTTTCCATTTCTGTCATCTACAATTTCTTTCATCAGTATTTTGAAGTTTTCCTTGTAGAGATCTTTCACTTCCTTGGTCAAATATATTCCTAGGTATTTTATTTTATTTTTTTGTATCTATTGTAAATATGATTGTCTTCTTGATTTGGTTCTTGGCTAGATCATTATTGGTGTATAGAAATGCTACTGATTTCTGTACATTGATTTTGTATCCTGAAACATTATTGAATTTATTTATCAAATCTAAGATTTTTTTTGGTGGTCTTCAGCGTTTTCTAGATATAAGATTACATCATCAGTGAACAGGAATAATTTGACTTCCTCTTTTCCAATTGGGGTGCCTTTTATTTTTTTCTCTTGCGTGATAGCTGTGGCAAGGTCTTCCAGTACTATGTTGAATAAGAGTGGTGAAAGTGGGCATGCTTGTCTTGTTCTAGTTCTTAGGGAGTATGCTTTCAACTTTTTTCTTCTTAGTGTTTAGTCCTCCAAGACATCTGAATTTTTCTTTCTTTTTTTTCTTTGGAGAAAGAGGGGTCTCTCTATGTTGCTCAGGCTGGTGTTGAACTCCTGACCTCAAGCAATCCTCCTGCCTCGGCCTCCCAAAGAGCTAGGATTACAGGCATGAGCCACTGCACCCAGCCTGTGCTTTCATCTTTTCCCCATTAAGTATGATGTTGCCTATAGGTTTGTCATATGTGGCCTTTATTATTCTGAGGTGTATTTCTTCTCTGTCTAGTTTGCTGAGGATTTTTATCATCAAGTGATGCTGAGTCACACCTTGAGGTGTGACTTTTCTGCATCTATTGAGGTGATCATATAGTTTTTGTCCTTAATTCTGTGTGTGTGATGTATTACATTTATTGATTTGTGTATGTTGAACCATCCTTGCTTCCCTGGTATAAAACCCACTTGATCATGGTGTATTATCTTTTTGATGTGCTGTTGGATACAATTTGCTGGTATTTTGTTGAAGATTTTTGTGTCTGTATTCATCAGGGATATTGGTCTATATTTTTCTTTCTTTCTTGTGTCTTTGTCTGGTTTTGGTATCAGGGTAATACTAGCCTTGTAGAATGAGTTAGAGAGAATTCCCTCCTTCTTGATTTTTTGGAACAGTTTCAGGAGGATTTGTATTAGTTCCTTGTATGTCTGGTAGAATTTGCCTGTGAATCCATCTGGCCCTGGACTTTCTTTTGTTGAGAGATTTTTTTAGTTGCTAATTCAATCTCTCTACTTGTGATTGGTCTGTTAAGGAGTTCTATTTATTCCTGGTTCAATCTCGGGAGGCTGTATGTTTCCAGGAATTTATCCATTTCTTCTAGGTTTTCTAGTTTGTAAGCATATAGTTGTTCAAAAGTCTCTGATTTTTTTTTTTGAAACAGGGTCTTGCTTTGTTGTCCAGACATGAGGGCAGTGGCATGATCATAGCTTACTACAACCTGAAACTCCAGGGCTCAAGCAATCCTCCTGCCTAAGCCTCCCAAGTAGCTGAGACTACAGCATGTGCCATAAAGCCTGGCTAATTTTTTCTATTTTTAGTAGAGATGGGGTTTCGCTCTTGCTCACACTGTTCTGCAACTCCTGACCTCAAGTGATTCTCCCACCTTGGCCTCCCAAAGTGCTGGGATTACAGATGGGAGCCACTGCACCTGGCCTATGATGATCTTTTGTAGTTCTGTGGTATCAGTTGTAATGTCTCCTTTTTCATTTCTGATTTTTTTAATTTGGATCTTAGCTGTTCTTTTCTTGGTTAGTCTGGCTGGTGGTTTATCAATTTTGTTTTTTTTTTTATAGAATCAACTTTTTCTTTCATTTATCCCTTGTATTATTATTTTTCTTTTGGTGGTCTCTATTTCATTTAGTTCTACTCTGATGTTTGTTATTTCTTTTCTTCTGCTAATTTTGGGTTTGCCTTGTTCTTGTTTTTCTACTTCCTTGAGGTGTGACATTAGGTTGTTAATTTGTGATCTTCCTACTTTTTTGACATAGGCATTTAGTGCTATAAAATTCCCTCTTAGCACTGCTTTTGCTGTATCCCACCAGTTTGAGTATGTTGTGTTTTCATTTTCATTCATTTCAAAAAATTTTTAAATTTCCATCTTAATTTCTTCTTTGACCATTCAGTGATCATTCAGGAGCATGTTGTTTAATTTCTATGTATTTTCATATGTATTTTCAACCTCAGTGCCTGAGGTTCCTCTTCATATTTATTTCTAGCTTTATTCCACTGTGGTCTGAGAATACACTTGATAAGATACTTGATAATATTTCAGTTTTTTTGTTTATTGTAGTACCATTCACAATTGCAAAGATGTGGAATCAACCCAAGTGCCCATCAATTCATGAGTGGATTAACAAAATGTGATCTATGTATACTATGGAATACTACTCAGCCATGAAGAAGGATGAATTAAGTCCTTTTGCAACAATTTGGATGGAACTGGAAACCATTATCCTAGTGAAGTATCTAAAGAATGGAAAAACAAACACCACATATACTTGCTATTAAATTGGAACTAACTGATGAGCACACATGTGCACAGAGGGAAGTAAAACTCAGTGGAAATCAAGCAGGGGGGAGGGGGAGGAGGGGATGGGTGAAAACCTATCTAATAAGTACAATGAACACTATCTGGGTGATGGGCACACTTATAATCTTGATTCAAGCATAACAAAAGCAATCCATGTAGACAAAAACATTTGTACCCCTGTAATATTTTGAAATAAAAAGAAAAAAAGATTTCAATTAAAAAAAATTTTGTGAGGACTTGTTTTGTGGCCTGACATGTGGTTTATCTTGGAAAATGTTCTATGTGCTGATGAAAAGAATGTATATTCTGTAGTTGTCAGGTAGAATGTTCTATAAATGTCTGTTAAGTCCATCTGGCCTAAAGTCCAGTTTAAGTCCAATGTTTTTTGTTGATTTCCTGTCTTGATGATCTGTCTAGTGCTGTGAGTGGGGTGTTGAAGTCCCCCACTATTATTGTGTTGCTGTCCCCCACTATTCTTTAGGTCTAGTAATATTTGTTTTGTCAGTTGGGTGCTCTGATGTTGGGTGCATATACATTTAGGATTGTTATAGCCTCTTACTGAATTGATCCCTTTATAGTTATATAATGACTTTCTTTGTCTTTTTTACTGTTTTTGATTTAAAGTCTGTTTTATCTGATGTAAGTACAGCTACTTCTGCTAACTTGTGTTTCCATTTGCATGGAATATCTTTTTCCACTCAGTCTATGTGTGTCTTTATGGGTAAGATGAGTTTCTTGTAAGTAGTATATATTTAAATCGTGTTCTTAAAATCCATTCTGCCAATCTATCTTTTAAGTGGAATATTTAACCCATTTATGTTCAAGGTTAATATTGATATGTGAGGCTTCATTCTTCTCATATTGCTAATTGTTTTCTAGTTTTTTAAATAAACTTTTTGTTTCCTTTTCCGTGTCTTTGTGGTTTGATGAAATTCTGTCATGTTGTGATTTGATTCCTTTCTCTTTCTCCTTTGTGTGATTGCTTTATAAGACCTGTAAATTTTATATTTTCATGTGTTTTTAGGATGGTGAATATTGACCTTTTGTTTCCATGTTTAAGACCACTTTAAGCACATTTCCTGTAGGGCTAGTCTAGAGGTGACAAATTCTCTCAGTGTTTGCTTGTCTGGGGAAGACTTTTATTCTGGCAGGATATAAAATTCTTGGCTGGCAGGTTTTTTTCTTCCAGCACTTTGAAAATGTCATCCCATTCTCTTCTGGCCTATAAGGGTTCTGATAAAAAGTCCACTGTCAGTCTGATGGCATTTCCTTTATAGGTGACAAGATGGTTTCTTTTGCTAATGTTAAAATTCTTTCTTCCACTTTGACTTTAGACATTTTGAATATCATATGCTGTGGTGATGTGCTTTTTGCAATGTACTTGCCTGGGGATCTCTGGGCCTCCTGTGGCTGGAAATCTAAAGTTCTTGCTACACTTGGGAAGTTTTCATCTATTATTTTCTTTAAAAGTTTTTCTAAACTTTTTGATCTCTCTTCCCCATTGAGAAGATTGATAATCTGTAAGTTTGGTCACTCTATGTAGTCCCAGATGTCTCAAAGGTTTTGTTCATTCTTTTTTTCCTTATTTATATCTGACTGGATTATTTCAAAAGACCTGTCTTCAAATTCAGAGACTCTTTCTTCTGCTTAGTCTAGTCTGTTATTGAAGCTTTTGAATGTATTTTGCATTTCCTTCCATGGATCTTTCAGTTCCAGAATATCTGTTTGGTTTTTTATTTAAAGATATTTATCTGCTTGGTAAATTTCTCATTCATATCCTAAACTGATTTTCTGATTTCTTTGTATTGGTTTTCAGATTTCTCTTGCATGTCATTGAGCTTCTTTAAAATCAATAGTTTGAATTTCTTGTCTGGCATTTTGAGGAGTTCTTTTTGATTGGGATGTGTTGCTGGACAATTGTTTTGGTCCTTTGGTGGTATCATATTTCATTGCTTTTCCATGTTTTCTGTGTCCTTCCATTGATATCTGCACACCTGGTGTAGTAGTCACCTTTTCCAATTTTTTGAAATTGCTTTCATAGGTGGGAATTTTTTCCTGAAGATGTATATATGTTGTTGGTTGAGTAGGACACTTTGGCTTTGACTTTGAGTGCCTGTGGTAGTTTGATCTTCATATGATTTCTTTGGCAATACACAGGGTCAGTGGTATCTGTGATTTCCTTGGTGGCTTAGGGTATGGCTATTAGTTGAGACTCTGGTTAAATTTTGCTGGGGACTTGGATACCAGCTAAGCCAGTCTTTGGGCCCTGGTGGTGGCGGCAGCGGGCTGGGTGTGCCTGTTTTTAGGCCCCAGAGCAGCTTATGTTGGCACCAGTGTTAGTGGATCTTGGCTTGGACCTCCAGGTGTCTTGCTCAGAAGCTAGTAGTGAGAGCAGTTGGCTGGGTGTGTGGGTTTTCAGACCACTGGGAAGCTGACGTGATGTGGGTAATGGTAGTAGCAGTGGTGTATCAACCCACTGGGACCCAAAGAGTCTGAGTTAGTGCTTCTGGTAGCTGTGATTGGTTTTGTTGAGTGGGCTAGTCTTAAGCCCACAGCTTCTCATAGCAGGATGGTAGGTATGGTCCTAAGTGTGTTAGGAGAGCTTGGCCTCCTCAATCCCTTCCTGGCTGGATGATGGCTGCAGCCATGTCACCTCAAACTTCACCCAAGTGTGGGGCACAGCCCAGCATTAACCTCTCAAAATATGCTGGATGTGGGCCTGTGACCAGAGAGGGCAGGCCCCCACTCAGGAGAGCAACATGGATAAGAAGCTGTGGGGAGTGCAGTCCACTTGTGTCTCGGTCTCACAGCAGCCCACTGCAGGGTGGCGGGCATTGTCCTGGGTATGCATAGGACAGCCTGGTTTCCCTGTCCCTCCCTGGCTGGGCAGCAGCTAATGCCACATCAGCTGAAACTCAGTCCAAGGGCTGGGCACAGCCCAGTATTAAACTCTCAAAATGGTGCCTTGGGCCTATGACCCAGGGAGGATGGGGCCCCTCCCAGGCATGCAGCATAGGCAAGAAGCTGTAGGGAGTGCAGTCCATTCATGTCTCACTCTCACAGCAGCCTGCTGCAGGGGCAGTGGGTATTGTCCTAGGCATTTGTCAGAGAGTCTGGTTTCTCTGTCCCTCCCACCACCTTTCAACACTGTTGCATTGGGGATTATGGTTCCAACAACATGAACTTTGGGGGACACATTTAAACCACAGCAGGATCCCATTTCACTCCAAGAGAGGAAGGGGCCTCAGCTAAGGCAGCCTCTGTGGAATGTCTGCTGAAAGATTTGGCATAATCAACCAATCAACTAGTAAATCTTAACACCTGCCTCTCTCACCCTCTCCCATCCATTTCCAGTTCCTGTCTATTCTACTTTGAAAATATCTCTTGCAACCATCCACTTCTCTTCATTCCTATTGTCACTATCACAGCCTAAGCCACTGGCATCTCTCCCCAGGTTAATGTCACTGACTGCATCATCATAGCATCATCCATAACCATCTCCAAAACATTATCCTCATCATATCAGGGATACAGATCCTCTGCTTATAGCCCCTCCAGTAACTTCCCAGTGCACTTAGAATAAAATCCAAACTACGTAACATGATGCACAGACCTGATGATCTGACCCTGGGCTTCCTCTTTGACCTGTCCCATGACAGTGCCTTCCCAGCTCACTCTGCTTCCTGCAGAAATCTGTTGGCCCCAGCATACTAATGCATACCTGGAATGCTTCTCCTTGCTTCCTTTCCCATTGCCTGGGTGACTTCTACTCATCATTTAGGCTTCTTCTTGAATGTTACTTCCACTTTCAAGTGGGACCTGACTTCAACCACCCCACCCCAAACATAAACGAGGTCCCTGGTCTCTTTTATGTACATTTATTATTCAAAGCACTTACATGGTAATTTTTGTGATTATGTGTTTGATGACTAGGTCATAAGTTTCTCTTTTGTTTCTTTTGGTAAACACAGAGCTTAGCACAAAAGTACTCCATAAATATTTTGTTGAATGAATGAAAAAACAAGTTCATCCTCATCCTGTGCATGTTCTAAAGTGTCTATCCTTGCAGCAGAAGTCAAGGGAAGTGCAAGGGAGGGGAGAAATGATAGTTTCTGCATTTTAATAGATTTGAGAAGATATTTATTGAAAAAGACAGTTGTATGAATTATCTACTAGTGGATAACAAATTACCCCAAAATTTAACAGCTTAAAACAATAAAATTTATCATCTCATTATTTCTGTAGGTCAGGTATTTAGAAGCAGTTTTTCTGGGTGGTCTGGCTCTAGGTCTCTCATGTGACTGCAGTCATCTGAAGGCCTGACTGGGGCAGGAAGACCCACATCCATGATGGCCCACTCACATGCCTGCCAAGTTAGTGCTGGTGGCTGCCTGGTAGCCTCAGTTCATCACCATGTGAACTTCTCCACAGGCCTGTTTAAGTGTCCTCCAGACATGGTGGCTAAATTTCTCCAGAGCAGGTGATCCAAGAGAGCACAAGCCAGAAATCATAATGTGTCACATGGCCTAGCCTTGGAATTCACACTGTGTCATTTCTGCAACCTCGTATTGATTACAGAGGTCAACTCTACTCAGTGAGGGAGAGGCATACACAAAGACATGAGGACCAGGAGGTGAGAGTCACTAGGGCCATCCTAGAGGCTGGCTACCAAGTGCTCAAGTGTAGTACGCTATATGTAAGTGTATATTCAGAGGAGGGAACAATCTCTGGAATAATTAGGATGGGTTTGATGAAAGATGTTGACTTGCTCTGTATCCTGAAGAATAACTAGCAACTGGAGGATTATCCATGGGTGATGAGAAAGCAGGCAGGTGGGATCACAGCATGCACAAAGGCATGGAGGCAGTAATGCGTATTGTGAATTTGTTAATCAGAGAGGAGAGTGGTCTGGCTGGAGCAGAGAGTGCATGAGGTAATAAGACAGTGGATTGGCATGGTGGCTTGTGCCTGTAATCCCAGCTACTCGGGAGGCTGAGGTGGAAGGATCACTTGAGGCCAGCAGTTCAAGACAGCCTGGGCAACAGAATAAGACCCTGTCTGTAGAAAAAAAGAAAAATAAAAAAAAAGGACTATGGAATTGGGTGACTTCTGATTTGAGAGGGCTTTGGAAGCAGCCAGGCAGTGGCATTCAGTTGTGATGAGTTGTTAAGGTTCAATGGTAATTGCTATGATGGCCACAAAGATGAAAGCAGAGATTCAGGAAGCATAATCTAGCGGCATTAGGAACGGGAAAGGAGGCAGTGTTTTAAGTGTTACCACAAAAGAAGGATTGACACCACTCAGAAAGACTGGGAAGTGGAGGTTGGGGTAAGAAGATGGGTTGAAACTCACTCTCTCCACGTACAAAATGGAGGCGTAGCACCTGCTGCACTCACCTCCCAGGACTGAGCTGAGCATCACATGATACAATGGCTATGAAACCACTCGGATAGGAGAGAAGTTTTAGATACTCAAGGGATTACTATTGTTGTAGGGATGATTCACTTGGTGGGCAGTGTTTATTTTAGGACCGAGGGAGGTAAGGTTGGGAAAGAATAGGACTTATTTGTGGACATGTCTGCCCAGCTCTCCCTCCCTTTATCCCCTCCAGCCTGATGGCTCTAAAGCCTAACACATCTCTTCTCTCCTCTCTTAGTCTGTGCCCACTGTTCTCCCAGTTACCCAGCTTCAATCTGAGCACTTGACTCCAGGTATCTTACAGACCTGAAATTTTCCCCTTTCCCTCTGCCCCACTACAAGCACATAAAAGTTAGGAGACCATGCCAGGGAGAGCATTTGCCCTGGCCATCTCTGGCCAGCTACGCTATTGGCGAGCAGCCTGGGAGACTGGGTCATGTGGAGCCTGAAGCTGTACCTGAAAAGGCCCTGTCAGAGGAGATGCTGACCCAGCTGGTAGACTCTGACCTGTAGTGTCTTGTCTTAATCTTCACATCTCCTAATCTCTCCTGGTCTACTTAGTTCCTTGCCCCAAGTTAATTTGCAGAGAAAACAAAGCCGTTTCCACTTTGCTGTGCTCATTCTGCACTGCCCTGTGTTATGTCATTTTATAGACTGAATGTTTCTATGTTTCCCCCACAAATTCTTATGTTGAAACCTACTCCCCAAGGTGATGGTGTTAGGAGGTGAGGCTTTGGGAGGTGATTAGGGCATGAGGGCAGAACCCACATAAATGGGACTGGTGGCCTTATAAAAGAGGCCCCCAGAGCTCCCTTGCTTCTTCTACCATGTGAGGACACAGTGCAAAGACAGCCATCTATGAACCAGCATGCAGGCCTTCACCAGATGCTGAATCTGTTGGTGCCTTGATCTTGGACTTCCCAGCCTCCAGAACTGTGAGAAATAAATTCTGTTGTGTATAAGCCACCCAGTCTATGGTATTCTGTTATAGCAGCCCAAATGAACTAAGACATTTTAACAATAATGAGATTCTGGCTTTGCATAGTCCTAGTCATATCTGAGTATGTTCACAAACATTTTCACTAAGGGGCATATAGCAAAGGATAGCTTTATCATGTCTGGGTTTAAGTCCCAGCTTCACAACTTACCAACCAGTTACTTTTGTTCTGTAGGCTTGGTCTCCTCATCTGTGAAATGGGATAGCAAAAGGACCTACTTCCTGAGCAATGTGAAGATCAAATGAGGCTCCCTGGGGTTCCTGGCAGGTCATGGTGATGGGGTAGGGTCCCCCTCTCAAAGTGCCTGCAGGCTAGTTGAAGAGACACATGAAAAGAAAAAAGTCGGCTTTTTTGGGCTGCCTGGGCTTTTGTTAATAAATTTCCAGCGGGACGTTTCCGCCACTTGCCTTTTTTTAGAGACATGAAGAGAAGAGAATTGAAAACATTTCCTATGTTGAAATGAAAGGCAGTATTTAATCTTGTCACCATCTGCCTTCGCTCTAGGCTGGGAGCCCGCAGGCCCGGCTCCCTGTTTCCTAGCGACAGGGCAGGCACACCTTCCCCTTCGGAGAAAAACACCAACTGCAGGGAACGTTCTTGCCCAGGGAACTGGGAATGAGCCGCCCCACACCACGAGTGTGGCCCATCCTCCCCTGCATGTTGCTCTTCAACCAAACAGGGCACCCTATTCTCCCTCCCCAGGGTCACACTGCAGCAGAGCCACCCTTCATTAATTTGTGAAGTCCTTGAAGCAGCCCTCGGTGCCCCAAGCCCCTCTTCTACCTCAGCAAATGTCCTAGGGCGGCCATAACAAAATACCACAAACTGGGTGGCTTACAACATAAGAAATTTATTTTCTCCCTGTTCTGGAGACCAGGACTCAAAAATCAAGGTGTTTGCAGGATTGGTCCTTTCCAGAGGCTGTGAGGGAGAGTCTGCTCCATGCCTGTCCCCTAGCTTCCAGCGGCTCCGCAGTCCCTGGGGGTCCTTGGCTTGCAGCTGCATCACTCCAATCTCTACCTCCATCTTCACATGGCTTTCCTTCCTGTGACTCTCTGTGTCTTCTCCTTTTCTTTTATAAGGATACTCATCACTGGATTTAGGGCCCACCCCAATCCATAATGTCTGCGTCTTGAGGTCTTTACTTAATTACATCTGCAGAGACCCTTATTCTAAATGAGATCACATTCTGACATTCCAGGCGGACGTATCTTTCTGGGGAGGACTATTGTTAATTCGTGACGGCTGCCACAGAGGTTATTGTTCCATCTGGGCTCCTCCCATGTGGGAGAGAAAGTTTGATAAACTAGTGTTAGGCACAGTATGTGTGATACGCCTTGAGCCATAGCCAAGGGGTGTATATTTTGAAAGTGGAGCTAGGGACAGGGCAACACCTTAACCAAAGAGGATGCAGCCCTCATGGTGGAATATTGGGTGTGGTGACCCCCCAGGGAGACATTTTCTGGCAAAGTGTCTCCCTGGTTATCTTGGTACTCAAGGGGAAGCCATGCTCTGTGCAGCTGTGCAAACAGGAGAGACAGTCATGCCTGCCTCATCCTCCTAGCAGGAGGGGCTCCTGCGCCTCCTTCTGCTTCCTGCAGGGCTCTGTTGGAACCCTTCTTCGTTTTCAATCAGTTGAGTGCCCTACTAGTGGTTCTGACCCACCTGGAAGTGGAGTGTGCCAGGGGGTCCCCAGGCTCTGGGAAGGACCCTCCCTCTTTACCTTCCCATTCACAAACAAGACAGCTGCCTGCAGGTCTGGGCGAGTCTCCAGCTCCCCAAATATTCCCCTCACTGATGGCTGAAACCTGACCATCTGAAATTCATTCCTTTTAGCTCCTGTTTTTAATTTTTAAAATGTCATGTGCAAAAACAAAACAAAACAAAACAAAAAACAAAACTCAAAACTATCACATGTATTTATTTTTATTTGAACAGGTAATACATTCTCATAGTTTTAGATTCAAAAGGAACAAAAGGATATGCTGTGAAAATTCTCCCTCCCACTCCTGTCTCCCAACCACCCAGTTTGTTTCAGCCTTCAGTCTTTTGTATTCTCCAGGGATATATGCATAGCCATATATTTTCTTTTTTCCCTCTTTTCTTCATAAGTGGTAGCTCTATACCTAGTTTTGTAACTTGCTGTTTTCACCTCATAATATATTTGGGGGATCTTTCCATATCAGTCATAGAGAGCCTGCCTGTAATTTTTTTCAGCTGGAGAAGTATCCATTGGTACTCCAATTGATAATGCATTGCTCTATGAGTGTTACCCAGTCTCCTGTTGAAGGACACACAGATTGTTTCTTATGTTTCCTGCTGCTACGAACAAGGCTGCAATGAATTACTTTGTGTATGCATCATGTCATGCATGTGTGGGGATAAATCTATAGAAGTGGTGTTGCTGGGCTGCCCCTCATCCTGCCACAAACTTTCCAGGCTCGCAGGCCCTAGACTAAATGGCACAGCCTCCAAGGGCCTGGCTGGTTTATTTTACGATGGTACATGCTCTGCAGGTGGAAATCAGAAACTTACCTTGATGTGGTAGTTACCGATGCAGCATATTAAGTCTAATGTGATTCAAAAGACCGTATAATTTTTATGCTGCTATTAAACCTGCTGTAAGCTGAAGCCTTGCCTCCGCACAAGGTCTGTGTTGAGCCACCTCAGGATGGGCTGGTGCCAGGGACTGCCGTCCTGGGTCCTAGCGTCCTAGCTCTAGCTCTGCTCTGCTCTATGAGACCTGGGCAAGTCACTCACCCTCCTTGGGATAGTGGGTATGTTAGTCCCTGTCACTCCCTGGCTCCCAGACCTGAGGATGGATAGGAAAATACGTTCCAGAGCTTACTGCCAGCCATGCCTCCCACAGCAATCACATCTTATTTATTAATAACAGTGCCATGAGATAAAGTGAACCCCATTCACCCTTCCTGCTGGTGTATTCATTTCCAGTTTTGTGTCCTTGGCTCTCTGAAAGAAAGACAATGTTGAGGGAGCATCTTCCTTCCTGTGATTACCCGGCCTGCCCGGGCAGGGTGAACAGATCTGTGGGGCCTGGCCTGGCAGACCCGGGGGGCTGGGGAGGGTGGCTGTGGGGGGCCAGGGCCAGGTGAGGGGCACTGTGTCTGTGAGGACTTTCTGCCTGGAAGGAGGCCTTGGATACTGACAACTAGCATTTTCCTGGTACTTTACAAGGTGCTTTCTCATATGCTTTCCCAGTTAATATGTGCTTTGGTCAGAGTCTTAGTTATAGCAGATTTTAAGCAGGGAATCTAGGGAACATTTAAGCAGGGAATCTAGGGAATCTAGGGAATATTTTTGGGGGTAGCTCATAGACTTGCCTTAAATTTGAAGCATGCAGCTCAGAAATCAGGCAGGAACCACGGCAGGACAAGGTGGCCTGAAGCACAAGTCACTCCCCAGGAATGAGGAGGTGAGGACCCCACAGCCTCAGATACCGGATGTCACCACAGGCAGCCTAGCACCAGATGCTGAGGTGACCTGTTACCACAGCTGACATCCCTTTTGCCCTTCAGCCACCTGGTGGCCCCATGGGACCTCCTCTGTGCCTGCATTTTAAGTGACTTACTCCAGAATTAGCACCGCCTTCTGCCTCCATGCTTAATGAGTCAAGCCTGGGTTGTGGCCTGTATCCTGACCACCAGGGAGGTGGAAGAAAGTGGGTGGCCTTTCTGGCTTCTTACGTGGGACGCCAGCCCATTGCCATAAAGACTTCTGGAGGGGGCCCCTCAATCCTAAGGAGGGTGGGTCGGATGCAGGGCAGAAAAGGGCAACTGTTCTCAACCACCTTGGGGTGTGGGTTGCTGGATGCACATCCCCCTTGTGGGAGGATGCTGGGAGTGGGGCTTTCCACGAATCAGGACTGCCGATACCTTTAATGGGGGTCTCTGTGCAGATCTGTCCTGACATTGCGCTTGTTGCTCACGACTAGTATACCACGAGGGGATTATTGGCTGACCCCCCATCTTCCCACCATCCTTTCCAGCGGGGCTGGTGGCAGGTACTCTCACATCCATTAGAAACACACAGCCCCTAAGCTATATCCCCTTTTAACCATAAAATAATGCCTTTTTTTTTTTTGTCCTTTGAAAAATATTTGCTGGGAAAGAGAGCTTCAGTAGAAACATAGGATGTTAAAGAGAGAAATGGGAGATATAGCAAAGGGAGAACCGCCAGGCTGGGAGGTGGTCCAGCTGCATGGCTCAGCCTCAGTGCCACGAGCTCTGGGGGGACAGTGCCGAGTGAGGCATACCTATGTTCCCACTGGACAGCTGGAGAGACTCAGCTGGCAGAGCACAGATGGACCCAGCTTAGGGCCTGGCTGCACATAGTAGGTCCTCAATGAGAGGTGATGAGGGTGGTGGTGGAGACGCAGGTAGAGCTAGAAGGACCCCAGGGCTTACTTTGTCTAACCTCTGCATCTTACAGGTAAGGACACCAAGGTGCAGAGCAAGAGGAGGTGAGTTGCCCAGGGTGACTCAGTAGGGTAGGGGCAGAGTGAAGGTCAAGGCACAGCCCAGTACGCTTGCTATGCCAGCAGGGCACTGACACAGGTGATGGTAACGTGGCCCTAGAGTTTTAATGGGACCATGAGCTGTCAGGGATCTTATTAAAATGTGGGCTCTGTTTCAGCAGGTCTGGGGCATTTCTAACCACGCCTGGGGGCAGCTGATGCCTGTGTTGCTGCTCCTGAGGCTGTACTTTGAAGGGTGAGGCTTTAGAGCAGTGGTCTGCAGCCCTGGCAGCACATCAGAATCACTCAGGGAGATTTTACAAACTACTGATGCTTGGGACCAGGGATTCTAACTGCATAGGAGGTGGTTGGAGGGTCAGAGGTAGTCCTTAAAGGTGCTCAAGTGTGTCTTGTGTGCAGCTAGGTGGAGAAGGGCTGTGTTAGGGGCTTGAAAACCACTGACCACCTGTGAGGAAGGGTTTTGGGAGCACAGCAAGAGCTTCCTCTCCTTCTAGCTGGTGCTCCCACTTGCACTTGTGCTTTCAGAGGGCAGAGCCTCTCAGCCTGCAGCTCCAGCTAAGTTTAAATATGCAAATATCTCCGGGAAAGGTACAATCCTCCCTGAAAGGAAGCACCTCACAGCAGAGCCTTCCCAGAGGTACTGGGTGCCTGGAGCCGCGCTGGAGGGAAGGTGTGTTAAAAAGGGGGCTGGAGCAAGGAGGTAGACTCCAGGACTGCAGAATCCTGCTGCTGGCCAAGGGACCCCCAGTCTAGGAGGTCAGAGAAGTCCTTAGTGAGCACACGGAGGCAGGATTGACCTGATTTAGGTCTGACATTGGAAGGCTGGGGAGGGAGTGTCAAGAAGGAGACTCCCCAGGCGGTCCTGCCTCAGGCCCCATGAGCTGCACCTTTCCCTCCAGGGTCTCTCTCTGGCCACTGATGCACCTTGACACCCCTGGTTTCCCTTTAAGGCTTTAGCCTTAAGGTGTACCTTCCACCCCAGCCTACCTAAGGCAGGCTGGAATTCTCAAGGGGATGTCATTGCATTCAAAGGCAGAATACTCCAAACAAAAAGATGAGGTAGAAGGGCTCTGGTGGTCAGAGGAGACAGGGAAGTGCGCTGCTGTATGCCCTCTTGGAAACTGACAAGACCTGTTAGTAGAGGAAGGTTCTGGAAGGTCCTGCGGGAACTAAGCCCAATGAGCTTTGTTCAATCTAGTGTTTCGAGGTTCATTAGACCGTGTAAGCCTTTTATTGCAGAATAACCACTGATGTTCTGCAAAGCACTTTGGGATCACGTACCCCTTTCCCGGAGGCTCGGCAACAAGACTGATAAACCAATGCCTCAGATCTGGAGGTGCAGGGCTGGTTGGAGGCCAAGGTGTGGCCTCCATCACCTCTCAGCAGCCCTGCCGTCAAGGGAAGCCTCTGTGCCCTGATGGAGTGTGTCCTCTCTCACATCTAAGGGAGGTGTTAAGGGTAGGAGCTGTGTCATCAGGGACCAGAGTTTGAGCCCTTAGCTCTACTGCTTACCGGCTGTGTGACCTTAGACAAAGTCCTTAATTCCTCTGAGCCTTGATTCCCTTATTAGTTAAAAAAGGTTCCTACCTCATAGTGTTGTTGTGAGAACTCAATGAGACAACTCATATAAAGTGCTTAGCACAATCCCTAGCAGATAAGAAAAGTTCCTAAAATGTTTTTAAAAATTATTTTTTTTGTTGTGCCGATCTCTTCCCCTCCAATACCACCTGTCCTTGGAGGCCAACATCAGTGTCCCTCCTTGGGAAGGCTTTCCAGACTCCCCGGCCTGCACTGAGCATCTGGCCACACTCTGCCTCACTGCAGGCCCGTCTCCCTGAGGGTGAGGGACCACGCTGGAGGAGGAATCCAGGCTTCAAAATTGCCAGAACAGTGGCAGACCCAGCACAGGAGGAGTTGAGACCCTGGGAACTAGGGGCGGTGTCCCTCTCCTCAAACTGTGGGGCTCAAAGGCAGCTGCCACCCTTGAGTTTGCCTCTGAGGCAGCCCCTTTCTTGTCACCAGGAAACCTGGTTGTTTGACTCATTCTGTGTGTGTACAGCCGTGTGCACTACGGTATTGTTCCTGCTGGAAAAGGCCACATATTTTTCTCTGTCAGTGATTTTTTTCTTTTTTTGCTCAATTTGATAACCAGGTGCTTTCTGAAACTACTTTGTTACAGCCCAAAGCCAGGATTTACGGTTGCTGTAGTAATGAGCCTTTGGGAGAAACACTAAAAGGCAAAAGTCAAAGCCCTGATGGCAGACCACTGTGCACTGCCTGAGGTCCCCTGCACCACTGGGTGGTGCGGGGGGATGCAGGTCTCACTCTGAAACCCTGGCAGGAGGGGACACCTGCCTGAGGGCTTGGCTTGCCAGGGCTCTGCTCTAGATAATTTCTCCAAGCTCTAGATGCCTTCTCTGGAGGAAGACCCTCACCGCCACCCCCATCCACACATACCCCATCCCAGGGTGAACTGAGGCAGGAGCTGGTTTCTTCTTCCCCTAACTGGCAGTGTCACCTGCTCCCTGCTGCAGTGAATACTGCAGCAAGGCAGCTCCCACTCCAACCAGGAAAATGCTCCCACCAGGCAAACGATCCCTGATCAGGAGCCAGCAACTCAACCATACCCTGGGACACCAAAGGCTTCTGTGGCTCCCATATTCCATGGGGCTGTCACGGCACCAGGGAACAAGGTCGCTCCTGACCTCTGACCTCTCCAAGTTGTGTTTTCCATTGCCATTGTCCAGACAATATAAACTGTCAGAGTCCTTAGGCAGGGTCCTTGCTGAGTGATGGTGAATCCCACTTAAGTCACCCTGTATGACTCTCAGAATCACAGAACAGAGGAACTGCAAAGCCATTTAACTCCCAGAGTTAGTGAATCCCAGGGAAGTTAAATGGTTTGCCCAAGAGCCTTGGCTAGTTAAGGGGAACTGTGGGGCTAGAACTCAGGTCTTCCAAACATTTGGGTCACTCTCCCCTCTCACTGCTCTGGACTGTTGGGTGAATGACGACCAGAAAGAGCAGTGTTTCCACACTGACCCACTTGAGAGCCCACACACACATGTATCTGGGTAGGCACAGACTCCCTCCTACACCAGATTTGGAGTTCATATGCCAGGTGTGAATACCCACATACGTGCACATGTGTAAATTTCTTTTATCCACAGCACAGCTTGAGAAGTGGACGACAAGGAACTGTTGTGGTTCTCAATTTTCACTCCGTCCCCTACCCTGGCCTACAAAGACTTTGATTCTGCTGGTGACTTGGGGATTCCCAGAAGGGAAGGGAGTGGAGCCTGGAGAGACTGGTCCCACTACAGCTACTGTCTGGAGGGCATCATCTGGCATAACCTGGGCAGTGGCCTTATCCATCAAATGGGGAAAGAAATGTCACCCAACCCTGCCTCTCCAGGCTAGGTGAGGAGCCAGTGAGGTCCTGCCTGTGGAGGGGCCAGGGAAGCAGAGGGCTTAACACATGCAAGAGGAGGAAGAGAACTGTGTGTTTGCCACCTGTCACCTGCAGGTGGCAAGAGGAAAGGGCTGGAGTCAGAGGAGCCTAGAGCCAGGGACACCAGCTTGGAGACCATTGCATCATCTGGGTGCTCCCAAGAAGGCTCTAGACCATATCCAAGTGGCTTCTGACTCAAATAAGATTTGCTGAGCACCCATTATATGTCTGGTCCAAGGCTGGGTGCTGTGGAGGAGATAAGGGAAGAAGATCCAACCTCTGCCCTCTTGGAACCCACATTCCTGATGACTTGAAGAGAAATTAATATTTATCAGTTCCTGCTATGTATGTGCCAGGCACTGTGCTAGGCGCTTTGCATGAGTAGCTTGACATTTCTGTAATATAGATAATATTGCAGTCAGATGACAAACTGAGGCCCAAAGAGATGAAGAAACTGACTCAACGTCGCACAGCATTGGCATAGCAGAGCCAGGAGTTAAAACCTGGTCCACGTCTCTCCTTATGAACTGATTATAGTTGTGACCTGGGAAGGAAAGAGCAAGAGAAGGGGAGAGCAAAGGGGTGGGGCATGGGGGTGGAATTCAAGTTCTGTCGTTACCTTTAGTTAAACAAATATTTATTGTGCCACAGGGACATGCTCAGCACAGTAGACCCCAGCCCCTGTCCTCAGGGACTTACTCAGCCCAGGAGCTGTGCTGCTTGGTGGTAAGTGCAGAAGATGCCAGAAGCACTGAGGGCCACCCAGCTTGTCCCTTCGGAGACATCCTGGGGGGAGGGGTAGCTCAGGAGTGTGGGGCAAACAGGAGGAGAGGGGGAACTGTAGGGGAGGGAAGGCTTCCCCTCTACCCTCTGAGGGCTCCATAACTGAGGCTATGAGATAATCTGACTGCAGGCAGATGAACAGGAGAAAAGATACACAAATTGATTGCATGCACGGAGACATCACGGGAAAGAAAAGTGATTACCCAAAACCCAGTGAGATCTAGAAGCTCATATGCCCTCTTCGTAGAGGAGAAGGGAGGGGGGATGTAGGCAACTTAGGGCAGAGCGAATGATTTGGGGAAAGATGAATGGGCCTTGAGAAGAGGAGGTGACAGCCTGTGACAAAATCTGTCTGGGGGTGTGTTGACCCCCAGTCTCCTGTGACGGGAGTTAATCTTCCCTGGCTGATGAGATAGATCCCAGGGATTCACAACAATTGTGTTCTGTTTGGAGGGTCTGTCTGTAGGCCAACAAGAGAGCTCAGGGAAAGCCTATGCCTGCATCTGCTGTCCCTCACATGCCCTCAGTTTGAAGCAATCAGCTCACCAAAGCAGTATATTTTGGGGTGGCATTTCCTGAACTCTAAATCCACCCTGCCCGCTCACTTCCTCTAGCCCAATGAAGTACTGACTCTGGGCACATCCAGAGGATGAACAATTGCTGGGACCCAGGTGGAACTGCAGAGGACCTCCTGCTCAGACCTCTATTCTCACCCTGGCCTGATATCACTATCTAGGGCATCTGGGCAGAGAGACTGAGAGTAGGGAGGAGCGGAAGGAGCCCTGAGCAGAGATGCCAGGCCAGGGCAAAGCCTTTGGGCACTACCACTGCAGCACAGGTGGGCACCCTGAGGCTGATGGCGCTGTCCTCCAAAAGCCAGGTAGGTCCCTTCTAGAGGCATGTTGATGGCTGTCCTCAGGTGTGGCTTTGTGGCTTAGAGCAAGACTCAGGTGTGACAGGGCCTGAAGCCTCACCATTAGTGCTTCCGAGGCACTATACATCCTTGCCCCAGAGGGCCACAAGTGTGTGCTATGATCAGATGAAATAAGGGGTGAGGATACCCACACACTTTGGTGGCCTTTGCCCTGAGGCCTTGGCTCCATCCCACGGGGCTGACCTCTGAGGGTAGGGCTGTAAGTTGGGAAGATCCAGGTTGGGTCATGGCAGAAAGATCACTTGATCGTACAGGGTTCTGTCCAATAAGGCATGCCTCTAGATTTGGGGTGGGGACAAATACTCAGTGGGCACCACAGGGCCCTTTGGAGGAGGTTATACAGACCACGTCCCCCATTTAACAATTTCCCTAGGGCTGGCCCCATGCACAATCCAGTTGCACATGCTGGCCCAGCATCATTGTGAAGGGAGTCCCTTTACCCAGTTTGGATGATGTGGGTTGAACAGTGCCCCCCCAAATATGTCCATCTGGAATCTGTGAATGTGACCTTGTTTGGAAAAAAGGGGTTTTGCAGATATAATGAAGTTAAGGATCTTGAGATGAGATCATCCTGGATTATCTGGGTGGGTCCTAAATCCAATAACAAGTATTTTTATAAAAGAAAGGCAGAGGGAGGTTTGGGATGGAGGGAAAAAAGGAGAAGGCCATATGAACAGGGAGCAGGGCAGAGGTTAGCGTTATGCAGCAATAAGCCAAAGAATGCCTGGAGCCAGTAGGAGCTGGAAGAGGCAAGGAAGGATTCTTTCCTAGAGCCTTCAGAGGGAGCACAGCCCTCCTGACACCTTGATTTTAAACTTCTGGCTTTTAGAATTGTGAGACAATGTATTTCTGTTGTTCTAAGCTACCAAGTTTGTGGTAATTTGTTGTCACAGCCCTAGGAAACTAATAGACGATTTGGTTCACCCTAAAAATTTTCCTGGCCTACTGCCTACCTGGGCTTCAGCCCCATAGACACCCTTCCCAGAACTGTCTCCCCCAGCCAAACTTGTAATGTCCTGTGCCCTCGAAGGCCTGGATCTTGCAGCCCTTGTGGGGCCCCCTCCGTGGTTGGGAGGTCCAGGCTTCCCACCTCCTAGAAAAATCTCCTTCCCAAGTCCCCTCCTTGGGTGAAGGGCTGACAGCTGGGGCAGGTTCCAGGCTGGCCAGGCCTGGGCCCCTTCATTTCCCTCTGGAACCTGGGTTCTTAGCACTGATGCTGGGGGTGATGTAGCAGCACACGTCTGCTTTCCTTTCTGTCAGGAGAGGTCAGTGCCCAGTGGGAGAGGTGTGAGTAGGTGGTGATGGAGTTAGCAGCAGCAGTGATGCTGCAGCCTAAGTTGCTGCCACATCCCAACATTACATGGGCAGCATATCAATACTGATGCTAAAATTTGTGAGAAAAACACAGTTTATAAAGGCCTAATGAAACACAGACATTTTATTAAAAAGTGGAAAGTGTTTTTCATTGCCCTAGCTGGGAGTGCAGCATCGTACAAAAAAGTGCTGCTGGGAGTGCAGCATCTTACAAAAAAGGGCCCTTTGTGACTCTTGGGGAATTGCTGAGCCTTCCACCAGCCATGGGAAAATTGAGGGGCTCACAAGTCTAGCCACTGGGGAAGACCAGAATATGCCACCCCAGAAATATGGCTGTAGGAGACCAGAATATGCTACCCCAAAATATGCCTCTTTCGCATAAGGATTATTTTGAGAAATAGCAGTCACAAGAAAAGCTCTGAGAACAGAGCTTTTGAAAGGGAAATTTACATCTATAAAGGAAATCTCCATTTGTACAGGTGTCTCCCTCTCTGATTCAGGAAGAATAGGTTGACTAAATCACTAGAGACCCTTAGCAATTGAGAAGGCATTTACTTAAATCTGGATAACAAACACTACCCTTATATATGATTCTTTCTTTAATTATCTTCCCATAACTAGCCTTCCCCACACCCTTTCTTCTTTGTTTCAGTGGACAATGGTATTTAAGTCTGAATTCAAGCAACCTCTTTGAGATTTACTTAATTCTCTAGGTATCTCTCCCTATACATGAGTATACATGTTACTAAACTTTTGTTTGTTTTTGTTTGTTAATACTGTAACCATGTCCATAAACAAATTTCAATGAGCCCTATATGTTTTTGATAATCCTCTCCCTTAACTAATTACTTGAACTTTTGAGTTGTTTCCCAGAAATTATGGACTTTTTGCAAGACAAAGGAATTGAGATTCTGAAGGCCCCAGGGCAGACTTCCTGATGCCAATATTCACCATCCCCCTTGACCTTCCCCAAGGCATGTGACCCCTCCTTAAAAAGTCCATGTTCTCCATTAATTAGTTGAGAGACACATTTGAGGCAGCTTCTCCTGTTCTCCCAAAAAGACATCTGTCATATTAAAAATTTCTTTCTTCCTTGGTAGTCTTTGCTGTCTCAATAGTTGGATCTTTGTACAATGAGCAACTAGACATAGGCCGAAACTCCCTTGCAGTTTTGATAACAATTATGGGGGTTCATCCGGGATGGCGTTGCTTGTGGTTTGGTGGCTACAGAGCAGGAAGAGACCAAAAGCCTCCCTTAGCAGCTGCCTGGCCATGTTTGCCAGACAGCAGCTTTGGACTCTCCCACCAGCTCTTCTGTCACCTTCCTCCAATGCATTCATGATTGTCTCCTGATTTCCTCTGAAGAAAGGACCTTTGGATTTTGACATTTGCATCAGGATGGGTGAATGCTATTTGAAGGTACTGCACAGTGGGGGGCACCCCTCTCAATTTGGGGAATTTTGAGGGAATTCCTGTTTGTGTTGAGCTGGATAAGCCCCCAACTGTTTGTGAGAGTGGGAACTAAACTAACTCTTTCGATTTGGCACTCCCAGGGCTTATTAGTTGAACTGCAGTTCATTTGTTTAGAACCTCTTGAATATCTCTTTGTATTGAGTGTTTACCTGCATTGGAGTGTCACATGTAGATGTGGAGTCTGTTAAGCTGTCTGTCTCTCTTATCTTTCCTGCCTACTTGGAATTTGCTATTGATGGTATTGCAAGCATAGTCCAAGGTCTGGGAGGTTGAAAGACACCTCCATCCTAAAGTCTAGGAGATTAGAAGACATCTCTGTCCATGGAGGCAACCTGGCCAGGTTATGGGGATGCCCACTATTGGAAAGAGAGGAATGGAAACATAATGTATACAGATTTATGTGGAACTTCAAAGAATCTTGTCAACAGAAAAGAAGCTGAACTCTGTAAAATAATTTTAAAGAGGTTTCTTAGCTAAATTTGAGGACCATGACCCGAAGCCACATCCAAGAAGCCTTGAGCAAGTGGACTCACTGTGGTTGGGTTTCAGTTTGGTTTTATACATTTTAGGGAGACAGGGATTACAGGTAAAGTCATAAATCAATACATGGAAGGCATACATTGGCTTGGCCTGAAAAGATGGGCCATCTCAAAGTGGGGGCTTACAGGTTATAGGTGGGTTTAAAGACTCCTTGACTTGTAATTGGTTAAAAAAATGAAACTTTGTCTAAAACCTTGGACTGTATTTAGATAAGGAAGAGACAAGTCACCAGACATATATTTGTTGTATAAATTGAGGACCTGCAGGCTTGTCTTGAATAGACTTAAGCCTGTTAAAGAGTTACAAAGGACATCTCCAAGAAGAGAGGGGGGCATGGTGAGGCATGTCGACCTCCCTCCTCCTGGCAGACAATTTAGTTTTAGGCTATCCCCTTGGCCAGGAGGTGGTCCACTCAGTCAGTTGGGTTGGGGGAAGCCTTTTATTTAATTTTAGTTTACAATCTCATGGCTAGAGTTGTGAGATAAAAGCTATTGAAATGTTGCATATGTGCATATGTGTTTAAATGTGTTTTATGTATGTACATGTATTATATGTTATGTCTACATGGTAGCAAAATTGGCTTATAAATAAAAGGAGCTCTCATAAATTAAGTAAATAAGCCCAAAGGCTTTTCAAGTTCACGTGAATTTAGTAATCTTTGGTAAATAAGCTGGTTTTTAAAAATTATTGATAAAATAAAAATTTAAATGTCTAATTTTGCCATACATTTTGCTGGGTTTATAGTCAGTGTTCATTTGAAGGTGTCAAGGTTTGAATAAAAGCTTTAAAACTAAACCAGCCAAACAAATGATCTGTTTTGTGTGGTTTTTGAAAGTTGGTGTAATGCAACAGTTAATCTCCTGATTACATGGCAAAGTTACCGTTTGTAAATAAGGTTCTTGCTCAGTAAAAAAGTAGGCATGTCTAAAAAAAATAAGTACCAGTATTAGAAAAAAAAACTTCAAAGGTAAAAATATGTCGAACAAAACTATGGTCAAGGGTTTAAAAGATATTTTGCTTGGTTCTTCATCCTAAGTAATGCAATTTCTTCATTGACTTTACTCTATGTGAAGAGTACACACAGAATCTGTTTATAATAATTCGGAGGCTTCCTTTGGTTGGCTTACTCTTGATATTTCTGAGTACGATGTAATTGTTCTGAGCACTGTTTAGTTACATTGTGTTGCCTAAGAAAAACTTAAAATGAATCCCTGAACTGTTAATTTATGTATAGTAATTTTTAGAATCCAAGAGATCTTCAAAACAATCTTACTCTTTTGAAGTATACATGTTACTCAATTTACATTAAGTAGAAAATGGTTTTAGACCATTTAGATTGTTTTTAAAATAGCTTGATCTTGATTCTTATTTAAAAATGTTATGACTTTGTGTCATTATTTGAGATGCTAAGGATTGATGTTGGAAGTTTATTCAGTCTATAATCAGGTGATGTCATGTCAATAAATTTTATTTTGGGGTGTTGGTATTTTAGAAAGATCTAATTAGTTAACATCTTTAAGCAGAATGTGTTCTAAAACTTCTACTATATTTATAGACCTTAAATATGTTACATTATTCAGAATAGCAAGTCTTACTAGAATACTTACATTTGTTATCTTGGTAGGTTTTTCTAAGTTTAAAAGTAATAATTAAAACTATATTTTGTGATTGTTCCTTGGTCTATGTTTTAACATTCTTTCCCTTCTCTTTTCCCTCAATTTTGTTTAGGAAAATACGTTTAGATATTGAATTTGTTTAGATATTGAATGACCGTTGAGGGCACAATTAATCACATTGATTGTATATCTAATATTCACAGGCTATAAAAATGGCTAACAGAAAATATATTGAAATGATAAGTAGGATCTAAGTATTCTGCCTCCCACTTGTACTGGTGCTAAAATTATGGGCTTTCTTTACTCTGTTCCTTTAAGGAACTCCACCCTAAAGCCAGCAGTCTAATTAAGAAACAAGCTAAATTGAAAAGACCACCTATCAAACTAAATGAGCCTACAGTTAGTTGGCTATTATAAAGCTGATTATAAAAGAAATTTATCTCCATTTGTAAGGGCACCTCCCTTTCTGCACCTAAACCACTAAAAACTTTTAGGATAAAAAGGACAATGGCTCAAAGTTTACATAACAAACCTCACCTTTGTTTAAGTCTAAATTCTGTGCCTTGAGATAGATGTAAATTTTCTACATGGTTTTATGTCTTTGGAAATGCAAATTTAGATTTGCCAAGCAACAATTGTTTAGGGCAATAAACCAAGTAATCAAGAAATCACTAATCTAGAGTGGGGGAGAGAAACTATTTGAAAACTGGCAAATGAAGAATCTTATAAATCTATAAGATATGCTCCTGTGTGTCTGTATGTCATAGTTTCAAGATTCTTTTCAGTAATTTTAAATCTTAAAATAAATAGTAGATAATCATAAAATGTCCGAGTCACTTCTGGAAACATACGTTTAAGTTAAAAAGTTTACAATCAGCTATGATCCAAGATTTTATTTTTTAAGAAAAAGCCAGGGAAACAATTGAAATATTTTGATGACTTTTTATTTAAAACAATACTCATTCTTTTTACTTTGTTTTCCAGAGTCAAGACAAATATTAAGTAAATAGCAAAGTTTACCTAATATCTCTAGAATTTAAAAACTATTCCATTGCCAACACCCTGCTGCTAAAACTGTAAACATCCTCCCTCTAGGCCCAGGGACTATCATGGAAGAGGGAGGATTGTGGGATTGTAAGGCCTGATTTCGAGGGATGGAACTAGTTCAGACCCTCCACATCAAGGATGGACACATAGGTGCCTAAACATCTGGCAAAATGAGGAACTTTGCATTTTTGGGCCACGTGGTGCAAGCATCCATCCCAACCATAAAGAATTTCCAGCTTCCCATAGACTTTGAGGACTGAACTCTGATCTTTTTCTTTTGCCCATATTCCTTTCTAAGGGGGCCTAGTGAGTCACACCTACAAATGATAAAATCTCAGTAAACAGGTTTTTATGATGAGGTTTACTTCCCGACCTGATTCTGGTATAACATCACATGAAAGAAGACCCTTATCTTAACTCAAACATTCCTTTCCACTGATTCCTGGTCTTGGAGAAAGCCTAACTCTTTCAGCCAATTGTCAGCTAAAAAATTTTTAAACCTACATATGACCTGTAAGCCCCTGCTTCGAGATGGCCCACCTTTTCGGGCCAAGCCAATGTATGCCTTCCATGTATTGATTTATGACTTTACCTGTAACCCCTATCTCCCTAAAATGTATAAAACCAAACTATAACCCAACCACAGCAAGTGTACTTGCTCAAGGCTTCTTGGATGTGGCTTCGGGTCATGGTCCTCAAATTTGGCTCAGAATAAAACTCTTTAAAATTATTTTACAGAGTTCAGCTTCTTTTCCATCAACAACTTAAAAGAAAATTACAGAGAGGATATTGTGAACTAAAATAAAATAAAAGTCTTCCCCCCCACCAACTGACTGAATGGACCCCCTCCTGGGCAAGGGGATATCTTAAAACTAAATTGTCTGCCACAAGAAGAGAGGTCAGACATTCCTCACCATGCCCCCCTCCCTTCTTGGAGATGTCCTTTGTAACTCTTTAGCAGGCCTAAGTTTATGCAAGACAAACTTGCAGGTCCTCAATTTACAAAACAAATATATGTCTTGTGACTTGTCTCTTCCTTATCTAAAAACAGTCCAAGCCTTTAGACAAAGCTTCATTTTTTAACCAATTACAAGTCAAGGAGTCTTTAAACCCACCTATAACCTGTAAGCCCCCCCACTCTAAGATTGCCCACCTTCGAGATTGACAAACCAATGTATGCCTTCCATGTATTGATTTATGACTTTACCTGTAATCCCTGTCTCCCTGAAATGTATAAAACCAAACTGTAACCCAACCACAGTGAGTCCACTTGCTCAAGGCTTCTTGGGTGTGGCTTTGGGTCATGGTCTTCAAATTTGGCTCAGAATAAAACTCTTTAAAATGATTTTACAGAGTTTGGCTCCTTTTCCATTGACAATATCAACATACCTGGTGACAGAGCTTCCTGGGTATAGTTGTTCCCAGTTATGGGGTTTATACAAATAGACATACAATAAGAAATTTATCAGGCACCTTAGGACAAATTACTAAAGTGACTACAAAAAATATTGCTGTACAACAAAAGTCTCTAAATTCCTTAGCTTAGGATATAAAGCAGCTCAGAAAAAGCTCAGATCTCACTTCCCACTGTCAAATACTTGGGGTTTGAATTATCCCTTGGAACTTGGAACCTCCTCCCAGATTAGAGAGAGGCTGTAAATTGAACAGCAGTCCCTACCACCTGCAAGCAGTTGTGATGATTCTTGGGTATGGCTGGGTTTTGCTGGATTTAGATTCCTAACTTCAGGCTAATAGCAAAACCTCTCTATAAAGCCTTAAAAGGGGAAGAACAAGAACCTCTTACTTGGACCAGGGAATGCCACAAGGCTTTCTTGACTATTAAAAAATTAAAGACTGCCCCCCATTGGGCCCCCTGGACTTATATAAGCCTTTTGATTTGTTCATTCAAAAAGGCAAGGAATTAAACTCAGGGTATTGACAAAATCTTTGGAGGATCACAAGCAACCTATACCTTATTCCTCTAAGCAACTGGATGTGGTAAAAAAAAAAAAAAAAGGAAGGCCCACTTGTCTGAGAGTAGTGGCTGCTACTTATGATAATTTACAGTAAGCTGAAAAGTTTAACCTTGGGCAACTGGTGACTGTTTATACTATGCATTATGCATTACCCCTACTAGGACAAAATGGAGGCTTTTGGTTAATGGCCAGTGGCTATATGGGTAAATACCAGGCTACTTTGTGAGATAATCCTAATGTAACTCTGAAGGTGGTGTCCACCTTAAAGCCAGCCACCTTGCTGCCTATGGACTCTTGTTCCCCATTCTATGATTACTTTCAGATTACTGGCCAAGTGTATTCTAGTCTCCCAGATTTGACTGAGTAACCCCTGTCAGACCCAGATGAGGAGCTCTTTATGGATGGAAGCAGCTTTACAGAACAGGGACAATGCAAAGTTGGGTATGCTGTGGTTCCAGCCAACAGGTAATTAAGCCACAAGCCCTGCCCCCTGGGACATCTGCCCAGAAAAATAAATTTCTTTTTTGAGACAGAGTCTCACTCTGTCACCTTGGGTAGAGTGCAGTGGTGCCATCACAGCTCACAGCAACCTCAAACTCCTGGGCTCAAGTGATCCTCCTGCCTCAGCCTCTGGAGTAGCTGGGACTACAGGGTGCACCACCATGCCTGGCTAATTTTTTCTATTTTTAGTAGAGATGGGGGTCTCAGGCTGGTCTCAAACTCCTGACCTCAAGTGATCCTCCTGCCTCTCCCTCCCAGAGTTCTAGGATTACAGGCATGAGCTACCATGCCCAGCCCAGAAAAATAAGTTAATTGCACTAACTAGAGTGATTCTAAGTATGCCTTTATGGTGGTACATGCTCATAAAGGTATTTGGAAGAAATAAGGGTACCTTACCTCTATAAACAAGAAAATTAAATATGGACCACAAATTCTTGAGTTATTAGAAGCCATTTTACTGCCCAGGTAGGTAGCCATCTTGCACTGCCAGGGACATCAGAGAACTGTCTATGTTAGACTTGAGGGCCAAAAGAGCAGCCTGGCAATTGTCCAACCGACTGGCCTTAATTCACTCCCTCCAACTGGATACCCAGGGGACCCGTTTTTGTACAACAGTGCATCAGCATGTTTCCCCAAGGTCTAGGGAAACTGATAACACACCAGCTCCCAGAGGGTCAGGCAAACAGAAACAGGTAAGGTTGGTGTACCCTCTGAGTATATTTTTGTCTGTGGGGTCAATGGAAAAAAAACCCTTGGGCCTGTGATTGTCTAAACAGCTAGAAAATGGGGGACACTTGCCTGTTGGAAATCCTTACCACCTACTTTTCCATCCATAATGGGTCAAAAGTTATCCATTAAACTAGCTCCCTAAAACTGTTTTCATGAATGGCATGGGGAATTTTGGATAGAAATTCTATATTGGGGATACTGGGCCAATATTGCCCAGCAGGGATCCTTTGCTAATACTTTGCTGCCTTGGCAGGGAGAGGGTGCCAACTCAACAATATGTTCTAAAAAGTTTTGGTTATAGGACCAACATTTTTGTTCTTCCTCATACACCAATGACATCCCATTTCAGCAGGAAGCAGACAGATAGAGTGACATTCTGATTCCCCACGATTGAGGAATGAACTAAAAGAAGGAGGGAGTTGCAACTGGCCCCATGAACAAATTGCAATGACCCCTGTATGTCTTTGATAATCCTCTCCCTTAACTAACTACTTGATCTCTTAAGTTGTTTCCCAGAAATGATGGATTTTCTGCAAGACAAATAAGTTGAGATTCTGAAGGCCCCAGGGCAGACTTCCTGATGCCATGACTCACCATCCCCCTTGACCTGCACCAAGGCACGTAGCCTCTCCTTTAAAAGCCCATGATCTCCATTAGTCAGAGAGATGGATTTGAGGCAGCTTCTCTTGTTCTCCCAACAAGACGTCTTTCATGTTAAAAATTCCTTTCTTCCTTGGCAATCCTCATTGTCTCAATAATTGCATCTTTGCACAATGAGTAACTAGACCTAGATTGAAACCCCCTTGTGGTTCTGATAACAATTAGTCTTTTGTTACAGGGGTCCATCCCAACAAAGAATTACAAAAAGAGTAGAGAGAAAATTACTTTTCCTCATTCTGGCAATGATGGTGGGATCTGTGGGATACCCCATTTGCTCCAGAGCCTGCAGATGGGATCTTGGGAAAACTGGCAGAAGCCAATAAAGAGTAAGAATTCTTACCAAAGACAGCTGTCCTGAATCTCTGTCTGTAGTGCATGGTTGAGAGAGGAAGGTAAAAATTTCTCCTGTCCTTTCCAAATTCAGATTAGCAGGAAAAAACATTTGTGAGAATTAGTTTTTTGGATTGCAACTCTGGTTAAATTTAGCTTTGGGATTGATTCTTTCCCTCCCATGGACAGTTATTGCTTTCCTGTTTGTCTCATTTTGTGTCCTACTTGGTTTGGCTTTCTGCCTTTCAGGTCACTCAGGTTATCAGGCCTGTGTGTACAGGTGGCCAACCATCAGGTTGGCGGCCTCTAAGAATATGGCCAGACAGAAATATGGGTTCTACCCCATTTGTGGCTATTGTCCTACTGACTATTGCAGCGCTCAGGGGAGTTGTCCAAGTCTTTTGTTCTTTTAGCTGTCTTTGGGAGTAACTTTGGATCTTGGGAGGGTTGTATCTTTGCACCCTCCTTGGTGACATCTCTTGAGTCTGTGGTTACTAAGAGTTAAGAATTATAATTAATATATGTAATTAAAACTACTAGAAATAACAAGGGAAACAACTCTATATTGCAAAGTGTATGTACTCTCATAAAGTGTTTAAGAAAAGTGAGATATATTTTTGGTTAAAAAAAAAAAGATATGATGTATGTAAAAAAATAAAAGAAGAAGACGAAGAAGAGCTGGCACAGTGGTACATGCCTATAGTCCCAGCTACTGGGGAGGCTGAGATAGGAGGATCCTTTGAGCTCAGGAGTTTAAAGCCAGCCTGGGCAACATAGTGAGACCTCACCTTAAAAAAAAAACAAAGGAGAATAAGGGACAAAAACTGAGTAGATATGGAAAATTGGAAAGGGAGGGAGAGAGAGAGAGAATCTAGCGTGGTTAAGTTGGCTAAAATTGAAGGACCTCATTATAAGGGTCTCAAAAGTTAGCCTTAATATCAAAAGTATATTAGTATAAAACTAGAATTTGGTCTTATATCTGCTAAAATGACCAAGGTTTTTGGAGTATTGGTCTGCTCTTGACAAGAGATTGTGAAAGGTTTTTTCCTGTACCTATTAAGTAATTTATCTAGGTAATGATGGGCTCAGAAAAACAGTGCCCTGAATGAAGACCTCAGAAGCAAAAGTTCTCTGACCTTCCCTTGTCCTCCTGCCTCTCACGCCCATTCTTCCCTGACGCAGCCATAGAAACCAGAATCCCTCCTCCCCAAGGTGAGTTATAAAAGCCAGAACCCCTTTTCCTGAAAGCCAGCCATGAAGCCTAATAATTATTCTATGTTAAAACTGGCCATAAAGTAATTACCTGACCTACCTTGTTTGACTGTAGGCCATAAGTCCTCCATAACAGAAAGGGCCATGCCCCACACCCAAAAGGAAGGAATGCATGCTCAGGGATGCCAAAAAGAATCTAGACAGACAGGCCTTGCTGAGTTCCCCCACTCAGTCTTTTAGCATTAGATCATACCCTTTTTGTCCAATCATATTTCTACATGGCTGCCCATATTGTAACAGAGGGAATGGCCTTAAAAAAAAAACCAGCAAAAATATTTCCTGTCTCTTTGAAACTTTTCCCAATCTTTTGGGAAATGCGGCCTGGCCTGCATCCTTGTCTCAGGCAGGGAGAATGTCTTTTGTTCTTTGTGTTACAGGAGACAGCTCAGTCATCCCAGGCCAGTGCCAGCCTCCCATGTGGGCCCAGGTGGGCGGAGGTCACAGGCTTTGTCTTTGGCAGAGAAGGGGTGGTTAGAATCATTAATAACAATAGTCTAGAACTGAGGGCCCTCCCTTTAAAAGCTCAGTATTTCTCCTTATGTCCAGGAAAATTTGGATTTTGAGACGAGAGTCTACCATTTTTCTTCCTTTGCTGGCAAAGTCATAAACTTCTCCTTCCTTCTCCTCAAACCACTTGTTCTTGTTCTTCTGATACAGCCTCAAGGACAAGTGCCGAGCTTTCAGTAATGATACTTTGTTGAACCTAAAAATAAAAATGGACAATTTCCCCTGTATCTTAGAGTTTTTCATTCTAAAGTTTCCCATGTATAAATGTTAAAATAAATTTGTATCTTTTTCCTTTTATTAATTAATCTGCCTCATTTTGGTGATTTTTCAGAGTACCTAATGGGGCCTTTTCTCCTGACAGTTTGGTAAAACTTTGGGGGCCCAGGGCCTTTAATCCCTACAGTTACAAAGATTTTGTGTTTTATCAAAATAATTTTCTGTGCTTCATGTTGTCTTTATCAGGCCTTTCATTACTTAAGAAAACTAAGTCTTCTCTATGAAAAGAGCTAAGGTTTTCCTACAACTATTTAATTTTCTGTATTTACCTTTGATATATTTTGTCACATTAGTTGAATGGCTAAGTATTATTTCACAATGATTTGTGAACCTATTTAATCAAGTGTTTTAGACATTTTCACACTTTTGACTTTTCCAAATCAAATTCTAAATGAAGTCCTTTGACCTCAAACTAACTTTGGGATTTGCCAGAGGGCCCCTGGAAAGTCTCAAAAGAATTTATTCTCTCTCCTTAAAAAAAGAGAGATATTAAACTAGTTAGGCTTATTTGATATGTTAAATTGCATGGAAAGCATTGTCAAATAAAAGTGATGTTTTAACCTTATTTAGTTTCTATTTGTATGGGTAATGTATTATAAGTATTCCAGAAATTGTAGGAAATTCCTAGAAATCTGATATGTCCTGGTATAATGTTATCAGTCATAATTTCAGTTATTATCTTAAAATGTTGTGTTCTCACAGAAATAACCAAATATCCTTATCAGTTGTACTATAATGAACTCACATCAAATCTTTAACCATTGCCATTTTAAGTATTTTGTCACTCACAGACAGTTATTGTTTTACCCTGATGCTTTCCCAAAAGCTTTTGCAAGCAACTATAATCCGAAAGTGCCTTATCTTCAAGGAGATTCATGGAAAAGACTCTGATAAGTATGGGTTTCTGATAACTTTAAGATCATACCATCAAACTGGGTAAGAATTCCAGAAATCTGTTGAAGAGACTGATTCATAAAACTGCTAACCCAACATCGAACAGAACAAGAATTAATCACATGGGACTAAGTGAACTGAAGAAGATGATTATAATTTTTATGACTTTTTGTTTAAAACATTGTTGGGGCTGGGCACAGTGGCTCATGCCTATAAGCCAAGAACTTTGGGAGGCCAAGGTGGGAGGATTGCTTGAGGCCAGGAGTTCAAGACCTGCCTGAGCAACATAGTGAGATCCTGTCTCTACAAAAAAAATAAGAAAAGTTAGCAGGTCGTGGTGGTAAACACCTATAGTCCCAGTTACTCAAGAGGCTGAGGCAGGAGGACTGCTTGAGCCCAGAAATTCAAGGCTGCAGTGAACTATGATTGCATCCCTGCACTCCAGCCTGGATGACAGAGCAAGACTCTGTCTCTAAAAAAAAAAAAATTAAAAATAAATAAATAAATAAAACATGGCTTGTTCTTTAGTGTTTCGTTTTCCATATTTAAAGAATTCTTTTTCTGGCCAAGCCGAGGTGGCTCATGCCTGTAATCCCAGCACTCTGGGAGGCTGAGGCAGGAGGATTGCTTGAGCTCATGAGTTCAAGATCAGCCTGAGCAAGATCGAGACCCTGTCTCTACAAAAAATAGAAAAAATTAGCTGGGCATGGTGGCACACACTGGTAGTCCCAGTGTAACGGCAAAAAAAAACCGGAGTCACGTTGTCGAGAGAAACACCGAGAGGTACATGAGGATGCAGAGAGATCTGGTTTATTAATGCTGGCGGGCTCAGAGGGGATCCTCCGCCAAATTCTGAGCACCCCCAGTCAGGGGGACTTGTCTTTTATACTTCAAGAGCAAGGAGGTGGTACAGAGCAGCTTATACCAGGAAGTGTACACATAAGGAAATTATGTTAATTTGCAAGATAGCTGCTGCAAGGGGGAGCTGTTTACGGGAGCATGAGCTGCAGGCATTAGTCAATTTCAGTTTCTTTCTTTATAACATCAGTTTCACAAACATTCCTGTGGGTGTGGTGACAAGCAGTCTTACAGAAGCAGATTAAGCAATTAACACACGTAGGGCTATAGCTTGTCCATTTCAGGGTAAAAGGCTTCTAGTGAATTTCCATTTTTCCCTCACACCAGCCACTCGGGAGGCTGAGGCAGGAGGATCGCTTGAGACCAGGGGTTGGAGGCTGCAGAGAACTATGATGATGCCACTGCACTCTAGCCCAGGTGACAGAGCAAGCCCCTGTCTCAAAAAAAAAAAAAAAAAGAATTCCTTTTTTCTTTTTTTCTTTCTTTTTTCTTTTTTAGAGACAGGGTCTCACTGTCACACAGGCTGGAATGCAGTGGCATGATCATAGCTCATTGTAACCTTGAACTCCTGGGCTCAAGCAGTCCTCCTGCCTCAGTCTCCTGAGTAGCTAGAACTATAGGAGCACACCACCATGCCCAGTTAATTTTTTTACTTTTTGTAATGATGATGTCTTGCTATTTTGCCCAGGCTGGTCTTGAATTCCTGGCTTCAAGTGATCCTCCTGCCTTGGCCTCCAACATGCTGGTATTAGAGATGTGAGCTACTGTTACAGAGTAGTCACCCTTCCTCCCATTGATTTGGAAGGGAAATATTGAGAGTGGGGAATATGGAACAGAGGGAATGGCCTGAAAAACAGCAAAAATATTTTCTGCCTCTTTAAAACACCCTCCACTCCTTTTTGAGAACTAGGACCTGCATCCCTGCCTCAGGCCAGTGGTTGTGAGGGGCAGGGTAAGCCTTTTCTTATTTTCGCTAAAGGAGATGGCTCAGCTGGGACCTGGTAAAGGGAGGTCCTGGGTGGAGGTCAGGAGAGATTGTCTTCAGTGAGATGGGATGATCAGAATCATCAACTGTATTTGAAACAGTAATTGCCTGAAACTGAGAACCCATCCTTTAAATACTCTGTATTTCTGCTTATGAGGAGGACGATGGCCTTTCAGACAGGAGTCTCCATCTTCCCCTTTGCCGGCAAAGTAATAAAAGTTCTCTTTCCTTCCTCCCCAAACCACTTGTCCTCGTTCTTCTGATTCGGCCTGGTGGGCAAGTGCCGAGCTCTCGGTAACACTACCATGACTGGCCCCTTTTTTCTTTTTTTTCTTAAGCTACCTATAACTTACAGCAATTTGGTAGATGAAAATTGAAACATTTCTCTTTTTCTTCCAACCTCATTCCTCCAGAATTCAGAAACTCTTATTGAGTGCTCTTATTTTCATGGCAATATAGTTATTTGCATAAATTAAATAAAAATCTGTGCTCCCTGTGACAGGACACAATTGGAAACATTGGTTGTATTACCAAGGCTTTCACTGGAATGTCATATTTGAGAATGATGTACATAGAGTCAGATATGACTAGATAGTTTTAAGGAACTAAGGTTGACTTTGTGGAGCCAATAAAGCCCCTTGGGGAAAAAAATCATCCTTGTACCTTGCATACATGGTTGTCTTACACAGTGCTGTGAACTAAAATTAAATAAGAGGCTTCCCTCCCACACTGGCTGACTGAATGGACCCCCTTCTGGCCAAGAGGATATCCTAAAACTAAATTGTCTGCCATGAGGAGGAGGTCAGACATGCCCTACCATGCCCCCTCCCTTCTTGGAGATGTCCTTTGTAACTCATCAACAGGCCTAAGGCTATGCAAGACAAACCTGCAGGTCCCCAATTTACACAACAAATATATGTCCTGTGACTTGTCTCTTACCTAAAACATTCCAAGCCTTTAGACAAAGCTTCATTTTTTTTTAACCGATTACAAGTCAAGGAGTCTTTAAACCCACCTATAACCTGTAAGCCCCTCCCCCCTTCGAGATGGCCCACCTTTTCAGGCCAAACCAATGTATGCCTTCCACGTATTGATTTATGACTTTACCTGTAACCCCTATCTCCCTAAAATGTATAAAACCAAACTGTAACCCAACCACAGCCAGTCTACTTGCTCAAGGCTTCTTGGGTGTGGTTCCGGGTCATAGTCCTCAAATTTGGCTCAGAATAAATCCCTTTAAAATTATTTTACAGAGTTTAGCTTCTTTTCTGTGGACAGTGCCTTACAGATGAGTAAGGCTAGTCACTTCCTGGAAGGCTCAATAACTTCAGGATACTTTGGGGACCTTGATAAGAGAGGAATTCACCCAAATCTATACATATCACAGGCAAAATCTGATGATGAATCCTTAGCTTGGCTTCCTAGCTTGGAGGAGATTTAAAGGTACACTCTGAGATTCCTTATGAAAAGTTCCAGCAAAACAGACTTAAAGAGAGCTTATATGATCAATCATTATTCTTGCTGCAGTTACATAAATAAATAGGACTGATATAATGATTCTAAAGTTATTTTGCAAACAAATTACTCTTACTGTGATATCTGTGATAGAAATGGGGTGACTGTGGAGAGAAAAATTATGTTTCAAGAAAAAGTTATAGTGCACCATTATTAGATTCTAGCCCTGCTCATTACCTTTGAGGTTTGTTACCTACCTGCAAACGAGAATGGATCCTGAATTCTTCTAGTTTCCTCTAATATCTGGCTGTGACTCTCCAGATGAATGTTTCTGATTTTTCTCCCACCCTTTTGACTTGGAATCACTAAAAACAAAATCCTTTCCCCAAAGCTGTGCAAGCTGAAGCTGGATGACTTGATATTGTAATGGCAAAACCGGAGTCACGTTGCCGTTCCTGAGAGAAACACCAAGAGGTACACGAGGATGCAGAGAGATCAAGTTTATTAACGCCAGTGGGCTCAGAAGGGACTCCTCCACCAAATTCTGACCACCACCCCCCCCCACACACACACCCAGGTCAGCGGGACTTGTCTTTTATACTTCAAGAGCAAGCAGGTGGTACAGAGCGGCTTATACCAGGAAGTGTACACATAAGGAAGTTACTGTAACTTACAAGGTAGCTGATGCAAGGAGGAGCTGTTTACAGGAGCATCAGCTGCAGGCGTTAGTCAATTTCAGTTTCTTTCTTTATAACATCAGTTTCACAAACATTCCTATGGGTGTGGCAACAAGCAGTCTTACGGAAGCAGATTAAGCAATTAACATACATAGGGCTATAGCTTGTCCATTTCAGGGTAAAAGGTTTTTAGTGAATTTCCATTTTTCCCTCACAATATGAACTTCGGAGAAATCACAACAGCTTATGTAGGGACAACTTTTGTGCCTGTTGCTGTGTGGGCCACTCAGAAAGTTCAACCAAACAGCAGAAGGTATCACCAGGGACATTCAACCTACAAAAGATGCTTCAAGCCCAACATCTATGAATTGTAATCTTCTCTACTAGCTGCCCTCTGGACTCAGAAACTGGGTTTATAGTCTGTTCTAATCATTAACCTTTGTTTTTCTTTTGTTTCCATAGGAATGCCTCTTTGAGGAGATGGGAGGCCCAACCTAAAGTTGACCACCTTGCACACGCAAAAGCCACAACTTTCAGGCCCCAATTATGTGGAAAGCCAAGCCAAGTTCCCAAGACACAAAATGAGACAAAGAGGAAAAAAATGGCAGGCCCTAGGAGGGAAAGGATCGATAACTAATAGATACCTCAACACCAAATTTTAACCAGAATCATGATCCAAACAAATGTTTTTCTCCTGCTAATCTGAATTTGGAAAGGAAAGGACAGGGGCAAGTTTTTGTCTTCCTCTCTTGACTGAATACTACAGACAGCTCCAAAAGACTGACGTGGTAAGAATTCTGACCTTCTGTTGGCTTTTGTCAGTCTTCTGGGGATCTCATCTGCAGGCTCTGGGGCAAGTGGGGTGTCTCAGCTGTCCCTTGTTGGAGACAAGAAACTATAGTGGAGGAAAAGTATCTTTTCCTCTATTCATCTTAGGTTCATGGCTGAGGCCCCTATAACAAAAGACAGATTAACAAGAGAAAAGCATCCAGATTTAGTTAACATTAGTTTTACATGACATGAGAGCCTTCAGAAAGAAATGAAGACCCAAGGAATTGGTTAAACCTGTGGATTCTCATGCTAGGTTTGATGATGAGTGGCTAGTAGTAGAGAAAAACAATAGGGCAAAAGGGGGTGATCTAATGGTGTAATAATCGACTAGGGGAACTTAGCAAGGCCTGATCGTTCACATTTCTCTCCGAGTCCCTTCACCTTCGGGTATAGGATGTTCCTTTCCTCCAGGTATTGGGAGGGCCCCTCTCACACGTGGGTCTTATGACTTGCTTCAGGAGAGAAGGTGAGGGAAGGTAAGAGTGACCTTTCCGTTTCTGTCATTTCTCACATTTCTTTAGATTTGGGGATGGTGTGTCCTGAACCCCACCAAATGTTACAAGCAACTTTTATAAGGTTACAAAACAGGAGTGAGTAGATCTGAGACTCAAGCCTGCATTTCCTGATTCTTGTGACTCCTAAGACTGATCTCTGCCTCCAGCTCTGAAACCAGACCCTGGGAAGGACAGGCCGGCAGCTTCTGCTCCTGGAATCCAGGTCTGTGAAGCCTTGGCATGGTCCTCTCTCTGCCCAGCATCAGCCTGGGACTGGACCATGTGTAATGATCCTGGATTCTAAATCTTGGGGCCCCCAAGAGATGATGTGCTCCAGGCAGCAAGAGATTCATGATACAGTGACTTGTCCAAGGCCACACGGCAAAATAGGTCCTCCACAGAGCAAGGGTGAGAGGTGGGAGTGGGGAAGACACTCAAGAAGAGGTGTGACCCCAGATTCGCAGCTGGGATAGGACTTTCTTGTGGTCTTACCCCAGTCCATTCCTCCCGACCACTTCTTAGGGTTTGGAGGGAAGCCTTCCTGTTTGCTAGTTCAGCCCTCTCAAATAAACTGCCTGGCATCTTCCAGCTCTGAAACTGCAGTGTGAGACCTACACATACAGACTGACCCCAAAACTGGTTGTTGGATGTCAAAGGGCAAAAGATAGGTTTGAGGCTGTTTCTAGGGAGGGGATCTGTGGTAGGCTGACTCAAGGTCCCCAAAGATATCCACATCCCAATTCCTGGAACCTGTGAGTGTATGACTTTATATGGCAAAGAGGATTTTGCAGACGTGACTTAAGGATCTCAAGACTGGCAGGTGGGGGCGTGGGGACTATACAAGTGGCCTTGTGGGAGGGAGGTGGAAGATCTGCTAACAGAGCAAGAGGTTAGAGTGATGCAGGGGAGAGAGGTCAGGAGCCAGGGAACACAGGCAGCCTCTGGAAGCTGGAAGAAGCAAGGAACCAGATTCTCCCCTGCAGCCTCCAGAAGGATCCAGCCCTGCCAGTGCCTTGATTTTGGCCTTGTTAAGAGTCAGTGTGCACTTCTGACCTCCAGAACCGTAAGAGAATAAATTTGTGTTGTTTTAAGCCAACAAGTGGCAGTCATTTTTTACAGCAGCATTGGGAAACCAATACAGGGTCTTTCTAGGGAGGCACATAGGGACTTGCCTATGGGTAAGGCCAGCCCAGAAAAGCAGGGCAGGAGAAGGGTGCCTCAGGCCTCCTCTCCCAAGGCAGCCTTGGAGACTCAGTGGAGGCCCAAACAGGAGCAAAGCTGCCCCTCTCCCAATCACTGGTGTGTTCAAGGCCCCTGGCGTACTCCCTTTGCACTGCATAAACCACAGCTCCCACCCCTGCCGAGGGGCCTCCTCATGCCCCGCCTCTCCTCCCTGTCTCCTGGAACGCTCTCCCTAGCCTAGCTCCTCCCTGGCCTCTGTCAGAGAGCTCCTCATTTCTCCTCTAAACCACAGACTGTTCAAAACCCAGAATCCGATTTCATTCTTCTTGGGTTTATAGCAGGTAAGAAAACAGCATGTACCATCTTAACAGGCAGCATCAGAATCCCGACTGGGGGTGGGAATTGTCTTGGTTTAGGAAAACATCCTTAGGACCATCTGGCTGTGAGGAGGGAGGCCCCTGGGCAGGACCTGAAGGAAGGAACTGGAGAAAGTGAGGCCTCGATTACTTTCCACAAGACAGGGCAGAGCGGGGCGTGGAGAGCGGGCAGGGAGAAGCACTTGCTCATGAAAGGGAAGGAACAGAGAGACCCAGTGACTGGCAGGAGCCAGGCTGGTAGATGCACAACAGGGGCTTTTAACACAGGGTGTCTACGTCTTACGATGTTTGTGTAAATCTCTCCACTTCGTTCAGTTCTTCAGTAAAGTTTGGTAAGGCCAAAACGGCCTTTGTGTGAATGTGCCTTTTTGCTTTTGTTTTGCCTGCATTTTAAAATAAGCCAAGGAGAGGGGCTGAGTTCTGTGGTTTGCACAGGGTACGGTGAGCACATTTGGTATGGAGAAATGGTCTGTAAACTGCTTCTCTGTTTAGGGGAGCTTGGAGCTGGAGGTGAGCACAACACTCAATGCTTCTGTGAGTACTTTTTAAGATACTTGCTCATGACTTCATTTAATCCTCCCAACAGTCTAATGAGGTATATGCCATTATCCTCATTTCACAGATGAGGAAACTGAGGCACAGAGCGGTCACCTAACTTGCCCAGGTTCACACAGGTGGCGAATCCACATTCCAACCCAGGCAGTCTGCTCCACAGCACCTATTGTGACCTCTGGGCCACACTGCCCCCAGCCCCAGCCCTGCTGCAGTGAGACTGTAAACTCTGCCCGTGTCCTCAAGAAGGCAGAGAAACCCTGGGCAGGGCAAGCTGTGGAATGGGCGTTCAAGGCCATCTTATCTAGCTCCTAAGGGGGCAGGGTGACCCTAATTCACACTTGGGCTGTAGCTTGTCGTTCCATTGTCCTGTGCCCTCTTCCGAACTAGGCGGGGGCTCCTAGAGGGGACAGTGGGTGCAACGTGCCTTTGCTAAATAATACTATGCCCAACATTAGTAGAGGGTTTTCTGCTTTCACTATGTACTTCCCATGTGCAATCTAATGTAATTGACACAGTTGTCTCAGGAGGCAGACAGAAATCATTGCCTCCACTTATGGATGAGGAAATCGAGGCTTTCAGAAGCTGCATGGCTTGCATGGGTCATATAGCTGGTAAGTGGCAGAATTCTGATCTGGAACATGAGATTCTTCTTTCTACCCCACTGTGCTCCCTCATCAGTTTAACTACTTTTAAAAACATTACCACCATCCCCTCAAAAAGAGACCACTCTAATTTTCTTTCTGTTTTGAAAGTGCAGGCCCTATTTGCAGATGGTCTTGAGCTGGAAATAGCACAGTATCAGGATGATTTCCTGTGGCTTCAGGGCAGGCCTCCTTGGGATTCAGCATTAACTGCTAATCTTGGGTTTGTCCTTCCGGAAAAGGACTCTGGCCACGGGATAATTGTTGCACATTCATCCCTAAGGCCACTTATAAATGCAGAGCCGAAGGCCAAACTCTTACTGTTCTGATTAACACTGCCCCTTGCGAAGAAAGAAAAACGGCCTTCCATTAGCTTCTGCTTCAGCGCTGAGAGGCCAGTTCAATCAAAAACCACTTTAGCTAAGGGAGGAACGGGTAGCACGGAGCAGCAATCTCCCTGATCCTAATTGACTTTTCCTTTTCAATTTCTCCTTTATTTAAGAATCTTTTCCTTGGAAATGACTGACTGGTGTCACTGTCCTGTATCCAGGGAATTTCTTAACAAAAGCACCCAAGGCTTTAGGCAAAAGGACAGCTGTCCATCTAAATGATGTGGGCCTTCACAATGACGGGGTGCAGGCAGTGCTACCCCAAAATCTGGCACCTTGGAAATTGAGAAAACAGCAGAAGCAGGAAGGCTACTTCCACCTTGCCCTCGCCCTTCATCCCTGAAGCAGGCTGTAAAACCTAGGCAGGTCACTCTCTGACCTTCTCCCTCCCTTCTCCCCTGAAGACCTCACCCTGCCCCCTTAGGAGCTAGATAAGATGGCCTTGAACGCCCATTCCACAGCTTGCCCTGCCCAGGGTTTCTCTGCCTTCTTGAGGACACGGGCAGAGTTTACAGTCTCACTGCAGCAGGGCTGGGGCTGGGGGCAGTGTGGCCCAGAGGTCACAATAGGTGCTGTGGAGCAGACTGCCTGGGTTGGAATGTGGATTCGCCACCTGTGTGAACCTGGGCAAGTTAGGTGACCGCTCTGTGCCTCAGTTTCCTCATCTGTGAAATGAGGATAATGGCATATACCTCATTAGATTGTTGTGAGGATTAAATGAAGTCATGAGCAAAGTATTTAAAAAAGTACTTAGAGAAGCATGTGACAAGTGTCCTGCCCCATATGCAGGGAGGGAAGAAATGTCACACAGGGATGCCAAGAAGAATTGGAACCAGCAGTCCTTGCTAAGTTCCCCCAGAGTTTATTCCCATTAGGCCATGCCCTTTTGTCCTCCAATCATACCTAAGCATAAATATACACAGATTTCTTCGTTTCTTTGGGCCTTCATTTCTGAAGGCTCCTGTGTCACATAAAACTGATATTAAATAAATCTGTTACGATTTTCTCTTGTCAATCTGTCTTGTGTTATAGGGGCCTCAGCCATGAACCTACCTGTGGGTGGGGGAAAAGATGTTACTCTTTGTCCCCTACAAGAAGATGTGCCGGCTGTTCTCTCCCAAAAAACCAGAATCAAGCACTTCCTGGGTACCCAGGGCATGCTTCAAGCCATGCTTGACGCCAGGGGAAGCAAAGATGTGGCCCCTGCCCTTGAGGAGCTCACAGGCAAGGTGGGGGCTGGGGAGGGGTGTAACTAACACACAGGAAGAAATGCAAGAAAAACAAATGCTTTGGGGCTCAGAGAAAGAAGTTAAGGAAGGCTGTGGTTTCAGGGAGGAGACCTCACCTGAGCCTTGAAGGCCTCCTCATTCATTGACCAGCAGCTTCCTTGAATGTATTCCACGTGCTAGACCCTGGGGAAGTAGCAGCGAATGGGACAGATCAAAATTCCTGCCACCTGGTAGGAAGCGAGACAAGAAGAAAACCACAGAACAAATTGGAAGGCAGTGAGTGCAAGGCAGGGAAATAAAACAGGGCAAGGCGTGGGGTGAAGAAGGGGTCACAATGTTGGGTTAATATTTAGGGGTGTCCGAGGAAAGCCTCACTAAGAACGTGACCTTTGAGTCAAGGTCAGAGGGAGGTGAGGGAGCAAGCCCTGCAGATATCTGGAGGGGTGTTCTGGGAAGGGGGCACACAGAGGTCAAAGGAGCTGGGCTGGGCATGTGCCTGGAATTTCCGAAAAACAGCAAAGCTAGAAGGTGAACTCTTTCTTGGCCAGGGACTGTGTGGAGGGAGAGGTGCTTTTTGAAAGGAGTTACTCCAGGAGCAGTACACAGAAGCATCTCTGAACTTGCACTTCAGTTCCCTGGATGGGTGGGCATCACAGTGGCTGGGAGGTTGGTGTGGTGGGGGAGGGGGCAGGTGACGGATCACAGAGGTGGGGGAGGGGCAAAGCATGAGAGGGTCTCACAGCCATTTTGCTCTTCAAGGGACACCATGGGAAGGTTAGGAGCAGAGGAGAAATGAGACTAGACTTTGGTTTTAAAGGGATTACTCTGTATTACAAATAGACCATGGGGACAAGGGTGAAGTAGGGGGACACGTTAGTGCCATAGAGAGTTGGTAAGTATATGCTTAATTTCAAAGAAACTGCCAAACGATTTTCCAAAGTGGTTGTACATTTTACATTCCCATCAGCAATGTGTGAGAGTCCATTTGTTCCACTGTAGGGCCAAGGTAAAGCTTCCTCTTCACCCTGTGAAGGTTCACTGAAAATCAACCAACAAAAGGCAGATTAATAGGAGAAAAGACATACAAAATATATTTTAACATGCATAGCACAAGGGAATTGCAGGAGAATGGTTACCCAATAACCCAACGGGTACAGATGCATAGATACCCTTTTTCATAGGGGAGAGGAGATGAGGGAAATGTGGCGATTTGGGAGATAGTAAGTGATATTAGGGGAATTCAATGGGCTTTGAGAACATACAATGGCCTGAGACAAAGTCTGTTGGGCCTGCAAAGCAGACAATGGTTTGTGACAAAAGTCTGTCCAGGTGTGTTGACAGACTTCAGTCTTTCTTTCTACAATAGGAGTTCAATTAATGAAAACTCAAGGAAGAGACCAGAAGTAATAGTTTTCTTCTTTGTCAGGTTCAGACATTAGACAAACAAGAGATTATAGAGTAAAGTTTCTTCCAGTGTCCACTGGTCTCCAAGGGCCTTTAATTTAAAATAGTCAGCATACCAGGGGGCCATATGTTGGAGTGAAATTCCCAGGTCTTCATTTTCCCTGTCTGAAACTTCCCTAGAAGTTTCACACACTATAAGCTGAGTTGGTGGCTGTGGAGAGAGAAATCTGGTCAGTAATTGAGTGCAAAGGATTCCATTAAACCAGTCTCTTATTTCTGGGAATATGGCAGTTCAAACAGTTGTGTCCCATTTTAAAAGATGTTGTTGCAGATGGGATCTCAAAGTTAGGCCTCTATATATGATGCAGGAAAACAGATCTTTAATAAGAGGCATTTTATGAAAACAGAAGAAAATCAAAGGTCAATGTCTGGAGCAGTCTAAAAACTAGTCCTTCTAAAATCTGGAGGGCAGTTAGCTGAGATGCAATGTGACAGATTTTTCTAGATTGTAGTTTGCATGTAAAATTTGTCCAAATATAAGCTGTTGTGATGATTTTTATTCAAAGCCAAGCTGACTATCTTCAGCTTGTAGGGCCTCAGAAAAAAGGTAGTTTTAATTTAAGTGAGTCCAAGTCAGAAAAATGGGAGAAAAATTTGGAAACTTTAGTTTGGAGACTTGTAGCCAGAAAAGAATTCAGGATTCAGTCCAAATTGTAGGCAAATAATAAAAACTCAAAAACAGTGGACTGGGCTACAATCTAATACAGGTACACTATAGTTTTCTTCTGAAATATAATTTTTTTTCTCTGTAGTTCCCATTTCTACAAAAGATAAATCATAGTAAGACCAATTTATTTGCAAGATAAGTTTAGTCTTTGACCTGATTATATAAAAGTTTAGCAAGAATAGTGGTTTATCATCTAGGCTCTTTTTAATTTGGCTTTTGCTAAAATTTTTCATAAGGAATCTCAGATTAGATTTTTCAAAAGCCTTTTGAGGCTAGCAAGCCAAGCCAAGGATTTGACTCACTCTTAGACTGTGTCTGTGATACCTGTATGAATTAGGTGAATTCCTCTCTTCTTGAGTTACCCAAAATATCTTGAAGTTCCTGGGCCTTCCAGAAAGTGACATTCTTTATTTACCGCAAGGCAACCATATGAACTATGTATTTGGATTGACTAAGGTACTGGGCCAGTTCTTCCAAGGGCTTCTATTGGCTTCATAATGTCAACCTCAGTTCCTTAAAGCTGTCTGGTCATATCTGAAAATATCACATTCCAGTAAAAGCCTTGGTAAAATAACCAGTATTTCCAATTGTTTTTTGTTACAAGAAGAACATATTCTTACTGAAGTTATGTAAATAATTATATTGCCACAATATAACAATACTCACAAGTAGTTTCTGAAATGTAGAGGAATCATAAAAAAGGTATATATTAATATTTCAATTTTGTTCACAAAAATATACTTTACCCTAGTGCTGTAAAGCTTAACAGGAAAAAAAAAGTTTACTTAACTCTAGAAAACAAAACATAAAAAAACAAAAAGAATCAGCAATGTTTCAAACCAAAAAAATCAATAAAAATCATAGTCATTTATCAATTCAGTCCTATGTATTCTTGTTCTGCTTGATCTAGGTTAGTAATTTTTATGAGTCCAGTTTCTTCTTCTTCTTTTTCATTTTTTTTTTTGAGACAGGGTCTCACTCTGTTCCCCAGGCTAGAGCACAGTGGTATCATCATAGCTCACTGCAACCTCAAACTCCTGGGCTCAAACAATCCCCCTGCCTCAGCCTCCCAAGTAGCTGGGACTATAGGCACAGGGCATCACAACTGGCTAATTTTCCTATTTTTGGTAGAGATGGGGGTCTTGTTATTGCCCAGGCTGGTCTCGGACTCCTGGCTTCAAGTGATCATCCCACCTCAGCCTCCCAAAGTGCTAGGATTACAAGCGTGAGCCACCACACACAGCCAGTTTTTTTTTTTTATTAGAGTTCTGGAAATTTTTACCCAGTCCAATGATATGATCTCAAAGGTGTATTTGTTGGAGTTCTTTCCAACTGTCAACTGAAGAATCATGAGGTTCATAGATTTAGAAATGAAAGTTTTATTTCTCATAAAGGGTTGTAGTCTGCAGGCTGGCCATCCTGACAGGCTAGGAAGCGGAGCCTCTGACAAGAGCCAGAAGCAAGCACTTTGAGGAAGGTACGGATGAGACAGGAATTTATGCTGAATGGATTAGCTAAATATACCCATTCAACAGGTTATAGGAGGAGCTATGAATATTCATGAAGGGGAGGTGCATGCATGTGTAGGAGGCTAACATGTATATAACATGCATCCCATGTTCACCTCATGGTGAAGACTTAACATTTAAATATATTGCAATTAGTCCCTATACATCAAAAAGTAAAGCAGAAGACACAAAGGTACTCAGTGCACATCCTCCGTAGAATAGCCAGAACATTCCCATGGTCAGTGGTCTCTTGTCAGGAAGGAACGCTGGTCAGTTGCTGTGTCAAAACCACAAAAGGGAGAGGCAGCTTCAGGTGGTTGGTTGAAGTCAGTAGTGGAGCAAGTCTTTTGAAAGGGCTGGTTTCTGTTTAACCCTTAGGAAAGAAAAGCTAATGGCAATTAACAATGGAGGGGGTATAACAAAGTGTGTCCAACCTCTCGTCTAGTTATGGCCCGGAACTCAGTTTTTAATGTTTCTCTGGAATCCCTTTCTCCAAGAGGAGGTCCATTCAGTTGTTGGTGGGCTTAGGATTTTATTTTTATTTCTCATATCCTTTCTATGAAGCTCCTTGAAGATACAACACTTTAGGAGTTGCAAAGAGTTTTCAGGAAAAAAAGCATCAGAATAAAGCAATTAATTGAGGACAACAAGACTTAAAATGGCCATGGTTAAAGATCTGGTAAGAGTTCATAATAATCATGCAATTGATGGGGAAATTTGGTTATTTCTGTGGCATACAATAATTTAACATTGGAATTATGACTGATAACATATACTAAGACATATTAGATTTCTAGGACTCTCACGCAATTTTGGAACACATATTAATAACATTGTGGGGGCGAAGGGAATTCTTCCCCTTTGCCCCAGGAGCTTCACTGAAAAATCAATTCACAAAAGGTAAATAAGAGAAAAGGCATATAAATTTATTACTACCATGTCCATGGGGAGAATCACAGAGTGATTGTCCAATATCCCAATGGGGTTTAGAAGCTTATATGCCACCTTGAGGTTACAGAAAGAGTGGGGGCTCCCATTCTGGCAAAACAGGTTATGGGAAAGGGAGAAGAGGAATTCTATTGAGGAGCAATAAATGGTTACTAGGATGAATTATTGGATTGGGGAACAGAGATTGGCTTGTAAATAGTTCTCTTTGGAATTTGAATGATCCTTGGAGCTAGACATTATCTTGTGAAAGGGTCTGTTCGGGTGTGGTTGTATTCTTGGTCTTCTTTTCTGCTGTGGATAATAAGATAACAGGGAGAGGAAAAAGGACAATTGTTCGCCTTGGCAGGTCTGCCCTGTCTTTATGTAGACAGGGGAAGAGTTTGTTCTAATACCTGCTGATCTCTAAGAGTCTTTAATCCAACATACTCATTATACCAGGGACCCATATTTGGGGTGAAATTCCCTGCATTCCTTCAACATATCTATGCAAGTATAACTCAAAGAAGGTTAAACATCATTTTTTATTTGACTTAATGCTCCCTGTATGATGGAGATTGCACTTCCCAGCCCCCCTTGCAGTCGGGGGAGAGAGGGTGACTAAGTTCTGGCCAATGATATGTGAGCAGAAGAATAGAGGGCAGCTCCTGGAGCCTTTTTACAGGGCAGCTGGCATGTGCTGTTTGCCCCTTCTTTTTTTTTTTGAGACAGAGTCTCACTCTATCGCCCTGGCTAGAGTGCAGTGGTGTCATCATAGCTCACTGCAACCTCAAACTCCTGGGCTTAAGTGATCCTCCTGCCTCAGCCTCCTGAGTAGCTGGGACTACAGGTGGGCACCACCACACCTGGCTAATTTTTCTATTTTTTGTAGAGACAGGGTCTTGCTCTTGCTCAGGCTGGTCTCAAACTCCTGAGCTCAAATGATCCTCCCACCTTGGCCTCCCAAACTGCTAGGATCACAGGCATGAGCCACCACGCCTGGCCTCTTTGCCCCTTCTTAATGTTCTCTCCTCTGGCCTATTCCCTGGAACATGAAAAACACCCTGGGCCACACCCTGAAGATGGCAGATGCCAGAGCTAGAAGGACTCTGAGCTCCTGGCTCCACCGAGCACTCTATCAGCCCTAGTCTGCCCACCTCCCAACTTCCTGAGAGAGGGGGACATAATTTATCATTGATTTAAGCTGTCACTGTTTTGCTGTGTTGTTTTTGCTTTCAGTGAACCTCATCTGAGCTGATATGAGGAGTGGCTGCCTGATAGGTAAACGACAGTGTCTATTAAGAACTTCTTGGTCCAGGCACAGTGGTTCACACCAGTAATCCCAGCACTTTGGGAGGGTGAAGTGGGAGATCACTTGAGCCCAGGAGTTCAAGACCAGCCTGGGCAACACAGCGAGAACTTGTCTCTATTTTTAAATAACAAAAAAAGGTGAAAGAGCTTCTTAGAGGAGGGGGTACATAATTTAGCCTCCAGATGGGTAGGATGTAGAGAATCAGAGCCAGGATGGTGAACTTTCTAGACTGAGGTAGGATAAGAAGTGAGCCTGGCTTGCGAGGTTGAGACTGCAGAGGGTAGTGAGCCCAGATTACGGAAGTCTTTGATCACTTGGTCCATTGAGGCTTGGGCTGGTGCTTCTAAGCCAGGAGAACTGTACTGTTTTGAATGGCCCCTGCAGAAAGTTCATCCCTGTATTTAACTTAAGTGTACCATGTTGCAGTTTAAATCCCCTTCCCTTATTCATAGGGGATTAAGCCTGGCTTCACCGCTGGAAAGCTGAGCCTCTATGTTCCCTTAGACATTATTAAATGCCACCCTTATCACCACATAGACAGACAAGCAAAGCCCATTCCTTAAAATGGTTAAACCATCAGTCCTAGCCTGCCACATCTAGTCCCCTAAATGTGTTATTGTCATTCCAAATGTCCAACTCCCAAGCCGGACTAAAGGAGCTGGTGAGTGCAGGAAGCCCATCTCTGCCCTTAGCGTCTGGCCAGGCCTGGGCTCTCCCCTGCTGAATGACTCCATCCGACCCTCCATCTCCCCTCACTCTGCACCAGAGGAGCCAGGAGCCAAACAAACACAAGACCCTCTGGCAGCTGAGCCAGGCTGGGTATGTGGCCGAACTACCCAGAGGGGACTTCGTGTCCTGTCCTTCTTCCTCCTTCCCAGAAACCTCCCTGATGTTGACAATCTGAGATGCAGGACCATAAACCACTGGAATGCCCAGTCCCAGAGTAGAGAGAACATCTTCACTCTCCTGAGACGCCCAGGCCCCCAGGCCCAGCTGCCAAGGATTTTCTGCACCTGGAAGTACAAAACAAACAAGTGTTATTATTTTCATGTGAACTACATCAGTGTACTCTGCCAGCATTGCACTGGGGCTTTGTAGGGGTATTACTGGGAAAAGACAGAGCTTTATACTCGAGGTCAATCAGTGTGCCTTGGATGCTGGCCAAGGATGCCTGGCAGTTGGTTCTGTTCAGTGGGGAAGACGGGGGGGCAGGGCGGGGTAGCCAGATAGGGAAGAAGGAAGGAGGGTGGGGTGGGGCATGCTGTCCTCCACCCAGGGATCTGCAGATTACTTCCTGAGCTTTGTGCCCAGCCTTTCTTCCACAAGGACGCCTGGGAAGATTTATCTAAAAGGTAAACCAGATTTTTTTTCTAATAATTAATTTGCTTCCAAGTTTTTATTACTCAGAAGAAGGAATTCTAGTCACCAATCCAAGGTTTGGGTGAGCATGAAACGAGCAAGCTTGTCACATAGGTGATGTAATTCCAGCTCAAAGTGAAGAAATTGGGGCTTTTCTTAGCAGTACAGCCTCATCCCAGGGAACTTTAAGCTTTCACTTAGGCTTTTTGAAATATCGTGAATAGCCTGGTAACCCCCTGTCACCCCACCCCAACTCTTGCCCAGGTTGAGAATCGGGCCTCAACTCTAAGAAATGACTTCCGCTCTTGGGAGCTCTTTGAGCAGGTGTTTTGCTCTCTCGTTCAGGGGATCCCAGGGGCCTCAACTATCTGCAGTGCTTCAGGGTGAGTCCTGTCCTGGGGTGTCACATTCCTAGAAATTCCAGCAAGTTCTTCATACATCCGAGGGCAGAGAGTGGGAAAAGCAGGGTGTGTGTGTACACATGCAGTGGGGGTAGGGAGGATTAGGTTTCTTGAGGAAGCTAATTTTGTGACTAATTAAATCTGAAAAGATGTGGAGAATCCTAGCGCCAAGGTGCAACTCCCCTCACACCTTCAGGCCACCCAAAGGGTTGTTTTTATACTACCAGGAGCAAAGCAGGTGTCCCGAGACTTTCTCCTTCTCTGACAGGGTCCCTGTCCCTTTCTTACTGTGTGACTGTGGGCACGTTACACAACCTCTCAGAACCTTATTTCCTGACCTGAAAAGCACTGTTATGAAAATCAAATGAAAAATTTACACACAGCATTTAGTGGCTGTGACACACAGCATCCAAGCCATGGCAGCGCGTCCTGTGTCGTTTGCCACGTAAAATAGTCTCTGCCTTTATTACCCAGCCCACTCCTCCCAAGAGGTTGATCTGTGACTCCTGCATCTGGCCGGGAGCAATGGCAGCCCCGCTAGAGCTCCTGCAGGGCCGGGGGACGTCCCCTCCTTCCTCAGGGCCTCCAGCCCCATTCCTCCCAGCACTGGACTTAACTGGGCAAGGACTCACTGACAGACTGATGGCCCACATCTTGTCTAACGGCATCCAAGTCATGAGGTTTTCCTCCAGGAACCTTTCAGTCTGTTGGCACTTTGAAGAAGGCATGCAGTTGCAACTGAGAAGTCGCCCAGGGGAAGGGCAAAGGAGGCAGACCTTTGGGAGGGCATCGAATCCCCTCTGGTGCTTCATTTCCTAGGCTCAGAAATTCATTGCTCTGCACCCAGAAGTGATCAATCTCTACAGAACAGCTCACAGTAGCCAAGCCCACAAAGACTGATGGGAAAGACAAGCACAGGGAAGGCCAAATGGTGACCAGATGCTTGGGAGCATTGGACTCTGAGTAGGGGAAGAGTGTTTGATGATCCTAATGGCTGGGATCAGCAGATAGCCCAATATAGGGCCACTACATTGCACAGCTCTGGGGGCACCATTCTCACTGTAGACTATGCAAAGGGAGCCCTTCCCCCTGTAGTCATGCAATTCACAATCATGCCCAGACCACAATCATCTGGGGATGTGCCTGTTACAGTGTGAGTTTCTGGGCACAAATTCACCACCTCTGGCATTGGGCCCAAGTGTTTGCAGGTTTAACCAAGCCCCCAGGTGATTCTTATAAGAAGAATTCTTATAATGCTCAGGGAAGTCTGAGGACCTCAGCTCTGGGGACACACCTGCAGGGAACAAGCTGCCAGTGATAGCTTGTGCAGTTCTCTCTCCACACACTGCTCTTCTTGTCCTTGGATTTCTTTAGGTATGTCAATTATTTCAAGGACATTCTTTTGGGCAACCAGGGAGCTATTTAATCCCTGTAAAACTATCCCCATGTCTCAGCTCTGTTGTAGTAAATATTTATCTTATGTTTTAGCTTCAGAGGTCAATTTGACTTAGCTATCAATGGTAAGGATATTTTAAATGTTTTTATCCTTTTTGCTAAAGAGCCTGCCATTTTAAAGTTGCCAGGTACTCCTCTGTCTGTGTGGTAGTGGGAGGACCTTGGTCACAACCTGCACACCTCTGGGCTCCCTTTGTGCGTGCAAATGTAAGGTGAGTAGGTGGCCTTTGTTCTGGTTGAAAAGCTAAACCAGTGTGTTTTGTCTTTTGTCTTTTTTGGTTTATTTGACCAGAGTCTGCTCTGCCCCAAGCTTGGGAGCTTGACCGCTGGTAAGGAAGGAATGTGTTTACTTCAGGAGTCTGGGAAGGGTGGCTGTGCTTCCTGGTTTGGGGGAGACATCCCGTTTGCACCTGCTGTGCTGATGATATAGTAACAGTGCCCCCTTTTGAGCTGTGCCAGTTTGGACAACAAATTATAGGGTCACCATTGCAGGAGCCTCTTGGGAGCCAGAAGATCAAGATTCTAACCCTTTTCCTTTTGAGGGTCTATGTTCTAAGACCAGCTCTGTGGTGTGGGGTACCCTGACTGAGAATAGAAAATGACACAGGGGACCTGGGGAACTCCTGGAGGGGAAGGGGAGGCTGGACCAGAGACCTAGGCCCAATGCCATCGTGAAGGGGAATGGTTCTGGGCATTATGTGGCCCTGGGGCTGCAAACATCCAGGGGCCACCCAGCCCCCTGGCTCTGTGTGCATAGGTATGCATGCAACACGTTTCTACTCATTCATGCATTCAGGAATGTTCATTGTATCTGTCCTATACCAGGCTTTGATCAAGCTGAGGGATACAGCAGTGAAAAATATCTAACCTACCTCATTGAAGCTTGTCTTCTAGTGGCAGGAGAAAAACAGTTTTATAAAAAGAAGTGAAATACTGTGTCATATGGCATTAATATGACTGAGGAAAATCAGGGTAAAGAGAATGGCAGGGGGCAGTTATTTTATATGAGTTAGTCAGGGAAGGCCTTACTGATATAGAGAACAAAAAATCTTTCCTCATGTGAACTAAAATAAAATCTTAAGCCCCCACCAGCTGACTCAATGGACCCCCCTCTTGGCTAAGGGGACCCCAGAAACACCCTAAAGCTGAGTTGCTGGCCATGAGAAGGGAGGTCAGACATGCCTCGTTATTCTTTACTTTCTTGGAGATGTCCTTTGTAACTCATTAACAGGCCTGAGGCTTTATAGGACAAAGCTTAAACCACACCTGCAGGTCATCAATTTACTTGACAAATCACTTGAGTCTGGGTATGTGTCTAGTGGCTTGTCTCTGATTAACAGACTTCCTTAACTTAAAACATTCCAAGCCTTTAGACAAAGCTTCATTTCTTTAACCAATTACAAATCAAAGAATCTTTAAACCCACCTATAACCTGTAATTCCCTGCTTTGAGATGCCCTACCTTTTCAGGCCAAACCGATGTACACCTTCCATATGTTGATTTATGACTTTACATGTAATTCCTGTCTCCCTGAAATATATAAAACCAAACTGTAACCCAACCATGGGAGAACACTTGCTCAAGGCTTCTTGGGCATGGCTCTCCGCTCCATGGTCACACATATTCAATTCAGAATAAACCTCTTTGAATTATTTTACAGAGTTTGGGTTCTTTTCTGTTGACAGCAATTATAGGAAAGCAAGCTAGGGAACAATGGCTGGTTATATATTTTAACTATGCCTATACCTTTGAAGAGTTCAGGCCTCTACCACAGTTCCCATCTTGTGGCCCTTTATCAATTTTATAAAGGGCAGTTTCAGTCATGGAAAGTTACTTTTTGTATCTACTGGGAGTTTTGAGGAGAAAAGTAACATAATCTAACTTCTGTTTGTAATCACTTAAAATTTCTTAAGATTTCAAGTTATTCAAAAGTAGAGAAAATAGCACAATGAACTCCCATATACACAGATTCAACAGTTAGCAAGGTTTTGTCAGATTTGCTTCATCTCATTTTTTTCTTTGCTCAAGTATTTTAAAAGAAATTTCAGACATCATGTTGTTTTACTCCTACATATTGCAATGTGCATCTCAGAAAAAAGTCATTTTCTTATATAACCATGTTGTCCTTATTTCACCAATAACAAAAGTAATGGTGATTCCTTGGTATCACATAATAATCATAACATAAACATGTTTGTTACTTGTTTGTTTAACATTTGATATATTTTAAGTTGAGATCCAAACAAGATTCTTAACTATCTTAAACACGTTTGTTTTAATATTTATATTTTAATGAGGATCCAAACAAGATTTATCCAGTAGATTTGCTTGTTCTGTGACTTAAGTTTAAAACAATTTCACTGCTGTGTCCAGAACAGATGGCAGGAGGACAAGGCAGGCAGAGGATCAATGAGTTCAGAGGCCATCACTGTGATCTGATCGAGAGATGTTGGGACATGGAGAAGGTGATGGAAAGTGGTAGATTCTGAATGTGTTTTGAAGGTGATACTGACAAGCATTTACTGATTGATTGGATATGGAATATGAGAGAGAAGGGATCACAGTTTTGGCATTAAGATTATTTTTAAGTGAAAACATTTGGAATCTTATCTGAACTTACCTTATCCAATTAAAGCAGAATCTCCTGAAAATACAGCTGCTTTTAACCCTACTCTGAGGGAGTTTCCTGCGAATTCTGGGAAGGAGACAGACTACCCAATCCTATTAGCATCAAAAAACCCCAATAGAACTTTCCATACTGTTGGGGAGGAAAAATATCTTTTCCTTCTACCCTCTGAGTTCTTTGTTCCATGCAACAAAATACAGATTAACAAGAGAAAAGCATACAAATTTATCTAATGTAAGTTTTGTATGACATGGAAGCCTTCATAAGGAAATGAAAACCTGACGAAATGGTTAAACCTGAGTGTTTTTATACTAAGTTTGAAGAGTAGAAAGTGTGGAAGAATGTGATAGGACAAAGGTGGGAGCTAAGTACAGTACACTGGAGAAAACTTAGCAAGGCCTGTCTATTCAGATTCCTCTCCATGTCCTCTCATCTTTGGTGGTGAGGATGCTCCTTCCCTCTGGGTAGAGAGAGGGCACCTCTCACGTGAGGGTCTTATGACCGGCTTCAGAGGAAGGTCAGAAAATTCTTGCTGCATATGCTGTTTCTCAAATTCCTTCAGCTTAAAATATGCAATATGCCAGGGTGCCATATTTCAGGGTAGTGTGTCCTGAACCCCATCAGTAGTTTCCCATTGAAGCCCCCCTCCCTGCCTTTTTGTTAAGTTGGTATATAAACCTTTACCTCCAGGTATTCAGTGAGTTGCTCATTACTGAGTGACTCCCATGTGCAAGTGTAAAGAAATGCTGGGTTTCTTCCTATTAATCTGTCTATCAACTACTTCACAGGTCTCTGACCGTTCTCAAACCTAAGTTGATAGAGAAGTTTTTCCTCCCAGCGAGAGAAAATTTCCAAGGTTTTTGGTTTGAATAACTGGAAAAATGGAGTTGCCACTTCCTGATATAGGGAAGCATGTGGGAGGGGGTATCAGCTTGGGTTATGGGCATTTTTGAGTTTGAGATGTTTATTAGATGTCTAAGTGGAGTCTGGAATTTGGAAGAGAGGTCTGGGCTGGGGATAAGACCAAGGCAGTTGCCAGCACCTAGTTGGTATCAAAGGCGTGGTTCTGGGTGAGATGACCCGAAGGGATGAAAGTGGCTGGAGAACACAACGCCTGAGCCATGGGCCGCTCCATCATTTAGACCAGGGTTAGCATACTTTTCCTATAAAGGGCCAGATAGTAAATATTTTCAGCTTTGTGGGCCATTCGTCTATTCCATACTGTCAGCAAAGCTGCCATAGACAATGTGTGAGCAATGGGTTTTGTTCTGATAAAACATTTACGAAAACAGAAGTGCCAAATGGTGGGCTAGATTTGGCATAGGTTGCCTACCCCTGATTTAGAAGACCAAGCAATGAGAAGGAATGGCCTGTGAGGTAGGGAGGGAATCAAGAGAGGTATCTCGAAAGTCAAGTAAAGAAGTGTTTGAGAAGGAAGGAGAAACGCTCTGCATCAACTACTCCTGATAGGTCAAGGAAGACAAGGCCTGAGAACTGACTTAAATTTGGCAGCCTGACCATCCACTCAGTGGACTGGAGGGTGTAAACCTGAATGGAGGGTCCAAACAAAAATGGAAGGACAGGAATTGCTGACGGTGACTTCAGACAACTCTTTTGAAGAGTTTTATTATAGAGAGAAACAGGGTAGTAATTGAAGGGAAGATATGAGACCAAGAGAGAAAAACTGGTTTTTTTAGCTGAGAGAAATTATGTGTGTATGTTTGGGAGAGTGATCCAGTAGAGAGGAAAATATGCTGATGTAGGGGGAGGAACAATTGCTGTGTTCTTGAATAGACGAGAGGAGAAGGGGTTTCATGCACAACTGGGAAGGGAAGATTGACTTTATGGAAGCAGGGACAGTTCATCTATAGCGACAGACAGGAAGGCAGAGTTCATGGCACTGATGCGGGTAGGTGGGTAGCTGAGGTGGCAGGAATCTGCAGAGGTTCTTGCTTCGGTTTTCTTGGTGAAATGGAAAAGTTTATATATGCATGCATGTTTATGCTCATGCAAGCAAACACCAGGAGTCCAGTCTATGGTGGTGTCTGGCTACTTAGGTGAGCATGACACTGAGGAGAAAGGCCCAAGAAGTGACTGCCTGTAGGGCCAGCTGTGCTCCAGAGCTTCAGCCACAGAGGACAGGGACTGATCTGACCAGGCAGGACCAAGCACTTTCAATAGTGACTCAGGGAGGGATGGCAGCCCTCCTCTGTGAGGACTGGCCCCTGGGCCTGAGTAAGCTGAGGGGTTCTGGAACTCATCACTAAAGGAAGGGACCTGCGGGAGGACTCTGAGACATGGGTTTGGATATTAAAGGAGAAATGCCCTTATTTTGTTTCCCAAAATGAAGAAGCAGGATATCTTGGATATACTTTTTCCCATATTCTCTGGGTATTTTGAAGATAATAGAATGTACTGAACATCTTAGCACAGCATGTGGCTTACAGTAAGTGTACAGTAACTCATAGCCATTGTGATGATGATGATATTGTTGGATGCCCATTCGTCTGCAATGGTGGTCCTGAGTGTGAGAGACTGTCTTATTCATCTGTGTATTTTCAGTGACTAGCATAGTCCCTGGCACATGGAAGACATGCAACCCTGAGGCAGGAGGATTGCTCAAGCCCAGGAATTTTAGGTTGCAGTGAGCTATGATGACACCACTGCACTCTAGCCCAGGCAACAGAGCAAGATCCTGTCACCAAAAAAAAAAAAAAAAAAAAAAAAGACACACACGCCATGTTTGCTAAATTGATAAACAAAAAAATGATTGACTGAATCCCTGCAGTCTACAGTGATGTGAGAACACATCATAGGGGAAGTGAGCTGGACCCTAAAGAATTTGTTTTCCTCTTTTCTATTTCCAAACATTGTCTACTCTAGGGCAGGAGTCAACACATTGGATTTGATTTACTTTAGTTGCAAAGTGGTGATATGTAAGATCCTTGCTCCTGGGATTGGGGCCATCTGAAGGCATGGGTCCTTAAAGGTCTCTGGGAGCTTTCTGGGGGAAGCAGTGGATGTGAATTCCAGCTCCAGGTCTGCTGTTCCCTGAACAGCAGTTGTGAAGATTTACTGGGGGCCCCGAGGCCTCTACCTTCATGAGGACAGCAGCTGTGCTCTGGCCCTCAGACCTGGGTGTTCAATTGTTAATTGAATTCACCAGAATTTCAAGGATACTGTTACCAAAATCTTGGCACTTGTTCCCAAGGCTGCATTAGAAGGAGGACAAGTGGTTTGAGGAGAAGGAAAGAGAAGTTTATTAATTTGCCAGCAAATGAGGAGGTTGGCAGACTGCCGTCTTAAAGTACCAAGGTCCTGCCTCTGAGCAGGAATACAGAGCTTTTAAAGGGGAGGTTTTCAGCTTCAAGCTCTTGCTGTTCAACTATAGTTGATGGTTCTGATTCATCCCGTCTTCCCCTAAGACAATCTCATGACCTCTGCCCAATTTCCTTGAGCCATCTCCCATGGTACAAAGAACAAAGGATGCTCCCCTGCCCCTCCCAACAACTGGCCTGAGGCAGGGATGAAGGTTTTAATTCCCACAAGGAGTGGGGGAGGTTTTAGAGAGACAGAAAACATTTTTACCCTTTTCCAGGCCAATCCCCCTGTTACATATCTAGGAAAACAACTGAGCTCCCACTTCAAAGGCTATGGTGGGAACGTGCCTTTCTTTCACATGCTGAACTGCTCAAGCATTAGCTTGTGCAAGTTGCAGGGCGTCTAAAACCACGGATTTCACTATGCATTTCCTGGTGGTCAGTGTTAGTCCTATGTTCTCCAACTCCCTATTGCTGCTTTCCACTTGTTACCATTACAGCCACCAAAGTCTACACCAGCAGCTCAAAATGTATTTCCCCACTTGAGAGATGACAGGGCTGTGAGGTTCTTAGAGATCCTAGATAGGCCTCAGTCTCTCCATCTGTAAAATGTGGATAACCATACCTTTCTCGTAGTAGAGTTCTCCAACTAGAGTCCAAGTTCCTGCAGGGGGATTTAGCTAAGTTCCTTTTGAAGGCAAACGAAAGAACGTAACTCTGCTTAAAGAGAAAAAGAGAGGAAGGATACTGGGATGTCTCATAGAATTGAAGGAAAAATGGGGCAATTGAGCCTTAGGAGGGAACAGAGCCAAATCAACTGTGGAGAGCTTAGTTAAAAAAGTGTGGCTGGCCTTGTCTCTAGCCATTAATGTGAATGATCACAGGCAGCAGGTGAGCCTGTGGATACGTAACAACTGGTGCCCATACAATTTTCAGGTCTAGTTATCTAATTATGATTTGTCCAAATGTATTATGATCCAAAATTTTTCCCCTTCTTGGCCTTAAGGATATCAGGAGATGTTTGTCAAATATCTTGCTGACAAATGTGTATTATGGTTTCAACATTCCCTTTACTGAACATCCTAGTAATGTAATAAGAGTAGAAATTAAACACCCATATAGTGAAGACCCATATACCCTTTACCTAGATTCACAAGTTGTTTACATTTTGCCAAATTGACTTTATTTTATTAGAATTTTTTAAATCCTTGCTTTGATTTTATTTCTCAAGAGCACAAACTGATTGAGAACAGGGACCTTACTGTCTCATTCACAGATTCCTGGTTCCTAGAACACTGCCTGGCACAAAATAAATATATTTACACCATAAATATATTTTGGTTTGTTTTGCCAGACATAAATATATTTTGAATGAATGAATTATGAATTACATATGCAGTCACGTGTTGCTTAACAATGGGGGGTCGAGGGGAGATACATTCTGAGAAATGCATCCTTAGGTGATTTTGTCATACAAACATCATAGAGTATACTTACACAAACCTAGATGGTATAGCCTACTACACACCCAGGCTACATGATACAGCATATTGCTCCTAGGCTACAAACCTGTATATCATATGACTACACTGAATATGGTAGGCAATTGTAACACAATGGTAAGTGTTTGTGTATCAAAATATATTATAGAAAAGGTACAGTAAAAATACTGTATTATAACCTTATGGGACCACTGTCGTCCCGTAAGTCCATCATTTACTGAAACATCATTATGTGGTGCATGGCTGTATGTTTGTATATACTTTCCATCCTTGCAAGCGTCATTGTGTTCCATTTTATGGTATTGTTAAGGACACAAAGTTTGCTTTTAAGAAAAGCTTATATTCAAGTGAACAAATGACATTGATTAAATATACTTAATAGTAATATGGAAGATGAAACACAGATATATAAAAATCATGAGGTATAACAGTGAAATTTGGGGACCCTGGGATGGATGGAAGTAGGTGCTGCCTTGCAAGGGGGTGGGGGTGGGGTGTTAGCAATGTCCACTTCAGGAAGAAATTCCCAGCCTTCCTGGTCCAGCACCATTCTCCTACACAGATTATGGACAAATGGCGTTGGCCAGGTCAGCTGGCAGCCTGACTCCTGTGTTCAGGCAGCTCCATAGAGCTGTGGCCCAGGCAGGCAGACTCATGCAAAGAACCAGGCAGGCACAGGCTGTCACCACCACCACCCCAAAACGCATGCGTGTGAGGTGATTTACAGTAGCAAAAAACTGTCTTCCTTCCAAGAAACTTTCAACTTCTTGCTGGGATTAAGGGAACAGGACCAGGTGGCACAGATGAGGGGCCTAGGAGTCTCTTCTTCCTTTGGTCAAAGACAGAGGTGAGGTAATTAGTCCTCATTAAACCCTAATTACTTGCTAAAGGCCCTATCTTCAAATACAGTGACATTGGGGTAAGGACTTCAATATATGAATTTTGGGAGGACATAATTCAGTCCATAGCATGAGGAATCCAGAATAAAATTTGTGGGGACCATTAAGGATGATCTAGGTACCCAGAGCCCAGATAGTCCCCGTCCTGGTTCTCCTCTCTGCCCCCTCCCCATTAGCTTAGTTCTGTGGAACACATCTTGCGTATTTTCCTTGTTTGCGTTGCTCTGCTTGGCTCAGGAAACTGTCTGGAAACACAGAAGGTGGAAGGAGTAACTTAAGAACTGAGGGCTCCATTCTGTAAAAGCTGAATTGTGGGGCCAGACCCCTGGTAGGTCCCATTCTACCAGCCCTGGTCCTTCAAGGGCCTGTCTTCCTGAGAGTGTTCTCTGCTTCCCTTCCTCCATTATGCATTTGTGCATTCAAAAGATCTTTAGGTCAGCTGGGTACTGGGAGATCCAAAAGTACTAGAAGACACACCCTTAAGGGCTCACAGCACACCATTGGCTACCAGTGGTACTGCCAGAATAAGGGGGAGGGGAGCAAGTACTGAGGACTCTTATTTCCTGGACAAAGAATTAGGTGAGTCCAAGGAGCTGGAGGGGACTTCCAGTTCAATAGTGTAACACGGTGACTTCAGAGACAGATTTTTAATTCAAAATGGGTAGTGGACTTCAATGTAAAATGTAAAAATGTAAAAGCTGGATCTAGGGCCAGGCAAAGAGTTCTTAGACTTGATGCCAAAAGCATAATCCGTAAAAGGAAAAATTGATAAATTGAACCTCATTAAAATTAAAAAGTTTTCCCTGTGAAAGACCCTGTTAAGAGGATGAAAAGACAAATTGTATACTGGGGAAAATACTTCCCCAGTATGCAACTGCAGCTGGATATGCAAACTGCATATCCAACAAAGGACTAGTATCTAGAATACATAAAGAACTTTCAAAACTCAGTAAAAACTATTCAGTTAGAAAATGGACAAAAGACATTAAGAGCTACATTCCACCAAAGAGGATAGACAGATGGCAAATAAGCTCATGAAAAGAAGTTCACCATTATTCATTAGGAAAATGCAAATTAAGACCACAATGAGATATTACTGCTTATCTATCAGAACGGCTAAAATGAAAAACAGTGATAATGCCAAATGCTTGTGAAGATGAAGAGAAGCTGGATCACTGATACATTGGCCATGGGAATGTAAAATGGTACATTCTTCTTCCCCTGAAGCAGGTCACAAGACCCTCATGTGAGAAGTTCCCTCCCTGTTACCTGGAGGAAAGGAGCATCCTTGTCTCTGAAGACACAGAGAGGAATCTGAACAAACAGACCTTGCTAAACTTCTCCCAATTTATTACCATTAGTTCATGCCCTTTTTGCTTTACTATATTCCTCCATGACTATTTATGCTTCATCAAACCTACTGTAAAAAACACTCAGCTTTAACTGTTTCTTCAGGTCTTCATTTCCTTATAAAGGTTCCTGTGTCATATAAAACTTATATCAAATAAATTTGGATGCTTTTCTCTTGTTAATATGTCTTTTGTTATAGGGGCCTTAGCCATGAACCTCAGATAGGTGAGAAAAAGATATTTTTCCTCCCCTATACCATAAAAGGGCAACAGGTAGGATTTTATGGTGATGAAACTGTTCTGTATCTTGACTATATCAATGTCAGAATCCTGGTTGTGATATTGTCCTACAGTTTTGCAAGATGTTGCCATTGGGGGGAACTGAATAAAGGGTACATAGGATCTCTCATGGGATCTCTCAGTATTATTTCTTACAACTAAATATGAAACTATTTCAAAATTAAAAGTTTAATAAATATTCTAATCTCTGGGTAAGACGATCAAAGCCACCTTGGAACTGGTCTTTTCATTCTGTGAAGTCACTTCAGGGACACCCATTGCTATGTAAATATGAGACTTTTAGGCCCCTCTTCCACTCTTCCTTAGCTGCTCTCTCTTTTATATACAGAACTCCAGAGAAGAAGGGAGCTAATTTGCATAAGGAGCCTAAGGAGCTTCTGAAAGGGAAAGTAATGGTAACCCTACTCCTGTCTGCTGTGGCTGCCAAACCAAGGTCCGCTGGCAGCAAAGGACACCAAGGCTTCCTAAGAGTCCACAGGGCAGGACTGAGGCTGGAAGGCCCTCTGGATCCAAGCATGCTGGTGCTGCCATACACTTTGGGAATAATAGGTAAGCCTTTGCCTGTACTGGATACAGTTGGGCCTGGGAGGCCAGGTGAGGTGCACTGCTGGAGTGGGCAGGGACCTGGACCTGAAGCAGTGGGCAAGCCCTGGCATCCTGGGTAGGACTGCTTTGACAGCAACACCAAATGGCCTTTATAAGAATTTGAGACAGAGAAGACCCTAGAGGAAGATAATGGACTTTCTGCTAATAAGGGCAAGTGAAAGCTGGGATGGTTGACTTGAAAAATCAAGGAGATATGATCATATTTGTACCTGAAGCTCATAAAAGAGACTATGTCAATTCAAAAGAATCCGGAATTGGATGTATGACAGAATGCGTCTAGTCCACTAGGAAACTAGAACCTGAAGAGCTGCAGTGGAAGGCAGTTTGTGACAAGCACTGAAAAGGATCTTACTCGGTAAATGTGTTTGCTGAGGAGAGTTGACAAGTGTCCCAACTGTGGTGAGCACCATATGCGTTGCCTTGTTGGCAGTCTAAACCCTGGGGCCTCTGGGCTGGGTTCGTACTCTGACCTGGGGCCTCAGGTGACAGTACGTCGGGTTCCTGGAAGAAATTAGGACCAGAGCTTTCAAGTGAATGAGGGACAGACTTGGATATGCCTAGGGAGAAAGGGGGGCATTTGAGAAGGGAAATGACCCTGAGGATGTTTTAACACGCAGCTTCAAGACTTTGTGTCTTCCCAGTGTCAAAGTGATTCTCAAAAAGTTAGAAACAAGATTAGCTAGGCGTGGTGGTACGTACCTGTAATCCTAGCTACTCGGGAAGCTGAGGCAGGAGGATCGCTGGAGCCCAGGAGTTTGAGGCCAGCCTGGCAACATAGCAAGACCTGGTCTCTCTTTTTTTTTTTTTTTTTTTTTTAAAGTCAGAAGGGGATATTGGGGAAAAGCTGCCCTCACTGGATGCTACTGGCTACCCACTGCAAGAGCCAGATACTGTGGGAACCAGGTGTGCTGCCAGGGTCTGGAGAACCCTGGAGAGGCTTCAAGCACTGAAGGAGCTGTGCTGGAGAAGCCACCCTTGCTGCAGGCATGTGGCACTGGGAAACCACACCCACTGCAGAAGCGTGGTGCTGAGGAAGGCCAGGCACGCTACAGGGGCCTGCAGAGCAAGCACACTGGAACAAGGAAGCAAAACCCTTTTCCTCCTGCAATGACTCTTCAGACTCTTCACTGCCCTCTACTGACAACTTAGTGCCAGATAACAAAGGAAAAATCCTTAAAAGGCCCAGATGCATTTTTACAGAGTGGGTAAAAAAGGATGATTTTGGAGCTGAGAGGGAAAATATCAATAACCAGCACAGAATGCAGTCTCCATGCCTCAGTACATCCACCTATTTCTCCTTTAGGCCATTTCCTGCTACTGATTATTTGTTGAATGAAAAATGAATGATGAAGAGTTATGGGAGAGCAATGGTATTCAAGAGCATCGTCAGGGTCCTTTCCATGAGTTTCCTTGAAGACACAACCCTTTAGGATTTGCAAAAAGCTTTTTCAAAAAAAGCATCAGAATAAAGTAGTTTACTGCATGTGCCAAGACATATGAGATTTTTTAGGAGTCTCATACAATTTTGGAACACATTTAATAACATATCCATACAAATATAACTCAAAGTTAAACATTATTTCTTTGCCAGGCCCAGTGGCTCATGCCTATAATCCTAGCACTCTGGGAGGCTGAGGCAGGAGGATCACTTGAGGACAGGAGTTCCACACCAGCCTGAGCACAAGCAAGACCCTGTATCTACAAAAAATAGAAAAGTTAGCCAAGCATGGTGGTGCACACCTGTAGTCCCAGCTACTCAGGAGGCTGAGGCAGGAGGATTGCTTGAGTCCAGGAGTTTGAGGTTGCAGTGAGCCATGATGACGCCACTGTGCTGTATCCCTGGGTGACAGAACAAGACCCTGTCTCAAAAAACAAAAACAAGCTGGGCGTGGTGGCTCACACCTGTAATCCTAGCACTCTGGGAGGCTGAGGTGTGAGGATCGCTTGAGCTCAGGAGTTCGAGACCAGCCTGAGCAAGAGCAAGACCCCATCTTAAAAAGAAAAAAATGTTTTAAAAAATAAAAAACAAAAACCAAATACTATTTCTTATTTGACAATGCTTCCCATATTATTGTAACATACCAAATAATCCTAATATGTCTCTCTTGAAATTCCAGGGGCCCTATTTAGACTTCCAGAGACCCTAATATCCAAAAATTAGTTCAAAATGAAAAAGACTTAATTTAGAGTTTGACAAACTTTCCAAAATCAAATTTCAAATATCAAAGGTTTAAAACACTTGATATCAAAATAGAATCACAGATCTCTGTAAAATAGTAGTCATTCATTTTGCCAAAGTATAATTCAAAGACTTTAAATAGGAAAAACCTTTTCTCTTTGATAGAGAGGAGACTGTTTTCCAAAGAATCAAAAGACTTAATAAAGACAGCATGAGACAAACAGAATCTGTCTTTCCCTCTCTCTCCCCTTTTTTTTTTTGTAGTTTATTCAAAAGGTAAACAAAAACCTTTTACTGTCTTTTATTAATACTATGTGGAAATCTTCAAAAGAGAAAACTAAATTTTACCCTTGTATCATTGTATTATTATAAAAACCTAACTTTAGAAAACCTTATAAACAATCAGCTTTGAACACACAAGATTTTCATAAACCTATTGTAACCCTTAAAAAGAGTTTTTCCATTTTCTTTCATTTCCTCACTTTCTATATCCACAGTTTTATCCCTTTTTTTTTTTTTTTTTTTTTTTTTGAGACAAGGTCTCGCTCTGTTGCCCAGGCTAGAGGGCAGTGGCCGTCATCATAGCTCACCACAACCTCAAACTCCTGGGCTCAAGCGATCCTAGTGCCTCAGCCTCCCAAGTAGCTGGGAGTACAGGGACCGCCTAATATTTCTATTTTTAGTAGAGGCAGGGTCTCTCTCTTGCTCAGGCTGGTCTCGAACTTCTGAGCTCAAGTGATCCTCCTGCCTCAGCCTCCCAGAGTGCTAGGATTACAGGCGTGAGTCACCGCACCTGGCCTATTATTTTTTAGTCCTTTAATTTAAAACAACCTTTAAATAACTTTTAAACTAGCCAAAATTACTTTTTCTTAAAAAAAAAACTACAATTTTGTCTTTTTTTTAATAACCTTCTTTACAAAAAACATCTTTCTTTATACACTTTGTATAGAGAATTATTTCTTTTATATCTGGCAGTTTTCATTACATATATTAATTACAATGTTAACTCTTGGTAACCCCAATTTTCAGTGAAAAACCTAGGAAGTAAGCCATTTTAGTTGTCATATATCAGATGTAGAACTCAGGACAGAGGAAAGAGCTGTGAAGACAATGCCTGGAAGATCTGACCCCTCCCAGCATGACCAGGAGGCAAAGGCGGGTCAGGAAGGGCATATTGGGCTTGACCCTGTAGCTCATGGCCAAGGCCATCAAACTTCGCAGTGCCATTTGTCTAGACCCTAGAACCTGAAAGCTCAAAAACAGACATAAGCTTATAGACAAGTATCAAAAATATCACAGGCAACACTTTTATGACCTTAAAACAATCTATCAAGGACAGCCTAAACCTGTCTGACTGGTATACCCAGGCAAAATGTCTGAATTATATTTATTAATAAAACTGACAACTCTGAAGATGTTCTAATTTTATTTTATCAACAATTTTAAAACTAAGTTTTATTTACCAAAGATTAGAGTCACTTGAACCTGAAAAGTATTTGTGCTTATTTCCTTAATTTATGAGCACCCATTTGCTTATAAGTCAATTTAGTACCATATAGACAATATACAAGCACAGACATTTATACATAAAAATACAGATAAAAAAAGATTTTATACCTTTGATTTTTAAATTTTAGTGGCTGGGTATGGTGGCTCATACCTGTAACCATAGCACTTTGGGAGGCTGAGGTGGGAGGATCACTTGTGGCCAGGAGTTTGGGACCAGCCTGAGTAACATAGCAAGACCCTGTCTCTACAAAAAAAAAATGTTTTTAATTATTCAGGTGTGATGAAACATGCCTGTAGTTCCAGCTACTCAAGAGGCTGAGGCAGAAGGATCACTTGAGCCGAGGAGTTTGAGGTTGCAGTGAGCTATGATGATGATACTACACTCCAGCCTGGTGACAGAGTAAGACCCTGTCTCAAAAAAAATTTTTTTTGACCATGAGACAGGTAAAACTTACTAGTTTAAAAGGACAATTGGATTAAATGATGACTCTGTAAATAGAACAAGTTAAAATTTATCTGTCTCACATGGCCAAAGCCCTTACTAAGTTTCAGAGAAAACAGTGTAGCAAATTTACATCTCAAAGCACAGAGCAAAAATTTAATCTTTTTCAAGAAGGAGTTTGGGTGTGTTAGAGGAAGATTTAAAATGGATGCCAAGGTAACACAAAAATTGTAGAAATTCACCACAAGATTTTGTAAGGAGACCAATTTTGTTTACATAGGTAGCTTCTGATTTAGTCTCCTTTTTTCAACTGGACAACTGAGCTCAGGGTGGAGTCCATAAATGAACAGGGTCAACAAAGCATTTGCAGTTTTCAGGGACTTAAATATGTGAAAGCAAGAGCAGCTGGAAGGCAGAGCATCTAGATATTTAAAAATTAAGGATACTACTTTTACATTGAATCCCAGGTCTCCTGAAAGAGGGAAATGCCACAGGCTGGGCTGTGCAATGTTTCCACAGTGCATCTCACTACTAAGACATTCCTGCAAGGCCGGGTGGTGACCCAACGCCAATTAGCCCACTCTGTGATCAGCCTTTCCCCCGTGGGAGTCTTATCCCTTGGTGGGGAGCATTTTCAGCCTCTAGGTGTCCAAACTGGACTTTTCATATCTAAACATGCAAAGAAATGTGTAGCCCCCTACAGTAATAACCATTCGTTGCAACTGCTGTTAGCCACATCCACAACTGCAGCCCTTGCCAGTGAGTGACCTGCCAGCCATCACACACAAAAAGGAGTCTGTCTAATTTAAAGGATCCATCTTTTGGCCATTGATGATTAGAATTTGCAATGTTGTACTCATTCCAATAGTGACTCAACTCAATAAGCCATTTCATGGAAAGCCCAGGAGGTAACTTTCCAGGTTAGAAAGGTTTTTTACCACATAAGCAGAAACACCTCTCCAGCTGTTCCTGGAGAGGGCATAGGAGAAGTGGTCCCAGTGATCCTTCCTCCCAAAAAAATTCACTCCCAGAGATAGGCTGAGATAGCAAAAGGGTCTTGTCGCCACAGATGGTTAAGGATGTTGCTTGTGTGTACAGTGCCTCCAGTATCCCACAGATTCGTGGGGGGCCACCAGTCATAGACCAGTTAGTCTTCAACACTGGGCAGGCCCTCCTGGGATTGTACTTTCCCAGGACTAGCCAGGGAACAAGGGTTGAGATGACAAAAACCCCTTATGGATGGGACCTCTTACTAAGACAAACTCCCCTGAGAGCTTGACACATTCGGAACAAAAAGTGTGCTGCTTAAGATCTTACGTGTCTCAGGGTTCCTAATCTTTTCAGACTGGCCACTGGACATGACCCAAAAATCATGCCCCCTGGATGGTGGAGACCAAAAGAGAGTGCTCCCACTCGGTCACAAGTCAAGCTCTCAAAGACATAAAACAAGATGAGAGAGAAACCCCATCAGTTTTTATTTTGGGGACCCACAGCAAAGTTTAGGGTCACCTGTCTGGTCAGAACACTAAACTGACCAGTTTGCAGGGCTGGCTTGCACATGTGTTTATAGGGGTTTTAGGCTCGTGTTCTACCCTGGGGTACCTCTCTTTATGACAGAACACAGGAAGACAAAGAGAAAGGAAAAGACTATTTCTGGGAGAAAGGGATCAAACAATATGAATATTCATACCAAAAATTACACCACAGTCACTACACCCAAGACTAGTCACACAAATCCTTTTCTCCCACGAATCACGATTTTGGAGAGGAAAACAAGACAGTGATTTTTACTGTCTGCTGTACTGGATTCCAGAGAAAGGAACCTGGAACCTGACTGCTAAGAAAATCTCACTCTTCTGCTGGCTTGTCAGGTCCTCGGTTCCCTTAACTGTGGCTTCCAGAGGATCAGAGGGGCTTTGGTATCCTGCTTACAACCCAAAAACTGTAAGATCCAAAGGAACACTTCCCCATCACCCCTTGAAGGTTAACTGAAAATCAGAGACAAAAGGAAGATTAACAGGAGGAAAGGCATGCATACAAATTTATTTGATTATAATTTTATGTGACCCAGGAGCCTTCAGAATGAAGACCCAAAGATACAGGGTAAACTGTCTATTTTTATGCTTAGGTTCAACAAAGTATGGGCAGCCATGTAGAAATATGCTTGGACAAAAAGGGTATAATCTAATGCTAATAGACTGAGTGGGGAAAGCCAGCAAGCCTGTCTTAAATTCTTCTCTCTGAGCCTGCATTCCTTCCTTCTGGGTGTGGGACAGGGCCCTCTCAGGAATGGGGGTCTTATGACCTACAGTCCAACAAGGTAGGTCAATTAATTTCTCTAAGGCCAGTTTTTATACAGAAAGGCAGAGGGAAAGTTAGAGTAATATTTTTAGGTTTTGTGTTTGGCTTTGGGGAAAGGGAGTTTTGGTTTCTATGACTTGCCTTGGGGAAAAAGGATTGTAGTTTCCATTTCTAGCCTCAAGGGGGGATGAAGGGCCAGAGACAGGAGGGTAGGTAGAAGGTCAGAGGAACTGACTCTGCTTCTGAAGCTGCTCCTGAGGCCTTCATTTCGGGTTATCATTTTCTGAGCCCCAACAGAAGGAAAGGATTAATAACCAATGGGAACCCTAAACCAAATTTACAAGATTCACAATCCAAAGAGCGAATTTTTTTTTTATTTCTTTATTATTAGAGACAGGGTTTTACTCCATCATCCAGGCTGGACTACAGTGACTCACTGCAACCTCAAATTCCTGGGCTCAAGTGATCTTCCTGTATAGCTAGGACTGCAGGCGCACACCACCACACCCAGCTAATTTTTAAATTTTTTGTAGCGACAGGGTGTTGCTATGCTGCCCAGGCTGATCTTGAACTCCTAGCCTCAAACCTTCCTCCTTCCTTGGCCTCTGAAAGCACTGGGAGGCATGAGCCACTACACCCTGCCCAAAGAACTGATTCTTACAAACGTTTTTCTCCTGCTAATCTGGATTTTAAAAGGAAGGGACAAGGAGAAATTTTTACCTTTCGACTGGGCACTACAGATAGAGATCTGAACGACGGATATGGTAAGAACGCTTACCCTGTGGCAGCTACAGCCAGTTTTCCAAGGATACCATCTGCTGGCTGTGCAGCGAGGGGGATGTCCCGGCAGTCCCATCCTCCTCACCAGAACTGTAGGGGAGGAAAGAAATAATTTCCCCTCTACCTTTTTGAGTTCTTAGCTGGTATGCCTTAATAAAAGACATATTATTAGTAAGAGAAGAACAAATATAAGTTTATTAACATTCATACATGGGAGATACCCAGGGAAAAATGAGTAACTCTCCAAGAGGTGGCTTAGAATTCAGGCTTACATTGCATCTTCAGCTAAGTACAAAGAAAGAAGGGTGTAGGGGAGTCCAGTGATGGGGAAGTGACCAGGAAAAGTGTGGTAAACAAGACTAAAGTTTGTTATGCAGATTTGAGTTGGTGCCTGCTCCACTGATAAGAGCTTCCTGTGATTTGGTTATCCTTCTCTTCCTGGTAAAGAGAGTGAGACACCCTTACAAATGGAGATTTTCTTTATAGATGTAAATTTCCCTTACAAAAGGATAACTTCTACTCTGTTTTTAGAGCTTCTCCTGTGTCTGCTGTTTCTCAAAATAATCAGCTCAAAATAAACTTTATGCCAAAGAGGCATATTTTGGGGTGGCACATTCTGGTCTCTAACACCACCCATTTAAATATTGTCCTTCACCTCTCATTATAGACTACATTTTTTTTGTATTAAATATATTTACTTTTATGGAGATAGTAGATGGTATAAATTTTCCTTTTCTGTTTTTACTTGACAGAATAAAATTTGCCAACCTTACTGAGAAAGTATAATTTTCAAAATGTTAAAAACATGAATCTCATGCAAATAAGAAAATGAGCATGTCAAGTATTTAACTCATTAAAGAGGGAACTGTAACCAGCTCTATGAACAAATTTCAGTGGCCCCTATATGTTTATTACAATCCTCTCCCTTAACTAACTAGTTGACCTTAGTGAGTTTTCTGTAAGACAAAGGAGCTGAGATTCTAAGGCTCCTGGGCAGACTTTCTGATGCCAGGACTCACCATCCCCAACAACCTGCCCCCAATGCACTGTAGCCCCTTGTTAGTTACACCACAATCTGCCCCAAGGCATGTGGCCCCTCCTTTAAAAGCCCACAATCTCCCATTAGTCAGGGAGATGAATTTGAGGCAGCTTCTTCCATTCTCCCAAAAAGACATCTTTCGTATTAAAAAATTCCTTTCTTCCTTGGCAACCCTCATTGTCTCAATAATTGGATCTTTGTGCTGTGAGTAACTGGACTTAGGCTGAAAAGTCCTTGCAGTTTTGATAACAGAACCAGCAAGGTGGTAAGGCTAGTTCAAAGAGAATTAGAGTGAAACCTTTATAGTGGCTAATAGAAAGTTTGCAAAAGTTTGCTAATTTAGATATAAAACTTATTGATATTCTACATTAACGGGCATATTTGGTATTATCTTCTCTTATGGGACAGAAATAATTAGCATTTCTATAGGACAAGTTTAATTTAAATTACTCTTTGTTTTCTACAAGTTAGTCTTCTGGTAAAATATTCTAATCAATAGCATAACAATTCAAACAAAGGCACACACCCCTAGCCAATCAGATAATTCTTAGTTAGGCCTACTAGACAAAGCCCAGCAGGACCCTGAAAAGAAAGGTAGTAATCCCTTCTCACTATTTCCAAGTTTTGTAAATTTCTCTTAATTTTTTTGGTCACCTAAAGGTTTTATTTTGTTATATTTTAAAATTTTACTAGTCCACCCCTAAACTTTGGAACTCTTGGCTTTCAGAAATCTTTTTATACATAAGTGCTTAGTCAAGAAAAATAAAATGCTTACAGGAGGCATTTTCTATCATCCAATATGGAAATAGCTTTACTATATCCCTTGGAAACAATGTATATTCTCACAACTTTGATAACCTGCCTATTGGGATAGAGAAATATTAATGGGAAAATTGGCTCTGCTTCTAACAGCTGAGTCTATTTAAGAAGAACTTTCTGATCTTCATCTTGAATTGAGATCTCTGGGCCCCAGTTTATCCTACTCAGGCAGCTCATACTGGCTTGGATACTGAATTTTTTTTTTTTTTTTTTAATATAGAGGCAGGGTCTCGCTCTTGCCCAGGCTGGTCTTGAACTCCTGACCCAAAGAGATCCTCCCACCTCGGTCTCCCAGAGTGCTAGGATTACAGGCGTGAGCCACCACGCCCAGCCTTGGCTTGGATACTGATTTAAGGGATTTACTGGCAAAACCCTAATAGGAAATGAGACCCCAGAGGGTGATGTTGGGGGAGAGGGGTGCAGTTAGAGAAGGCCCCAGAAAGGAAGGTGAGGTTTGGGGCATTGCAATTCTGCAGAGGCCCAGGCCAAAAGTCCAAGAATGTTCAAGTGAGATCCTTAAGATATGGGGAGAAAACTTTTGAAAGTGTGGAGCTTTCAAAGCAGCCAATTGAGCTTAGAGAATTTAAAGGAAAGTATTTCCTTTAAAGACTTTAAGGACACAATCTCTCCTAGACAACTGAGGGTAGAGAGTAAAGTGTCCCTGCAGCCCGTCCTCTGCCTCCAAGTCATTATGGGTCTAGGTGGCTGTTATGCTAATGGTATAGTCTGCTGGATTAATATTTTTTCCCTCCTAGATGGCACATGTGCCATTTGAATATAATGCTTCATCCATAAGAGTGGCTAACAGCGGGGATTTCAGACACTACATCAGGCCAGTGGTACTGATATTACTGGGTGGTATGGTGAGTGTCCTTCACTATTGTAGAAGACCAAAAATACGTCACCCCAAAATATGACTGTAGGAGACCAGAATATGCCACCCCAAAATATGCTTCTTTCGCATAAGGATTATTTTGAGCAGATTATTTTGAGAAATAGCAGACACAGGAGAAGCTCTAAAAACAGAGTAGAAATTATTCTTTTGTAAGGGAAACTTATATCTATAAAGGAAATCTCCATTTCTAAGGGTGTCTGCTCTCTGTACCAGGAAGAGAAAAATGACCAAATCACAATAAACTCCTATCAATAAAGAAGACATTGAGTTAAATCTATATAACGAACCTTACCCTTGTTTACCATGCTTTCTCTGGTCATTCCATAACCAGTCATCAGCAGGTGATGGCACTTAAGCCTGAATTCTAAGCCACCTCTTAGAGATTTACTCATTTCTCTGGGTATCTCCCATGCATACAGTATGTATACATGTTAATAAACTTCTGTTTGTTTTTCTGTTATTAATCTGTATTTTGTTACAGGGGGCTCCAGCTAAGAACTCAGAAAGGGTAAGGAAAAAAATTTTTTCCTACACTATGCTGTCCAGTATTGTAGCCACTCACCAGATGTGGCTGTTAAGCACTGGAAATGTGGCTAGTTCAAAATACACATAGTGTAAAATACACATCAGATTTCAAAGACTTACTGTGAAAAGTAAAATACCTCATGAACACTTTTTATATTATACGTTGAAAAGACATTTTGGATATATTGAGTTAATATATTATTAAAAATAATTTCCTGGCTCCATATCTCAGCTCCAGCACTATCTGGCATTACCAGATCCTTAGACCATGGCCAAAAATGAGAGCATCTTTGCCACCATCAAGCCCAGCGATGTTCACAGCCCAGTGGGCAAGATCATCAAATACTTTGAGCAGAAAGAATTCCACTTGGTGACCATGAAGTTTTTTCAGGCCTCTGAGGAACACCTGAAGCAGCACTACACTAACCTGAAAGACTACCCATTCTTCCCGGGACTAGAAAAGTACATGAACTCTGGGCCAAGTGTAGCCATGGAGGGGCTAAACGTGGTGAAGATAGTACAAGAGATGCCCAGGGAGGCCCATCCAGTGGAATCTAAGCCAGGCATTGTTCACAGGAACTTCTGCATTCAGATTGGCAAAACACCGTTCATGGCAATGATTCAATACAAAGTACTGAAAAAGAAATCAGCCTATGCCTTAAACCGGAAGAACTGGTTTACACTAATCTTGTGCCTATGATTGGATCTATGAATAAAAGGAGGACAAAGCAGCAGTCCCCTTTGGCACCCTCCTTTTGTCCCTGGACACAGCTATTTATTCCACTGACCTGGAAACAATAGGGATCAATCGTTCTTTGCCAATAAAGCCTTTGGAAACTGGGGGGAAATCTTCCTTTGCTTCTTTCTACTTTTTAAAATGTATCTATTAGAAACCTTAAAATGCCACATGTGGCTGGCATTACATTCCTATTGCACGGTGCTGGTCTACTCTATCATTTGCTGCCTTCCCATAGCTCACAAGATGCGGCGACTCCCTAGGCTGTCCTTCCTCCTACCTGTCTTGACGGGAGTTTGCTTTGGAACTGCAGATCCTGTCTTTGGTGTTCATTCATGGGATGGACAGCTCTTGTCCCACATAATAGTTACCCTGTTCAACTTTGATCACACTCTGTGCAATCGGTGACACAGGGCCATAGTGTAGAACTGGGGAATCAGGAGACTTGGGATTTAGTCCCAGCATAGCCACTAACTTGCTGTGGGCAAATCCCTGACCTCCTCTGGGTCTCACCTCCCACTTCTTGAATGACATAGGCTGAGACCAACGTGAGGGTCTGTTCCAGCTCTAGAGGGTCTGTTTGTTAAACGAGAGTCTCTTCCCATGTAGCTCCTGCTTGAGGATATAAGGAGAGGAAGGAGTTTTTTAAATTATCATTATTGTTGATGACCCTGTCTCCTTTGCATAGAAGAGCAACCACAGCAGGCGTGCCAGGCCTGTCTCTTTGACCCTGGGCCAGAATTGTAACATTTAGCCTTGCTGCATTTCATCTAGGCAAAGTAGGTCCTGCTGCCATGTTTTTGCTCACATCATTCCCTCTCTATCAACATCCACTCAGCCAACTTACACTGAGTGCCTAATATGTGCCAGGTACTGTGTCAGGCACTGAGAAACAAAGATGAATACAGCATGGTCTGCTTGAGCACCCAGCCCTGAGGGGAAGACAGACACACCCACAGACAACTGTAATGCAAGGTGGGCCACTGGTTCAGAGAGCTATGCTTGGGTGATGGGGCTGGGGGTCAGGGAAGGTTTCCTGGGGGAGGGCCACCTGCGCAGTGGTTCGTGGGGTAGGTGGGAGTCAGGCAGCTGAAGAGAAGTGGGAGAGGGAAGGCATTCCAGGCAATGGGAACAGCTTGAGCAAAGACACAGAAGCGAGGCACAGCTTGGTGTGGGCCGGAATTATAAGTCCTCTAGTGTTGTTGGAGCTTAAAATTCAGTGGTGGGAGAGGAAGTTGCAGAGGTGGGGAGGAGACTCTACTCCAGGGCAGCACTTAGAATTCCTCAGGACATCCAGGCCCCCTGCCTGGTTCGTTTTCTGTTTCCCTTCTTCCTTTTCCCTTGTTCAGTAAAGGTGCTGCGTTTTTGCTTACAGCCTTTTTGGACTCTGGCTTCTGATCTCATGCTGAATCCCACTCCTGCCCCTTCAAGTCATCAGCTGTGATTCACCTGTGGGTTTCTGAATGCTGGAAGCTTCCACAGTGAGCCAGGAAACGAGTTCTGATTGGCTGGAAATAGTCCCCTGCTCCAAGATTCGGGTCAGGGAGTACCCATTCTGTTCTGGTGGCTGTATCCATTGTTGCTTTCCTCTGGACCTATAAGTTATTCCAGCAAATCCCAGCTGCTGCTCTGCAGTGAAATCTTCCAAGTAATTAGTATTTTTGCAAGAATTACCTTTTAAAAGTTATGTACTTTTGAATGGTTGGTTACTGTGCACATGTTTTTGACTGTGGCCAATTTTCTCCCCCAGCAGGAGAAATTGTAATTTCTCCACGTGTGTAATTTTAGATAAAGGTACAAAGGAAATTATGATTCCATAATCATAAGTCTAGTTTCAACAACACACCGACTTTCAAAGAATCTCAACTTCTCTATAGTATTCTCTTGGTCACAGAGCAAAACCCCTGGATTCTAGTAGGATTCTTAGAGGATCCCATCTAGTAACCATCTCAGGCCTGAGACATGCCTAGCCACTTCAGAAAGTAAAGAGAACTGTGGACAGATGTCCTGATGTCCTGATCTTGAAAGTGTATGGACAGCTGGGGTGTAACTAGTATAATCACCCAGACATTATTAGGCCTTGATCATTCCATTTTCTGTGGTGAGCCACTTCCCTCTGTTTCCTCTCCTCTGAGAGCCTGCTGTGGCCACTGCCAAGGCCTCACTGTGTCCAGAAACCACAATATCATCAAAGCTTATGAGGTACAGGCCAGTGGTTTTCTCCTCTTTGGTGGTTTCCCATGACCAACCAAGGGAAAGACCCAACAGCCATTCTCACTGCCCATAGATGTAGCTTCTGTTTCCTCCTTATATTGTCGTTGTTATTTTCTTTGCCCAGAAGAAGAAAGGGGCCTGCTATGGACTGAATTTTATCCCCACCCCCCAAAATTCATGTGTGGAAGCCCCAACCTCCAATATGACTATATCTGGAAACAGGGCCTTTATGGGGGTAACTGAGGTTAAATGCAGTCATAAAAGTGGGGCCCTTATTCAGTAGGATTGGCATCCTTATGAGAAGAGGAAGAGACACCAAGGCGCTCGTGCTCGTGTGTGCACGCACTTTCTCTCTCTCTCTCTCTCTCTGCCACATGAGGACACAGCAAGAAAATAGCCATCTGTAAGCCAGGAAGAGGGCCCTCACCAGTAACCAAAGCAACCAGCACCTTGATCTTGTGCTGCTCAGTCTCCAGAACTGAGAGATTATACATTTCTGTTGTATAAGCCACCCAATCTATGGCATTTTGTTATACCAGCCCAAGCAGGTGAATACAGGGCCATTCATTCATTCATCCCCCATTTATTGAGCATCTTCTATGATGCAGTGTGATGGTAATTTTATGTGTTGAGTTGACTGAGCGATGCCCAGATATCTGGTAAAACATTATTTCTGGATGTGTCTATGAGAGTGTTTCTGAAAGCAGTTAGCATTTAATAGCAAATTGAGAAAAGATCTGCCCTCACCAATGAGAGCAGGCATCATCTGAACCATAGAGGGCCTGAATAGAACAAAAAAGCAGAGGAAGGGTGAATTTGCTATCTTTTCTGGAGCTCAGACCTCCATCTTCTCCTGCCTTTGGACATCGAGCTCCTGGTTCTCAGACTTATGTCAGGGAACCCCCCCACTCCTGGTTTTTAGGCCTTCAGCCTCAGGCTGAATTACACTATCTACTTTCCTGGGTCTCCAGCTTGCAGACAGCATATCATGGCACTTCTTGGTCTCCATAACTGCATGAACCAATTCCCATAATAAATCTCCTTTTATATATCCTTGTATATCCTATTGGTTCTGTCTGTCTGGAAAATTCTGAATAATATGGACAGTATAAGGTCCAGCCCTGCAGTCAACACCAGTGGGTATAGCCCTGCCTCTACTACATACCAGCTGGGTGACCATCACCAGTTTGTGCAGTCTTTCTAAGCCCCAGTATCCTCACCTATAAAATAGGTCACTGGGTACTGATTAGGTATAAAAAAAAGAAAAAAGGAAAGAAAGGTTCAAGATGGCTGACTAGAGACATCAGATGCCTGTACTTTCCAGAAAGAAGCAAAATTATGAATAGATAATCATACCTCAAATAGAACATCTAGGAGAGAATGCTAGAGTCCAACAGAGAAGCCGCGGGAAACACCTGAGGCACAGAAGGAGAAAGAAGGGAGTGGCCAGCTCAGCTGAGATTGGCTGGGAGCCTGGAGAGGCTCAGTATTGTGGGGAAGGGGTAAGTGAGGGAAACTTCAGTATCCACATTCCCACCACGGACTGCTGCAATCCAAACCACAGGAGAGCTCCTCTACCCATTCAAATCGTGACAGTAGCATGGGCAGTTATTTGAAGACCCCACAAAGGTATTACACTAGACAGGGAACTTTCACTGGATCATTCACATCCCCCTCCCCTGCCCCTGACACCTAAGCAGCTGCAGCAGGGTGACACTGTGAGGGCACAGCCATTGCGGGACTGCCCTGGGAACCACAGCCTCCATATCTCCACATTCCAGGAGCCTCCACTGACATCCTCCCAGTGTCCACCCAGAGGGCTACAGTGGCAGGGTGCTGGCTGGACCCAAAGGTGCTGCAGGCCCAGTACTCTAGGCCACAGGGAATAGTACTCCCCAGGGAAAGGATGGTGAAGCACACCAAAAAGCCAGACCCTGGGACAAAGGAAATAAAAGCACATATTTTCCAGAGCCTGAGAGGTCCCTGTCAGGGATGTAAGAAGCAACCAACTCCCAGCAATGGCACAAACTCTGTGCTTGGCCTCACAAGTGGACAGTGAGGTCCCCTTCCACCAGCAAAGTGACCTCTGTGCTCAGGCTCACACATAGAAAGTGGGATCCCTTCTCCCCTTCACACACTGCTGCAGGCACAGCCACTGCTGTTGCCACTGGAGGATTGGGGCAGACTCTGGGTGGTGACTGTGTCCCCACTGGCAGCATTCCCACATGTGCAAAGGGTGGGTTCTTCCCCTTCAATGTGACACTGTAGCACTACTGCCACAGAGAGCTGGCAAGCCTGAGAGCTGCATGTTTGGGGCTGTGGGTGGCAATCCTGCATCTCAGCCACCAACACCAGCGCACACCACTCGGGACCCAGAGGGTCACCTCACCACCACTACTGCCATCCCCCACACCACACTGGATTCCCAGGAACCTGAGGACTTGCTCATCTGCCTGGCCCACCACTGCCACTATTGGCATCCGAGCAAGCCACTTGGAGGCCCAAGAATCTGTCTGCATGGTCCAGCTAACACAGCTGCCAGCATACACTGCACTGGGGCCCAAGAACAGGCATGCTAATCCCACCACTGCCACCACTGGGGCCCCAAAACTTGCCCACCTGGCATCCCTATTTGTAGCAAAACTTCACCACAACCTCCACTAAAAATCACACCCTAAACCACTGAGGAAATCACAGATACCATTGATGCTGTTTATAACCAAAGAAATCATACAGAGACTACACTACTGCATGCACCCAAAATAAAAACCAAAGGGCCCTGCACAACCAACAGCATATATACATCTTCAGGGAAAAACTCCTCCCCTATGAAAGCAAGTTCAAAAACCTTGAAGAAGTGACTATTACACCAGGTGTGCAGATATAAACATAAGGAAACAGGAAGCATGAAAAAGCAAGGAAACATGACAGCTCCAAAGGAACATAATAATTCCCCAGCAACAGATCCCAATCAAAAAGAAATTCACAAAATCCCAGAAAAATAATTCAAGATTGTGATACTAAAGAAGCTCAGTGAAATACAAGAGAATTCCAAAAAGTAATACAAAAAAATAAAACAATTCAGGATACGAATGAGAAATTTACCAAAGAGATAGATATCATAAAAAAGAAACAAATCTTAGAATTGAAGAACTGCTTGAGTGAGATACAAAATATAATCAAACAATTTAACAATAGACCAGATCAAGCAGAAAGGAGAATCTCAGAACTTGAAGACAGGTCTTTTGAAACAACCCAGTCAGACAAAAATAAAAAAGAATAAACAAAGTCTTCATAGTATATGGGACACCATAAAGCGACCAAATATGCAAATTATTGGTATCCCTGAGGTAAAGAGAGAACAAAAGTGTTCAAAAACCTATTTAATGAAATAATATATAAAAAATTCCCAAGTCTACCAAGAGGTTTATATTTTTTTTAATTTTTTTTTACCAAGAGGTTTAGACATCCAGATGTAGGAGGATCCTCAGATAAAATGCAAAAATGTCTTCTCCATGGCACATTATAGTCAAACTGTCTAAAGTCAGTGACAAAGAGAAAATTCTAAAAACAGCAAGAGAAAAGCATCTAGTCACCTATAAAGGAACCCCCATCAAACTAACAATGGACTTATAGACAGAAACCTTATAGGCCGGGAAAGAATGGGATGATATATTCCAAATGCTGAAAGAAAAAAACTTCCACCCAAGGATACTATATCCAGTAAAATTATCCTTCCTAGATGAAGAAGAAATAAAATCTTTACCAGACAAGAAAATGCTGAGGGAATTCATTACCACCAGACCAGCTTTATAAGAAATGATCATAAATGCTGGATTCATAAAGCTGGAAGTGAAAGGACACAGTAACCATCATGAAAACATGAAAATATAAAACCCACTGGCAAAGCAAACACACTAACGAGGAAGAGAAAAGAGTCTAATGATACCACCACAGACAATCAGGAAACCACAAAGACAACCAATAAGAGAAAAAGGAAGGAAGAAAGAATATATAAAACAACCAGGAAACAATTAATAGGACAGAAACAAAACCTTACATGTCAATAATAACCTTTAATGTAAATGGATTAAATTCTCCACTTAAAAGATATAGACTGGCTGAATGGATTAAAAAGAGTCAACTATATGCTGACTACAGGAACACATATTACCTGTACAGTAAAGGGATGAAAGAAGATATTTCATGCCAATGGAAACCAAAAGTGAGTGGGAATAGCTGTACTTACATCAGATAAAACAGACTTTAAGTCAAAAAGAGTAAAAAAAAAAAAAAAAAAAAAAAAGACAAGGTCATTATATAATGATGAAGGAATCAATTCAGCAAGAGGATATAACAATTCTACATATATATGCACCCAACACTGGAGCATCCAGATTCATAAAGCAAATATTTCCAGATCTAAAGAAAGAGAAAGACTCCAATATAATAACAGTGGGGGATTTCAACATCCCACTTTCAGCATTTGGCAGACCATCTAGACAGAAAATCAATAAAGAAACACTGAACTTAAACTAGACTTTAGACCAAATGAACCTAACAAACATTCACAGAGCACTTAATCCAACAACTGTGGAATACACATTGTTTTCATCAACACATGGACCATTCTCCAGGATTAATCAGATGTTAAGCCACAAAAGAAGTCTCAACAAATTTTTTAAAAATTGAAATCATATCAAGTATCTTCTCAGACCACAATGGAATAAAACTAAAAACTTTGGAAATGATACAAATACATGAAAATTAAACAACTATTATGTACAACCATTGGGTCAATGAAAAAATTAAGATAGAAATTTTTTAAATTCTCAAAACAAATGAAAATGGAAACACACATACCAAAACTTGTTGGACACAGTAAAAGCAGTGTTAAGAGGGAAGTTTACAGCAATAACGCCTACATCAAAAAACCAGAAAGGTTTCCAATAAACAATATAACAATCCACCTCAAGGAATTAGAAAAGCAAGAACAAACCAAACCCAAAATTAGAAGAAAAGAAATACAGATCAGAGCAGGCTGGGCATGGTGGCTCATGCCTATAATTCCACACTTTGGGAGACTGAGGTGAGAGGATCACTTGAGGCCAAGCACTCAAAACCAGCCTGGGCAACATAGTGAGACCCTGTCTCTAAAAATAAAAAATAAAAATTAGCCAGGCGTGGTGCACACAGGTGGTCCTAGCTACTCAGGAGGCCGAGGTGGGAGGATCACTTGAGCCTGGGAGGTCAAGGTTACAGTGAGCTATGACTGCACCACTGCACTCCAGTCTGAGTGACAGAGAGAGACCATCACTAAAAATAAATAAGTACATAAATACATAAATAAAATAAAAAATAAAAACAGAGCAGAGCTAAATGGAGACTAAAAAAAAAGGAAATGAAAAGTTGGTTACTCAAGTTAAACAAAATTGACAAACCTCATTAGACTAGCCTAGAAGAGAGCAGACCCAAATAAACAAAATCAGAAATGAAAAAGGAGACATTACAAGTGATACCGCAGAAATACAAAAGATGGTGAGAGACTATCATGAACAGCTACATGTTCACAAACTGGAGAACCTAGAGAAAATGGATAGATTCCTGGAAGCATGCAGACTGCCAAGATTGAATCAGGAAGAAATAGAAAACCTGAGCAGACCAATAAGGAGTAGTGAGATTGAATAAGTCATAAAAATCTCCCAACAAAGAAAAGCCCAGGACTGGGTGGATTCACTGCTAAATTCTATTAAACATACAAGGAAGAACTCATACCAATCCTCCTCAAACTATTCCAAAAAATTAAAGAGGAGGGAATACTCCCTAACTCATTCCATGAGGCTAGCATTACCCTGATACCAAAACTAGATAAGGACACAACAGAAAAAAGACTACAGGCCAATACGCCTTATGAACATAGATGCAAAAATAATCAACAAAATACTAGCAAACTGAATCCAACAGCACACCAAAAATACACCACAATCAAGTGGGATTTATCCCAGAGATGCAAGGATGGTTCAACACATGGAAATCAATAAATGTGACACATCACATCAACAGAATGAGAGACAAAAACCATACGATCATCTCAATAGATGCAGAAAAAGCATTTGAAAAAATTCAATGCCACTTCATGATAAAAATCTGTCAATAAACTAGGCATAGAAAGACCACACCTCAAAATAATAAAAGCCATATATGACAAACCCACAGCTAACATCATACTGAATGGGGAAAAGTTGAAAGCCTTCCTCTAAGAACTGAAATGAGATGAAGATGCCCACTTTCACCACTCCTGTTCAACATGGCACTGGAAGTCCTAGCCAGAACAATCAGGCAAGACAAAGAAATAAAAGGCAACCAAACTGGAAAAGAGGAAGTCAAATTGTCCCTCTTTGCAGACAACATGATCATCTAGAAAAGCCAAGGCTCCACCAGAAAACTCTTAGAACCAATAAACAAATTCAATAAAGTTGCAGGATACAAAACCAACATGCAAAAATCAGTAGCATTTCTATACACAAATAATGAATTAGCTGAAAAAGAAATCAAGAAGGCAATCTCATTTACAATAGCTATGAAAAAAAAATACCTAGGAATAAACTTAATCAAGGAAGTGAAAGATCTCTACAAGGAAAACTACAAAACACTGAAGAAAGAAATTGAAGAGGACACAAACGAAAAGACATCCATGCCCATGGATCAGAAGAATTAATATCGTTAAAATGATCATACTGCCCGAAGCAATCTACAGATTCCATGCAATCCCTATCAAAATACCAATGTCATTTTTCACAGAAATAGAAAAAAAAAATCCTAAAATTCCTATGGAACTAAAAAAGAGCCTGAATAGCCAAAGCAATCCTGAGCAAAAATTATAAAGCTGGAGGCATAACACAACCTGACTTCAAAACATTTTACAAGGTTATAGTAACCAAAACAGCATGATATTGGTATAAAAACAGACATATAGACCAATGGAACAGAAGAGAGAACCCAGAAATAAAGCCACATATTTATAGCCAACTGATCTTCAACAAAGCTGCCAAGAACATATGTTGGGGAAAGGACACCATCTTCAATAAATAGTGCTGGGAAAACTGGATAACCATATGCAGAAGAATGAAACTGGGCCCCTGTCTCTCACCGTACACAAAAGTTAATTCAAGATGGATTACAGACTTAAACATAAGACCCAAAAATATAGAACTACCAGAAGAAAATGTAGGGAAAACTCTTCATGACAGTAGTCTAGGCAAAGATTTTATGGCTAAGACCTTGAAAGACAGGCAACAATAAAAATAGGCAAATGAACAATATTAAAATAAAAAGTTTCTGCACAGCAAAAGAGACAACAGAGTGAATAGACAACCTCTTCAATGGGAGAAAATATTTGCAAATTATTCATCTGACAGAAGATTAATATCCAGAATATACAAGGAACTCAAACATCTCAACAATAAAAAAGATCCCATTAAAAATGGGCAAAGAACATCAAACGAAGATTTGATGTTCTCAGACAAAGACATACAAACAGTCAATAGTTATATGAAAAAATGCTCAACATCACTAATCATCAGGGAAATGAAAATCAAAACCACAATGAGATATCATCTTACCCCACTTAGAATGGCTATTGTATCTTTCTTTTTTAAAATTTATTTTTGAGATGGGGGGGTCTCACTATGTTGCTCAGGCTAATCTCAAACTCCTAGGTCAAGTGATCCTCCCACCTCAGCCTCTTGAGGAGCTGGGACTATCGGTGTGCACCACCATGTCTGGCAAATGGCTACTATAAAAAGACAAAAAATAATCGATGCTGGAGAGGATGTGGAAAAAAGGGTACACATACACCGTTGGTGGGGATGTATATTAGTACAATCACTATGAAAAACAGTATGGACATTTCTTAGAAAACTAAAAAGAGAACTACCATGCGATCCAGCAATCCCACTACTGGGTACCTATCCAAAGAAAGAGAAATCAGTATATCAAAGAAGGCATGCCTGCCCTTGCATATTTATTATAGCACTATTCACAATATCAAAGATATGGACTCAACCTAAGTGCCCATCAGCAGAGGAATGGATAAAGAAAATATGGCACATATACACAACAGAATACTATTCAGCCATAAAAAAGAATGAAATTATGTCATTTGCAGCAACACGGATGGGTGCTCCAAAATGACACATATGACTCCCAGTAGGGAGTTTGTCCTGCCACTGACCCCAGCCAGATGATAGGATCTCATAGGCGGAACCCTCATATACAATGATTGGGACAAAAGCAGAAAACTGACAAGGCAGAATTTGAGGGTGACATTTTGGAGCACCCTGAAGGCAGACCAGCAAGCAGGAATACTGCTGGCCTGGTGACAGCCACCACCCACTCACACTGCTTAGGGAAGATTGGGTTTTCAGGTGAGGGACTTAATTTCTGCATTGGTTTGGAAAAGATTAGAAGCCTCATCCTTCCCCACCATCTTCACACCCCCACACTCCCTGCCAGTGTGCAGCAGTGTGGCACGGACAACTTCATTCCTTGCTTTAACAATCTAGTTTACTGCAGAGGTGTAAAATATTCATGCTGAAAAAGGCCTGGGAAGCTTCACTGAATGCTTCCCAAGGGCTTAGCTATGCCAGAGGCTTGAATTCAGGGAGAAAATGAACTGCCTTCTCCTCCTGTGAAGCTGTGCTGGGAGAAGCAAGACACAACTCTCCAGAGGACAACACAATGGCCGACAGTGGTTCTTAAAGGAGGGGTTTAGGAAAAAGCTAACTCAGTGCCATGGGAAGGGGCTGTGGCCCCTATTAGAAACATAATTTTCACCATGATCTGGAGGGTTCAAGAGACAAGTGGGAGGTGAGCTGCCTCTGGAGGTGTTAATGTGCCAGCTGAACCAGAGGGAGGCAAAGATTAAGGGCTGGGGAAACCCTTCTTTGCTGATAACTCCCCTGGGGGAGGGTCTCAGGCCAGGCCTTTTCAGGAGTAACACTGTGGCATGGAATCAGTTCATTACCTTTACAAGATGCCAAGGACAGGGCCAGGTGCTGAAGATACAACCAGGAATAAAATGCAGCTCCTGTTCTCCCCAGTTAGGTTAAAAGCACAGATCCAAACAAACAATTAGAATACAGCTTGGCCCAATGGTAAAAGACAGCATACCACATCTCTTATCCAGTAAGAGAGGACTGAATTAATAATCTGTGGTCCATCCATACAGAGGAATACCAAACAACTCTTGAAAAGAATGAAGCATTGCTTCATATACTGATCTGAAAAGATACACAAGGAATATGAAGTAGGAAAAGCAATAGGAGCTTCCAGATAGCTGAACATGTGGCGGTTCCTGGAGGGTGGCGTGTCAGAGAGGACAAGGAAGCTCTGTGCCTCTTCCCCATACCTTGCCCCACGCAACTCTTCATCTAAAACCTTAAAGACGAAGCAGAAAAACCACCTAACTTCTTGGTTGACAATTTGAGCTGGACACTAAAGTTTCTTCTTCTTCTAATAATTACTCCTTTACAAATTCAGGTATCTAAAGAAAATCTAAAAAACAAAACAAAAAAAAAGCAATGTACACAGCAGTTCATAGAGCAAGATCCCATTATGTAAAAACAAAAAAGAATATGTGTATCAATATGTATGTGCGTGCACATGCTTGCCTATGCATAGAATATTTCCTGGGAAGATACACAAGAAAATTAAAATGGTTATTTCTGGGATGGCACTGGGCTGGTGAGGGAAGAGAAGAACTATTATTTTCACTTGTACCCTCTGCTTGAATCTTTTAAGCATAAACATATATTACTTTAATAATTTGTAAATAGTTTAAAAGATTAAAATAATATGGTAAGTTCAATCACAGAAATGTATACAGAGCACATTTCAGGGGTACAGAAGTGGGAGGTAGAAGTGGGAGGCTGTAGCAGAATTTTTCCTTGAAAATGAAGGGGTTGGGTAAGAGCTTAAGGTGATGAAGTTCTTTTCCTTTTTTTTCATATGATTTTAAGTGGGTTGGGCAAGCATTGAAGATTGGAGAAATCAGGAGGGGGGGGAATGTAGTAGGTAACCAACCCCATTAAGTGAAAGAATTGTTGAAGACCCCAAGGATACTACTGAGCTTGGGTACCAGATATTTGTAGGAGCATCAGGATGTCCGATTATGATCAGGATCAAAGATCAGAACCTGAAATGCCAGCTTTCCATTTAATCATTATAACAACCCTTAGAGATAGGTAGCATCATCTTTTTCATAGATGAGGAAACTGAGGCACAGAGAAGTTAAGTAACTTGCTGGTGAATGGTCAAACTGGGAACCCAGCTCAAACCTGGCTGACTTCAAAGTCCACACTTTTCCCACAAGGCTCAGCAGAGATGCACTGGAACCCCTCCTCTGGCCATGTAGATTCGCAAACCCCAAGTAAACAGTTACCCAGCCTGTGCTTCAGCCCAGCACCACATCTGCAGGCAGCAGTTCTGATGCACAGAGAATTCTCCTACTATCTATGCTGACACCTCCATTGGCTTTAGTTTTACCCTCTGCAACAGCAGCCCTTCAATGTGCAAAGATACCCATTGTTACCCACCTGAATCTTCTCCAGAACAAATATCTCTACTTCTTTCAACTTTTTGATATGACATGATTTCCAAATGCTTCATCATCCTTTTAATCTGACTAATTTTGGTGACTTTTAAAATTTACTCTTTCATCAAAGATTTATTGAGGCCAGCCACAATGGAGCAATTGGTATCAGCCTTGCTCTCCCACCCTAAACAACTAAAAAACTGGACAAAATGCATAAGGCAATTTTTTTCAGGCACTGGACAATGGGAAGCACTAGACTATGATCCTAGAGAGAGGGGAATCACATGAGATGAGCACCATCTAGGGGCATGGTCAGAACCATGGGCAGGGTATGAACCTCAAATGGAGAGGTGCAGTCTTGCTGAGCTGAGGAAGGAGAGAACAGGGTTTAGGATAGCTTAGGAGGCTGGGACTTGTGGGGCAGGATATAAAAGAGAAGAAAGCTGAGCAGAGGAGGGGTACCCAGGAGTCCACATGGAGCCCTTAGTCCTTGGCAAGTTTGTGCAAGTTTCATGGTGAGACTCCATGAGGCCCAAAAGAGAGTGGCTGCAGCAGGGCTGAGAGCTGAAAGGAGGTGCCAGAGGTTGCACAGTGCTCAGATATGTTGGATATAGCCCAGCCTGAGTGGAGAGACCTTACCAAGCACCTCAGGCATTCACTTGGAAACTACAAAAGGTCATGCTTTAGGGTTAAGGGTCATGCCCTTGAGTAAGGGTCATGACCAGTGTTAAGAATAAAATCAAGGATAGACCCACTATTATGGACTGAATGTTTGTGTACCCCCCAAATTCCTATGTTGAAATCCCCTCCACCACCACCAATGTGATGATATTAGCAGATGGGGCCTTTGAAAGGTAATAAAGTCATGAGAGTAGAGCCCTCATGAATGGGATTAGTGCCCTTGTAAAAGAGAACCCAGAAAGCTCCCTCACCCCTGCCACCATATGAGGATATAGCAAGAATATGGTCGTCCTATGAACCAGGAAGCAGGCCCTCACCAGATACCACAGCTGTCAGCACCTTCATCATGGACTTCCTAGCTTCCAGAACTAATTTTATATCATTTTATATCGTTTAAAAGCCACCCAGTCTATGGTACTTTGTTATAGCAGCTTGAACTGATGAAGATATCCACCTTAGCAAAGCATAAAACCAAGCCTGAGTGGATCTAGGTGATCTACCAGTAATTTTTCTGTCTACCAGAATAAAACTCAACATTTTTTAAGGGAAGACAATATAATCCAGACTACTTACAAGATATGACATATGTACACAATGTTCAGCATAAAAAAATTACTAGACATTCAAAGAAGTAAAATATGAACCATAACTTAAAGAAAAATCAATCAATAGAAATAGACCTTGAGGTGACAGAGATGATAGAATTGGCAGATGTACAGTCAAGGGTCTAATCAGGAGACGGAAACCACAGAATAATTTGAACAGAGAATGTTTAATGTAAAGAATTATTAACTATAACAGGAGAGTAACTGTAAAGGTTTAAAAAAAAGGATGAGTGCACTCTAAAGAATAACCTAGGGCAGGGCCAAACATGATGGCTCACCCCTGTAATCCCAGCACTTTGGGAGGTCGAAGCAGGAGGATCACTTGAGGCCAGGAGTTCAAGACCAGCCTGGGCAGCATAGTAAACCCCAGCTCTACAAAATAAAAAAAAAAAATTTTAATTTTAAAAAGAGAATAACCTAGGGCTGAGGGAGTAGGACTAAAGAAGAAACAACTTGGAAGGGAGATCCCTTCCCAAGATTGAGATTCAGACCTCATTTCAATCCACTCAAGGCCACTCAAGGGTGGAAAAGTTCACTAGGTTGTCCAGGTCAAAGTTGGTGTCCAGTTGATGGCCCAGTAGGAAACACTTGCTTCCAAGGTGCAGGCAGACCAAGGCTACTAGGGGTATAGAGGGAGTCAGGCATTGGGAGCCAACATAACAGCAGGACATGTGAGGCCTGGGTTGCATGGTATCTGTGTCAGGAGGGCCATGGGAAACAACCATCTGGGGTGCAGGTGGGCCAAGGCTAGTAGATAGGTACACACAGGGAGTCAGGGCATCAGGAGCCCATTTACTGGCAGGTAAACCTGACACCTAGGATGCATGGCATCTACCTCAGGAGAACTATAGTGAAGTAGTTACTGGCTGGAGCCAGAAAGCTCACTGAGAAACTTTGTGCTTTCAGCATATGGTTGGCAATCATGCAACAAGAGCACACAAAAAAACAAAAATGGAAGCACTAGCCAGGCATGGTGGCATGTGCCTGTAGTCCCAGCTACTCAGGAGGCTGAGGTGGGAGGATTCTTTGAGCCTGGTAGTTTGAGGCTGCAGTGAGCTATGATTGTGCCAATGCACTGCAGCCTGGGCAACCCTATCTCTTTAAAAAAAAAAAAAAAAAAGGAAGTAACCAGGAGAAAGCCTCTTGTTCCTGCAAAGTCCCTCCAGCCTCCTCTACTGACAAAGATTAACATTGTAGTCATCGCAAAAGAGAAATGCTTAAAGGGTTGAGTTCATCATCACAGAGCAGATCATTAAAGGTTGATTTAGCACTAAGACATAATAAATTGATAACTAGCACAGAAGTCAGGGACTTTAAAACTGCTATTATAAATATTTTCATGGATGTAAAGGAAAAGACAAACACAATGAATAAACAAATGGGGAATCTTAGCAGAGAAATGGAAACTATTTTTTAAAAAAACAAATGGAATTAGACTTCAAAATGGAGAATAATCAATTAATTTGTGACCAACAATTTAAAGCAATTCAATAGGGATAGGAGACTTTTCCAACACATTGTACTGAAATAAGTGGATAAACATACGGGGGAGGAGGAATGGACTTACCACCACATACAAAAACTAATTTGGAAGCTGGGTGCAGTGATGCATGCTTACAGTCCCAGCTATTTGGAAGGCTGAGGCAGGAGGATAGCTTGAGCCCAGGAGTTCAAGGCCAGCCTGGACAATGCATAGTTAGGCCCTGTCTCTAACAAAATTTTTTTAAAAATTAATTTGAGATGATTCATGGATATAAACAGAAAGGCTTAAACCACAAATCTTCTGGAAGAAAACATAACAGAAAATCTTCATAATTTTGGACTACACAAGTATTTCTTAGGATTCAGAAAGCAGTAACCATAAAGAAAATTGATAAATTTGACTTTTTCAAAATTAAAAACTTCAGCTCATCAAAAGACATCATTAAACCATCCTTTTCTTCGGGTTGCACTACTCTCTAATGAGCGCATAGTAAGGGCAATACCGCTAATGCCTACACAATACACCCGCATCAGCTAGAGCTTTGCTTTACCTTGGTTCAATTTTTGGAAAAAATGAAAACCTCTTTTCCACACACAAAAAAAGACATCATTAAGAAAATGAAAAGGTAGGCCATAGGATATGTCTATGCCCCACTTTATATTTGTAACCATATTTCTGACAAACAACTTATATCCGGATTATATAAAGAATTCATATATCAATTTTAAAAGAAGCAACACAATAAAAAATAGTAAAAGACTTAAACAGATACTTCACAAAGAAAGATGTACAAATGGCCAGTTAGCACATGAAAAGGTATACAACATCATTACTCCTTAGATAAATACAAATTAAAACCATGATGACATATACTATTTCACACCCACTAGAATGACTAAAACTTAAAAGACTGACAATAAATGTTAGCAAAGATGTAGAGGACCTGGAATTCTCGTATACTGCTTATAGGACTGTAAAATCATACAACCACTTTGAAAATAGCCTGGCAATTTCTTATAAACTTAATCATATACCTGCTCTATGATCTAGCATTTCTACTTCTAGGTATTTACCCTAGATAAATGAAACTATTTATCCACAAAAATAATTGTTTCCCAATGTTCATAGCTACCTTATTTCTACTAGCCCAAACTGGGAAACAACCCAACTGTCCTAAAACAGAAGAATGATCAACAAATTGTGATATATCCATACAATAGAGTACTACTCAACATTAAAAAGGAGAAAAATGTTAATACATTCAACAACATGGATAAATCTCAGAAACATTATGTTGACTGAAAGTAGACAGACAGAAAATAGAACCTATCTTATGATTCCATTTCTATGAAATTGTAGAACAGACAAAACAAAGCCAGATGATAGGAATCAGATTGGTGGTTGTCTGGGGGTGAGGAGAGGTGTCATAGATTGACTATAGAGGGGCAGAGGATAACGTACTAGGGTAATGAGAAAGTCCTTTATCTTGATTTAGGTGGTAGTTGCATGGGAATATGCATTTGTCAAAATTCATTGAGCTATATGCCTTAAATGCGCTCTTTATTGTTTGTAAATTATATATGAAAAAATTTGATTTTATAAAAAAATTTATTGAGCATCTACTAGATGCCAGGTTTGTAAACTGAGAAGAAAGAAATGAACAAAGAGGAAGTAGTTGAAAATATAGAAGAAAAGGGATAACAGACAGGGTCCCTGAGGAAATGAGGTGGAAGGAGACCCAGAGCCTAGAGGGACGAGTTTCCCATGGCCAACCCAGTAGACACTGAGGCAAACGGGAAGGCAACATGAGAGGGAGCTGATGAGAAACAGGTAGGAGGATCGCCAGACCATGCCATGGGCTGAGCTGAGCCAGGTGACCCTGGACCTGTGATCTTCCCAAGGGTAGGATTTCTCCAGCATCGCTCGGTAACCTGGAGGAAGAGGCAGAGGGTCCAAAGTTTAGGGAGTTTAGAGCAGGAAGGGACACGTGGTAAAAGTTGAACGTATTGACAAGTAGTTGAGAGGATACACAGGGGTTCAGCTGGGAGAGGAAGGAAGTGAAGCCAGGAGGGGCGCAAGTAGAGCAAATGGAAGGCTGGAGGGCAGGCAGAACAAGTGAGAGTCTGGGGGTAGGAGGTTGTGATTAGGCTGGATTTGGAGCTGAAATCCTCTTTAGCTCCTGTCTGCTCCTCTTTAGCTCACAAACAAAGCACTTAAGATTTCTTTGTCACTCTGCATTTCGGTGAATTCCACACATGTGTTGAAAGCCTATTGTAGAGGAATCCAAACTGTCTTGTAAAGGGAAGTTTGTGTAGGTTGTTTCCACCTAGAAGAAGATAAACTCTCCTGGGGCTGTATTCATACAGCTCTCTATCCGCCTACCTCAGCAGCAAACCTCACACTGCATTTCTAAATGGAGAACCTAAATATCTATCCAAAATTAAAGTTCTCATGCCCTTTAGCTAGCAATTTCACTTCTGAGAATTTATTCTTATGGGTGTGTTTGCATATGTGTGCAACAACTTCTGTACAAGACTATTCATTTTAATACCATTTATAATAGCAGCCCTAGGAGGAATAACATCACTAGGAGGCTGGTTAAATAAATAAATGACACTTCTGTGTAATGAAATACCATTGCATCCGTAACAAGAATGGGAAAATTACTTAGGTACTGATATGAACTGATTTTTAAAATGTATTGTTTAAAGTGAGAATGAAAATAAGGCACAGAACAAGGGGTGTGGTGTTCCATGATTTGTGTAAAAACAAAAACACATACACACTCAGGAACTGGAAACCAGTCGCTCCTGGGGCAGGGTGGCCGGGGGGTTGGGGGGGAGTGGTCTATAGCATAGGGATGGGAGGAAGACTTGCTTTACACTATGTACTCTTATACACCCTTTTACCTGTACAATTTTATGTGATTTTACCCTTAAAATGTGGGAGAATGAAAAAGAGAAAGAGAGAGACTTCACTTGTTAGTGTCTGGAGGGACAGGGGGAAACTACAGTCTAAAGAATGAAACTCTAATGGTGGAATTTTAGGACTTGAACCTCCCAGGATCTCACAGTTGTCACCATGTTGCCGACCTCTCCAGCACCTCCTGGAGCTGATGCAAGACATGTCCCTGGCTCTAAATGACTGGACTTGAGAGACCTAGCCTCTGGAGACGTGGATTACAACTTATTTTGTACAAACACCTCAACTATCCATCAGTCAGCTACCTGGCAACCTCACCTACCCAGAACACAGCTAAGAATCAGAATTGTTTTTTTAAAGACTGAAGTGTCATTGTAGAGGTTACTAAAATTCATGCATTTCTTTGATCCTCATTCAGAGCCCATTTTCCTTTTTCGGGGATCCACTTGGCCCCCCCGGAGTTGGTATGAAGATTATTTTAAACTGAAGACATTTGAGATATAATATATGCAGAAAGAAGCCTTTTTGGAACTTCCTTTATCTGACTATAAGGCAGAGCCTTCTGGGAGTGAAGTTGCCATAAATCCCCTCTCCAGGGGAGGCTTCACTCCCAGGAAGAACACTGACCACTCACACAGACAAATATAAACAAATTGTATAAAAGAACATTATCGAACCTGATGGGGTGGCTCACGCCTGTAACCGAACCAGCCTGGGCAATGTAGCGAGACTCTGTCTGTAACAACAGAGCATTGTCAACAAACTGCCATATCTTCCATTTGTTGTCTTTCCTAAAAAATGTCTATTTATTATTCCCATAAAAGCCCTTTCTCCCCACTCCCTTCCCTTTATTAAATTGGTGTATGAACCCCTATCTCTAGTGGCTCACTGAGCCTCTTCATCTGAATGCTCCTGCACGCATATGAACAAAACTTATTTTATTTTCCCCTGTTAATCTGCAGGCCCTTGATTACAAGACCCAAGTCCTCAGTAGGGGAAGACTTTTTTTCTCCCAACACTTTTTTGCAGAGTTTTAACCAAGCTTTGCTAATGGATTTTCAAGCCCATGGGTGAAAAGAAACAGCAAATTACGAGGGGAGAGAGGTTATTTCAGGCAGAAGCCTTCCTTCAGCTTCAAGAAGTAACAGATGACAGACTGTTGAGGGGCACACAGAAACATCTATCAAAAAAGCAATAATAACAACCTCCAAGAAGTCCAGAATTTACCATTCCACATGCCTTCTTGGATGTCACGAGAGCATCCAGAGTCTCTCCATAGCCCAGCCACTGGTGTCTGTAACCACAGCCCGTCGTTTATCACAAAGAGATCAGTTCTCCAGATTAGCTTTGGTCAAAAAGCAAGACAAGAGCAGTGCACTTCAGGAAGATTTCTATACAATCCTTTTGAAACCGTTTGAGGCTTAAAGGGATAAATTCTATTGCCTAGAAATCGTGGCTTTTATAAAATGATTCATTCCCCAAGGATTCACTTCAGATAAGTGGGAGGGGAAAGGGGGAAGGGATGGTCAGCGTTTACAAAATGATAAGATCACAGAATTTAAACAAATACACAGAGGAGGATCAGCAGTATCTTACCTATGTGCATGCGGCTCTTAACTGAGCCCAGCAGGGAAGTCTGTCCTGCCCAAAAGGCTCAAAGACAGGGTTCAAATTCTCACTCTGCAAAAAACTCTAGATAAACACAAGCAAGTCACCTATCTCTCTGTGTCTCTGTTTTATCTCTGTACAATGGGAATAATAACACTTAAGCTCTCAGTGTTACCAAATCATTGTGATAATTTAATTCAACTCAATACATTTTAACAAACATCTATTAAGAATCTACTATAAAGCCAGGCTTGGTGGCATGCACCTGTGGTCCCAGCTACTTGGGAGGCTGAGGCAGGAGGATCGCTTGAGCCCAGGAGTTTAAGTCCAGCCTGGGCAACATAACAAGACCCCCTCTCTAAAATTAAAAAACGAAAGAAAGAATCTACTGTATGCCCTGCACAGTGCTAGGTAAGCCCTGTAGGGAACAGAAAAATGAATAAAACACAGTCCTTAATCTCAAAGGGGTCATAATCTGGCAGGACCAAATTAAATAACAGATGGGAAAGTGCTTTAGAAAAGAAATCCTCCTCTGCAAAAGAAAGGCAATACTTTTTCTTGAAGATTAGAGTTTATAGTGACATCTTTATCAGAGAAGCAGCATAGGTTAAAACCCGGTTCAGCACACTAAGGCTTGTAGACCAAATCTGGTTCACAACCTATTCTTATAAATAAAGTCTTAGGCCAGGCATGGTGACTCACGCCTATAATCCCAGCACTTTGGGAGGCCAAGGTGGGAGGATCACCTTGAGGCCAGGAGTTTGAGACCAGCCTGGGCAACACAGCGAGACCTCATTTCTACAAAAATTTTTTTAAAAAATTAGCTGGGCATGGTAGTACATGCCTGCAGTCCTAGCTACTCAGGAGGCTGAGGCAGAAGGATGGCTTGAGCCCAGCAGGTCAAAGCTGCAGTGAGCTATGATCTCAGCATTGCACTCCTGCCTGGGCAACAAAGCAAGACCCTGTCTCTAAAAAATAAAAATAAAATAATAAAGTTTTAGTAGAATGTACCCATTTGCATTCATATTGTCTGTGGCTGCTTTCACACTATAGTGGCAGATTTGGGTACTTGTTACAGGTACTGTATGGCCCAAAAAGCCAAAAATATATTCTAGCTGGTCCTTTACAGTATGGAAATAATCAAAGACCAACCGAATGAGAACAAAGAAAGGCTATTTACCCAGAGCTTTCTATACAAGGGAATCAGCCATCGTTACTTGCGTATGGCAGAGACTCAAAGGCAGGCAGAGAAATGGGAAAACTTTATAGTGAAAAAAAGGAAGACTTCAGGTCTGCTCTTGTAGGGGCAGAAAGGTGTAATACATTTCCTCACTATCATAAGGGTCACGGCCAACACTCCTGTAACAAAAGACAGGTTAACAAGAAAAAAGCATAACAAATTTATTTAATCAAACTTTTACATGACATGGGAGCCTTCAGAACCGAAGACCCAAAGACCCAGGGGAAAGTATTTTTATGCTTAGGTTCAATAAAGAAATGTGATTGGACACATTGTAGAAATGTGATTGGACAAAAAGGGTGTGGTCAAATGGTAATAGAACTGAGGCGGAGAACCCAGCAAGGCCTGTCTGTTCAGTTCACCTTGGCCTCTCTGTGTAATATTCCTTCCTCCCAGGTACAGGGCAGGTCCCCTCTGAAATGAGGGTCTTATGAGGGTCTTAAGCTTTTGTCCCAATAGTCCCAGCTTTTGTCATAGGGTCTAGCACACAGTAGGTATTCAATAAATGTCTGATGAGTGAATAAATGAATCATGGGAAGCCAGGGCTGGAGGGAATCTAGGCAGTCCATCTTAGGTAGAGGATAATCTTTCTTGTTAACTTGAAGGATCACAACAGCTTTGAAAATGACTGGGTTAGATTGTAAATATTGATCCCTTTCAGGAGTGGGAAGGCTCCCCAAAAGACAGAGAGGCAGTTTAAAGCCTTTAGTAATTAAGAAAACACCTGAATAATTTAGTAAAGCTGAAGTATCACTGTGTAGGGAGAGATAACCTTGACTTAATCTTTTCTGCCAAAGTATCAAGAGGTAGCATTCTTGCCCACCAACTGTAAACAATTACTACACTAGGCACCCCCTGCCCACCCTTCCTTTCTGTCCTAGCAACACGCCTTAGTCAATCAGGTAAGAACAAGATTGTGAGGGCAAAATCCTGGCCAATGAGGATGAGACACTATAACGGCAAAAATCGGGGTAATGTTGCCGACAGAAACACCAAGAGGTACACGAGGATGCAGAGAGAACAGGTTTATTTCACCCCGGCGGGCTCAGAGGGGATTCTTCCGCCAAATTCTGAGCATCGCGCTTTAGATGTCATGACCTTTTATAGAGGTTTCTACCAGGAAGTGTACAGATGAGGAAGTTACTGTAATGTACAGATAAGGAAGTTGCTGCAAGGGAACTGCTGAAAGCTGATTACAGAAGCAAGAGTTGCAGTTGTTAAGCAGTTCCAGTTTTCTTTATAACATCAGTTTCACAAACATTCTTGTGACCAGGAGGTTGTGATAAGCAGTCTTACAGAAGCAGATAAGCACTTTAACATAGACAGGGCTATAGCTTCTCATTTCAGGGTGAAAGGTTTTTAGTGAATTTTCATTTTTCCCTCACAACACAGCCATAGGTCTGCGTTAGAGACAAAAAGGTGAAAGACTTCCCTGTAGCGCGCTGGCTGGCTGCTTTTGCTGCCACTACACACCCTTCTGATCAGAAGTAAAGATTTTGCCTTGCTGAGACAATTTGCAGTGTCTGACTGTTTTCTTAACGGCACCGCGGGTTCCTTCTAACAATTGACAGTCAGAGACTTCCGCCCTCATTGGACCTCCTTGGGTAGGGTGAGTAAGAAAGCACTCTTTCCTTAGCTTCAAGACAGGGCTATGGCCTGGATTTCAGAGTAGGAGTGGGGGCTCCAAGCATGGGTTTTTTTTGTTTTGTTTTGTTTGCTAAGTAATTAAAGAGATTATCCTCGGCTGGGCACAGTGACTCACGCCTGTAATCCTAGCACTCTGGGAGGCTGAGGAGGGAGGGTCACTTGAGGTCAGGAGTTCTTGACCATCCTGAGCAAGAGTGAGACCCCCATCTCTATCAAAAATAGAAAAAATTAGCCAGGTGTGGTGGTGAGCACCTGTAGTCCCAGCTACTTGAGAGACTGAGGTAAGAGGGTTGCTTGAGCCCAGGAGTTTGAGGTTGTGGTGAGCTGTGATGATGCTACTGCACTCTACCCAGGGTGACAGAGTAAGACTCTAACTCAAAATAAAAAAGGGGGGGGTCAAAGAACACATGCCAGCTGCCCTGTGGAGAAATGGGGCCTTGGAATTGGACAGCTGCTCCAACACCCCCAACCTCCAGTCCCTCTGCCTGAGAACAGCACCCTGCCCAAGCCCCACCACCCAAGAACCCATCATTTTTGCAAGAAGATGCAGCCCTACCCTCCAACACCAAGAGCGATCAATCGCTTCTATCCTCTTAAAGCTCCTGGGGCCAGTCCTCTCTCACCAACCCTTCTGCCATTGCCATATTTCAGACCCTCATAAATTCTCCCTCTGGCTACAGCAATGTCCTTCTAACTCCAGTCTTCCGCTGGTCCAGTGGTATGACCCAAATCACTTTTCAGTTTACAACCCTCCAAAGACTCCCTGCCACCTTCCAGTTGAAGTCAAACACCCTCCAAATGGCGTTCGTGGCCCTTCACTGAGCTCCCCTGGCCTGCCTACTCTCTCACCGCTCCCTGCCTCGCACCTCACTGTCTGCAGCCACTACACTGTCCAATATGGTAGCCACCAGCTGCATGTGGCTCTTTAAATTTAAATTTTGATTAAATTAAAATGAAATTAAGAATTTAGTTTCTCAGCTGCACTATCCATATTTCAAGTGCTTAATAGCTAGAGGCTACCTACTGGACAGCCTAGAGATAGAACATCCCCACCAACATGGGGAGTTTCACTGGACAGCACTCCTCTAAAAGCCATGGGTTGTGTTTTTCTGCACACATCATGCCGTTTCATCCTGCCAGGTCTTTGTTCATGCCTCTGCCCAAAAGATGCTTCCTTCTTCCTTTGTATCTGGGTGATGCTTCAAGACTCAGCTCAGGGATCATCTCCAAGAAGACTTATCTGAATCTCTAGGTTGGGGTAAGTGCTGGACTCTGTGTTCTGATGGTTCTTTGTGTTAGCGAACCTCTGTCTGACCACTTAGCATCTGCTGATGTGTCTGTCTCCTCCATGAGACTCTGAGTTCCTCCAGGGCGGGGCCATGTCTTCACCAGTGCTTGGCACCAAGCAGGTGTCCTTTGCTCTTGGTTGAACTCATCTGAATGAAACTCTCAGCAGTGCATGACCGTAGGGAAGTCTTTAGCTCTGTATCAGTAATGACTCTTAGGTAGAGAGAAACAAGCTCAACTAGTCAAGAGAAAAGGGGACTTAATGGTTCTGCAACTGGAAAGTCCAAGGGTGGTTCTGGCTTCATGCACGACTGGATCCAGGGCTAAGAGCATGTTACCAGGGCTCTGGCCGCCTCCCCAGCACTTGTCCCTATTCATTACCCTCTAGCATCCCTCTCAGGCAAGATGACCACCAGTAGCCTGGTCCTAGATATCCTCAATTTAGCAACCTCAGTGAAGAGAGAAATTCTCTCTCCCAATATCTACCTAGTAGTCTCCAGAAGATCCCATTGGCCTTGCCTGGGTTTTGTGCACTCCCAACGGGAATCATGGTGGACTGTGGAAAGGAGTCATTTGTTTGGCTACATCACCCTGGCTCACGTGCCTGTTCCTGGGGTGGTGTTGCGGGGGTGGTATATAAGCACATCATGACTCACAGTTCCCCAGGACGCTGGAAAAGGAAGGAGTTACCCAAAGGGCCCAGAAGAATCGATTGGAAAAATGCTGGGAGACACAGGCTTTATCCCCACGAGTCCCTGCGGCCTTTTTGGAGACAGGAGGCAGAGTCAACTGGCCTGGCTGCTCTCTCTGTGACCCAGACTTCTCCTTGCTTTCTCTTGCCCTTTGCATTTTTCCCATGTAGACCAGAGCCTTGGGAAAGTCCACCCACCCTCTGATTTCAAGCCACCAATCAGAAGCCTGCAAAAGTTCTTGAGTTTAGAAGATTTCTCTGGCCTGGAAATACATGGTTGATGGAGCTTCAAAGAGCATTGGCTGCACTCTAGAAAGACCCCTTGTAGAATTTGCCAGCTCTGTTCAGTGATTGCGCAAGTTATTGCAGCCACAAGTTATTGCAACTTCCCTTTCTTTCCCTTCCATTTAAAAAATTAAGGTATAATTTATATATAGCAAAATTCACCCTTTTAGTATATTGCATTGTGAGTTTTGACTATAGTCATCCACTGTAGTCCAGATATAAAACAGATCCATCAGCCACAAAAAATTCCCTGTGCTCCTTTATAGCCACCTTTCCCCCAGCCTTGTCCTTGGGAACTGCTGATCTGTTTTCTATCCTTATAGTTTTACCTTTTCCCAAATATCATATAAATGGAAACATACAGCGTGTAGCCTTGAGTCTAGCTTTGTTCACTTAGCCTAGGACAATTGAGATATATCCATGTTTTAAGTATATCTGTAGTTCATTCCTTTTTATTGCTGAATAACATTTCACTGTGTGGATGTACCATGTATTATTTATGCTCTAATTGAGGGACATCTGGGTTGCTTCCAGTTTTGGCAATTATGAATAAAGCTGCTATGACATAGATTTTCTTTTTTTAAAAAAAAATTAGCCAGGTGTAGTGTGTATCTGTAGTCCCAGCAACTGGGGAGTCTAAGGAAGGAGGATCACTTGAGCCTAGGAATTGGAGGCTGCGGTGAACTATGATTGCATCACTGCACTCCAGCCTGGGTGACACTCTGTCTCCTAAAAAAAACATTCTTTTTAAATTTTTTTTAAGAGATAAGGTCTTGCTATGTTGCCCAGGCTGGCCAAAACTCATGGGCTCAAGTGATCCTCCCATCTCAGCCTCCAGACTAGCTGGGACTACAGGCAAATGCTAGTGCACCTGGCTATAGATTTTCATTTCTCTTGGGTAAGTACCTAGGAGTGGATTTCTGGGTTTTAGGGTAAATGTTTAATTTTATGCGAAACTGCCAAACTGTTTTCCAAAGAGGCTCTATCATTTTGCATTGCTACTAGCATTATATGAGCATTCCCGTTGCTTTTCATTCTCACCAGAACTTGGGTTTGCTGGGTTTTTTTTTTTAAGCTAGTCTAATAGATGTGTGTAGTGGTATCTCATTGTGGTTTTAATTTGCATTTCCCTAATGACTAACTACGTTGCACATTTTTTGCATGTGATTATTTGCCATACTATATCATCTTTGGAGAAGTGTTCATTCAAATACATTTCCCTTTTTTTGTGTGTGACAAGGTCTTACTATATTGCCTGGCTTGTCTTGTACATCTGGGCTCAAGCAATCCTCCTGCCTCAGCCTCCCAGGTAGCTGGGACTACAGGCGCATGCCACTATGCCTGGCCTGTTTTCCATTTTTTAAAGTAGGGTTGACTTTTAATTATTGAGTACTCTGAGTTCTTTATATATTCTGGCCATGTCTTCATCAGTGCTTGACACAGAGAAGGTGTCCTTTGCTGTTGGCTGAACTCATCTGAATGAAACTCTCAGCAGTGCATGACCATAGAGCAGTATTTAGCTCTGTATCAGTAACGACTTTTATTAGATAACAGTCCTTTATCAGACACATTTGCAAAAATTCTCTCCCAGTTTATGACTTGTGTTTTCATTCTTCTAACAGAGTCTTTGGAAGAGCAGAAGTTCTTAATTTTGATGAAGTCCAAGTTATTAATTTTTTCTTTTATAATTTGTGCTTTTGGTGTCATATCTAAGAAATTTGAGCCTAACCCAAGTTCACAAATGTTTTCTCTGTAAGTTTTATAGTTTTAGGTTTTACATTTATGTCTATTATCACTGGCTCCATGAACAAATTTCAATGACCCCTATATGTTTTCTATAATCCTCTTCCTTAACTAAGTGCTTGACCTTTTGAGTTGCTTCCCAGAAATGAGGGGTTTTCTGCAAGACAAAGGAGTTGAGGTTCTGAAGGCCCCAGGACAGACTTCCTGACTCCAGGACTCACCATCCCCCTCCATCTGCCCCAAGGCATAGCTCGTGGACCCTCCTTAAAAAGCCCATGATCTCCATTAGTCTGAGAGACGGATTTGAGGCAGCTTCTCCCATTCTCTTGACAAGTCGTCTGTCATATTAAAAAATTCCTTTCTTCCTTGGCAGTCCTCATTGTCTCAATAATTGGATATTGGTGCAAACAAGCAACTGGACCTAGACCAAAACTCCCTTGCGGTTTCGACAGCACTCTGATTTTGAGTTAATTTTCATAGAGTGTGAAGTATGGATTGAGGTTGATTTTTTTATACCTGGATATCTAATTGTTCCAGCACCATTCCTTGAAAAGACTGTACTTTCTCCATTGAATTATTCTTGCATCTTTGTCAAAAATCAATTGAGCATATATATGTGGATCCATTTCTGGGCTCTATTCTGTTCCATTAATCTATATGTCCCTCCTTTCTCCAATACTACACTGTCTTGACTACTGTAGCTTTATGGAAAATCTGGAAATCAGATAGTATGAGTTCTCCAACATTATTCTTTTTCAAAATTGTTTTGGCTATTCCAGTTCTGTTGCCTCTCCATATATATTTTAGAATCAGCTCATAGACTCCATTTTCCTCTGAGAGACCAGAGGCTTCCAGGGGCTGCCTGATCAGAATCCACATCAGTGTTCATGATTTATCTAAAGGTAATTCTAGTGTAGAGTGATGGGTAGTGCAGGACTCTGGAACCAGACTGCTCAGACTCAAATCCTAGCTCCAGTTCTTACTAAAACTTGGGAAAGTTACCTGACACCCTTGTGCCTCAATTTCCTGTTCTGTAAAATAGAGAAAATGTAATACTTATTCCACAGGATTTTTGTGAGGACTGCATCGTGTGAACTAAATCAAAATCTTAAGCCCCCTAGCTGACTGAATGGACCCCTCTTGGCCAAGGGGACCCCAGAAAACCCTAAAGTTGAGTTGCTGGCCATGAGAACGGACATCAGACATGCCTTGTCATGCTCCCCTCCCTTTTTGGAGATTTCCTTTGTAACAGTGAGATGCTAAATCATTAACAGGCCTAAAGCTATACAAGACAAAGCTTAAATCACGCTTGCAGGCCATCAATTTACTCAACAGATCATTTGAGTTTTGGTAAATATCCAATGGCTTGTCTCTGATTAACATACATCCTTATCTTAAGTTAAAACATTCCAAGCCTCTAGACAAAGTTTCATTTCTTTAACCAACTACAAATCAAAGAATCTTTAAACCCACCTATAACCTGTGAGCCTCTACTTTGAGATGTCCTGCCTTTTCAGATCAAACCAATGTACTCCCTCCACATTTTGACTTACGGTCTTATGCGTAATTCCTGTCTCCATGAAGGTATAAAAACAAACTGTAACCCTGCTACACAGGCACATTTTCTCAGGACTTCTTGAGGCCATGTGCTCCGGGCCAGTCACACACATTCAGCTCAAAATAAACCTCTTTAAATTATTTTACAGAGTTTGGGTTTTTTTCCATTTACAATTAACACATGAAAAATGGAACAGTACCTGGCACATAGAAAGCCCTCAATAAGTGTTAGCTATTATTTGTATTATCTGTCTTTCTCCATCTCTTCATTACCCTGCTAAATCCATAACTGCGGTATTACTGATTTTCTTTTGAGGACACTTCTCAGGCTTTTAGGCCAGTTAATAGCCAGCCTATCACATTGCTATGACCCTCCTGGAAGATAAATACACAGATGGCCCCCATGGTTCGAAAGTGATACACATTCAATATAAATCGTACTTTTGAATTTTGAATTTTGATCTTTTTCCAGGCTAGTGACATGCAGTAGGACAGCAGTCCCCAACCTTTTTGGCACCAGGGACTGGTTTCATGGAAGACAATTTTTGCACTGACGAGGCTGGGGGGAGAGGAGAGATGGGGGGGAGGAGAGGGGGCGTGGGGGGGCAGAGTTCAGGCAGTGCCCTGTTCCTAATAGGCCATGAACTGGTATGGGCTGGGGCTTGGGGGTTGGGGACCACAGCAGTAGGATACTCTCTTGAGATGCTGGCCAGTGGCAGCAAACCACAGCTCCCAGTCAGCCACACAATTATGAGGATAAACAACTGTTACTCGACCGTGTACTGTGTTGCTGGTAATCAATGCCACAGTGAAATCATCAGCATCAGTTAAGTCCACTGTCATCATGAAGAAAAAAGCTGGGCTGATTGATGATATGGAAAAATTACTTGTCACATGGATGGGAGACCAGATACAGAAGTGCATACATACCACTTAGCCTATTGATGATCCATACTCAGGGAAGAAGTCTTTTTTATATACTAAAAGAGCATGCTGATGATTCCACATATATACAAATGTTTATAACAAGCCATGGGTGGTTTTGATGCTTCAAAAGCTGTCATAATTTTCATATTGTGGAGGTCAGCAGTGAGGCAGCAAGTGCCAATACTGAAGGTGCCAAAGCTTTTAAAGAACTGCATAGGGTAATTGTGGATGAGAAATATTTGTCAGAACAAATATTTAATGTCAATGAAATGAGCTTGTTCTGGAGGCATATGGAGTGTACATACATTAATCAAGAGTCAAGAAAATGCCAGATCCAAGGCATTCAAAGACCTTGTAATGCTGCTTTTGGGTGGAAATGCCACAGGGTTCAAATTAAAGCCTTTCATAAGCTACTATTTGGAGAACCCTAGAGCATTCAAGAAGGTGAGCAAACATACACTTCCTGTTTATTATCTGCATAACAAGAAAGCCTGAATGACATCAGCATTGTTTGAAGACTAGTTTGTGAACTGTTTTATGTCACCGGCAGGAGAATATTGTAGGCCAAATGGCATCTGATTCAAGATTCTTATGATCTTAGACAATGTTCCAGGGCATCCACAGCATATCAGTGACATGCATCCTGATATAAAGATTGTGTATTGTTGCTGAACACAATCACAACTCATTTAACCAATGGACCAAGGCACAATAGCTGTGTTCAAATCATACTCTTTATGCCAAACATTTGCACAGGCTTTGTAGCAACAGAATCTGGCCAAACTCTCCAAGAGTTTTGGAAAGGTTTTAACATTCCAAATGCTATCTAGAACATCACTCCAGCTTGAGGAGAAGTCACATAGCAATGCATGAACAGCATTTGGAAGAAAGTTTTGAAGACATATGTGAACACATTTTAAAGCTTTAACAAAGATTCTGCTGTTGATGAAATAGTAAGTAACAAGATACTAGTGCTTGGGAAACAGCTAGAATTGGACATTGATGAAGAGGATATTCATAAACTTGTTGGCACTGGAACTGAAGAGCTTTCCAAGGAGGAGTTGATTGAACTGGAGGAAGAAACAAGTAAGGAATTTGAGGCAGAGGAATTTAAGGCAGAAGTTTTACCTGAGGCACCAAGAAAATTCACAGCAAAGAAACTGGCTGAGGCGTTTGCTACTACTGGCAGGGGAGTACCAATGTTAGAAGAAGTGGACGTCAGTTGCAAGAGATTCGCAAGAGCTGACAGGAAGTTACAGGATGCTCTTGCTTGCTATAGAGAAATATACGATGAAAAGAAGAAACAAACTGTACTGTCCAAACTTGATATCTTCCTGAAGAACACTATGCCTGCTAAACCATCAGCAAGTGTTGGTGCCCCAGTGCCTTCTACCAGTTCTTCTCAAGTCTCATCAGAAGAGATAGAAATTGACAACCCTGTAGCATCCCTATCATCCAGCAATTAATTTTAGTTCAGCACTTCAAACCTTCTTCAGGCCCAGTGTGCATTCAGCTGTGTACATTAATGGTTAAGTACCCATACAACCATTCTGTGTTTCACTTCCATTGCAGTATTCGATAAATTACATGAGATATTCAACACTTTATTATAAAATAAGCTTTGTGTTAGATGATTTTGCCCAGCTTCAGGCTAATATGAGTATTCTGAGCATGTTTAAGGTTAGACTAAGCTAAGCTACGATGTTCAGTATGTTAGGCGTATGAAATGCCTTTTTGACTTGGGATATTTTCAACTTACGATGGTGTCAACCTTAAATAACTAGATTCAGGAAATATGGTTAAATGTAGAGTTTATTCAAGCACAAAGCTTGAGGACAGCTATCTGGGAACACAGATTCCAAGGAATGGAATGGAAGTCAGTGCTCCAAAGTGGAAAAGTTTTGGGAGTCATTTGTATAGGTAAAGTTTGGGAATCTTAACAGGGTTTCAACATATTCTAGACAAGGCCACATAGTTACCTGGATAGTAATTTGATTAGTTGAGGTGGTTCGTTTCAGGAAAATTATATTTAACATTCCACACTGAAGATATAACAGTCATGGGGTCTTTTGTGCCATCAGGTCTGAGTTAGGTACAGGACAATAAAGGAGGCAGGTAATCTGTAACAAAGGTTGGTGATTAGAAGGGGAGGAGGTCTGGTCTCTGGTCACTCCTAGCCATTTATGGAACAGAAACCATGAGGAAGAGAGTTAATCTATAATCCAAGAAACAGAAGTTGCAACTACGTGCACCTTATTCAGATCACAGTCACGTGTCTCTCTCAAGGCTTGAAGTGTTTTGGGGCTTTAAAAAAAATTTCTTTTAAGCAAGGCCCATCACTTCAGAACAGCTTTTAAATTTTATTTATTTTCACAATGAGTTTAATCAGGATATAAGCCATTGTAAGTCAAGGAGCATCTATATAGATATTTTTTGCTATTTCACCTTAGTTTTTCCCTCTCAATGATTACATATTATAGAAAATCTGCTTTGTGAACTCTACAATTTGGCTGGTAGTGAAAGGCCAGTCTGAGTTCTGACTACTGTGTCCCACACCACAAACGCTAAAAGGCCAAGGAACATTTATAACCCCCAGAACTGTCTGACAAGCAAGGCCTATGCCTCTCCTATTGGACTGGTTCCGTTCCTCTATTAGCCGGGGATAGCCCCAAGGGTGGGACTTGATATGTCTCATTCCATCAGGGACTCCTCAACATTGGAAACTGCTTCCCCCACAAGACCAGGAGTTGTCTAAGAGTAAGGGCTCAGTGTCCCAGATCTACTGATCTACCAGGGATTCCCCCAAGAGGTATTTCTACCCATCCTTCTGGAATGGGATAGCCAAAGGGTGGGGGCTGTGTCTACTCCTAGGATAAATACTTTATCCTAAATATTTTAATGATTTTTACCTCATAGTTCTAAAATGGATTACTTTTCCCTGCCTTCTGAAAAGAATTCAATGGGAGTCATTTAACCTTTCCTTGATAATTCAAAGCCATAGTCATATGCACCAGTGGCTGTACAGTGATGTCATGATTGGGGCCATTTAAGGCATACAGGTTGTTTATACTGAAGGAAACCAAAAATATGCTACCCTAAAATATACTTCTTTGGCATATTTGGAGATGGCTATTCTAAGGGGCTGCAACACAAGAATAGCCCTGAAAAGCTGTCTTTTGTGGGGGAGATTTGCATCTGTAGAGGAAATCTACATTAGTCAAATGAAGTAAACAGCAGATGCAAACAGGCTTTCTCTGAGGCCCCCCCTTATCCAAATTTAGGGAAGATTAACTCACAGGAAAAAGAGACTAAAAGTCTGACACTTTTAAAGGTCTGACAGGGACACTTTTACCACAGGCTACCACCTATTTTTTATAAGAGCTGGACCTGTTTGTGTTTTCATCTGCATAACAAGACAGCCTTTGCTTGTCACACTTTCCTCCCTTTACTCTCCCATAACCTGTGAGGCCACCTCCCTCCCAGGAAGCCCAAGCCCCTATTTTTTATGTAATCTCAGGATGATGTAAAAACTTCAGCCATCTGGCCCCTCCTTTGAGTCTCACACTTTGTATATGGCTCCTGTGTTCACGTGCATGTTAATAAGTTTGTATGCCTTTTTTCCTGTTAATCTACCTTTTGTTACAGAGGTGTCCCAGCTAAGAACTTACGACAGTTGAGAAAAGAAATTATATATTTTTTTCTCCCTTTCAATACCCTGCCCTAATGTCTTGAAGAAAATCAAAATATTTTGCCCCAAAATATACTTCTTTGACATATGTCAAGACGGTTATTCAGAAGGGGCTGGAAATACAAGAATAGCTGAAAACTATCTCTTGTGGGGGAGATTTGCACCTGTAGAGAAAATCCACACTGGTGAAACCAGGCCTTCCCTTGTCCTGATCTAGGAAAGATTAACTGAGCATCTGATACCTTAAAGGTCTGAAAGAAACATTTACCATCTATTCTTTCTGAGGGCCACTACCTGTGAGGTTTCACCTGCATAACAAGACCAGCTTTGCCAGCCAAGACTCCTCGTCTCCCCCTCCCATAACTGTTCTGCCACGATCCAAGCCCCCATTCTTTCTGTAACCTAAAGATGGTATATAAGCTTCTGTACTCCATCAGGGGGTTGGGGTAATCACTCTGTGTTTCTCGCCACCAGGCACATTTTTTTTTTTTCATGTAGGGTCTCACTCTGTCAACCAGGCTGGAGTGCAGTGGCAGGATTATAGCTCACTGTAACCTTGAACTCCTGGGCTCAAGTGATCCTCCTGCCTCAGCCTCTCCAATAGCTAGGACTGTAGGCACACACCTGGCTAATTTTTTAAAAAATTTTTTATAGAGACAGGGTCTTGCTATGTTGCCCAAGCTGGTCTTGAACTCCTGGCCTCAAGTGATTCTCCCACCTCAGCCTCCCAAAGTGCTGGGATTAAAGGTGTGAGCCACCATGCCCATCCAGACATTAATAAATTTGCATGCCATTTCTTCTATAAATTGGCCTTTTGTGAGTTGATTTTTCAGTGAACCTTCAGAGGGTAAAGGGGAAGTTTTCCCTTGGCCCCTACAATTGCATGTACCTTCCTCCAGATTAAGCGCATGAGCTTCCTCCCTAGGCTCTGCTGATGCTCACCTGTTCCAGGGCCTCTCCTTTTAGTTCTCTAAGCCAAGAAATGAACCTGAACACTAGCAATGTTCCATTATTAATAGCAAAAACAAAAAGAAAGGGAAGAACAGCCCCAGAAGTTGGCCTGGCACCCAGAGCCAGGTGGTGGTGTTCTGCTGTTGAGAACTAATGATTTCACAGAACATCAACATCAGACAAGGCCACTCTGTGAGTTAAGGTAGAGTGTGACAAAAAACAGGACTGCTCATCCCATCATCATGTCAGAACACAGACCAAACAAGAACATTGTCCAAACCACAAACATGACCAAAAATCTCCCTTTTTTCTTGCATGAGTGGCTGCTGCTGCTTTACCAATTACAGCTTTAGCTTCACTTCATTCCTTTTGTTTTCTAGATAAGAACTATTAAAATTCCCAATGATAGACTTACCCTTACTTTCTGACAGCAAAGCCCCAGTTCTCCGAATCACCTAACAGAAGCCCAGATTCTTAATAAATCCTTAGTATACCGCTCTGTAAATTTTGAGATACTATACCCTGATGCAAAAAGGAGGGTCCCGGTGGAATTACAGGAATGATGGCAGAGCCGCTGGGAAGCTTTCATATCCCTGAGATCCCAAACCCTTGTAGAAACCTGGTTATGTTTAAAATGTGGGTGAAGAGTAATCCATGAATCTGAGTTATAGATTTGGATCAACACAAAACCCAGTCAGGAACATATTTCCTGCTGCACCCCTGCCCCCACACTCCAGATTATCCCAGGAGAGTGAGATGTTTAGTTCTATTGCATTAATGAGAAAAAAAATTAAACTGCTCAAAAAATTATTAGTAGAACAATGTCTGCCAATAGAGATTGCTTTAAGAATGGAGCCCAAAATAGAGTGAACAAAAAATAAAGCTGTTGAGACATCTACAGGTTTGGTTTTAGCAAGTGTTCCCCTCTATTAAGAAGACATAAAAATGAACTTGGGAATGAGCAAGTAGTGTCTATTTCCGTAGGGGAAGTATTTCTCATTTAACCCATTTCCTTTCCTTTATGAAACAGAAAGGAAGCATCTCATTGTTTTGAAAGACTGTAGCACACAGTGTGAAAAATGCATCTGAGCTCTGTGTAAATGTGAGGCCATTAGGTCCATTGTAGTTAAAAGTTTGAAATTTGAGCTTATGTTTTCTTAAATCTAAGAAAAGAGAATTAACAGTCCAGATATTGAACTGCATTTCAGTCTTCTGTTTCCAGGATTGTTTCAGAAAGAACTTAGGGTCCTTTGAAGCAGAAAGTAAGTTTGCATTTCAGAGTCAGTTGGAGACGGGGTGAAGTTGGGACCCAAGGCAGGGAGCGCTGCCTCCTTCTCCTTCCCGTCTTGTTTTCTCAGGAAGTCAGTGGATCAGCAAGAAGCCCTAGGCTGGAAGCCCATGGTAATTCCCCATTCTCCTGGACTCTGTACTCCTTGCTGCTATGTCTCTGTAATGCCCCATCTGTGCCTACGAGCAGGAGGAAATAATTATTTTCTCCTCTATGGCAGTGTTGTCATCTCCGTTCCTTTCTGAGCTACCCTTAAGTCATGGGATTCTCAGGGGAAATCACTTTAATCTCCTCAGGGGTATTTTACAAGCCCCTAGAGGTGATTCAAGTACATCCAGGCAATATTTCCCTACTGAATTAGAGAAGGAATGAACCGTTAGAAAATCTCATTTGCTGTTTAACTTGAATGTCTCTTTCTCCAGAGGTGGCCCTCAGCTGAACGCCTGGCTGACAGGCATGGCCTGGGCCTCCCTAGCCCCACAGCCTGCGCCCCTCCCGCTGCCTTCCAAGCAGTGGCAGCCCCCACTTTTGTCTCCACTGGCTGACTCCTAATCCCTGCTGCTGTCTTAACGGCTCACTGACTAAGGCTCCGGAAAACCACAGTAGGAGCGTGGGACCCCTTTCAGGGGTTTTGCAATTAAAGACATAAGAAAAACCTGCAAGAATCAAAGAAAGAGATGAAGTTATCGTGGTGGGATTACAGGCAGTGGGGCTGATGTTCTGCAAAAGGAATAGGTAGCAGGGGCCACTGCGCCAAGGACTAGGGCAGGGTCTCTTTTCAGTTTGCTTTTCCTGCTTCCAATCTGAAAATGCCTTTTAAAGTTTATTGATTGATTGATTGATTGAGACACGGGCTCCCTATGTTGCCCAGGCTGGTCTTGACCTCCTGGGTTCAAGCAATCCTCCCGCCTCGGCCTCCTGAGTAGCTGGGATGACAGGAACGTGCCAGTGCACCCAGCCGAAGAGCTGTTAAACGTGCAGCTTTTCCACTCATCCTCACCTTCCAGAAACTCTTCCTACACAGAAGATGTTCACCGAACAGAATTATTAAAAACACAGCTCCTTACTGCAGATTCTGTCAGCAGCTGGACTCTTGGCAATCTTTAGGATTTTTCCTATTCTCGGTTTCTCCATCTGCGAAATAGAAATAATCAAAGGGTAGGTTAGCCTGCAGTCTTTGAAGGGCCATTATTTAGAAGGCGTGAAGGAAGCCAGGGTATTTCCAGAAGGTGGAGAAAGACTGTTTATGAATTTTTAAATTTTTCTTTTTGAGACAGGGTCTCACTCTGTCACCCCAGGTAGAGTGCAGTGGCGTCATCATAGCTCACTGCAACCTCCAGCTCCTGGGCTCAAGCGATCCTCCTGCCTCAGCCTCCCAAGTAGCTGGAACTACAGGCGTGCACCACCACTCCCAGCTAATTTTTCTATTTTTGGTAGAGACAGGGTCTCTCTCTTGCTCAGGCTTGCCTTGAACTCCTGAGCTCAAGCGATCCTCCTGCCTTGGCCTCCCAGAGTGCTAGGATTACAGGCGTGAGCCGTCACACCTGACATCTTTATGAAATTTGAGAACCCAGAATTGAACAGTATATTCCTAGAAATCATTACAAACATACTCTATTTTCCTGGCGCAATGTGATAGAGCCTCTGCTTCATTAACCTGACCCAATCAAAGCTCACAGATCATGAGGGCTAAAAGGGACCTCAAGGACCATTTAATTAGGTGTTCTCAACTGTGGTTGCTCATTACAATCAGATTTTTTTTAAGTACCTTACTTGGGCCTCACCCCCAGACCAATTATATCAGACTCTCTGGCGGTGGGGCCAGAGCCTACTTTTGCTAAAAGCTCCCCAGGTGACTTCAGTGTCCAGCTAGAACCAAACACCAACGATCTAGTCCAACATTCTCTAAACAAGGATAAGACAACCTGGGAAGGTGACATGAGTCAAATCAAAGTCTCATAGCAATGGAATGGGATGCCTTGTGGCAGCAATAGGGGAGTGTATTAGTCTGTTTTACATTGCTATAAAGAAATGTCTGAGGCTAGGTAATTTGTAAAGAAAAATGGCTTATTTGGCTCACAGTTCTACAGACTGTACAAGAAGCATGGCACCAGCATCTGCTTCTGGTGAGGGCTTCAGGGAGCTTCCAATCAAGGTGAAATATGAAGGGGGAGCAGGCAAGTCACATGGTGAGATCAGGAGCAACAGAGGGAGGAGGTGGTGCCAGGCTCTTTTAAACAACCAGTTTTCCTGTGAACTAATAAAGTAAGAACTCACTCATTATTGCGGGGAAGGCATGAAGCCATTCATGAAGAATCCGCCCCCATGACCCAAACACCTCCCGCCAGGCCCCATATTCCACACTGGGGATCGAATTTCAACATGAGATTTGGAGGGGCCAAACAACCAAACCATATCAGGGAGGAAAAATAATTCTTAATTGGAATGAACCCCTGTAAGAGAAGACAGATCAACAAGAGAAAAACAAACAGAAGTTTATTAACACATATATTTCACACATGTATTTTGAAAGAGCTCAGGGAATTTCACTCCAAAATACGACTCCTTGGTATAAAGAGTATTTTGAATTAGAGGCCCTTAGAGATCAACAGGCCTTGGAAGGAGTTTTCCTTCTATCTTCATAAAAACCAGACAGACCCATCAAGAAGAACAATTGTCTTTCCTTCCCCTGCCTGTTATCCCAAAATATTGCAGGAAAGAAGATCAAGAATGGAACTAGACCTGGCCCAACCCATTTTAAAGACAACACCTTTTCTCAGGTTAATTTAGTTTCCAAATGGAACCTTTTACAAGTCAATCTGTTCCCCCCATCCATTCATTCTCCCAAGTATCTATTCATCCTCCCTAGTAACCACTTATTGCCCCTCAACAGAATTACTTATATTCCTTATCTCCCCCTCCCCTCTAAAAATGAGGGTATATATAAACTTCTGGACCCCACTGGAATATTAGGTAATCACTCTATGATTCTCCCCATGTGCACGGTAAATAAATTTGTAATCTCTTTCTCTTATTAATCTGCCTTATTATGAGTTGATATTTCAGCAAACCTTCTAGGGGCAAAGTGGAAGGTTTTCTTCTCCCCCACAATTTGAATCACCCAGGGAATGAGTAGTTCTCAAAGAGGTGGCTTTGAATTCCAGCTTACATAGCATCTTCAAAAAAGAATAATAAATTTTTAGAGGCGAAAAGACAAAGTAAAAAGACTTTGAGTCTCTAAAGGCAGCAACGATGGGGAAGGCGAATAACTGGCAGACAAAGGCTAGTTAGTAAATCTCGTTAATGTAGATTCTCTGGTGCCATTACCAAGCCCACAGGGGTCTAAAGTTGTCTTTGGTGGTTAACGGTTGTCCTTCCTGGTAGAAGGAGAGCAGGATACCTATTGTCTTTGTAAATCTATGGCCTGCTTTTAGGCAAATAGAGGGAGGGCAGAGAGCTTTCCTACATCTGTTTCTTCTTCCTTGCCTTCAGCTCACCAACTCTTATGCAAAAGAGGCATATTTTGGGGTGGCATATTCTAGTCTCCCACACAGCCACATGGAGGCAAAGATCACACAGGGACTAGAAGGAACGAAATTACAGAAGAACCTTATCACCGTCACTCAGTCAATCAACCAGTTTTGAATACCTGCCATGTGCCAACCTTTGGACTAAGTACTGCAGTAAAAAGAGTACTGAATTAATCACTGTGTTGTTGAAATTGCAAGGAGTTTTCAGTCTAGGTCCAGTTACTCATTGCACAAAGATCCAATTATTGAGACAGTGAAGATTACCAAGAAAGAAAGGAATTTTTTAATAAAACAGACATCTTGTTGGGAAAATGGGAGAAGCTGCCTCAAATCCGTCTCTCTGACTAATGGAGATCATGGGCTTTTTAAGGAGTGACCACGTGTCTTGGGGCAGGTCAAGGGAGATCTTGAGTCTTGGCCGTAGGAAGTCTGCCCTGGGGCCTTCAGAATCTCCACTCATTTGTCTTGCAGAAAATCCATCCTTTCTGGGAAACAACTCAAAATTCAAGTAGTTAGTTAAGGGAGAGGATTGTAAAAAAAAAAACATATAGGGGTCATTGAAATTTGTTCATGGAGCCAGTTACAACTGTTCTTAAGGAGCAAACTGTCTACTTGTTACGGAAAGTTTGGTACTTATCCCTGAGGCCGAATCAGTGTGAATGAAGAATGAGGACAAGTGGTTTGAGGAAAAGAAAAGAGAAGTTTATTAATTTGCTGGCAAATGAGGAGGGCGGCAGACCAGCATCTGAAAAGACCACCGTCCTTCCTTTAAGCACAAATACGGGGCTTTTTAAAGGGGGGAGCTTGGTGGTTGGGCTGGGGGTCCATGTGAACAGTGTCACATGTCGTGGCTTCAGGCTATTGTTCAACTATAGTTGGTGGTTTCGGTGGACCTTATCTCCAGTTAGGACGATCTCATGACCTTTGTACACACAATTCTGTTGAGCCATCTCCTGTGGTTTAAGATGCTAGAAAACAAACAGCAAAGAACATTTTCCTGTCCCTTTGATTACTGGCCTCGGGCAGAAATGAAGGTTTTAATTCCCAAAAAGGGTGTGGATTTTAAAGAGACAAATCAGAAAACATTTTGCCGTTTTTCAGACCTTTACCTCTGTTACATGCTGGTGGACTTGATCATATAGCAATAACTGGAGGAAGGGAAAGTGAGCTTTATACTCAAAGATGTTCATTGCAGTATTATTTATAATAGTGAAAAACTGAAAACAATTTTCCAGTAATAGGAGGATTCTTTTTTTTCTTCCCTACCTCAGCCTCCCAAGTAGCTAGGACTACAGGTGCAATTCTTAAGTAAAGAATAGGTTATATTTATTTGATGCAGTATTTTGGAGCCATTGAGCTCAATTTTCCACGGAGATTTTTAAATCACAAGGAAATGTCCTCATTATAAGTTGAAAATTAAGATATGAAATTGTACATAGATTATAATCATAGGTTATGTGCATAGACAAAAAGGCTAAAAGGAAACACCAAAATGTTAACAAGTGCTGGGAACAAGGTACTTTGGTTGTTGAGGAAGGGATGCTTCCTCTTCTTGACTTCCTCCTTTCTTTTCTCTTGTCAACGGAAAAGAAGCCAAACTCTGTAAAATAATTTAAAGAGGTTTATTCTGAGCCAAATTTGAGGACCATGGCCCAGAGCCACACCCAAGAAGCCCTGAACAAGTGGACTCACTGTGGTTGGGTTACAGTTCGGTTTTATACATTTCAGGGAGACAGGAATTACACCTAAAGTCATAAATCAATACATAGTAGGCATACATTGGTTTGGCCCCAAAAGGTGGGACATCTGGGGTGGGGGGCTTACAGTTTATAGGTGTGTTTAAAGACTCCTTGATTTGTAATTGGTTAAAGAAATGAAGCTTTGTCTAAAGACTTGGAATGTTGTAAGTTAAGATAAGGAAGTCTGTTAATCACAGACAAGCCACTGGCCATATACCCAGACTTAAGTGATTTGTTATGTAAATTGAGGACCTGCAGGTGTGGTTTAAGCTTTGTCTTGCATAGACATAGGCCTGTTAATGAGCTACAAAGGATATCTACAAGAAGGGAGGAGGGCACAATGAGGCATGTCTGACCTCCCTTATCATGGCCAGCAACTCAGTTACAGGGTATCTCCTCGGCCAAGAGGGGGTCCATTCAGTCAGGTGGGGTGGGGAGGGAGCTTAAGATTTTATTTTAGTTCACACACTATTTCTCAATTATTTTAAAATGATCCAGGCCAGGGAGTTGGAACTTCACTGGGTGGATGATGGGGGCCATTCCTTGCCCATGTAGTTTTTAGAGTGTTCTGTCTTTTGTATTTCCTGGGCACAGGAATCCTCATCTGAAGGTGTGGGCTCAGAGAGACCTGCCAAGGGTGTCCCAGTGGTTAACTGGAAAGTCAGGTAGAATCCATCCCCTGTTTTTTGGTCTTGGTTTTGGTGGGTCTGCACAGTCTGCACACTTAGGTGGACCTGAGGAATAGAAGGGAGGTTGTGGTTGTGGTGATGGGAGTGTGCCTATTCCAGGAGGGCTGGGCCTGTTGCTGGGCCTGCGGGCTCATTTCCCATTCTCCCCACCCTCCCTGCGGGAATGGAGGCCTGTGAGCAGCACCTTACAATGAGGTGATGCAGGAAAGGTGCCTGTAGGGCACAGGCCCCTTCAAATTATTACCAAAGGGATCTTTAAAACAAAGTTAAGTTTGTCCTTACCTAGGTGGGGCAGAACAGAGTCTCAGGAGCACCTTGGAAGAGGGAGGGCACAGTCTGGCTTAAGATGGGGATTTCAATGCAGAGAGTTCATTAGAATTGGGTGAGAATCATTTATAATAGTTCAGATTGATGGACACAGCAAGGCAGGGGTTTAGAGGCAAGGATTTTGAAGAGTCTTGGGGAGTGAACTGTCTTTTGATGTTTCCTGTTGAAGAATCGAACACTTTGATGGTCATTTAAATCAGGATTTCTCTGCAACTAGAATGCAAAAAAAAAAAAGAGGATTTCTCAACCTCAGCACTTTTAACATTTTGGGCTAAATCATTTGTGGAAGGCTGTCCTGTGTATTGTAAGATATTTATCAGCATCCCTGGCCTCTACCCACTAGATGTCAGTAGTACCACCACCACCCCAGCCATGACAACCAAAAAAACAGTCTCCTTACTTTGCCAAATGTCTCCTGGAGGCATTTAAAATTTTATATATTTTTACATATAAAAATGTATATATATTATATTTATATTTTGTATTTTTTTTCATAAAACGTGGTTCAGAAGGACTTTTTATTTTATGTATTTTTTTTTTCATAGAACTGTGGTTCAGAAGGGAGGGCATTTAAATTTAAATGAGTCTTTCAGGAAGTTCCTGGAATGAATAAAGTCATTTGCAACTTTTATCTTCCTTGCCAAGAGTTTCCTTTCATAGTAAAGTCACATTGATTAAAGCAGTGGAAGAGTAAAGTTATGTTAATACAGACTGTGAGCCTGGTGGGGGGTGATGGTTTAGGTTCTCACCTGCACCCTCAGCTCCTCCTCCTGCCTGGCCTCTCCCAGGCCTGTGGGGATTGGACTTCCATCTCCTAGTCTGCTATTTATGGTCAGCTTTAGAGAGTACGTCTCTAAAGTCAAGAACCAGTAGCTTCTAAGTAATGAAGAGAAAACAAGCTAAGTTTTGTTGATCCCTTAGCTGGACACAATAGACTTTACGTTACCCTTTGGAGAGTTACCGTTACTCATTTTATAGATAAGGAAGCTGAGGCTTAGAAAAGTGAAGAGAACCCCTCCTTCCACTCAGTTAGTGAATGGTGTTAAAGAAAAAATGATTCATAACATCTGCTGAAGATGGTAAGGCAAACTTTATTCAAGGAGGTACTATGAAGCTAGTTATTGGAACCACTGCAACTGGATCTTGCAGTAGAGGAGAGAGTTTGGGCTCAGCTTCAAATACAGCGTGGGCAAGTGGGACAGTATAGCTATGGAGGGTGGGGGTCAATGGGTGGAAAATCAAGAGGAAACATTGGGGGGTGGGGGAGTGGGGGGATTCTAGCCAAACTAACCTTACAGGATTCTTGCTGAAGGCAGGCCAGGGTGATCAGACATCACCTGGAAGCGGGTAGGGGTGAGGGGAAGGTGAGGAACCTGATTAGATATCAAGGGTGATCAGGTTTGGGCCGGTGGAGGGGACATGGAATGGGGGGGGGTCTTGCTAAACTGACTTAGCAGGATTCTTGTTGAAACTGGACAGTGCAGATCCAACACAGAAGTGCAAAAGTCAGGCCTAGTTGGAAAAGAGCTCAGAAGCGCCTGAGTGGAGTTTGGTCAAGGAGAGAATCTTTGTTAAGGGTGAGGCTGGAATCTCAATGCAAGGTCTGACTCCAAAATAGGGTTGCCAGATTTCGTAAAACTATTGCGTGGGACATACTTATACTCAAAAAGCATTCATTGTTCATCCAAAATTCAAATTTAACTGCGAGTTCTGTAGTTTATCTGGCAACCCTACTTCAATGCCCCGTGTCTGACCTCTGGTGGCGCTGGGCTGTGGGATCCGGGCGAGGGGTGCCGGGGTGCAGCGGGGAGCTGAGGGCTGCGCCTGCGAAGCCCAGCCGCCGCTCTGGGGCCAGCACCTGGCGAGGAGTGCCCCCTGGTGGCCGCGCGGCGCGCTGCAGCCGCAGCCGGCCCAGCGCAACCGCGGGCACAGGGCGTCCAAGGGCACATCTGTTCTTGGTTCCGTCCTCTTCTGACAGCAGACGTCTGCTCAGGGCCTGTGGGAAGGAAGCCGGGAGGGCGGACCAGGTCAGAGCCACCTAGGATAGGAGATTTTTCAAACCATCTGGCCGGACTGGAGGTTCTGATTCGCTCCGTCTGTCTCCCCCAGGCGGCTGATCCGCTAAGAGCGGATCCTCAGCCCCTAAATCTGCAAGGACCAAAGGAGGAACTGCTGAAATCGTCCGGCCCTCAGCCCACCCACTGCCGCCCTCCGCCCTCCGCCCTCTTGTCCCCTTCGCCCACTGCCGGGGTGTGGGACGTCAAATCAAAACTAAGGGCAAGCCGGGCTGTGGCATGGGCCTGGAATCCCAGCTGCTCCTACTCGGGAGGGTCTCTTGAGCCCAGGAGTTGGTGCACTCCAGCGTGGGTGACAGAGCGAGACCCTGTCCATAAATACATAAATACGTACAATGCATACATACATTAAAATAATTAAAAAAAAAAAAACATAAGGCGAGTCCCTTTCTAGAATGGAAGACTAGTCCTATGCGTTACCCTTTGCGTGAATCTGCTTTTCGAAAGATGGGGTTGGTGTCATACAGGGTCCACACACCCACTCAGGGACTCATTTCATCCCCAGATTTTTACTGTGCCCTCCTCTGTGCCAGGATATATCAAACGCTGAAGGTTGTGCAGGGGAGAAAAAGTAGTATCTTTTCCTGGCTCATCTAGAGGTTCATGGCTGACACTCCTGTAACAAAAGACATTAAGAAGAGAAAAGCATATCAAAATTTCTTAACTAAATTTTTACGTGACATGGGAACCTTTAGAATGAAGACCCAACGACCCAGGGAGAACTGTGTATTTTTAAGCTGAGATTTGATGAGGAGCAGACTGTCCTGTAGAAGTGAGATTGGACACAAAGGGGTACGACTTAATGCTAATAGACTGGGGAATGCAGCAAGGCCTGTTTGTTCAGATTCATTTCTGTGTCTCTGCATGACATTGCTTCCCCCATGGGGATGGGGCACAGCACCTGTCACATGAGGGTCTTCAGGGGAGAAGGGAGGAGGTCGGAGTGACCTTGCTTGGTTTTTATGGCTTGGCTCAGAGAAAAGGAATTCTGGTTTCTATAACCTGCTTCAGGGAAGAAAGCGGAATAGGAGAAAGAGGGAAGTTCGGAGAGACGCTGCTTCTGTGGCCCTCCTATTCTCCTCCAGCTCAGCCTGCCAAGGGCCCTACTTTGGGGTATTGTGTTCTGAGCCTGACAGTTGCAAACACGATCCACATGGGCCCTGCTTTCTTGGGGCTGTTGAGGAATAGGTCTGGACACAAACTGTCACACAGTACAAAAAAGTGCTAAAGAGGCACATCCCACCTCCCACTGCAGGCCCTAAGGAAACCCACCTGCTGACCCTTTCCTCTGAGAACTGCAGAAGCCAGAATCCCTTGAGAGTTGCAGGGTGTCTTCCCAGGGGCCTCTTCTCCATCAGTTGGGCCCAGCTGATCTTTCATACTCTCTGTCTGTGTACCTGGCACTGAAGGCCTCACTGGCCATGCCAGCTTGGCCAGGACCCACGCTGCAGTCTCTATGTACGGCCCAGGGCCCTGTAGAATTCCAGAGGCCCTGTGTGTGGTAACTGTGCTGCTCATCTGCCTTCTGCCCCTGCACATCCACTGTCCACCCTCCTCCACCCTGCTCTGTGCTGGAGGGTGGTGGCTTTCCTGGGGCTCCCTTGTCCTCCAGCTTCAGATTAGGTCAACCAAAGGGAGGGTCACTAGCAAGAGAGAGAGGGGTAAGAGGTGTCAACCTAAAATAATCAAAAGGGTCAGAATCGAATTAAAGAGAGCACAAAGTTTGAGGACAGCCCACCTGGAAACACCAACTCCAAAGGAATGGAGTCAGCATTCCCAAGTAGGGAAGTTAAGGTTTCATTTAGATAGGCAGAGACAGAGGAGGAGTTTTTAGCAGATTGCATTTTTCATACAAGGTTGGCACATAGTTAACAGCAATTTGATCGGTTATAGGCAGTGTTTCTTTTTGAGAAGGGTACATTTAACTTTTTTTTTTTAATAGAAGGTGTAATAGTCATGGCCTTCCTGTCATCTGGTCTAAGCAAATCAGGGCAACAAAGGGCAAGTTAATCTATAACAAGGGTCATTAATTAAGAAGGCAGGAGGTTTTTGTTTAATTCTCTCTAGTCGTTGTACAGAACAAGAAAAATAAGAAAGCAAGTTAATTTATATTCTGAGAAACAGAAATTGTAACCATATGTGACTCAGACCACAGTCACATCTCTCTCAAGGATTAAAGTGTTTTGGGGGTTCCAACAGCTTTTAATTTTATTTATTTTCATGGAGGGTTGCACTACCCCAGCCCCTATGCTGGCCTGAGGGCTGGCATGGCTGTGTTCCTCCCCCTGAGACCAGGGCTTCATGGAGGCCCTCTCCTATAGCTGCAGGTCCCTCCTCTCCCTGGGAAGGGCTCTTTTCCTTGCCCTGTCAGACCTAGGTGGACAGTGGCTTTCTTGTTATTGCTTGCCCCGGGATGCTCCATCATCATCCATTGTTGATTTCTCTTCACCCTGCCCAAACCTTTATAAAAAGTTCCTCCCTTAAACTGTTTGTCTTGCTAGACTGGTAGAGTACTAAGGCCAGTCTCTAAATTTTCTGTCACCCCTCCCCTTCAAACACACATCTGGTGCCTGGGATGGCCCAAGCATGTAGCTGGGAGGACATGATGATAAGACCCTCAAGGTCCTCACAGCCTAGTAGGAGGCAGAGACCACGACAGGTCAGTAGGGGTGAGGAGGAGGCTTTGGGGGCGCCTGGAGAGCACCCAGCCCTGCCAGGAGTGTCAGGGTGGGCCTCCTGAAGCACAAGAAGGATAAGCCAGGCAGAGGGAGGCAGTCGATCCAGGTGGAAGAAGCTGCATGTATAAGGGTTGAAGGCAGAGGTGTCGTGAACCAGGCACCAAAATGGCCACAGGGAAGCCCAGCCTGGAAGAACATTGGTTATTTAGCACATCCTGAGTAGATAATGTGCTCCCCCCAGGCTGGGGCCTGCTCTCTGGGTTTCTCCAGTCCGACTGGGAAGCAGCAGCATCCATGACACAGAGAAAGAGTCCAAATGAGGCCTAGTGCTGAGGATGTTCAGGATTGGTGAGCGTGAGCAGGTGTGTGTGTGTGTGGGTGTGTGTGTGTGTTGGGAGGGCCAGCTGTGCCCATCCTCCCTCCCTCCAATGCTGCAAAGGTGTGTTTCCTACTTTTGTTCTCTGGGGGCCAGCAGGAAGCTGTCCCTTCCATCTTAGGTGCTAAGCAGACTTGAGAGGCACCTCCCTGAAACTGCGGCTGGTTTCTGAGTGGAGCCAGGCTGGCTGCTCCAGCAGAGAATGGCCTGCTGGAGCATGGCTGAGGAGGGGGAAGGCCAGAGGATTACCCAGGCCAGCCTGGCCCCTCTGACACCTCTTCCCCCAGCTTCCCCACCTGCCTCCTCTGGAGGGGACTCGGGAAGGCTGTCCCTTGAGAGAACCAGGGCCATCTCCCCCCCACTAGAGGCCATGGTTGGACAAATCTCTCAGGGGCTGCCTGCCTTCTTCTCCCAACGCATGGAGTCCCTCAGAGCCACACAGACAGCAGCTTTGAAAGGGAAGCCAGGAGAGGGGAGAGGGGAGGGAGAGCTATAGTTCCACCCTTTTGCCTTCTTGCTGGAGGCGGGGACCCCAGACTCCCTCAGGGACAATGTGGTAGGCAGAATTCTAATATGTTCCATACCTTGTATTGTCTCCTTCCCTTGAGTGTGGGCAGAACCTGTGAATATAATAGAATATCCCTCTTGTAATTAGGTTGCTAATCAGTTGACTTTGAATTATCAAAAGGAAGACTATCCATAATAGGCTTGAGCTAATCAGGTGAGCCCTTTTAAAGATAGTCAAGTGTCAGATGCTCTCCTGCTGGCCTCAAGAAGGAAGCAAACTGCCATGTTGTGAGAGGGATTACAGAGGGGTCCCCAAGGCCTGGGCCTGAGGGCAGCCTCTAGTTGCTGAGAGTGACCCTTGGCCAACAGCCAGTGAGAAGACAGAGACTTCAGTCCTACAGCCACGAGAAACAGAATTCTGCCAACAATCAGAGCTTAGAAGAGGCTCCCAAACCTCTGATGAGATCACAGCCCTGCTTACACCTTGATTTCAGCCTGGTGAGACCAGGAACAGAGGACACAGCTAACCAGTGCCTGGGCTCTTCACAGAAACAGTGAGATAATATATTTGTGTTGTTTTAAGATTCTAAGTGTTTGGTATGTTTTTATGCAGCAACAGGAAAGTGATATATGCAGTGTCTATAGGACTCACCCTAGTCCTGGGTGCCTCTATTCTGGAACACTCCCACTAACCCCTGGCTTCCTTCTTTCTCAGAAAGAGTAGTAGAACTAACTCAACCTCCCAAAAGCTCCTGACATGAAATGTGCTAAAAGGGAGGTTCTTTAAGTCCAAAGAAATCTCCCATATCGCCTGCTTTGCTCTAGGGTCTAAATTTCCACCAATATTTATTTAGCCAACAAATATTTATTGAATGCTATATCAGTTATGTATTGCCACAATAATGCTGTATAATAAATTACACAAAAGCATGGTACTATGTATGGTCTGAATGAGTCACCTTCAAAATTCATGTGTTAGAAACTTAATCCCCAGTGCAACAGTGTTGGGAAATGGGGCCTTTGGGAGATGTTTAGGCCATGAGGGCTCTGCCCTAGTGAGTGGGTTAATGATGTTATAAAAGGGCTTGACAGAGGAAGTTCACCTCTTTTTGCTCTTCCACCTTCTGCCATGTGAAGGCACAATGTTCCTTCCCTCTGGAGGAAGCAGTGTTCAAGGAGCCATCTTGGAAGCAGAGACTGAAGTCCTGCCAGACAACCAACCTGCAGGTGCCTCAGTCTTGAATTTCCCAGCCTCCAGAACTGTGAGAAATAAATTCCTACTCTTTATAAATTACCCATTCTCAAGTATTCTGTTATAGCAGCACAAACAGACTAAGATACATAGTGAGCTAAAATAATGACCATTTATTGTTGCTCATGAGCCTTCATGGTTGGCTTTATGATTTTTCTGGTCTCAGGTGGCTTATTTATGTGTCTGCAGTCAGCTGCAGGTCAGGTAGGTGTCTCTGCTGATCTTGGCTGGGCTCCCTCATACATCTGGGGGGCAGCTGGCTATGGATGTTCTCTGCTAGGCTGACTCAGATCTCCTCCTCATCCTCTCACATCCTTCATCCTTCCCGAAGACTAGCCGGGTATATTCTCATGGAAATGGCAGGAATCCAACAAAGACCAAGCTCAATTGTGTGGAGGGCAAGTGGAAGTGTGCTTTTCAAACCCTGCAGGTGGTCATGTTTGCTAACATCCCATTGGCCAAAGAAAGTCACATGATAAGCCCAGGGAGGGGCCTACAAAATCACTGAACGAGAGGAGGTCTTTGACTTGGGGCCATTAATGCATTCAGCTTGCCACAGGGGCCAAGTATACACAAGCATTGTTGTGGGTGTTCAGTGTACAGTGGTGAATAAGTTTTTAGAGCTTGAAGAACTGTGGAGAAGATGAGAAATAAATAAATAAACAAATAAGTAAAATTAGAAAGTTGATTGGTCCACGAAGAAAAAAAGTGTGATTGGTACGCAGATGAGAGTCACAAGTGAGAACACTTAGGTCACTGAAGACCTGCAGGATGACAAGGTGCCAGCAATGCAAAGTCAGGACTTTGCGCCAGACCGAGGGCACCGCTGATGCAGAGGCTCCAGGATGGGGAAGAGGCTCCAAGCCTGGCTGGAGTACGGCCAGCAGGGAAAGTGAAGACGTGAGATGAGACTGGGCAGGTGGCAGGGACCAGCGGTAAGGAGTTTGGATTGTATCCCAAGTGGGACGGAAAACCACTGGAAAGTTCTGAGGGGGGTTGGGGAGGGAGTGACATGGTCTGATTTGTGCTTTTGAAAGATCACTCTGGCTGTTGCACAGAGAATGGACGAATGTTGGGGAGATAAGAGCAAAGCAGGGAGACAAGCTTGGAAGATACTATGAGTAGAGGAGAGAAGGGAGGAAACGGTTTGGTGCCGTGTGTGGAAGAGGGACTGGCAAAAGTTGCTGAGGCTCTGGGTGTGGAAAGTAAGGGAAGATGAGGGAGGGAGGATGACACAGAGAAACAGCTTTGATTTACAACCCAGGTGTACAGCTTTAGATAGAGGATTTGAGGACACACCATTCCACAGCTCTTAACTTTGTAGTTTCTAAGAAAATGGGACCTCGGGTCCACTCTGTCCCATTTATTGGCTTGAGCAACGTGGTGTACAGAGAGGTCACTTACCATAATGGAGAAGATGGCCGGACAGGTTGTGGGAGGGGAGATCAAGAGTTCAGCTTTGAATATGTTAAGTTTGAGATGTCTATGAAATAACTAAGCAGTTGGATTTATGGGTCTGGAACTGCCCTCCCCACCCCAAGAAGCCTTTTGAGGTTGGGTTACAAAGGAGGAAACTAGTTGGGTGGAGTAGAATTTATAACATAATGGATTGGTGGGGGTGGGTCCAGAAAGGTAAGGATCTTGAAAGAATCTTGATGAGCGAGGTGTAAGTCTTGATAGGTAAACTGTTTAGTTAGTTTACTATCTTACCTTTCAGGAACAGATACTTCCTGGAGCAAGCAGCTAAATTATTTTTGCTTGGTCCTAGTATTATTTAACACAGGGACAGGAAAGTGTGTTCATTTCAGTTCTGATCTTCATTAACTAACTGGGTGTCCTCAGGCAAGCACCCTTTTGTTCTGGAAAAAAAAAATTATGTAGCATTTGCTCTATGTTGACAGTTCTAAGCACTTTATGGGCATTAACTCATTTAATCCTCACAAGAACCCTGTGAGATGAGTACTATTATTTGGCCAATGTTACAGATGTGCCTCTTTTAAGCACAGACAGATTAAATAATCTGCCCAAGGTCACACAACTAGTACGTGGTAAATCTGGGCCCTAGAGTCCAAACTCTTAATCTCTCCCTTACTTTTCAGTTTCTCCTTATAAGGAGGAGTTGGCCCAGATGATAAGGGCTGCTGGGGAGGAAAAACTTTTTCTCTACCCTCTTTTGTTCAAATACTGGGGCCTGCAAATTAAACTGACAAAAGATAGATTAGCAAGTTTATTTACGCATGCAATCCTCATAAAAAAGGGAGTGCTCAGCAATGAGTACTTAAAGGGGTGTTTAAAATTTGGGGCTTATATACCCTAGTAGGGGAAATGAAGTAAGAGAAAAGGCTATGAGAAGAATGAATAGGTTTCTTTTGGAAAGACAAATGGGCTTTTAGAGCAAACTAGAGATAAGAAAGTTTGGGATAACATTTGTTTATGCAGGTGCAAGTGGTCTTTCTGTCTTCCTTTTCTTCTTCATGGCCATGAAACACCCCCGAGAGGGGATTTACCTAGGTTTACTCTTGGTCTCTTTCCTGGCAGTAGAAGCTGTCCAAAGAGGGAATTTATACCAGTCTTCATGTCTCAGAAGTTTCTGCTTTTAGTCAGATTTAGGAATCTCTGAGAAAACTTCTTTCTGCATCTGTTGAATCTCAGATGTCTTCAACTTAAAATAATCTTTATACCAAATCAGGGATTCCAAGTGGGTCCCCACGGGGCTCATCCAGTTCCATCATTCCCTGGCTTACCGTGAAATGGCAAATGACAACCTGAGATATGTCACAAGGACCAAATGCATGCCACAGCTGTTGGAGCCACAGCTCAGGGTCTGCAATCTGTTGAAGTGCTGCTGAGCAAAGGACAGTATGTTCAGAGGAGGAGCTGGGCTGGGCAGTGCATGGGACTTCAGCTGAGCTGGACAAGGCTTTTTGAATCTGGATTAGTGAAGGGAAGTGGGCAGGAGCATTGCAGGGGGCAAAGGCGGCACTAGGGGAAGGGAAGGATTTCTATTTACAGAGCGCACATTATGTGCCTCGTAGCAGCTTTCACTTTATTTCATTCTATCCTCCCGATAACCCTGTGAGGCACATATTAGCCAATCCCATTTATCAGACTAGGAGACCAAGGCTCAAGTGCAAATAATTTACCCAGGGTGCCCCAACCTGTACACGAGGTCACCAGGATTGAAACCAGGTCTGTGTGGCCTCAGAGTGGGGCTGATCCCAGAAGTGAGGGCAGAGGGCAGGAATGGCTAGTCAGCTGGAAAGCAAGACTGGGGCCAGACTTTGGAGATAGAGGCTGAGACCATATTCAATGTGAAGGGGGCCACAGGTAATCAGTACCTGGCACTTCCACCCAGGATGGCTCTGGAGAGCCAGACAAATGCCTCTGCTAGCCCTCCCCCCTTCCTCCCCCCAGTGCCATTTGTGCTCTGAGATAATGATGGAAGTTTCCAAGAAAGCTAGCAAGTTGGAGAAGACTGCTGGAGGTGGGGGAGGGGAGTGCCTCCAGGCTCTGGAAGCCCTCAGGCCTGTCTTCCCTCCCTCCACATGGTCTGGGCCCTGTCCTCTCCAGCCAGTTGCTCAGAGCCTCCATCCACCTCAGGTACTTTGGGGAGTACACAGGTGGCTTTGATTTCTGTCCCCTTGCTGTCCCAAAGGCAGGCTACAGGTGTTGTCTCCTTCTACCTGGTTGCCACAAAATTTCTCCCCTCCTTTTTTCTGAGGATTAAGAGAGTAAAAGTTAGCAAGGAATGAGAAATTTGAAACATGCCTTGCCATTCATCCCACTGCAATAACAAAGATAAAGCCAGCTACAAAGTTAAACAGGAAACACTATTTCTCCCAAGGACAAACTGCAGCCGCAAAGTGGCATAAAGAATACTGCTTTTTGACTCTTGCTAAGCTGAGAAATCTTGTGCTCTAAAATCATAGACTTTTAGAAACTTTGCTGTTTGAAATTATATCAGCAAGAATGAAACATTCCTCTCGCCCTGAGCATCTAGCTTACTTTGACACAGAGCAACAGCTTTGATTTACAACCCAGGTGTACAGCTTTAGACAGGTGATTTGAGGACACGCCATCCCCCATCTATCTTAACTTTGTAGTTTCCAAGGGAACCGGACTTTGGATCCATTTTGTAGTCTAGATTTGACTTTACATACAGCTTTGCTTTGAGCTTTCAAAACATTGCTTCAGGTAAATTTCTCCTAAATGCCACCCTCCCCCAAGGCATAGAATAACTCTGTGTTCTCCTTCAGTTTGGTGGGATACCCTCTGGCTCCTCTGTTGTGGTCTCCCTTCTTGAAACCAGGGGGAAAAAAACCACACCTTTGTCAGACTATACAGGCTTGTCCCTGTGATCTTTGGTTGCTTGGGCTAGGACAGGACCCTCACAAAAACTCCCTTTCTTTCCCCATCCTCTGTCCTCCCAAGGCCCAGGACAAAGACAAGGATTGTTGGGTCAGCCTGTTCCTTGGATGGGATGGGAGGGAACACAGGCACTGTATTCTTCTGGAAAATGCTTGGTCCTTTCTTTACATAACTCTGTCCCATTTATTGAACATTCATGGTGTGCCAGGCACTGGGCTGAGGGCTTCACAAAGCCCTTTCACTCAATCCTTATGACAACCTCATGAAGTAGGTGCTGTTAAAACCATTGTCCCTATTTTACAGATGTAGAAACTAAGGCGCAGGTTAAATAACTTGCCCAACAAGGTCATGCAGTTAGTAAGTAGCTCAGCTGGGATTTGAACACATGAAGTTTGAATACAGGGCTCTTAACCACCAGGCCAGAGGTTCCCAAACACCTAGTATACTAACTCAGTACTTTCTTCAACACATCTTCTAGACCAAAATAGTCCCATTGATTTTTATATAACTTAATATGCATTATGTCCTAACAATTTAGTAGCCATCTGAAAAAAATTATATAAGTTAAAAAATATTTTTATTCCATTTTTCACTAACCCATATGCAGTAATGGAATGTGTGTGTTGGTTGGGCACTGCAGATAAAAGACATTAGCAAAGGACTCAATACCATTCATAATAGCCACAAAGAAAATAAAATACCTAGGAATATACTTAACCAAGGAGGTGAAAGATCTCTACAAGGAGAACTATAAAACATTGATGAAAGAAATAGCAGATGACATAAACAAATGGAAAAACATCTCTTGCTCATGGATTGGCAGAATCAACATCATTAAAATGTCCATTCTACCCAAAGTGATTTACAGACTCAACGCAATTCCCATCAAAATACCATCTTATTTCACAGACCTATAAAAAATAACCCTAAGCTTCATTTGGAACCAAAAAAGACCCTAAATAGCCAAGCAAAGCTAAGCAAAAAGAACAAATCTGGAGGCATTACATAACCTGACTTCAAATTATACTACAAGGCTATAGTAACCAAAACAGCATGGTACTGGTATAAAAGTAGACACATAGACCAATGGAACAGAATAGAGAATAAAACCATCTACCCAGAAATAAAACCATCTACCTACAACCAACTGATGTTCAACAAAGCAGACGACAACATACACTGGGAAAAGGAAGCCCTATTCAATAAATGGTACTGGGAAAACTGGATAGCCACATGCAGAAGAATGAAATAGTACCCCTATCTCTGGCCATATACAAAAATTAATTCAATATGGATAAAAGACTTAATGTAAGGCATAAAACCATAAAAATTATAGAAGAAAATGTAGGAAAAACTCTTCTAGACATTGGCCTACATGAAGAATTTATGACTAAGACCCCAAAGGCAAATACAGCAACAACAAAAATAAATAAATGGGACTTAATTAAATTAAAAAGCTTCTGCATAGCAAAGGAAATAATCAACAGAGTGAATAGACAACCTAAAGAATGGGAGAAGATATTCCCAAACTATACATCTGACAGAGGACTAATAACCAGAATCTACAAAGAACTCAAACAAATCAGCAAGGAAAAAAAAAAAAAAAGCCATCAAAAAGTGGGCAAAAGACATGAACAGAAGTTTTTCAAAAGAAGATAGAGAAATGGTCTACAAATATACGAAAAAATGCTCAACATCACTAATCATCAGGGAAATGCAAATTAAAACTACAATGAGATACCACCTTACCCCTATCAGAATGGCCGTTATTAAAAAGTCAAAAAACAATAGATGCTGGCATGGATGCAGAGAGAAAGGAAGGCTCATACACTGTTGGTGGGACTGCAAATTAGTACAACCTCTATGGAAAACAGTATGGAGATTCCTCAAAGAAATAAAGGTCGACTTACCATTCAATCCAAAAATCCCACTGCTGGGTATCTACCCAAAGGAAAAGAAGTCATTTTATTAAAAAAAGACACCTGTACTCGAATGTTGACTGCGGCATAATTCACAATTAGAAAGATGTGGAACCAACCTAAGTCCCTATCAATTCGTGAGTAGATAAAGAAAATGTGGTGTGTATATACCATGGAGTACTACTCAGCCATGAAAAGGAATGAAATAATGTTGTTTGTAGCAACTTGGGTGGAACTGGAGACCATTATCCTAAGTGAATTATCTCAGGAATGAAAACCCAAACCCTATGTTCTCACTAATAAGTGGGAGCTAAACGGATGGGTACACCGGGCACAAAGAGATATAAAGGACACTGGAAACCAAGAAGGGGGGGGGTGGGAGGTGAGTTGTGGGATAAAAATTTATTAATACCTATTGGGTACATGAACACTATTCTGGTGATGGACACACCAAAAGTCCTGACTTCCATGTAGCAAAAACATTTGTACTCCCTTAATATTTTGAAATAAAACAAACAAACAAACAAACAGAAAGACACTAGCAAGAGAAAAAACAGATTTTTATTCAGACCTGTGTACAGGAGTTCACAGGAAAAAATGCGACTCCAGGAGGCTAGGCTGTTAGAATTTGGGCATACATACCATTTTAATATGGGAAGAGGAGGGGGAGAAAATGCTTCTATGGAAAGAACGAGCGAGTTTCTAGGGGATCAAATGGGAGATAAAGTTTGAGACAATGTTTGTTTAGCCAGGTGCAAGTGGTCTATGTCTCCTTTCTCGCCATAAAACTCCCTCAGAGATGAGATTTATGGCAGCCTCACTCCCAGAAGTTTCCACCTTTAGTCAGCTAAGGGAAGTTTTGAAAAGGGTTCTTTCTGCATCTGTTGAATCTTAAATATCTTTAGTTTAAAATAACCTTCATACCAACTCTGGGGGATCCGAGTGGTCCCCACATAACATATGTGATTTCTTACTTGTCTAACTCTTAGTGAAGTTTGTGGGAGGCACCTAACTGTAGTCTCCAAAATTTGCCCCAAAGATATTATCATCCTCATTAAAGATGAGGAAACAAGTTCAGAGAAGTAAAATTGCTCCAAGTTATCTGGCTGTCAGGCTGGGGTCAGAGCTCAGGTTTCCACCTACCCCAAAGCACAGGCTCTTAACCTCTGTCCCATGACTGGCTCATCCCCTCCAAACCTCCATTTCCTCCTTGTAAAACAAGAACAATACCATAATAAGCGGAACCAAAAGGAATTAAATTTTTGGATTTCAGAAAGGGTCAAAGTTTAGCAGTTTCATATAGTTCAACCTAATACAAAGTTGTTGTGAGAATTAAATGAGATAAAATGATGTTAAATTGGAAGGATTATAGTATTTCTGTTAACACAGGACTCCAGAACCAACCTTGCTGTGTTTAAATCAGGATTCCACCACTTTCCAGTGGTGAGGTCTTGGGCAAGTTACTTGACTCATCTGTGCCTCAGTTTATCCATGAAATGGAGATACAGTATAGATCAACAACCTCTTACCTGCAATTCTGAAATCCAAAAAGCTCTGAAAACCAAAACTTTTGTGGTAAATTCATTTGGTAGCAAATTTTGACCTGAGCTGACCTGAGGCTACTTACAGTCTGTATTTTACTTAGCGTGAATAAGCATGAAGCTTTCTTGCAGAAATATGTTTTGATTTCAGGGTGTTTCCCCTGGACTCTCTGCGGGGTGCCACATATTACACCCGCCGGGAGAAGAGACCATCTCTCAAATATATCTGAAGCAAAATTGGTTTTATTACTTGCCTAGCAAAGGAGAACCCTGTGACAGAAACAGTCTCCAGGGACAAAGCAAAAGGCTAATTTTATACAGGTTTTTACCAAAGTGCAGCTGTTGCTGATTGAGGCTGGTTTCCCAGATTCTGGATTCCTATACTTACTTACTTACAATTTAGGATAAGGGGCCAAAGCATTGTCAGCCTCCCAATTTCTTTCCTTTTTTAAAGAAATGGGGTCTTTCTGTGGCCCAGGCTGCAGTACAGTGGGCTGTTCATAGCCCACTGCAACCTCAAACTCCTGGGCTCAAGCCATGCTCCTGCCTCAGCCTCCCGAGTAGCTGGGACTACAGGCCGGAGCCACCGTGCCAGTCTCCCAATGTCTTTCTTGAATTTGAATAGGAACATTTTATACTCATACTCTCTTTTCTAAAATCTAAAAATCCTGCATTCAAAGAAACACTTGGACCAAAGGGCTCAGATAAGGGACTGTGGACCTGAAGCATCTACCTCACAGGTTGTTAAGAGGATTAAATTAGTTAATATATGTAAAATGTGTGGATCAGTGCCTGGCTATGGAAAGCTTTGTATGGCTGCTGGTTTTTATCATGAACATGTAAAGGGCCTCGCACTTAACATTCATTTTGCATTTATGAAGCGCCTACTACGTGCAACTCCTTGAGAATACAACGTCAACAGGAGACGTGAACTCGCGACTAAACTCCTTTTTCCCTCGGCCCCTTGGCACAAGTGCGCTAACAGCAGTATTTCACGCAGGCGCCGGAAAGCGTTTCTCCAAAAGGGTCCTCGGGTTCGCCCCGCCACTCCTGCCCACGCAGTGCGCGCACACACGGGCGCCCCCGCAGCCCCCGCGCTCGTCCGCTTCCGTTCCGGAGAGCGGGGCGGTTTCTGAGCTGTACAGCCCCGCAGCCACAAGAGACTTCGGCTCGAGTGGTCCAGGTCCAGCCGGCCGTGCGTGACAGCGGAGGGCCGGAGTCAGCGGCAGCGGATAGCACCCCACCGCGCGGCAAGCCGGCCCCTCCCCTCCCCACGTCGCCGCGCGCCGGGGGCGGGGCCTGGGGCGCACGCCGGCCGCGCACGCCGAGGCGAACGCCGATTGGCCGCTGGGACCTGGGTGCCTCCCGCGGAGCGCGCCTCCCCCCAGGTTTCCCGCCAGCAGGAGCCGCGCGGTAGATGCCGTGCCTTTAGGCGCTCGGTCCGACAGAACGGTTGTGCCTCGCCGGCCGTCGCTATGTCGCGACAGAGTACCCTGTACAGCTTCTTCCCCAAGTCTCCGGCGCTGAATAATTCGAACAAGGCCCAGACCAGGGCCTCACGCGAAGGCGGCGTTGCCGCCGTTGCCACCGGGGCCTCCCCTTCCCCAGGCGGGGATGCGGCCTGGAGCGAGGCAGGGCCTGGGCCCAGGCCTTTGGCGAGCTCCGCATCGCCTCCAGAGGCGAAGAATCTCAACGGAAGGCTGCAGAGATCGGCAGCGCCTGCGGTCCCCGCCAGGTAGCGGGGCGGGGATGGGGTCGAAGGCGGGGGCACGGCGGCGGGCGCACCGAGCCCTGGGAAGGGAGGTTCGCCGAGAGGGACTGGGGGGTGCGAGGCCAAGCCCTGGGCTCGGAGGAGGTGGGGCTGCACAGTTGGCTTGAAAGAGTGCTGGGGCTGAGTTTGGAGCATTTGGGGGTGTAGCTTGTAGACAGCGTAGGGGGAAATAGGCAGTTCCGAAAGAAGGGTGGGAGGGGAGACGCGGATAGTTAAGGCTCTTTGGGGGAAGGAGGGGACGCGCCCCGCCAGGTGGGGTTGGGGTGGGGGAAGGGCAGACGGGCGCAGCTCGGGGCTGCGGGGAGGCTAGGGCATGGGAGCGTTGGAGGTGGGGCGGGGAGGGAAGGCGCCGTGCTGGCTTAGAGCGCGGGCGGGGGAGGGGTGGCGGGAAGGAGGAATGCCTGCGGCAGGCTGAACGCCGGGAACCCGGAGGCTGGGGGTGTGGGGTGCGTGGGGAGGTTCCTTGTTGAGAGCGGGGATAGTGAGCCGGGGCGCCAGTAAACTTTTGAGGTGTACACTTATGGGTAGGTGTGAACCTCCGACGCCTAGGCGCCGGGGGTCCGGTGGGCCCTCGGCCGGGGTGGAGGGGCTGTCGAGTTGAGAAGGTAGGAGTGGGGGTGGGCAGCGAGCGGAGCGCGCCGGGGGTGTGTCACAGCGCGGACCCAGAGGCCTGATTGGGCAGACTGCGGTTTGTGGGGGTGGTGCGGACGGGGGGGCGGGCGAGAGGCGAAAGTGTTGGGACTTGGCTGGGTTGTCCCGTAGATAAGACAGCGCGTGGACTAAGACAAATGAAAATAGAGGCTATGTTTTGGCGCGTGGAAGTTAGTGTCGAGGGGAGAAATGTTATTTTATGAGATAGTCTAATTTTTATGGAGGAGCGCACGGGAGGGTGGGGCACCGTAATTTTATCGGAGTTGAGGGTGGGCCTCTAAAGGCCTTGATCTGGCCCTGTGGGCAAGGATGTGTGCGCAAGACCGCGGGGAAGCCTGTCGGAAGGTGTCCTCCCTTTCTGGGCGGCTCGGTGCTGTTCAGGGCTTGAGTGGCTTTTTATCGGGGCAGCGGGCGACATTTTGAAAAGCTCGCTTTCACAGTGTACCAGAGATTGTATTAGGCGCAAAGTGTAATGGTAGCCGTTTAAGCATACGAAGAAATAGAGACTCAGAAAAAAGAACTCATTCAAGATCAGAGAACGAGTTAGTGATTCTGAGTAATCGATTTCAAATGTCCTGAGTTTAAGGGGTCCTACAGGAATTCTCAGATTTGTCTAAGTGCAATTATAGTATTACCCTCGTTTAAGCGACCCTTTCCCACAGTTTAAATGTATAGTTGTACATTGGTAGAATCTGTGGGGAACAGAGTGGTAACAGACTTACATGGTGAGAAATGCATGATGTGTTATGTTTACTTGAGCGTGAATTGATTCTTCGTGCATCTAAACTAAATGGGTGTATGTATTGTAAGGTTGTACTTTACACATACTGAGTAGCATATGCTATTTGCTTTTTGAGGCCTGATCAGGATACTTGGGAAAACATAACATTGTATACACTTGATCTCCCACTATGGAGGCATAGTCCAGGCGGCAGGGTATTCAAGAAAGATGGGCATTTGATACTAGACTACTAAGGAAACTCCAGTGTATATAGGTTTGTCCTTCATTCAGCAAACGTTCACATACCTACTCTGCCACACAGTATTAGACATTGTGAATCCTGTATACAACAGTGAACGGGACAAGCAAAGAGGCAGTTTTAGAGCAAAAGTGGAATGTATGAGCTGTGTGTGCTTTGCCGCGAAGGAGAGGGTGTGGATCAGCCTAGGCTTTCAGCTCTGTAAACTGAGACCAGAAGATCAAATGGGGTTAGCCAGATTATGGTAGGAGTGGGGAAGCTGGTTCAGGAAGAGCAAGATCCTGAAAATGGTAGAATGAAGGGAGGAGAAGGGAGCCTTGGAGAAGGTAAGCAGGATCCAATCATAAAAAGGCTGATGGGCCATAAAGACATTTGGACTTAATTCCAAGAAAGCTTTAAAAGATGTTGAGCATCTTTTAATGTTTGTCATTTAGATTTCCTCTTGTGCTGATGTGTTTACGTTTGTGCTCTTTTTTCCTAGTTTTTTATCAGTTATGTGTCGCAAATGTCTTCCACACTGAGTTGTCCTTTCAGTTTGTGACATCTTTTGATGAATAGAAGTTATTAACTATAATGTGGGATTTGTCCATCTTTTTCTTTATGGTTAATGTTTCTGTAGGTTTCATCTAAGAAATCTACAGGGGAGATTTTATGTTTTAGATACATCACTCTGGCTGCAGTGTGGTGTTTATTAGAGAGACCAGTTAGGAAGCTGATCTGACAAAGGGGAGAAGACAAGGGTAGTGGCAGTAGGGATGGAGAGGATTTACAGGAGGAGTTGAGAGGCCCAGGCAGGAAACAAGTGGTGATGATTTAGATTGTGGGAAGCAAGGGAGAGGAAGGAGTTGGAATGATATCAATTTGAAGTAAATAGCTAAGAGAAAAGTAGCAGGACATAGATGTGCACCTGGGCCTGTGTCTCAACTATACTTTATCAAAATGATAACTGAGATCTGCGAGCAAAGCATCTGACCACTTAAGTCTGGCTTTTTAACAAATCTTGGCTAGTTTATTGGTCAGAATCCCATTTCCCTGGTAATTATTGTCTCTCTTGATTATGGGTAATTAAAAAAAGGGGGGAAGACTGTCTCCATTCATAGAAAAGGAGTGGTATGTCAGACATGACAAATCTTTTTTTAGAGAGCCTTTGGTTATCTTTCCTGATAATTTTCAAACAGTTAAACATTTTTAGAGTAATATATTTAAAATAATATCACGCTTAATATAATAGTTAATGTAAGAGAAAAAATCCAAGCTTTTTTCAAAGTGTCATTATGGATTCAGATTTACAGACTTAACTTGTTTTAATTGACTTTATTAAAGCAGGCTTTTTTTTTATTGATACCTAACATTTGTATATATTTATGGGGTGCATGTGATATTTTGTTACATAGAATGAATGTGTGATGATCAAGTCAGGGTATTTGGGCATAAAACAGGTATTTTCACATTTTTACAAAAATATTTTTTAAAAACTTTTTTGGTTGAGACAAGGTCCTTTTATGTTGCTCAGGCTGGTCTTGAACTCCAGGGCTCAAGCAATCCTTCTACCTTGGCCTCTCAAAGTGCTGGGATTACAGGTGTGAGCTACTGCCCCTGGTATTTTTAAAAAAAAAATCTCAACTTGTCATAATTTGGCCGGTGGAAACCTTTCTCCCTCTCTCCTTTTTTTTAATTATATTCTTTTTTTTTTTTTAACCAAGGCCTGAGGTTACACAGCCAGAAACCTCTTTTAAGCTGGCTTTTATGTTTTTTTAACATTGTCTCAGACATTTTTAAAAGCATTCTTTCATTCTAATGACAATTCTCAGTTCACCCTGCTCCTCAAGGCATGGAATTAAGCTGCTCTCCAAACAACCCTGGTTTCTTTTAGGTTTCTTTTCTAATACAGTACTATAGTTTAGAGGCCAGTTTGAAGAATTTGTATGGCCCTCCTAGACCTAGTGCACTAGTGATGTTGGGCCATAGTTATCCATAGATGAAGGAAAGAAGACAGTGTATACAGGCAGAGATGCAGGTAAATGGGTAGATATGACTGGGAATTACTCTGATTAATTCTTTTTTCTCAATACCACATTTAGTTATTTGAGGGTAGGGGACATCTGCCTAATGGTTCACCTTGAGAGGTAGGTGGAAACCTTGGTAGTTTTCATTTCTAAGGTTGAATTGAGTGTTTTCCACATGTGACCACTCAATGTTTATATCCACAGTTTTATTGTTAGATAAGACCTGTTTATTTTTTTGTTGTTTATAGGAGCAAATTCTAGCAACGCTTTGGAATCTAGTGATTCTTTTTATTTTTATTTATTTATTTTGAGACGGGTCTCGCTCTGTTGCCCAGGCTGGAGTGCAGTGGGCTTATAATAGCTCTCTGCAGCCTCGAACTCCTGGGCTCAAGTGATCCTCCTGCCTCAGCATCCCGAGTAGCTGGGACTACAGGTGCACACCACCACACACAGCTAATTTTTCTATTTTTTGTAGAGATGGAAATCTCACTTTTGCTCAGGCTGGTCTTGAACTCCTGGCCTCAAGCAATCCTCCCAATCCTCCCGCCTTGGCCTCCCAAAATGCTAGGATAACAGGCGTGAGCCACCTCACCCAGACTGATCCTTTTTAAAGTATGTAAAAATGTTGATTGTAAATTTTAGAAACAACTAGTAATTGAAACCAAGACTGTGGACTAAAGAGAAAGCAAAAATAATGTTACTTTATTTTATTTTATTTTAACTTTATTTTTTTAAGTTTTGTTTTATTTTATTTTTTGACACAAAGTCTTGCTCTGTCGCCTGTGGCATCAGCCTAGCTCACAGCAATCTCAAACTCCCTGGCTCAAGTGATCCTTTCTGCCTCAGCCTCCCAAGTAGCTGGGACTACAGTTTCGCGCCACCACACCCGGCTAATTTTTTCTGTTTTTAGTAGAGACAGGAATCTAGCTCTTCCTCGGGCTGGTCTCAAACTCCTGAGCTCAAGCGATCCTCCCATCTCAGCCTTCCAGAGTGCTAGGATTACAGGCGTGAGCCACTGCCCCTGGCCAATAATATGATTTTAAAGCAGAATTTAAAAAATCTGTTCAGTGTGTATTTATTAGACTTACTAAGTCATTTTGTGTTTTTAGTGATATCAAAGCTTTTACATTTATTTTTCTGAGCTGTCAGCTTTTCCTCTTACCTTTTTCCCCCACTGTCTTTGAAATCCCAGGAATATTGAATTTTATTTAAGTATATCATAAGATAATTTCAGTATTTTGGCATTTTAGATTGGGGTTTAGGAAGAGCTGATGTATTCTGCAGTTATTTGGGGGGGTGTGAGGTGACTATGACCCAGATATTTTCAGATTGGGTTTACATTGCGTAGGGCTAGATGATCCGTAGTTAATATTAACACAATTCTAGTTATATAGGAAAAGAGAAAGATGTTAAGATTGTTCAAAAATATACCCAAATATTAAACTACAGTAAAATTAAATTAACATAAGACTGTTAAAGTTTTAAGTAAAGCCAGTTTTACAGGTCTATTTGACTTTACAAGATTGTCTGGGCTCTTTTAAGGACTACTGTATAAAAGGTTGCAGGTATTCAAATTATAGCACATTCCAGTTGTGATCCCATGCTTATATTTACGTATTTAAAAATATGGTAGTGTTGGTAGAAAAATCCAAATATTTGCGTGGATTAAAATGTTTCATTTTGGCATTCTTGAAAACTGCACAATTATTAGAGATAAAATTTTTAAAATTACCTTTAAAGAATTAAAGTTTACACACACAAAAATAAATCAGTAATTTAAAAAAATATTCTTTGTTAGCATTGAGTGAAGGAAAAATTGGAGAAATGTTTGAAATTTTTAGTTTTATTACATAATACACTTTATTACCTGCTTAACTGTCTTTTTAGCTTGGAAACCACTGTTTCCTGGGCCAAGATTTCTAGTGTTAGTCTTTTTCTTAAAGCTTTTTAGTGTTGGAGGAATCACGTATTACTACATTTTTTAGTCTCAGCATTCTATAGTGTATTGCCATTTCTTAACAGCAGAGAAATTAGGTTATGTGAAGATTCTGTAAGTATAATGTCATAATGAGGGTAAGGCGATGTTGAAAGACAAAATATTTTGTTTGAACAGTATGTTTTTAATAGGATTTTATTTCAAAAAGAAATTTATGTTAAAACTGATAGTGGTTGTAACTAGCATTTTACACGAGCATTTTTTCTCTAGTGAGGATGAACGTTTGTCTTTTAAACACATTGAAAGATGTTGTTTTTGGTAGAACTGTGGTTCAGGAGGATCAAAGATATTTTAAGTTAAAAAAAATATATATATTTTTTAATAGACCAGGTCTCACTCTTACTTAGGCTGGAGTGCAGTGGTATGATCATAGCTCACGCAGCCTCAAACTTCTGGTCTCAAGCGATCCTCCTGCCTCAGCCTCCCAAGTAGCTCCAACTACAGGCTCATGACACACACCCTGCTGATTTTTTAAAAGTTTTTTTATTTTTCATATTTTGTAGAGACAGGGTGACTTTATTGTCTAGGCTGGTCTTGAACTCTTGGCCTCAAAGATCCTTCTGCCTCACCCTCTCAAAGATTATAGGCGTGAGCCACTGTACCCGGCTATGTTAATTTTTTAAATTGGTTGCTTGGGAAGGAAATATATTAGTCTCTAATCATTTTTGAAACCATGAGACCTTGAACACCATTTAAAACAATTCGCTACATTTGTACAAATGACAAAGTTCTAAGGTAACAGACCTCTTTAAAAGACTCAAGTTACAGTCTTCCCTTAGTATTTGAGGGGAATTGGTTCCAGGACCCCCTTTGGATACCCAGATCTTTAGATGCTCATGTCCCTTATATAAAATGATGTAGTGTTTGCATATAACCTATACAGTCCTCCCCTATACTTTAAATCATCTCTAGATTACTTACAATACCTAATACAATGTAAATGCTATGTAAATAGTTGTTATTCTGTATTGTTTTAAAATTTGAATTATTTTTTATTGTATTTTTTATTTTATTTTTATTTTTGATCAATGGATGGTTGAATCTGCAGATGTAGAATCCACAGATACAGCGGGCCAACAGTATTTCCTTTTAACTGAAACATGTTAAAACAATGATATTTTATTACCTATTATAGGTATAAAAGTAAAAAATGGGTCCCCCCCACCTATCTTGTGGATCTCAGTCAGAAACTTGAGTTAATTGAGGACAGAAAAAAGAACTTTTTGGAGGCCAGTTTGGCCATCTCACGTTGTTTTGCTCAAGAATTTTGATCTACTCATTTGGTTTCTCTGGGAGCTGCTATGAGCCAACTCTGAGATTCCTCTAAGTGCCTGTTGCCTCTTACCAGGCAAAATAGAATTCTGCTGGGTTTGGGGCATCTTGTTCCCTTGAACTTCAGGTATACCACCATGTGTGTTTTTGTCAAAGTCTCTGATGTACTAACTCCATTCTTGAGAATTTGTAACCCTTATATTATAGACTTGTACGTAATGAAATAGCTGGTGAAATTTAATAATTTCAATATACAAGGAAAGAACTGCCTTAAACTAGCCAGTGGTTGGGTTAATGCTTCATTATGTACAAGTCTTCATCTCTTAAGGGATTTAGTTGCCTTTAAGTAGGGCGGCCAGGCTTGACTGATGGGTATCCCTACCCTTCCTCTCTTCAGAAAAAGCTGCCTTAGCCAATATAGTTTGAAACCTAAAATATTCTTGATGTGGGGAGACATGTTCGTTGACAATTATTTTCTCTGTGGCCAGTCTTTGAAAAGTTACTGTCAGAGTTCAGATGGAGAACTGATACAGTTCCTTTATAGAGACAAAGGTTATTTTCCTTGGTTAGCAGCAGAAATAAAGGAGTACAGCTTAGGGAAAAAATTCTTTTCTAACTTAGAAAGAAAGCCTGTGAGTGTGCTAGGCTTTTGTGGTTAAGTGGCTAAATGGCCCAAGTTAAGGGAAAGCCTGCTTGACAGGAGGGAGGCTTGTGAACAAGCTATTCCACACAGTGATAGGTCTTTTATTCCTGTTAATCAATGGATATGTTAGTGAAGAGGAAGCACAGCTATGGTAGAGGTTTGAATGTATAGACACAGCTTCCTTTTTGGTGATGCCTATGTGGTGAGCCTGATGGCAATATTTATAAACTTGTGCAGGTCACTATAGATTTCTGTAAGTTGAGAGAATATACTTACCATAAAGGCCCTTGAGATAAGTACAACCTGAAATCATGCTCCTGTTATTGTTTCTCTTCTAAATATTCTAGCCTAGAGGTTTCTCTACTCGTTTTTTGAAGAAAGGGATACATCATATTTTATAATTGGGTCTAAATCAGGTGGCTTCAATTGACTAATTACTATTAAAAATGTCCAAAATATTCTTGTTTGTAATATGCTTATTTTAATTTCATGGTTATTCAGTGAAAACCTTTAAGCAGGCTTAGGAAAATCTTGGTATCTAATACTTGGGCAGGGCTTATCAGCTGTCTGTGGCCTCTACATCACTGAGGGTTGGCTCTTTACAGGTAGTCTGTTAGATAGATTCTTTCCCTTTCCCTCTCCTCTCCCTTTCTCTGAGAAAACTCATAGGGTGAAATCAGTTTTTGTGAAGATTGAATTTGTTTTTGACTTTGTAGGCATATGTACTATTTTTGCCATATTAGGCACTTATTTGTCTATTATAGTTTGCAGGTGGTGGGGGAGGCAAGTAGAGTGCTAGGTAGCTTTTGGAATACACAGGAGCTTAACCGAAAACAGATTCTAAGCAAAGTCTAATGAATTAGATAATTAATATAATTAGTAAATTATATAATCAGTGTGTTTGATATTAGTACGGTGGGTTAGATCCTGTTTCTAATATATACATACCATATTGTATTATAGGTGCTACTCACTATAATTTGTAGATCATGTACAATGAGTCTATGCCTTTTTCTTGCCATCAGCATTCTACCAGAATTCTGCCATAGTTTTTAAACTTTGATTCTGAGAAAGTTTCTTAATATATTATGTTTGTGTTTGTCTTAATAGTTAAATAAGCATTATATTAGCTTATGTTTTTAAAATGACTTGAACTCCTGACTTAAAAAAATCATTAATTCTGAAGTTTCTATGCTTGATTATTAATGCCAGAAAATTTCAAAGGAGACTTAATGATACTTTCCTTGGAATTGTTTATTTATAGGTAATTGCCTTTAAGGAAACTTAACCAAATATTAACTAAGTTATGTATTTCCTTTTGGCAACAGTTCTTGTGACTTCTCACCAGGTGATTTGGTTTGGGCCAAGATGGAGGGTTACCCCTGGTGGCCTTGCCTGGTTTATAACCACCCCTTTGATGGAACATTCATCCGAGAGAAAGGGAAATCAGTTCGCGTTCATGTACAGTTTTTTGATGACAGCCCAACAAGGGGCTGGGTTAGCAAAAGGCTATTAAAGCCATACACAGGTAAGAGTCACTGCAGTGTGTGTGTGTGTGTGTGTATATGACAGAACCAGAGAGAGAGAGAGTCTTTTCTCCATACAGTGGAATTAAGTATGTTTTACTCCAATAAATTGCAAGAGTAGTGGTTGTGAAAGCTTCTAGTGTGGGAAAGAGATAAGATGGAGCTGGTCTTCAGCCAGTTTGTTTTTGTAGAATGGAGTTCTTACTTCTGTCCTTTGAGTGACTTACAGCAATATCAAGCCCTTAAAGGAAAAAATCATCTCATGATTGGAGGTAATAACCAAAACACCAAATTCAGACATAAGGTTAAACTGTCCCCATCTTGAAGGATCCAAAAGAAAGGTAGAGGGTTAGGATACATAGCCTATAGATCAGTGACATTCTCTCTCTCTCTTTCTCTCTTTTTTTTTTTTAAGAGACAGGGTCTCGCTATGTTGCCCAGGCTGGCCTCAAACTCCTGGCTTCAAGCGATCCTCCCTTCTCAGCCTCCCGAGTAGCTGGGACTACAGGTGTGCACCACCACACCCAGCTCTAGGACAGATGGAGATGCACACTACCTGGCCTCTAAAATACTCACCTATGAGCACATCTGAGTTGAGTTTCACACCATATTTTTGGAACCATAACTTTCTCTCCCCAGACCCAGCCTTATTTATCACAAATATCAGTCCTGCATGTTTAGCCTCATTTGAGCTAGGTACACACCATCAGTCTCTTGAATTATACACAGTGCATGCACAGTATGATTGTGGATATAGTACACCGTACACTAGGTCGTGAACAAGTCCTCATCCTTTATCTTCAGGTTCTCCGGGCTTGTATGTTGTGTTTTTTTTTTAATTAAAAAATATTTTTTAATTTTTTGTAGAGATGGGGTCTCGCTATGTTGTCCAGGCTGGTCTTGAACTCCCGGCCTCAAGTGATCCTCCTGCCTTGGCCTCCCAGAGATTACAGGCATGAGCCACCACGCCCAGCCTGGGCTAGTACACTGTTGAACTCAAGTATTGTAGAATCAGAACAAGGGTCAGTTTCCCAGAAGTCTCTGGGAATCATACCTTTTAGTATAGTGCTCATCCTACAAAAGGGTAGGGGCGGGGAGAACTGAAGAAAGTTAAGTCTAAATGGAAATCTGACATACAGGATGGAAAGAGAATCAGGAAATTTTGGTTCTGTCTTCTATCAATTTGCTGTATAATCTTGGCCAACAAAGTAACTTATTTTCTGATACTGTTTATTCATATATAAAATGACCTCATTGGACCAGATGATAAATGAGGTCTCTTCTAGGACTAATTTTGAGATTTTAAAAAAGCTTTGGCAGAATGATTTTGAATAAGAGATCAAGAACATATTTACATTTATGTTGTCATTTTTTATAAAATTATCCCTGTGCATACTGCTTTTTGCCCTTTAAAGTTCCCAATTGTTGCAATACATGCATGTTAATAAATCAGAGGCGGCATAGGTGAAAAAAAGTAGGCCTTTCTTGTTGATATTGAGATTTTGTCTTAGATTTGTAAAGTAGAGATTGGATCATGATATCACCAGATATGTTATGTGGGGGCAGGCTGCAGCTGCAATAGGCACTTTGGGAAAAGTTCACTGCCCCCTCCAATATATATTGTTTATTGCAATTTGTAGCTTTGGTGCATCTCTTTAGAAAAATGGGATATTGTAGTTTTAAAGGTTGCTAATTCCATAGAAATTTATGTTGTTCTGTTAGTTTTAGTGTACAGAAAGAAGGAAATACATAATGTTTTTAGATGTGTTAAATTTAAATAAATTAAGATTTCTTTTTCAATTATGGTTATATTTGGGCAGAACAGAGACATTTCTAGTTGTGCGTCTTGGAAAAGAACTAAACAATTATATACCATTAGACTTGTGATATCTTTTGTACCTAACCTTTTGCTCAGTGGATAGGAATGTCATTTAATATTATAATGAAATGAGCTTATATTTAATTATCATATCATAGCTGCATTCAACTGACAGTGTAGTCTTGACCTTCCTGAAATAAGTTTTTAAGAAAGGATCTCAAAAAAAAAATCCCTTTTACATCTCCTGCCTCACTTGAACAGGTACATCCCTACCCTTTTAGGTCCTTGGTCCCAGGTAATTAGGAGAGAGACTACAAATAGGCCCCGGGTAATCCAACAGAGTAACTTTAAGGAAGTGAAGTTGGTGATTTCAGTTTCACTGCTAGTTTTTCCCTGAAAATTCTTTCCTTGTGGTCTTTATTGATCTATATTTTAAAAAATGGGAAATTACAAGTTATACTTAATTGTTGTCATTCTTGTTCATTATGGCAAATGCTGTAAGTTGAGTCAACCATCCAGCCAAGTTATTATTTATAAATACATCTTTCTAGGTTCAAAATCAAAGGAAGCCCAGAAGGGAGGTCATTTTTACAGTTCAAAGCCTGAAATACTCAGAGCAATGCAACGTGCAGATGAAGCTTTAAATAAGGACAAGGTTAAGAGGCTTGAATTGGCGGTGTGTGATGAGCCTTCAGAGCCAGAAGAGGAGGAAGAGATGGAGGTGGGACATTGTGAACATTCAGTTGTTACTTCTGTTGTGATGGGAAAAAACCGGGGAGGGTGTCTTGAAGTGATATTCTCTTGTTATATATTTTTTAGTACACACACACACACGTACATGCATACTTCTGGACTTCCCTGGATTGTAGGTTACTTTCCCTGGATTACAGTTAGATTACTTAGAATCTCAACAATTAACACCCCTTTTTTACTTAAGCAAGTTAATGTAGTGAGTATTTTAATCTTATTTTTAAGGTTGAGACAGGGAATCATAATATTAATCAGAGGTTTAGAAATGGATGGTAACTGCAGAGATCATTTAGCCTAATACTGCTTTACACGTGAGGGAGATCCATGATAGGTGAGTGTGTGAGGCCTGAGATGAGACAGCTGGTCTGTGGAAGAGCAAACACTAGAACCAGTATAGATTGCTTACTGCTTTTTTATACTGTTAATGAAGACTTCACCTCCTGGCCTTTATGATACATGGTCATGCTAATAGCTTCATCACTGTTCTATAGGATAGAACTCCCATGATAGCAGTCATTTAATCCTGTAGTGTGATACTCGGTTTAATTTTTTAAAAAATTTATTTTAGAGATGGGGTCTCACTATGTTGCCTAGGCTGGCCTCAACTCCCAGGCTCAAGCGATCCTCCTGCCTCAGCCTCCCAAGTAGCTGGGACTGCAGGCGTGCACCACTGTGCCTGTGTGACACTTGTTTTAATGTTAGGTGAAACTGAAATTGATATTCCTTGAGAAAGAAAAGTTTCGCATTTCTGGAGGTGAGTTTTTGGTATATGAAGTTGTAGCATACTGAGAGATTTCACAGCAGTACAGAATTCAACTTATGGGGTTATGTAAGTTGAAAATGCGTTTAAGACACCTAACCCTACTGAACATCATAGCTTAGCCTAACCTACCTCAGACATGCTTAGAACACTTACATTAGCATTCAGTTAACACAAAGCCTATTTTATAATAAAGTTACTGAATATCTCATGTAATTAACTGAATACTGTACTAAAAATCTAAAACAGAATGACTATATGGGTACCACCGTAAAGTCAAAAAAACATAAGTCAAACTGTTGTGTAATTTTCCAAGTTTTGTTTTTTAAGTATTCTGTCCTTGCCTGGCAGGTAGGCACAACTTATGTATCAGATAAGAGTGAAGAAGATAATGAAATAGAGAGTGAAGAGGAAGTGCAGCCTAAGACACAAGGATCTAGGCGAAGTAGCCGCCAAATAAAAAAACGAAGGGTCATATCAGACTCCGAGAGTGACATTGGTGGCTCTGATGTGGAATTCAAGCCAGATGCTAAGGAGGAAGGAAGCAGCGATGAAGTAAGCAGTGGAGTGGGGGATAGTGAGAGTGAAGGCCTCGACAGCCCTGTCAAAGTTGCTCGAAAGCGGAAGAGAATGGTAACTGGAAATGGCTCTCTTAAAAGGAAAAGTTCAAGGAAGGAAATAACCTTAGCCACCAAACGAGCAACTGGCATTTCATCAGAAACCAAGAGTACTTTGAATGCTTTCTCTGCCCCTCAAAATTCTGAATCTCAAGCCCACATTAGTGGAGGAGGTGATGACAATAGTCGTCCCACTGTCTGGTATCATGAAACTTTAGAGTGGCTTAAGAAGGAGAAGAGAAGAGATGAGCACAGGAGGCGGCCTGATCACCCCGATTTTGATGCATCTACACTCTATGTGCCTGAGGATTTTCTTAATTCCTGTACTCCTGGAATGAGGAAGTGGTGGCAGATTAAGTCTCAGAACTTTGATCTAGTCATCTTTTATAAGGTGGGGAAGTTTTATGAACTGTACCACATGGATGCTCTGATAGGGGTGAATGAACTGGGGCTGGTATTCATGAAGGGCAACTGGGCCCATTCTGGTTTTCCTGAAATTGCATTTGGACGTTATTCAGATTCTCTGGTGCAGAAGGGATATAAAGTAGCACGAGTGGAACAGACTGAGACCCCGGAAATGATGGAGGCACGATGCCGAAAGATGGCACATATATCCAAGCATGATAGAGTGGTGAGGAGGGAGATCTGTAGGGTCATTACTAAGGGTACACAGACCTACAGTGTGCTGGAAGGTGATCCCTCTGAGAACTACAGTAAATATCTTCTTAGCCTCAAAGAAAAAGAAGATTCTTCCGGCCACACTCGTGTGTATGGTGTATGCTTTGTTGATACTTCACTGGGAAAGTTTTTCATAGGTCAGTTTTTAGATGATCGCCACTGTTCCAGGTTTAGGACTCTAGTGGCACACTATCCTCCGGTACAAGTCTTGTTTGAGAAAGGAAATCTCTCAGTGGAAACTAAGACAGTTCTGAAGGGTTCATTATCCTCTTCTCTTCAGGAAGGTCTGATACCAGGCTCCCAATTTTGGGATGCATCCAAAACTTTGAGAACTCTCCTTGAGGAAGGATATTTTAGGGAAAAGCTAAATGAGGACAGTGGGGTGATGTTACCCCAGGTGCTTAAAGATATGACTTCAGAGTCCGATTCCATTGGGTTGACACCAGGAGAGAAGAGTGAATTGGCCCTCTCTGCTCTCGGTGGTTGTGTCTTCTACCTCAAAAAATGCCTTATTGATCAGGAGCTTTTATCAATGGCTAATTTTGAAGAATATATTCCTTTGGATTCTGACATAGTCAGTACTACAAGTTCTGGTGCTATCTTCACAAAAGCCAATCAACGAATGGTGCTAGATGCAGTGACTTTAAACAACTTGGAAATTTTTCAGAATGGAACAAATGGTTCTACTGAAGGGACCTTGCTAGAGAGAGTTGATACTTGCCATACTCCCTTTGGTAAGCGGCTCCTAAAGCAATGGCTTTGTGCCCCACTCTGTAGCCCTTACGCTATCAATGATCGTCTAGATGCCATAGAAGACCTCATGGTTGTGCCTGACAAAATCTCAGAAGTTGTAGATCTTCTAAAGAAGCTTCCAGATCTTGAGAGGCTACTGAGTAAAATTCATAATGTTGGGTCTCCCATGAAGAGTCAGAACCACCCAGATAGCAGGGCTATAATGTACGAAGAAACTACATACAGCAAAAAAAAGATTATCGATTTTCTTTCTGCTTTGGAAGGATTCAAAGTAATATGTAAAATTATAGGGATTATGGAAGAAGTTGTTGATAATTTTAAGTCTAAAATCCTTAAGCAGGTCATTACTCTGCAGACAAAAAATTCTCAAGGCCGTTTTCCCGATTTGACTATAGAACTGAACCGATGGGATACAGCTTTTGACCATGAAAAGGCTCGAAAGACTGGACTTATTACTCCCAAAGCAGGATTTGATTCTGATTATGACCAAGCTCTTGCTGACATAAGAGAAAATGAACAGAGCCTCCTGGAATACCTAGAGAAACAGCGCAGTCGAATTGGCTGTAGGACCATAGTCTACTGGGGGATTGGTAGGAACCGTTACCAGTTGGAAATTCCAGAGAATTTCACCACCCATAATTTGCCAGAAGAATATGAGTTGAAATCTACTAAGAAGGGCTGTAAACGGTACTGGACCAAAACTATTGAGAAGAAGTTGGCTAATCTGATAAATGCTGAAGAACGGAGAGATGTATCCTTGAAGGACTGCATGCGGCGACTGTTCTACAACTTTGACAAAAATTACAAGGACTGGCAGTCAGCTGTGGAATGTGTGGCAGTACTGGGTAAGACTTTGAACAAGCTTGTTCCATAAAAATTAGTAATGCTCTGTGTCCCAGTTGTATATCCCTAAACATAACAAGGTATATATTTTGATATGTATATACATACTTGCTTCCTTGATAGGCAGAATGACTAGGTTGCCCACAGCAATTTAATTTAATCACTTAAAACTTGCTTTTAATTCTTAATAGTCCTCTCACCTTTCTTTAGTCTTGAATAATTGAACAAAAGATTGGTTTTGGAGAGTTTACAGTACATAATGAATCAAACTTTAGATCAAATTTTATTTTTAACTGAATTTTTAAATGTTCGATAAATACTGTTTGTAAGGTGCTTTTTGTACGCTAATTTAAGACTATGCCTTGATCCATCTTTTTAGTTTTATTATAGCCTTTGCATTTTTCCTTTTTTTTTTTTTTTTTTGGTTGAATCCATTTGTGTACACATTTCAAAAGATTAATCTTCCCTTTTTCTCTTTAGGCAAATTATCACACATTGTTTCCTGCATTGATTTTTAAAAGCCCTGATTTATGCATTTGTAATTTGGCAGCCTTTCCAACTTCATAAATAATTTCCTTTTTCTTTAAATGTCATGGCCAATATATCTGAAGCCTTTGCTGTTTTACAATCTAGGTTTAGGTTCTGTATTTTTTTTTTTTTTTAAATATAGCAACCATAGTTTACCCAAATTTGTAACACAAAGCTATTTTGATCTGAACACAACTATGGAATAGAACAGCATCCTTCTGTTTCAGTGTTCTGCATTTGGTAATTCGATAATTTAAAATCCTTCCTCAGTACGGGTGTTCAAAATCAATTTATCTTCCTCTCAAGATTGTTTTAATATCAGTGTGCCAATTCTCAGAACATTGTGTTTCTCCCAATTGATGTTAGCCCCAGGATTATATCAAGTAAGAGGGTAATACAGCATCTCTCTGCCGTATCTTCTAGCTTCTACTCGGCACTCCTGGTCCAGATGTTAGCGGCTAAGTCCTTTGAGGGGAGAGATCTTTGGGCTCAAGTTGAAAGCTATTTCTTATTTCATTATAAGTGTTATCATAAAGACATGTAAAACACTTAGGCTGATAAAACCCCCAAAATGATGAAGTCTCACTTTTTACCCTCTCTTTCTTTAACAGATGTCTTATTGTGCTTGGCTAACTACAGTCGAGGAGGTGATGGTCCTATGTGTCGCCCAGTAATTCTGTTGCCAGGGGAAGACACCTCCCCCTTCTTAGAGCTTAAAGGATCACGCCATCCTTGCATCACGAAGACTTTTTTTGGAGATGATTTTATTCCTAATGACATTCTAATAGGCTGTGAGGAAGAGGAGGAGGAAAATGGCAAAGCCTATTGTGTGCTTGTTACTGGACCAAATATGGGGGGCAAGTCTACGCTCATGAGACAGGTAACTGATTCTTAAGGTTCCATTATCAGAAGGTTATTTGTAACTCCAGCAATAAATATATTACATATTTAGGCCATCATTTTCCAAACAGCACAGAAGTTACGTAAAATTCAGTTAGTGACTTAATTAGGAAGCAAGGGGAAACTACTTGTGGTATGAAATTGAGAATTACATTTACATCACTGTGAATCATATATCTTTGTCTAATGTTAAGGGAAGTATATATTAAAAAGAGGAGAGAGGTCATTCAGGTCATGAGACTCTTTGACTTGACTGAATTCATTTCCTCAGAAGGTAGGTGTATTCATAATGAACAAAATTACAAAGGCTGTAAGAAAAGATGAAATGTTGCAGGTCTGTCCCTAAATTAGACTCATTTGTAGAAACCCTTATAAAAGGCCTATGGCAGGCTTACTCAGGTAGAAAAGCAAATAATGCTCATGACCTCTAGCAACTTTTGAGAACTGCTTGTATGGATGACATCAAGGCCTTTTTAATGTATTTATCTAAACTTTATACCAGGGGTTGGCCAGCCACAAAGCTCAAAAATGGTTTTTATATTTTTAAAAGATTGTAAGAAAAACAAAGTAGTATTTGCTGACCTCCCCGCCACCCTGCCCCGCACCATAGTATACTTCTGTTCACCAAATTTGCTAACCAGAGAGAGGCAGAATAGTGTGTGCAGTGGTTTCCAATTTTTTTTTAAAAAATTGCTTTAAGAATGTAGATTCATTTCATTTGGAATTGGTTCTTTAAAGAGCTCCTGGGTGAGTCTACTCTGTAGCCAGGGGAATCACTAGTATAGTGGGTTAGTGTGCAGGCTCTGATGTTTTGGAGGCCAGTTAGGCCCTAAGCCTCGTATTTCCCTCAGCCTCACTTTTCTCCATTTTAGCAAATGGGTTTAAGAAGAGAACCTTTCTTGTCTATAGGATCTTTTAATACCAGTTGTAAAAGACCTTTTCCTCCCTCATTCACAGGCTGGCTTATTAGCTGTAATGGCCCAGATGGGTTGTTATGTACCTGCTGAAGTGTGTAGGCTCACACCGATTGACAGAGTGTTTACTAGACTTGGTGCTTCAGACAGAATAATGTCAGGTGAGTTTTTCCCCCTACCTAAGGCTTTATTTAGAAGAGATAAAGACATTTGCCTTTTGTACATGAGCCACTTAAATTTGATGTTTGATTTTTATGGTGTTATGCAAAGCTTATTGCTTTAAATATTTAAAAACATCACTTCTAGTACAAGAATTGCATAGTCTCCTAATGAGATTTAATCATCGGTGCCACTATGGGTAGCTCATGATAGATTAAATGATATAATCTGAAAGATGAATCTACTGTTAATTGATTTGCAAAATGATCATCCATTTATTTATTTTAGGTGAAAGTACATTTTTTGTTGAATTGAGTGAAACTGCCAGCATACTTATGCATGCAACAGCACATTCTCTGGTGCTTGTGGATGAATTAGGTAAGACATTTGAAGGCTATTAGAAAAAAAAAGGCTAAAAAAAAAAATTCTATTGCCCAGGCTGGAGTACAGTAGCATGATCATAGCTCAGTGTAATATTGAACTCCCAGGCTCCCACTCAGTCTCTCAAAGTGCTGGGATTACGGACATGAGCCACAAGCCACCATGCCCAGCCTGAAGCCTATCTTAAAAACATCAGTACAAAGAACTATTTTTCTGGAAGATTATCTGAAGGGTATCTAAATATGAGTGCCTTTAGAGCATGTATTCACTATTGTGGCACAGAGCCATAGGTGGAGATGAAAAGTAACAGTACGAAAAGTTTTAAATTTTTTAAATTATTAAGGCTTTAAATTAGCCTTATTAAAGTTGTTATGAGGATAATAAGACTACTTACTAATTCACTAATAGAAAGTTTCTGAACTTGAGCAGTACTTAAAAAAACCCCACTCCCCAAGGGCAGCTAAGCAGACCTACTTAGCTTAATAGGTCTTAATAAATTTGCTTTTGGATATATTGCTTAATGTTACTCTTTCCATCCCTCTTTTTTTGGTTTTGTTTTGTATTCCTTTGTGAGGTCATCATTTTTGGTATAAAAGGCAGATTGTATACTATACAATTTATGCTACTTTACTTTCACAGGAAGAGGTACTGCTACATTTGATGGGACAGCGATAGCAAATGCAGTTGTTAAAGAACTTGCTGAGACTATAAAGTGTCGTACATTGTTCTCTACCCACTACCATTCATTGGTAGAAGATTATTCTCAAAATGTTGCTGTGCGCCTAGGACATATGGTATGTGCAATTGTTTATTTAAAAGTTGTTCAGTTTCTTGAGGGAATCAAGTCGGGTACTTCTACTGCTAGCACATGAATATTTTTCTTTCTTTAAGGCATGCATGGTGGAAAATGAATGTGAAGACCCCAGCCAGGAGACTATTACCTTCCTCTATAAATTCATTAAGGGAGCTTGTCCTAAAAGCTATGGCTTTAATGCAGCAAGGCTTGCTAATCTTCCAGAGGAAGTTATTCAAAAGGGACATAGAAAAGCAAGAGAATTTGAGAAGATGAATCAGTCACTACGATTATTTCGGTAATTATAATGGGATATGATTTCACCTTATAGCTGATCTTAATAAAAGTTTTCTGGGAAAACAGTAAGGTGGGGGGATGATGCACTGTGCAAAAGCAAATTTTTTTAAAAAAAACTTTTTTTTTTTTTTTTTTTTTTTTTTTAAATTTTAAGGGAAGTTTGCCTGGCTAGTGAAAGGTCAACTGTAGATGCTGAAGCTGTCCATAAGTTGCTGACTTTGATTAAGGAATTATAGACTACACTGGAAGCTTTGAGTTGACTTTTGACAAAGGTGGTAAATTCAGACAACATTATGATCTAATAAACTTTATTTTTTAAAAATGACCATTTTTCCATTTTCTTTCTAGGAAATTAAACCCTTTTAATTCTTATCTACCTTCTACATAATGGTTATTGAATATTCCACAATATATTAAGTCTAGATGTTATGGTACATGCATACACTTTCAGGCTGTTTTATACCCACTGTCACCAATACACATAAATGGGGGAGGAAAAGCTATGAAACTGTATAGGGCTGTATATATACTTGTCTCAGCTTAATGCAGGAAATTGTTTTAATTTCCAGCAGTTGTCTAAACTGTTCAAAAAAAAACTATGAACAGAGTTCAAATACAGGACTGTTTTGAAGAGACTTTCTAAAGTGTACTTTAAAACATAGTAGTTTTTACCTTTCACAAAACTGAGTTACAAGAATACTTTTGTTTTACAGTGCATCCCTTCCTAGGAAGTCTCATTAAAACACTCATTTTTTCTAGGGGTGGTTTTGAATGCTGCACAGGGAAGGGAAGGAAATAATAGTCTTAACTTTTCTTAAAGGATACCAGAAACATTGCTGGATATAATTTAAGATTAGTGTTTTCTCTTTCATAGAAAGAACGTACATACTGGGACATGAGTACAGTTACAGCAAGTCTAGGTGTGCTAACAAAACAGGGCACATTCAAGTACAATAAGATTTTGCTTGAAATTAAAAACAAACTACATGAGATTAAAGCATTAAAATCATATTTCTCAATCTGAATACATGTTTAAAAAAAATCAAAAGAAACGCAGAAGTGCTAGCTCACATTTTTACCATATTACAAAAGCAATTGGTACCCATGTCCATAAAGGCAGCAACAAAGCTGCTTGTCTATTGAAGATTACTACTGCAAATTGGACTGCATTCAATGCTAGTTGTAAAAACACCAGCTTTTCAGAAGTTGGTATCTGTACAAAATTGCAGCTTATTTTCTTCACTTCTGTCCCTTCAAAAGTCTTTACACAGTAATGCTAAAACACCCAGCTTTGAGATCCTGAGTCAATATATTGCCACTTTCTTTTTGGTAGCTTGAGCTTCATAGTGTCAACTGACCTTGTGTATCCGTTTTTAATACAGTCTCTTCCTGTAGCATGGGCAAATATTTTAAATCTTCTTCCAAAAAAATGTTTTAAGTTATGATGTTAGAATGGCAGGACTTTGTTCTTTAGGGAAGGAATTCAGTTGTGCTGCAATGTATTAGATTCTATAGGTGGAGCAGAGTCATATAGTGTATCTGTATCATGTGTAGGCTCACCAGCTAATGTACAAGGATTAGACAGTGTTCCAGCACCACAGTCACAGAAAAACCTAAAGCAAAATGAAAACCCAAAAATTAGGAAAGTAAGGGAGGAAAATAACTGGGTAACATAGCAAGCGAGTGTGCTACATACCTATCATGTCTAATAAATTCTACGTCATGTCCCTGATGGCACTTCTTAATGCAGTTCACACATATGGCATTTCGATCTGTGGTGTTACAAGTGTGACATCTAAAAAGCAAAAGTTTACATTATTTTTCTCAAACATGTCATTAATTCAAACTATTGCATTTTGTTTCTATTATGTATTACCCTATGACCTTTGGCTTGTAAGAAAAGAGAACCCAAACTGAAAATTTTTGTGGCTCCAGCCCAGATTAATTCTGAAAAGGAACTTCAATGGAATAAGTGAATTTCCTTGTATTGTGTCTTCTAAGGAAAAGGAATGATTTGTAAGTTGTAGAAAGGCAGTTCAAACTTTCAGTTTAAAAAACCTATCATGTCTCTCTGGACTGAATCAATTAATGACAGCTTTACTGTGAAACTCCTAAGAAAACAATGTTACACTGGCCCACATTTTCAGTGACATTGGTTACTACAGTATTGCATGTTTCCATATTTATGGTCTTAAACACAGGATTTTCAAGTAGATTGATGACAGAACTCAATGTGGATAATTATAAAACTTCCAGTTACAGTATTTTGGAAATAACTACGTTTCCCTTTACAGGACTCACAAATAATTTAGAAATATACCTGTAGAAATCATGCATGGGGTAGCTGGTATAACTTGATATTTTATATAAACATTGGCCTCTACTAACAGCCTTTTCTATGGCGTCTTGATTGTTCATTATTTTGTTATCTGTAATGAAAGAAACAATAAGTAAAAATTATAGGCTTATCCTAATAGAAGAGCTACTATTTTAAGAGCTTTAAATGAAGCTAACCAATAAAGTAGTTCTAAGAAATCAGCTTAGAAATCAATTTTCCTTGTGCAAGATACTATTTAGAAACAAATGAAGCTTTGTTTCTTTCAAAATAGTTCTCTTAAATTGTTGCCAACTTGGAGAGTGGCAGAAGGAATCAAGTTAAACAATGGCTTCTGATATCATTCTCTTTTCATGGCACATTTCATGTATTTATAGGCAGAACAGACTCCAACATACCTTTCATTGTCACATTAACACCAGATGCTAAAAATAAGCCTCCAAACCGGTTGTTAAAAATCTGATTGCCTTCTAGTGTTGCAGTTGCGTGATTTGTAATTTCAATACCTGAAGTAAAATTTACAAACAAGTAGATGTATCACTTTATACTGTTCCTTAAAAGAAACCTGAAATTAGCAAATGCAGTAAACTGGTTCTTTTATATAAAAAGTACATTATTAACCCTCTTAATTTCTAAAGAATAAAATGCAGGTATCTGAGTCACTGACAATAACATTCATTTTTTATTGTTAATGGTCCACTAGCCATGCTAAAGGAAGGAGTGATAGAGATGATTCATAACTTTTATTAATGACATTTTAAAAATTTTGTTGCAAACTATATAGAGGGGGATAGTGCCCAAAAGTATGTTTAGGTGGCAGCTAGTTTAACATATTGAAGAGAAAAGGAATTTCATTTACCAATAGATTTTTTAAAATATTTGTGTGAGGTCAGAGGGATTGAATTTATCTGTATTCCTAATGGCAGTTAACAAGCCTGCATTCTATTCTAATTAATGTTTCATAATTACTGTTAAACAGTAAGAACAATATTTCTTAGAAGTATGGCTTAGAATGGAAGAGTCCAGAACTTGATTAGGTGCTCTCATAAGTGATTGTTAATAGACAGGCATTCAGTTTAGTAAGCAAAAGAGAATTAATATATCCCAAATAGAACATTTTACAGAACTATAAACGAGCTACAGGTAACAAAAGAAAATACAAACCTGCAGCAAATCCATCAAATATTCTGTTTTTCCTTAAGACTGGATGACTATTAGTGCTGATGAGAACACCTGCTTGAGCATTCCTGAAAATATCATTTTCTTCAAGGAGACCTATAATAAAATATTTCCTTAGATTAAAGCTAATGCATGTAATGAACTTTACTAGACTTTTTGGTGGTTATTTAGGTTTTCTTTTAATTTCTTATTAACTGCACTGTAAAATTCACAGGACTATTTTTTTTTTTCAGCCAAAAAGAAAGTTTATTATTCAGAGGTAATAAGGATTTAACAAAAAATTGCTAAAATGACAGGTAAGAGCATTCTAACCAATAAACTGAAATTTCCATGATGGCAACGACCATGTCTAAGTTTACTCACCACTTTATCCCCAGTGCCTGGTACATAGCTGATTCTCAATGAATATAATTCCTTTGAAATAGTTCTAGAACCTTTGCACCTTCTGTTTTAGTTCAGGCAAGCAAGCCCTTATTATTTCTGGCCTTTATCATTCCCGGATCAGTTTCCTCTTACCATGCCCCCTCTCTGCTTTCAGAACTACTGAATGAACACTTTTAAAAATCAATCTGCCATTTAAACCTTTTCAGAATATTCCCCAAATCTAGTTGTCTTACTATATTACCTGTCCTCTATGCTATATACATGTTTATCCCTAATGCCTTTGGCTTACATTATTTCTTCTTCCTGGAACGTCCTGTACTTTTTTCCTAATGTCACTTCCTCTGGGAGGTTTTCAGTTTTCCTGTACCTTTTGGCAGTTTAACAATGATTAAGAGTGGGCTGAAGAATTAGACTTCAGGCCTTCAGATACTGACTCCACTACTTACTAGATCTGAGCGGGCAAGTTACTTACCTTCTCTTTGCCTCAGTTTCCTCAACTGTAAAACAGGCATAATAGCACCTACCACATAGTGTTACTATGAGGATTGAATGAGTTAATACACATAAAAGCACTAAATAAGTATTATCTAATACTATTACTGTAAAACCTATTTAAATTCCTATAAAACCTACTTACATATAGTGAATTATAATTGTGTACTGGTGTTTCTCTGCTCCCTAAAGATGTAAGAGACATGTTTTTCTGTAGACATTTGACATCTGGTATTTCACAGTATGGACCTCTAAATTCCTTTCCCTTGGATGACAGGGTAAAAGTCTCTGAAATGACTCAGGGACTTCTTGGGATTTTTCCTCTTCACTTTTTAGATATTAGTACTTCCAGGTTCCATCCCTGACTCTCTTGCCCTCTACACACTCTTTGGGTACAACTATAAATCCATGCTGCTGTTAATTCTTAAATCTGTTTCTTTAGCTTAGTGTAATTAATCACTTTGTGGGCATACCAACTTGGATATCACAAGGATAACCTTGGATTCAATATGCTTAAAACTGACCAGTTCTTCCTATATTCCTTACCTCAGTGAAAGGTACCACCCAGCAATCACCCAAATCAGAATTCTGAGCATCATATTTCACTCTTCTCTCAACTCCCATGTGACCCAGTCCTGTTTGGTTCTACCCTTTTTAGTATCATTAACATATGCCCCCTCCTTTTCCCACCCTCATGCTGTATCACTTTAGTTCAGGCTCTCATTATTTCTTGCCTGGACTATACCAAGTCCTTGTCTCTAATCATGCATATTTCCACTACAACCTCCTCAAAGTGCTAGTGCTAAGATGGACTCCAAACTCCTTACTGCATGTAGAAAACTTCATGATCTGGGCCTTGCCCTTTCTCTAGCCTCAACTTTCAGTACCTCTTGCCTTACTAAACCACTCTCAGTTTCCTTTCGACTTTTGTTTACAATGTCCATTAGATTATACATTTTATGAATGTTGTACTGTTTTATTTACCATTACATCTTTAGCATCTGTATCACAGTTACTGGTATAGAGGTGTTCAATCAGTATGTAAAGAACAAATGAAAGTGCAATACCACCACCTGGAATGGCCTGTTCACCCCACCCCCAATTTACCAGTGAACATCTATTAATATTTGGTTTCTCAAGACACAGCTCAAGAGTGATTTGACTGAATGAACCTTTTCTCAACACCTTGCAAACAAAACCAACCATTTTGTATTGTGTGTCATCACTGTATCTTGTAAAGACTCCTATCAGAAATATGTTACTTTATTGAATTACTAGATTCTAAGCTCCTTGAGAGTTGGTCATTAATGGAATCATCACTGCTTGGCCATGGTATTAAATTTTGTTCATTAAATCTTGGTATATTAGAGTAGTAACTAGCCATCCTTCTATATAAGATATACACGTTGGGTTACTGACATTTCAGGAACGGTGACAGATTTGCATTTGACATTCTCCCCCAATCTCTCTGTATGAACACATGCATTTGCAAGAGGCAGGCACTGTGGAACTTTGACTCAATGCAGAGTGAGTTGACCTTTATGGATACCAAACCAGGCACATCTTGGCTTCATTAATTCCATTCTCCAACAAACACAGTTGAAAACAGTTACAAAAGCAATACCCGTTTACTACAGACATTTATAGATATTTACAGACCAATTAATTTCTCACACCTAGTTCTATAACTTGACTTTGAAGTTTATTATAATGATAGCACTATTCTGAATAATAAAAGCTTCAGAGAGAATGTAAACAAATTCTGCTATCTTAAAAAAGCCTTACTGACAACTGGCAAAGTCAAGGTGGCTACAAAAGGAAAAGTACTGTAAACATTTGTCTCCTTTAACTCTAGGCACTAATCTAAACCATCTCAAGCTGATAAGGATTCACTCATTTGCAACTTAATGTTAGTTGGCAATATCATTGATCATTAAAGATATGGAAGAATAATGGAAAACTGGGTTTTTCACTAATGCAAAATTAACAACAATACCTCGACCCCCATTAAATATACAGATGCCACCATCTCTTCCATCATGGATTTTATTTCTTCTTAGTGTAGGATTACTGTCTGTCTTAATCCAGACTCCAGCCATCGCATTGTCAAATATTTCATTGTCTTCTATACAGCCTAGACCTATAAATGCAAAAATTTAGGTTATGTTATTTAGAAGGGTTTTTTTTTTTTTTGAGACAGTGTCTTGCTTTGTTGCCCAAGCTGGAGTACAGTGGCGTGATCATAGTTCACTGCAACCCCAAACTACTGCACTCAAGCAATCCTCCTGCCTCAGCCACCCAAGTAGTTGGGACTACAGGCACATGACACCATGCCGAGCTGAGTTTTGAGAGACAAGGTCTTGCTCGTCTGGTCTCAAACTCCTGGGCTCAAGCAATCCTCCTGCCTCAGCCTCCCAAAGTGCTGGGATTACAGGCATGAGCCACCATGCCTGGCCTAGAAGGTATATTTCTAAAGTCTATTAACACAGAGAAAGAGATGACAGATCAGACATACCAGAGTTATAAACTAGAATTCCACCATTCTGTCCTCCCCAGATTTTGTTGCGTCTAATTTTGGGGTTGCTTCCAGTCCTACGGATGAGAGAGAAAATAATACCATTTCAATAGTTTCTACTCCCATATCCCATGTTATGTGAGGTAACAGTGGAGAAATCCACATTAATCATAGTAATAATTAACATAGTAAAGAAAGTGGTTTTAATTATGCTTAATCCTGTATTTCCCACAGAACATACTTTGCTATGGATTATATTATTACCACAGAGTTTCCTAATATGTAAGCTAAACTGAGGGGGTTAGATTAAATGACTATTTTATTATTATTATATACTCTCCTCATATGTAAAATGAAGGGCTGAATTACAGAGGCATACCTTGGAGATACTACTGGTTTGGTTCCAGACCACTATAATAAAATGAGTATCTCAATAAAGAGAGTCATACGAATTTTTTGGTTTCCCAGTGCATATAAAAGTTATGTTCATACTGTAGTCTCTACTAAGCGTGCAAGAGCATTATGTCTAAAAAAACAATGTACATAACTTAAAAATATTTTATGGCTAAAAGATTCTAATGATCATGTGAGCCTTCAGGGAGTCATAATCTTTTAGCTAGTGGAGAGTCTTGCCTCGATGTTGATGGCTGCTGATTGATGGGGGTGGTGGCTGCTGAAGGTTGGGGTAGCTATGGCAATTTCTCAAAATAAGACAACAATGAAGTATGCCATGTTGACTGACTCTTCATGAAAGATTTTTGTAGCACACAATGCTGTGTAGTAGCATTTCACCTACAGAACTGTTTTTAAAATTGTAGTCAATCTTTTCCAACCCTGCTGCTGCCTGTATTGACTAAGTTTATATAATATTGTAAATCCTTTGTTGTATTTCAACAATGTTCGTAGCATCTTCACCAGGAGCATATCTGATCTCAAGAAACCACTTTCCTTCTGAAGGATATACCTCGGGGGGGGGGGGGGAAACCCACTTTCTTTGCTCATCCACAAGAAGCAACTCCTCATCTATTCAAGTTTTATCATGAGATTGCAGAAATTCAGTCACATCTTCAGGCTCCACTTCTAATTCTAGTTCTCTTGCTATTTCTACCACATCTGCAATTACATCCTCCACTGAAGTCTTGAACCCCTCAAAGTCATCCATGAGGGGGGTTGGAATCAACTTCTCCCAAACTCTTGTTAATGTTGGTATTCTGACCTCCTCCGAAGAATCAAAAATGGTTTGATTTTTTTCCCAAGAGACAGGATCTTGCTCTGTCACCCAGGCGAGTACAGTGGTGTGATGAGAGCTCATGGTAGTGTCCAACTGCTGGGCTCAAGTAATCCTTCCACTTCAGCCTCCTGAGTAGCTAGGACTACAGGCACATGCCACCATACCTCGCTAATTTTGAAACTTCCTTGTAGAGACAGGGTCTCACAATGTTGTCCAGGTTGGTCTCAAATTCCTAGGCTCTAGTGATCCTCCCACCTTGGCCTCCCAGAGTGCTAGGATAATAGGCATTAGCCTCTGTGCCTAGCCACAAATGTTCTTAATGGCATCTACAATGATGAATCCTTTCCAGAGGTTTTCAATTTACTGTGCTCAGATCCATCAGAGGAATCACCATCTATGGCAACTACTGCTTTACAAAAAGTATTTCTTAAATAAAAAGATTTGAAAGTCAAAATTACTCCTTGATCTGTGGAATGCAGAATGGATGCTGTGAGAACAACATCAATCTCCTTGTACACCTACATCAGAATTCTTAGGTGACCTGGTGCATTGTCAATAAGTAATACTTTAAAGGGAATCTTTTTTTTCTCTGAGCAATGGGTCTCAACAGTGGGCTTAAAATATTCAATAAAACATCATGTAATCCAGGGCCTGTTTTTCTATTTCTAGGGCACAGGCAGAGTAGATTTAGAATAATTCTTAAGGGTGTTAGGATTTTCAGAATGGTACATGAGCCTTGGCTTCAACTTAAAGTCACCAGCTGCATTAGCCTCTAACAAGAGTCAGCCTGCCCTTTGAAACTTTGAATCCAGGCACTGACTTCTCTTCTCTAGCTATGAAAGTCCTAGATGGCATCTTCTTCCAGTACTGTATAGGGCTTTTTTGTCTACACTGAAAATCTGTTGTTTAGTGTAACCACCTTCATTAATTATCTTAGATCTTCTAGATAACTTACTGTAGCTTCTCCATCAGCATTCACTGTTTTACCTTGCACTTTTACATTATGGAGATGGCTTCTTTCCTTAAACTTCATGAACCAACTTGTGCTAGCTTCAAACTTTTCTTCTGTAGCTTCCTCACCACTCTCAGCCTTCACAGAATTGAAGAGAGTTAGGACCTTACTTTGGATTAGGCTTTGGCTTAAGGGAATGTTGTGGCTGTTTTGATATTCTATCCAGATCACTCAAACTGTCTCCATATCAGCAATAAGGCTGTTTTGCTTTCTTATTATTCATGTGTTCATTGGAATAGCACCTTTAATTTCCTTCAAGAACTTTTCCTTTGCATTCACAACTTGGCTAACTGATGCAAGACGCCTAGTTTTCATCCTATTCAGGTTTTGACATGCCTTCTTCACTAAGCTTAATCATTTCTAGCTTTCGATTTAAAATAAGAGATGTGTGACTCTTCCTTTCACTTGAACACTTAGAAGCCACTGTAGGCTTTTATTAATTGGCCTAATTTTCAAGATTGTTGTATCTCAGGAAATAGGGAGGCCTGAGGAGAGGGAGAGAGACTGAGGAATGGCCAGTGAGCAGAGCAGTCAGAACACATACAACATTTATGTTGATTAGGTCCACTGCCTTATATAGACGCAGTTCATGGTGTTCCAATACAATTACAACAGTAGCATCAAAGAGCACTGATCACCATAACAGATATAATAATATGAAAAAAGTTTGAAATATTAAGAGAATTACCAAAATGAGACACAGAGACATGAAGTGAGCACATGCTGCTGAAAAATGGCACTGTAGATGTGCTCTACATAAGGTTGCCGCAAACCTTCAATTCGTAAAAAACACATCTGCAAAGCTCAATAAAACAAAGCACAATAAAATGAGGTATGCCTGTATATGATCATTAGGACTACTAGAGTTCCAAAAACTATTAAAATGTAAGACTCAGAATGTAAGAAACTATTAATTTTACAGAAACAGAATAAAAACAGAAGTTCCCATTTTACTGAGTGCCAATGATATGCCAGGCATAGTGCACAATATAGACTCCCACTCTCCAAGTATGAAGGAGCATATTAGCAGCTGATGTAGCTCTCAGTCGACAGCAGAACAGTAGAAATGAGCTCTTACAGCACATGTACCATTGGCTTCTGTCCTCACCTACTAAGAAAAGCTAAATTCTGACAATTTAAGTCAAGACTGTGATAAGAATGTGAATATACATTCAAAAGGGGAATAAAGATTGGGCATTAAACAAGGAAATTACTTCTACATACCCCATATACTCCCAAGTCCCTCCCAAAAGCAAGCCAAATGTGAAAACATTTACCTTATCTGAACCCCCGAGTACATATGATTATAGATATCATTGTCTTCTAGCACTCCATGTCCATTGTCATAAAAATAAACACCAACCTAAAATTAAAAAAAAAATTTTCAAGTGACAAGTGTTTACAAAACAATGTATTTCCCATTCTAGAGTCCAAGCTAATCCTACCTGTTTGCCACTGTGTATCCGGTTTCTCCTCAGTACCGGAGTGCTGCCAGTGGTCACCCAGACTCCAGCCAGAGTATTACTATAAACTTCATTCTCTTCTATTACGCCTTGTCCTTTTTCATGCTAAATAAAAATTACACTGGTTACAATATACATCTTCTATAAGCAAGGAGTTTATGCTGTTACCCCCTTTATAGACAGTTGGGAAAAAATTTTCAATTTTTGTTTTTTCATCTGGGTAAGGAGGTAATGACAACATTCTTTTTATGTAGCCTCTACCTAGTTTAAGCTTCCAAAGTTTTTATAGTGTTAAGTGGTTTTGTGCTTTTAAATCTATCACAGTAAGAGTAGTAGGAGCATTCAATTTTCTTCTTAATTTATTCTAAGATATATAACAAACTGAAGACCTCTCATTTAGTAGTAAATTAATAGTTACTTCAAACTTATTACTGGCGAAATCACTTCAAAATTGTAAGGTCTCATGGTCTCCAAATTTTTACTTTTAGCAGAAAATTGAAGACATGGCCATCTCTAGAACTGTAAATAAAAATTGAAAGTCACACCTGGCATATCAGGTGAAATGTTTTTTGAAATTTCCTATATTTTCTTACTTGCATCAATTGTAATGGTTTCAGGTATCGTGATGAGAGAAGACACAAGACTAACACACAAAATTCTGAAAGACACTCAATGTTTCAACATAAATTCAAATGAAAAACTGGCTTTAGAAGATAAAAATATTCAAGTCTAGTATTATTACTTCCAGTGATATTACAATTTTACTTAATGCTTCTGTAAGACTTCAGAGACTCATACAGTAGTCAGGTTGACAAAAGTCCAGTGTAACAAATATAACTCAGACTGCCAGTCAGTTGTTGTTATGTGTTTAGCCCATACTACCAATCATAAAGACTGTAATAAAAAGGTGTATCTCCTATGCCTAAATTTAGTCAGGGGCTGATTAAATTTTACAGAACACTACACACACTATAAAATTAGAAGTCATTCAGATACTGGCAGGGAGAACAAGAGTCTTATTTATTGTCTAAATATTAAAGACGGTCACAAATTCATACTCCGGAAGTTGAACATGGCCTATGTAAAGCTAAAGAGGAAACCCTTTCTCCCTCTCGATTTTGATGCATGAATTTACAGAATTGTATTCATTAGCTTACCACATAAATCCCACCATGCTGGCCATCATGAATTTTGTTATGTCGAACAATTGGACAACTGTTTGTCCTAATCTGAATTCCTGCTAATGCATTGCCTATTTAAAAATAAAAGTTACATTGTCAACATTTGGAGGCTAGAGGAACACAGTAAGAGTTTTACATTAGGTAGTTACAATTCTTACACTAGAATTTTAGTGAGCATTATAAAACAAAATTAAGGGAAGTAGGAGTGCAAATAGATGCATAAGGGCTGTAGGCAGTACACCACAGTGATTAAGAGACTGGGCCAGACGTGGTAGCTCACGCCTGTAAACCTAGCATTTTGGGAGGCTGAGGTGGGAAGTCTGCTAGAGAGCAGGAGTTCAAGACAAGCCTAGGCAACATAGTGAGACCTTGTCTCTACAAAAAATTTTTAAAAATTAGCGGGGCGTGGTGGTGCACACCTGTAGTCCCAGTTACTCTGGAGGCTGAGGCAGGAGGATCACTTCAGCCCAGGAGTTTGAGGTTGCAGTAAACTATGATGATACCACTGCACTCTAGCCTAGGAAACAGAATGAGACCCTGTCTCCAAAAAAAAGAGTAGAGACTCTGAAGCCAGGCTGCCAAGTTTTAAATCCCAGGAATTCTACTTCCTGTGTGACTTTGAATAAGTTATTTAACTTCTTAGTGCCTCTGTATGCTGATCAATATTTAACAGTATCTACCTCATAGGGTTGATGACTTAACTCAAGTTAAGCGCCTGATGCTTAGTAAGCATAATTTATGTAAGTATTATCCAGGTTAGTGTTAGCAGAAGAGAAAGCCCAGGAACATACTGGTGACTAGCATACAAATACCCAATTGTCTGCTGAATTAATGTTTTAAAGCTTTAATGAAGAATAAGTATTTCCCTGCTCTAGTTAGTACAAAGTACATTAAACTACACATAAATAATTTATTTACTGTTAAACAATAGAGCGAATCTAAGGAAACTGTAGGTACTCCTTGAAACTAGGGTTTTATTTATATTTTCATTCCTGGTATCTGGCATAGTGCCTGTGAACAAATATCAGACAATAATCTTTATTGAGAATTTAAAGAAACTGGATTAGTTCACCCACTTGAATAGTTTCAGAATGGTCCATTTTGCTCATATAAAGAAGACAGGCCAATTTTGCTTACCATAAATGTCATTTCCTTCAATAAGGCCTCGTCCATCACCAAAGATGTAGACTCCTCCTTGATTTCCATTAAATATAGAATTCCCCCTATAATTACATGAAATAATAAAAAATTAGCATTTACTCAGCAAAGCTTACTTGTTTTATACAATGGGAAGGCCTCTCATAGTCATGTGACAAATTATTTTACTTCTATGGGCCTTAGTTTCTTAATTTGTAAAATGAGACACTCAGACTATATGCTTTCTAAATTCTCTTTTAGCTCTTTTAAGACCCTAAGGCTTTGGAAAAGCCAACTATTATCTGAGACAAAATAGCATTCTTGAAATTCCCTTCAAAACAGCTAATACATTCAAAACATTTTTTTAGCTGATCTAGAAACATTTGATGAATATTAACAAGATGGAAATCTCACAATCTACTTTCATAAAGTCAGTGGAAAATAAAATTTGACAATTAAAGATAATTCATGGTGCTCGTTTAAATTATAATAGCTCTCTTCTACAGTCTTGGTCAATGCTTTTAACACTAGATTTGTTTGCTTCCTTACTGTGGCCAGAGGGAGCTGGAGGAACTATTAAGGGAAAGTGACAGCTTGAAGTTTCGACTTTTTGATAATTTTAGTCTCCCTGTCCAAGAATCTTTGGGATAATTAGTTTCCTCAGTTATTCTATCTGCTAACTCTCAGAAAAAAAGAAGACAAATTCATTCAAGTTCTAAGGGAAGGCCACAGCCCTATTTACTTATCTATAATGCAGTTTGATGAATTTAAAATAAAAATCACAACATTCACAACTGTTCACAAAATGATATTGTGCATGGCTTAGATCACTAATAAAAAAACAAATGGAACACCAAAAAATAAATATGCAATAGCTATTCTCATTCAGACAGGCAGACTTCAACTAGGAAAATCTATTTTACAATAGTTAGATCCTAAGAAAAAGCTTTTAAGAGTTAAAGCTCAATATCTTGATTTTTCTTATAAGATAAACCTAAGTGAAAAAGTAATTTCCACCCATGATTATATGTAAATACCTTATTGTTGGGTCACTATTTGAGGTAATCCATACACCTGCAAAGTTGTTTGCATAGATTTTATTCTCTATGAATTGTCCTCTTCCTTTTTCATGGACATATATTCCTCCAGTCTGCCCATGGTGAATTTCACATCGAACAACTGTGGGGTTAGCATAGGCTTTTACTTCAAAGCCTGCTATCCTGTTTCTGTGTATGTTGCAACTTTCAAAGTAACCCTGAAAAATACAAAAATTAAATCTGTAGGTAAAGGCTACTTTCCAAAAAAGAAATGCCATTTAAAAAACCTTTTAATGTATATCTCAAAATTAAGTATTAGAAATGTTCAAGAGTAACAATGAAAAATAGATATACACTAAACTTCAAATAATAAGCATGGCAAGAAAAAGATTTAAATGTTTTAGTAAAATAAAGAACTACACATCCACTAATTAGTCTGAGTACATTCAAAGGCAGGAAAGAAAAACAGAAAAAGATCTATTCAATAAATGTAAACAAACACCATTATCTAATAAGTATATATCCTTCAACAAAACATGGAAGTCATTAAATAAAATAAATGCTTGTTGCCTTAGAAATGTCCCAACAAATCAATTTCTAAAAGCTGGCCTATAGGCCGGGCGCAGTGGCTCACACCTGTAATCCTAGCACTTTGGGAGGCTGAGGCGGGAGGACTGCTTGAGGCTAGGAGTTTGAGACCAGCCTGAACAAGAGCAAGACCCTGTCTCTACAAAAAATAGGAAAATCAGCTGGGCATGATGGCATGTGCCTGTAGTCCCAGCTACTTGGGAGTCTGAGGCAGGAGGATCACTCAAGCCCAGGAATTTGAGGTTGCAGTGAGCTGTGACAACGCCATTGCACTCTAGTCCGGAAGACAAAGCAAGAGCTTTGTCCAAAAAAAAAAAAAAAAGTTGACTTACAAACGTAAGTGGAGACTTACAGAAAGAGCAAAACAAAACAAAAAAAGTTCACCTCAGCCCAACAATAGGGAACTGGCTAAATAAAATGTTTTTTTAGACTTATGCTCATGCTATACACGTTAAATGAAAAGAACAGGTTTTAAAATAGTATACATTAAGTATAATCTCAATTTTATTTAAAGAAAAACAACTTGAAGGATGAAACAAAAACATGAGGTGGTGATTATGTGAGTGGTGGAATTATGGATAATTATGTCTTTCTTTATACTTTGAATTTCTTAAGTTTTCTATAATAGACATATTTAATGAGAATGAAAGTTACTATACTACTGATATCCTAAATGTCAAAGACTCAATCAAGACTGAAAGAGAAAAACAAGTTATTTATAAGATGGCATTTCTAAGAAGCCATTTAATACCCCTATTCTATCTCTCTTCAAAAACTGAATGTGCTTGTTCTTTTTCTCTCTTTAAAAACCCTTTAGCACTAAGTATTTTTCTTATGCTACTTCCATGTATTGCTTTGTACTATTTCTGTATTTGTTGTGTTCATTTCCACCTGATCATAAACTCCTGAAAAGAAAAGACTATTCTAACTTCTGGAGCATCCATATACGACTACACACACAGCAATTACTCAAATAGGATCTGCTGAACTTTTTGCCAAATTTAGTAGAGGTTAAAACAGGATGTAATTCTGAATACTTCTGACCCATCATATATTTAACTCTTTAAGAAAACAGATCTCTAAGAATAACATTCAGAAGTAGTTTTCAGGTTTCATTTTCTACAAATAAAGTACAAATTATCTATAAATTACATCTCTACATTTGGATTATAATTTCTTTTAAATTAGGGGATTATACAAAAAATAGCATCTTCAAATATTCAAGTTTTTTCTTCTTTGATTTTATACTAAATAAAAGTTAATATACACTTGGTGTATATATATAGACTATTATGGTAAAACCATCAAAAAAAAAAAAAAAAAAAAGAGGCTAGACCTTAATGTTACATTGGGACTATTCACCATTTCTGATGTTTTTAATCCATCAGGAGGCAGTTCAATTAGTATAATTTTTAGTCTTTCTCTGCCTGGAGTTGAATGACATACCTAATTGGTAAACTTGGCAAAAAATAAATTGGGTATGGTCAACTCAGCTTCATCCTTTTTCCTCATGGAAGTGAGTTCCCCTTAGGGACACACCTTCTCCTACTCCATGAACCCTGCCTGTGACTAAGTGGACAAGCCTATCTAACTTTGGGATTCAGTTAAACAGATCCATTTGGCTCTCATTCTAAGCTGTGTCCTCCAACTTTTATCTCCCTTTCCCTTTCCCTTTTTTCCTTTGCTTTCTTTTCCTTTCCTTTCCTTTTATGTTTAGAGACAGGGTCTCACTATATTGCCCAGGCTTGAGTGCAGTGGCTATTCACAGGTACAATCATAGTGCACTGCAGCCTCAAACTCCTGTCCTTCAAGTGATCCTCCTGCCTCAGCCTCCTGAGTAGCTAGGACCACAGGTATGTGCCACTGTACCCAGCTCAACTTAATTTTTAAGAGTAATAAAGGTGATAGTTCAGCCTCCTTATGCTACTTTATGACTTTATTTCTTAATTTGTTCAGAAATGAGGCAGGGAAAGAAGTGCTATTTCTTGGGCTCTGTTGAAGATTCCAGTAAGAGGCCATGGTCATGTCCTGGCTATACTAGTTACACATACAGCACTGGAACTTTGATATACATTGACTAAACATTATATTCAAATGCAGGTGGTGCTCTTTCTCTGCTTTCTTTAGGTTTTGATTTTACACATCATTAAGAGATTGAACTAGATCCATAAGATCATTAAGGCAAACAGCAGCCCCCTTTCCTCATTTTCCCTTATCCAGAGGCCTCCACTTTCAATTCTTTTAGCTGATTCTTTTGACTTATCTCTATATTTTTAAAATATTTGTATTATTATCTCTTGACTTTTCAGTTTTAGGTATTATCTACTGACTTCCTATTATGGGAGAAGAGAATTCAACTCCCCTATCCCATCACACACATTCACACATTGTATCCTTCCAGGGTCGTTATAACTAAATATTCTTTGCTGCATAATTTTACCTCTTTATTACGGGTTCAGTTAATGTAATTTTGCTTTAAAATATGTTTTAATAAAATGCATCCATTTTGTTAAGAGATACCTCTATAGTGCAAAATAATCCAATAATGCAGAACTCTAACAATTTAGAATTCTGCTTTGCCTTTTTAAGATGCAAACCACAGAAGCTCCAATATATTTAATTTTTAAAAAGTGAAATATTCTTTATTAAATATGAAGTAAGAAGTGTTCAAAAGTTTCACCAGAAACTTTCCAAATTAAAAAAAAAAAAGTAGAGAGAAGAAAATATGCTATCTTCATTGAAATAAACTTCTACAACCCAAGCTATAATCTATAATGTACTTGCCAAACACTGTGAAATCCAGATAAAGAGGAGAGTGCTAAGAACTAACAAATGTTACTTTAGACCTTCAATAAAGTGTAGTTTTCTCCAAGTAACTGAAGGCTCTGAGCTTAGCCAATGATCTCCTAAAGTGATAGAGATCTAGTGGCATGAATGGGCCATAGGAGAGAAAGGTAATATATTTTCATAGAAAAAACTTAGGCACAAGAGGTAAATCTGAAAAAGAAAACTAATGTGCAATTTCTCTCATCTAAAACTTACGCTTCCTATCTAGGGGGAGACTATCCAAAGTGAGGTGAAGTGAAAGGAGAAGAGGGAGGACAGCCAGCTCTTAACACAAAGAACATAGGGAATCTGTCACCTGTCATGAGTTAAAATTTGGAAATTTAGAATGAATGCTCCAAAAACTTTATAGCCATTTGTCACTGCTATGACATTTATTTTATTTTTTTTAAGATACAGGGTACCACTCTGTTGACCAGGCTGGAGTGCACTGGCATAATCGTAGCTCACTGCAGCTTCTAACGACTGGCCTCAAGTGATCATCCCACCGCAGCCCTCTGAGTAGCTGGGACTACAGGCACAAGCCACCATGTCCTGCTAATTTAAAAAATGTATTTTGTAGAGACAGGGTCTTGCTATGTTGCCCAGGCTGGTCTGGAACTCCTAAGCTCAAGCAGTCCTCCCACCTCGGCCTCCCAAAGCACTGAGATGATAGGTGTGAGTCAACAGGCCCAGCATGCTATGACATTTTAATCTTATTTTGCAAAAATAACACTCTGCAATGGATTGAATATTAAACAAACAAAAGACAACTGGGGAACTGTGAACATTAACAGAAAATTTGATGATATTAAGCCATTATTCCTAATTATTTTTTTATGAGTAAGATTGGCATTGTGGTTATGTGAAACAAACAAACAAAAAAATAAAGAATCTCCATCCTTTAAAGATACATGTGAAATATTTACAGACGAGATGATGTCTGGTATTTATATCAAAATAATCCAGAGTGTAAAAAAGGGAGTCAGGAGTAAATGAGGAGCTATAAGTGAAACAAAATTGGCCATGAATTGATAGTTGTTGAAGGCTGACAATAGGTACATGGAGATTCGTTATCTAGTCTCTTTACTTCTGTGTATATGTTAGAAAGATTCCATTAAAAAATGTAAAATTTAGAGACAAAACCCACATTGGAAGCAAAGTAACAACAGAAAAACAGACAAAACTATGGAGACACAGTAAGGGACACAGATTTGAGGAAATCACATAACAGTTAAAGGAAAAGAACTCAGCAATATAAATAATAGAGATGACAGCCAAGTTTCTAAAGAAAGGAACATATGGAACAGAAAAATAGTAAACCACAAAAGCCAAAACCAAAATATGGATACTGAGGCAGAAAAGCAAGTCAATGCTAGAAAGGAAAAAAAAAACAACCAGGGTGATCTCAGAGTTCTCAGCCACACTCAATGCTAGAATAGAAAAATGTCTACAGAATTCTGTGGGAAATAAAGTATAATCAAATTGTATACTCAGCTAAATTAAAAGGTAACAGATAGACATTCTCAAATGGCAAGAATTCAAGCTATAATACCCATAAGCCCTTCTTTAGAAAAATAAACAAAATTTAAAAAATGGCTAGATGGATGGCAAACCCCAGCCACACCAAGAATGAATCAAAAAAAAAAAAAATTCAGGAATAGAGAAACTGATAAAAGAACTAATGATAAATAAATATAGAGTAAATATTGACCAATAACTGTAGGAAAATAAATGTTTTAAACCCTTACAGAAAAATAAGAATATAAATGATGAGGTGGAGAGAGGTTGAAATATAAAGTATGTTTATTTACTCATTTTTCATAGGGGAAGTTCATACTTTATTCTAAAGTTTAAACGTGCAGCTTACAATGACAAACTCTAAAGTTATACCCTTTGAAATTTTAGAGGGCTCTTTAAACTGGGCATGTAGTATCTCTACAAAAACATTGATATTTTAAAAAATAAAAATGACAAAATTTTATGATTGATTCTTAGGAATACAGAAATTTAAATTCTAAGTATGTCATAGATAAGGAAAAGGACACAATTTCAGAAAACAAACATAAATATGAATATACTTAAAGGATAGTGCAGTATTAACTCGTCAACCGTTTATTCTGATGTTCTCTGAAGCTCTATAGAAAAAGCCAAATTTTTAAAAAAGGCCATACTTTGTGATGGAGATCATTCTACCAATCATGAGCTGTCAACACAAAAAAGACAAGCCAAAGAAAACCTCCAATGGAAAAACATGCCACCAAAGGGTTTTTAAGGATTGTATCACAATACTAAAACACACAATAGATATGATAGGCCCAGGATATGCTTTATTTCCATCCTTTCCCTACAAATCTGTAACACTTTACAAATCTTCTCATTAATCCTTAATGGGAATATCTATCTACAGCATTGCCTAGAGTTGTTTTTAAAAATGCTGTAATATTATAAGCCCACATCTATAAAACCATAAACTGTATAAGGGGTGTGTGATAAAGAGTAGGTTACTATGGTGAACTTTAGTAAGGGACCATCACCACAGGTCTTTTTAAAAATGAGGAACTTGTACTGAGGTTAAAATTATCTTGGTACCTCAAATAATTTGTGACATAAATATGATACTTGAATTGTATGTATCTGTGGCATAGCCAAAGACAACATAGGCAACGAAATGCCAGCACAGTATAGTTCCATTACAAAATGAGAGTTCCACTTAGGAACTGTAACCAATGTAAGTCTCTGGGGGAGGGCAGATTCTCAAGAGTCTTTTGTTTCAACATCCTCCACACCTTTACCCAGACTCCCCCCATTACCCAAACCTTGGGAAAAAGAGTTAGGCTTTCCAACAAAATGTCAATTTCTTTACTTCAGCTGGAGAAGGGTAAGTGGTCATCTCCAGGCCCAAACTCCAAGCCTGAGTTGTAACCGAATTGTTTTCCTCAGGTAACAGTTACACCAGGAACCAGCTAATATGATGAATTGACCTCTGGTCTGAAACTATTTAGGTCTAATTAATATTTGATAACAGGGTACACCTTATGATCTAGTTTAGTTTTTAAAAAGAGCTCTGTGTTAAGGTTCCAGGCACAAACAATAAAAAATTTTCTTTGCCATTGAAAATTTGTATATATAAATCCAATATTCCTAGGTTGCTTGGTTAATACTATATAATAGGCAATAAAACCTCACCATAACCCTATTTGCCACCATGTTACCACCCTCTTTCCCATCTGTTTGATCCAACCACAAAAAATTTTGCCAATACTTCAGTAGGACTTGTAAATTACCTCAAGGAAAATTAGGCATTAAATGCAAAAAATGTCTGAATAGACATCCAAGAACATTATTTTGAAATAGTGATCTCAGAGAGCTCAAAAAGGTCATGTCTCTAGAAAATTATGTAAAATCATATAGCGGTATTTAAAACATAGTATCATTCATAAGGATGTCTAATATAACTGCTGCATAACAGTTTTAGAACTGATATTTTATTATCACTGTATCTCCTATTAATATTCTGCCAGTTAAAAAAAAATTTTAAGAGCAATAAAATGGAAATGAAACTAATGATGAAACCATTATTTCTCAAAGTGTACCCTACAGACAACCTGCATTAGAATCTCTTATGGTGCTTATTAAAAGCACATATCCTAGGCCCCATTTTTGGAAATTCTGATTTATCATATCAGGGAGAATACAGGAATTTTCATTAAAAAAAAAAAAAAGCTTACGTGTGATTTTTATGTACACCACTACTAATTGGAGAACTAAATACTGATTGAGAACCAACTACTGGATTAGACCTTTATTCTTCTCAAAGACCACATCAATTCCCTAAGAACTCTACCATCTCGACATGTATATAATGTTTGATGTATAAATTTATAGAATGAATACTGCATATTGATTTTAAAAAATAATGCTGAAACTGCTTTTAAACCATCCTATACTCTTCAATTCAGATAATGAAAAAATAATAAAACATATTTAAAATTTAACTGATATAGGCATCAGTGTTTCTATCAAAAATAAATGTTCTTACCATGCCATGATCAAATGTGAACACACCAACGTCACGTCCATGATGAATATGATTCCGTCTAATAATTGGGTTTCCATGATTTTTAACCCAAATCCCAGCTAAAGCATTATTGGAAATTTCATTATCTTCATATATTCCCTACAACAATTAATCAGAAACAAACATTAGTAGAGTTTTAAAAAAATTTAGAAAGAAAGAAAAACCCCAAATTTAAAAATACCTGTGCATGATCTGTTATATAAAGCCCAACATTTTCACAGTCGCTGATGTTACAGTGCTTGATAGTAGGACATGCTCCTTGACCACTAACACATACTGCAGAACCAACTGTGAAAAATTATTTATTTATTAAAAACCTACTGGCAACAACACAGTGACTCAATTTCATTGTAAAAGATAAAGGAAACACTAACCCGTACATGTACTTCGGATGATACAGTGATCAATAATAGGGCTACAATTTACTGTAATCTCTAAGCAGTGGTGTGCATTGTGGTGTTGAGCAGATTTGTCATCAGGGTTAAACTGCAAAGTAAAAATTTTGTTTCAAAGAAACAACCACCACCTTTATGATTTCAACATGTGTATTTTAAATCTTAAAATTTCTTACCCTTATTGTCATATATCCAACATAAGCATCTTCGGAGCCTTCCATAAAAACAAAGGTTGAATCTCTAGTGTTTTCAATTATAACTTTGTCTGCTACTTTTCCAGGTGCTGTAGAAAAGATAATTTTAAGGCATATTACCTTTATTCCATTACAACAGATGGGTACTTCCATGGAGGGGAAACTTTTTAAAAACATTAGTATTGAGTAGTAGGACTCATATGCACTTGATATATTAGTTAACTGTGTTTCATCAGCTTTACTACAAGCAGTCATATTTAATGGGGGATATTATTTGATTACCATGATACTCAAATCCATGAATAAGAATACTTCTAATAATGTTCAATTATAAATATCATTAACATCAAATGCAATGGCATATTAAAAAATGGTTTCTTGTGAAAACAAAAGCACCACCAGCAGCAGCACTGGAAAAAGCAGCTCAGGGAGAGAAGAGACCTCTTTATTTAAATTTATTTCCAACAGTGGCCTCAATTTGGAATGTAATAAAATCACCAGACAAAAATTTTCTATACTCTCTCCCCCTCTTCTTTATGACGGAGATGGGGGAGGGAAGCAAAAGAAGCAGTAAATGCAAATTTCATTAGCAAATAATAATTATTAGCTATCTTAAAATGGTCTACATTTATCTTCAAAAAACGAGATAGCACAAATCTTCAAATGACTCAGTGTTTAACAGATATTTCATTACATTTATTCCTAGAAACTTGACCATGAAACAGCTTTAAAAATAGTACAAAAAGTATTTAAAAATTACATTTCAGTTCCTTTAAAAACATAGCAATAAAAACACTAGCATCCTTATTTTCAAATAAAAGATAGAACAAGTATTTTTCTTTCTTTAATGAATAACTAAAGGCAACTGGCGAAAGTACTGAAATCAAGAACTATATACAGCTATAATTTCTGAACTCTTATATATTTTCATTTCTTTCACATAAGATGCGTATATCTTCATTCCTAATCTACCAGTAAAGTATTATCAAAGCTCAACTGCATTTTAAGTCACTAGCATTTTAAAATCCATTATATAAATCAAATAATATGAATAAAATATTAAAATTCTAATGACAATGCATTTCAAAATACCTGCACCAATCATGGTGATTGGAGATTCAATATATATCCATTCATCAGTATATATTCCAGAATGAACAAAGATAAGTCCATCAAAATGGGCTTCTTGCACCCCACCAAGGGCATCTTCAATAGTATCATAATACTAGAAGAAAATAAAAGTGTCAGTACAGAACTGAAAGATTACCATTTTAAGTCAGAAAAATACAAATCAAACATACCAACATATTTTCTCTTCCTTTATATCTTGCAGGGTTACTGTAGAAATGTTCAGCAAATCCTGGCTTTACATGTGCACCTTTATACTAAAATGTCAAAAACAAAACAAAACAAAACCAAACATTGACTAATGTAAACATTATATTCTAAATTAATGTACCCCTACATGAATAACTTTTATTAAATATCAAAAAAAATTCTAAACTATTCCAAGTAATTTTCTGTCACAGAGTATAATGTAAAATCTAGAACAAGTTACAACTTAGTAATATCAAGAAAGAACAGCATTTCTTGGGCAGTGCATGGGCAATATATATAACCAAAGTGTTGTACCCTCATAATATTCTGAAATAAAAGGAAAAAAAAAAAAAAAAGAACAGCATTTCTCAATCTCAGCACTACTGATATTTTGGGCCAGATAATTTTTTGTTGTGAGGGCTGTCCTGTGCATTGTAGCCTCTACCCAGCTAGATACCAGCAGCACCCTCTCCTCCCATTGTGACAATCAAAAAATGTGTCCAGACATTGCCAAGAGTCCCTTGAAGAGCAAAATCATCCCCAGCTAAGAACCACTCATAAAGGACCATATGAAAATTATGCTTTTAAATGTGGCATACAAGTTCAAACAGACCCACTGAAATCATAACTGCTTTCAAGCTATTGATGCTTATTGCCACTAATTTATTCATAGATATGTCAGTAATGAAAAGAACTGTTAAATATTCTATTGGTTGGTAAATGCTCACTGGTTTACCTTTAAAACCTACTCTTGAGTTTAAATTTATTTGTGAAAAAAATTCTTTTTTTTTTTTTTTAGAAACAAAGTCTTCTTATGTTGCCTAGGCTGTACTCGAACTCTGCGGCTCAAGCAATCCTCCCGCCTCAGCCCCCTGAGTAGCTGGAACTATAGGCACACACACCACTATGCCCAGCTAAATTTATTTTTTAAAAAGAAACTTTTATTTACAGATGTATAATATAAATAATATTATCTATTTATAATTCATACCAACTGCTGGAAACTCTCTTTCCAAGGATTTGGATGCTCATATTCTTCTGGATTAATCTGGTAGAATTTACCAGGTTCAGGATGCATCATAGGGCGGGTATACTCAAATACTTCCATGTATAATCGTTTCCTGAAGGGAGAAAGGAATTAAGAACTTCTTGATAAAATATTCTTTAGACTAATAAAATTTTAAACTAGTATAACAATTATTTGAGGTCTCAAAACTTGAATAAGAATAGACAAAACTGAGTATCAAAATACAGAATTTTAAATGTGAAAACAATTTTTGTCTTAAACAATGTAACTGCATATGAAAATTAGTTCACACAAAAGAATGAAAAGTGTCAATTTCTCAAAAAATTATTTACTCAGGAGGGAAAAAAAAGCTACCCCTACTGTAAAAGTCTCATACAATTCTTATTTTAAAAGATAATTTTTAAAAAATACTTTTTGAACTTAATTTTTCCCATATCTTCAGTCCATTTACATCCTATGAAGAACCATCAAATCTTAGAACTGGAGGAACAGTAACCGTTATCATATCTTGTACAATGCATAATGTTGTTTTCTTCTTCTACTCTTCATTCTCATTTCTCCTTTCTAACATAAGTATAATTTTTCTCTTAAATGTAAGGTGTACCTTATTTTCTGCATCATAAAAATAATACATATAACTGTTGTAAAACACAGAAAAGTATAAAGAAAAGAGATAATCTATAGTTTCAATATATTCAGTATTAACAGTTTACCACATTTCCTTCTAGTCATTTTATTTACAGATTATTTCTTTTATTACAGTTGTGATTATACAGCATATCAAATTTTGTATTCTGTTCTTTTCACTTTTTACATTGCGTTTTTTCCATGTTATTAAAAACACTTTGTAAAAATCAGTTAGCAGCTATATCACAATGCTTCAAGTAAACATTACATAGTTTATTTAGTTCATTCCCTTACTGCTGGTCATTTAGATTATTCCTAATTTTTCTTCACCATTAACTATGCCGTTATGAGAAATTTGTACATAAGGCAAAAAAATTTTCAGAAGCAAAATTACTGGGTCCAAGGGCATGCATATTTTAAGGTTCATGAATACAACTGTTTTTCAAAAGTGATGTATAAAATCTATACTCTCATTAACCTATCAGATTAAATTCATTAGCTATTTTAAATTATATTAAGTTCTGTTTCTAAAAAGAAATTAAATGAAAAACATTTCCCATAATCATTCAGTTGTTATTAACAGATAAATAGCAGAGAAAATACTTCATTTACTGATTAATAAATACTGTCTGGACTGACAGCCCACATTTGTGATAAACAAACTTGGAACTTACAAACATTTTAATTTTGTTCTGACTATTTAACTGTAACTACCAACTCACACTTCAACTTCCCTACCCTGTTTAGTATTTTGGGCAACAAATAATATATCCCAAGATAATAAGGAATATAGGTTTTCACTTACCACAAAATTGGATCATTAGCAAGTTCACTGAAGCGTTTACACACACAAGCTGCTCTACAAAGATCCTGTTCCAGCAAATAAGAGAAGATTTTTAGAACCACTTCATCTGGCAGTTTCTCCTGAAGATACTGTTCAGCAGGTGCTGCTATAAAGAGATTAACAAACAAAATATAAACTGTTTATCATGCTAGCAATGACTTTCTCATTATTTAAAGAAAACAGTTTTCATTTTATCTAATGAATAGCTTTTATTTTTTGATGATTGTAATTTCATAAGCATTTGGCTTTCACAGATGATACAAATTTATCTCCACTTATCCTGACTTAACAAGTATTCTTTCTTTTAGGTATGTGCCATCTCAGAAACTGGTTAAAATAAATAATACACTTAATTTTAATTTTTTGATATCGAACAAAATTGTTTAAAAATCATCTTACTGTGTATCATAATGACAGAGTTATAAAAAAAATATTATCTTACTCTATCCCTTATTTCCCCATAGAAAATACCTGATAGATCTTGTGATTTTCCAGACACTCTTGCACGTTTTGCACGATGACCAAAGTTTTCTGTAGTCGAAGTTGAGGCACCCTTCAAAAACAAAACAAAAACCAAGAACTAATAAAACAATTGTATTTACCACACACAATCATTACTTTGTTTCCTCAAAATTCTTTCCTTACAAAGAGAAAAGCAATTACATTTAAACTTACCTCCATACTGCTCTTTGTAGGACACGCTGTTCTTTTCGGCAAAAGAGTTTTTCTACGAAGTTGGTATGGACTATTTTGTGCACCAGGACCTGATTCTTCTGCAACCATATCTGCAGGTACATCATCATCTGTTATAAACAAAAGCAGTAAGAAAAATGACACCTATTTTTAAAAAGTTCTATAGATACAGAAAACTTCTTTAAAACCTCAAACTCAGGAGGGGGATGAAATTTTTATATAAATTCCAACCAACTGGATAACCATGGAAAAGAAATACTACATTTCCACGTGTACTGCTGTATAAGTACCACATGCTAACCATCTGCGCCACTGGAATGTTAGGTTTCTATAAAACTTGGAACACATTTAAAAAAAAAAAAAAAAGGTGAGGAGGATGTCCACTTGCTAAAAGGAGTGGAAAGGGGACTGATACCACACAGTCAGACCCCAAATTGGGTGAGGAGGGTAGCCAAACAAGGGGTGTCAGAGTCAAAGGGGTGAGAAGGTGTCTATGGAGAAGGACAGCTCAGTATAGGGTATCATATACCTGTAGGGTAAAAAGGGTATCCAAGAGTGGTCTGGCATATGGCATTGGACTTCAAGAGAAGTAAGAAATAAATCTGCATGGGGGACGGGGAGTGGCCTAGAATAGGGTATCAGAGCCAAAGTAGGGAGAGGAGGGAATCACACAAGAGAGGGGATGGCAGAGATTGAAGATTACATACAACAGCAGGACTGATCAAATAAGTGAATAGGATAATGGAAGCCAGATTTGTCACTGTCAGAGAAGAATAAATATACAAAGAAAGCTAGGATAAACCCTTTAATGTTAGACTGGAATTGGAGGTATCAGTGTAAACCCATAGTTTCCAAACACAGATAGACATAGAAATAAATATAGAAATAAATGTTTAGATATGTGTGGAGGTATGTGCATATATTCCCCAGCTCTATCCACTGACAGATCCTGGGAGCAGTGATATCCCAAAAGCAATGGGCATGACTAGCAATTGGATCTTGGCTTCTGAGTAACATTTTCTATAAAGGAATGAAGACTCCTTGGAGAAATGGCTGATTCCAGGGCTGTGGCAGGAAAGTATAAGAGGAATCTGGAATATCTTGTGGCAGAAAGAAAAGAATACTCAAAGATGTGTTGAGGATAGTCAAAAGGACACAGATGCCAGCCTGAAAAGGCTCCCACCTGGCAAAATTATGTTGGAGCATAAATATTAATAATGATAGTAAAGGGATTATATACCCCACAGAATAGAAGAGCAATCCATAAATCCATACTGATATAAATAAATGAATCAAAAGTATGATGATGAACAGGATATTTACAATTGTATCTCCACAAAATACTTAAATAGAAAAATAACTCCATAGTAGAGATGCCAATCAGACACTGCTACAATCAAGTGCTCAAAGTGAAAATCATCATTAATAGAACAAACTGAAATCATGTGCCACCTTACGAGCATACAACAAGATCACAGCATTTCTATGATATTCCTGACAAAGATGCATAACCTGAATCTAATTATGAAGAAACATCAAACAAACCCAAATTTGTTCTGATGTGTTCTATAAAATCAATGGTCCATAATCATCAAACCTGTCAAAATGCAGAAAATCTAAGGAACTGTTTCAGACTGAAGGACACTGTTTGGAATTGGAGGAAACTAAAGACATATGGTAACTGAATCAAACGTGTGATTGTGAACTAGATCATTTTACAAAAAGGATGCTATTAGAACAATTAGTGAAACTTGAATGGAGTCTAAAGATTATAAGACAGTAATATATCATGTTACTGTAGTAGCCAGGCGCAGGGGCTCACACCTGTACTCCCAGCACTTTGGGAGGCCGAGGCTGGAAGATCGCTTGAAGTCAGGAATTTGAGACTAGCCCGGGCAACATAGTGAGCCCCCATCTCTATAGAAAACAAAAAATTTTAAAAAAATAGTAGTTGTATGGTTATTCAAAAGAATATTCTTTTTTGTAGGATATATACACCGAAGTATTAGGAGGTGACAGGGTAATAGGTTGGCAACTTAACTCTTGAAGGGTTTGAGGGGATTTCTTTGTATTGTACTCCTCTTTTCTAAGTGTAGAATTAAAAAACCTCATAAACTTCAGTAATATATAAAAAAAATTTTTTAATTCTTGGAAAATAAACACCACAGGAGTCCACTTGCTCAAGGCTTCTTGGGCGTGGCTCTGGGTAAAAAATTTTAAAAATTAAAAAAACAAAACACCACAAATGTAGTCAAAAGAAGAAACACAATTAGGAAAATATCTGCAACACATATCACAAAAGGGTAACTAACTTCCTTACCACAACTGAGTGCCTACAAATCAATATGGAAAAGATCAACAATTCAATAGAAAATTGGGCCAAGGACATAAACAGACAGTTCAGAATTAAGGAAACAAATGAAACACAAATAAAAACTACAATGAGTTATTTTTTATCTAGCAGATTATCATAGGTCAAAAAGTTCAATAACATACTAGTATTATGGAAGGATAATATGAGGGAAAAAAACAGTTCTTAATTGCTCTATGGAGGGCAATTTGGCAATAGCTATTACTTAGCCACTCCATTTCTGGGAGTTGATCCTGCAGCTGTTTTCACATGTGTGGGCAAAGTAGTATGCGCCAAGATACTCATTGCAGTATTGTTTATGATACTGTAGGGTAACAATAAAAATGTTCATCAATAAGAATTTGTTAAATAAACTACGGTAGAGCTATACAATAGACTATTATATGGCTCTTACAGAATATAAAGCAGTTCTAGATAGACTGATGTGGAACTATATCCAATATATATAAAGTATAAAAACCAAAATATACAGAATGTGTTAGTATATGTGTGTATTTTAAAGACTATACATACATATGCATATAGGCATACATTCACTAAAATATAAACTCCACTGGACAGAAGGCCAACTTGAAGAAGCTCCCATTGGCCAAAGAGGGGACAATTCAAGCATCAGTAAGGGTCACTGGAATAAACTGAAAGAAATATATTTAAATCCATGAGTTCATAATAATACTTAAAAAAGAAAAAAAATGATGATTTTAAAACATGCTAGTGAAAACCAACCCATCACTTTGAAAACTGGTAAATAACAAGAAATAATCAAACATTTATTCTTCCTCTCTTATATAAACTGAACCACTAGGTAAGCAAGTATTAGATGAGGGGAAGCTTCTCTACAGAAACAATCCATTAATGAAGAAATAATAAAATTAGAGAATCATCATTTTGCAATCTCTAGTAAGGTAACAGATTTAACGAATGAGTATCAATAGTCACTAACATCACAGAAACAACCAGGAAATTTTATATCTCCTGATGAAAGCACCACCACCTACAAAGTCTTGCTAAAAGCATCAAACCCAAATTGGATCAAACTTGTAGAAATCCTACAATTCTACAAATAAAATGGATGGGAAAAACAGTGGGGAAAAAAAATAACCAAAACTAAACCACATGTTTAAGAATGTACACTTTGGTATTAAAATTATGAAGAAAAAAAGCCAGACCATGATTATCATAAAAATACTTTTAGTGGGAAGGGAGGGGAATATATCAAATAATTGCAATGGGGCATATATAAAAGGCTTCTGCAATAGTTGGCAAAGTTCTATTTCTTGACCTGGTGGTATTACAAGGGTAATACCTTAATAATAACTCAGTAAGTTCTATATTTGTTTTTATAGGTTTCTCTATCTGGCTATATTTTATAACAACAAAAGCATAAAAAAGGGGGGGTTTTAACAGTGTAATATTTAAAAGTAGAGGTTTTCTAGTCAGCCAACCTTCGGTAAATTAATTAACATTTTTAAGCCTAAATTTTCTCATCTATTAAAGATAATAATAGTATCCTGTAATTCACAGGGTTGCTAAAAAAAACCTTAAATACAGAATAACGTATGCAAAACACTCAGCAGTATGCCTGGCTCATAGAGTTCAATGAGCGTTTTAATTATTATTATTTCATTTGAATATTATTCTATCAACATCACTTTCCAATAAAACTTGGAAAACCAAGTAAGTTTTCCATGTGCTGCACTGCAGTCAGTACAAGTAGCCAGTGTGATATGCCTAGGCATTTGTGGAGCCATCCCTCTGTGATCTAATATGTGGTTAATTTCTATCAACGGTCTATGTGTGGTTGAAAGGAACATCTACACTCTATTTTTGAGAGTACAGTTTCAACACATCTAAAAGATCAAGCTTGTTAATTGTATTGTTCAATGCCTTTACTTTTGTTGAGGGTGGTGGTGGTGTTTATTTATTGGCTTCTGAAGGAAATGTACTAAAATCTCCCACTGTATCTGTAAGTAGTCTATTTTTAGCCTGTAAATTTTTGCTTTATATACTGTGAGATAATCTTATTTGAACACACAGATTCAAGAAAATTATGACTTTCTGGTGAATTATTCCATTCATCATTATGTAATGGCTTTATCCCTAAAAATGCTTTTTGCCTCAAAAATCTATTTTTGTCTGATAACAGTATTTTCCAATCAGCTTTTTGTTTTGTTTTATATCAGCCTAGTATTTTTTCACTCCTATATTTTCAATTTCTTACTTTCGTATGATTACATTTTAGATTTAGTTCTTCTTAACCATTTATTGCTAGATTTTCTTTCCTTTTCTGCCAAAATTAGAATTTCTAATCTGAAATTTAACCCATCTAAAGCCAATTTCCATATTTGTAATTTCTTAAAGTTGATTCTTTTCCCAAGTCTTATTGTTCTTTTTTTCACACTGATCTGTTACTTCATCATGCTTTATTTCCTTCTTTTATCTCTTCAGTCATTTTTACACTAACATTTTATATGCTCTTAAACTCTTTTATTATTGAGTTTGTTCTTGAGTGTTTGACTAGTGGGCACTCTTTCTATATAATCTCTATGCACAATTAGGGAAGTTATTTTAGGTTCTAGGCCACATGCCTAGGTCTTTGTGCCAGCTCTATTTTGAAAAAGCCCAAGGCCACATTTCCTATGACCATTTGTGCAATAAAATGCTACCCCAGACCCAGTAGGACACACATATCCAGGACCAAAAGGCCCCTGAGCTAGTATACAGCAGCACCAGCTCTCACTTACCGCTTTGATTTGATTTCTCTCATTTCTGACACCTGTAAATTTCCTCCTCCTCTTTCCTTCCTTAGAGTTCCGTTACATTTACAGTTTTGGTCATGTGACATATTTCATTTTTGTATGTTGGTAGTGTGTACACATGTGGGGACAGTATCTCTATCAGCCTGGTTTGCCATGCCCCCAGTGGTCAGTGAATTTCTACAACACTCAGAAGTACATTCTCAGACTTTTCATTCTATACAACTCCTCTCTCCCTCTACCTTCACCTGTTAAAAATTTATAGATCTTACTACTACAGATCCCCACCCTGTATCCTTTCCCTCTCACCATCAACACTGCAAATATTAAAGACTGAAAAGTAAGGAATTCAGAGGTAGTAACAGGAAAGAGAAGGTGTTAGTTGATTCAGCTGCAACCTGAAATACACAACAAATAAATTCAAGAAGCTATATGATTTGAATCATGCATAATACACATACATCTCAACTTTCCGAGCCTAAGCCAGCATGGCAGTGCCCATGTAAGCTGGTCTGGTCCGTACTACATAGGTGAGAGCCCCGCTGGGGTTAGAAGTCAACATGTTTAGGGTGGTGTAGAGGGTGCACAGCTAGATTCCACCCCAGGCCCCAGACCCCAGTCCTTGGGTTGCCCCACGGAGGGAGCACCAGGCTTCCAACCAGTGGGGCCCCACTACCTCAAAGTCTCCTCCTCCAGGCCGCCTGTGGATATACCATCAAGAAACCAGTCCAGCTGAGCCAAGATGATGACCCACCCCCTTCCACGCTGTTCAAAGACTGCCAGACATCCCTGGAATTGAGATGGTCGATGATGTGAAAAGACTCTTTGGAAATGACCAACAAGGAGAAGCTAAAAATCAAGCAAAAACAGGTGATAAAAAAGGTCGTGGCAAACCCTGAGGACGCCAGATCCGAAGACTTGAATTGTTGCCTTGATTGTCAAGATATGCAATTATGAAGAACACATGCAGAAACATCAAAAGGACAAAGCCCACAAACACTATCTGCTGATGAGCATAGACCAGAGGAAAAATATGTTCAAAACCTCCGTGAGACCAACTATGATGTCTTTGAGAACACATGCAGGGAGCTAGGAATTGAGTATACCTTTCCCCCTTTGTATCACCCAAGAGCCCACCACCGATTCGTGACCACGAAGGCTCTGTGTATTTGGGGGTTTTCCGGGAGGCTCAAAAGCTGAAAAGGCAAAAAAAGGGCCTTTTACCACAGAAGCAGCAGCTCAAAGCAAGATAACCAAAGGAAGCCAGAGAGGCCTTCCAAAGCCTGACCAGAGGCACTCAAAGAAAACCAATGAATTCTATTTAAATTAAACAGAAAAAAAAATCTCAAATTCCCATTTGTAAATACTGTCCTGTTCTAAAACACTCAAATCTCAGTTCTAAAAATACTATATTGAACTCTGCTGAGGTAAAGAATTTGTGCTAAATTTCTATGTAGTTCTCATAGTAAACTACCAGTGACTGTTCTGAGAATCAGATGCAGCGCCAGAAGGTTCTCACAGGGATCATTCTGGAAAGATTACTTGGCTACTATCGTGATAAGCAGCAAAGGAGAAGGCTTAGGGAAAAAAAAAATCTCTATTCATTTGTGGTCTCTTCATCTTTTGAACTCCTATAGTTCTGAATATATACTATATATTCCTTACTATACCTTAGCTGCCTTATGTTGTATTTACTTTTTTGTTATATGCCACATTTCCCTAACAAAATTATAAACTCTGAGGGCAAGGGCTCTCTTTTATATTCTTCAGTGTTTAACTTGGTGCCCAATAAGTACTCAATAAATGTTGATTCCCATCTACGGAAAACACTTTAATTTTACTCAATTCAAGGAGTTTTTCCCAGAAGCCATCACTAGTGGTGGGCTACCATGACCTTATGTCTTACTTCACAGAAAAAAATAAAAAGCCAGACAAGAACTGCCTCAACTTCCGACCTACAAATCCACAAACATATTTATACATACATCAATTATTTTTTGTTTCCTCCTTCAATTATGGAGAAGTATTCCCCAAGACAGACTTAGCACACATAAAGCAAACAAAAAATATTTGTTACATAAATAAATAAAACAATGAATAAGCCAGTGTGATCTATAGTAGATGCCAAACTGGCTCCAACTCAACAACCATGAAATTATGAAGGATTAGTTATGTATGGTTTTGTGCCAACAAGTCTCAAAACAAGACCTCAAAATAATTTTATTTGCTAAAAGATTTAACTTTATAGTTTCCACTTTTGTATCTAATTGTAGAATGCCAATATTTAGATGTCAAGTTGTAATTTAAGACTACTAAAAAATAGCTCAATACCAAAAATGTTCAATTTTAACTATCACTTACAAAAAACTTAATTTTTTAGTTAAAAAAAGTTCTAGACCAGAGACGTCCAACAGAAATAGAATGTGATCCACATATGTAATTTTTAATTTTCTAGTAGTTACATTAAAAATAAAACAGTAAAATTAATTTTAATATGCATTTTATTTAACCATTGCATCTAAAATATTATCATTTCAACATGTAATCAGTATAAAATTATTAGAGATATTTTCCTTTTTCATACTGAATCTTTGAAATCAGTGTGTATTTTAAACACAGCATGCCTCAATTAAGACTAGCCATACTTCAAGTGTTCAACAGGCACATGGCTACATTAATTGGACAGTGCAGACATACTCAATTATGCATCATCTAACAATGAAGGTATGTCCTGAGAATTAAGTTTTTAGGCAATTTCCTCATGTGAACATCATACAGTGTACTTATATTAATGCAGACCTAGATGGTATAGCAGTTTACCTACACACCTAGGCTATAAGGGTGTAGCCCACTGCACCTAGGCTACAAACCTGTACAGCATGTTACTGCACTGAATATTATAGGCAACTGTAACACAATGGTAAGTTATTTGTGTATCTAAAATAGAAAAGGTATAGTAAAAATATGGTATTATAATCTTATGGGACCACTGTCGTATATGCAGTCTATTGTTGACCAAAATATTGTTATGTAGCGCATGACTGTGTGTATAAAACCACACACATACACATATATATCTTTCATTAAACTTTTATCAGTTCCCTTAAAGGATAAAAAGTTATAATAATATGCAATTTAAAAGGATGTTATATATACACACATATAATATCAAAATTTATTTTATAATTTCTAGATTTTACTGTAGGTACCATACTATAAATACACTAGAATCTTCACTATTAAGGGGAACCACAAGGATAAAAATAAAGCCTTCTGGAGAATAAACATGTTTCTTTAACTAAAAAATAATCTTTGAAATCTTTGGTAATAAATATCACTGAAAATTTATATTAGGATTCAAATAAGAATCCTAAGTGTCTTGAATCTATCCATTCTTAGGCTAGCATAATACCTTGATTTTTATATATCTTTATAACTACCTTAAAGATTTCCAAAAAACTATATTATAGATTGGCTGGAGTTTAAAGTCTATATATTTTAGGTTATAAACTAACCTAAAGCTAGAGAGTAGTTTATGGAATTTAATTTACAGAAGGTTTTTCTCCCACAAATACTATACGTATTCCAAATTACTTACCCATAGTCACAGATCAGATTGGAAACTTAGGCAAATCTGTGCTACTAACAACTGTGTGTTTAGAAACAGCTCCCAGTCTCACCGTATAAAGAACCACACTTGACAACTGTTTCTAACACAGAGGGGAACTACCACAGCTTTTCTCCAACTACTAAAAAAATTCACAAATAAACTAAAATTAAGACAAAATTTATTTTAAGTACTTAAATAGTTTACTTGAAATTTAAATATTTTACAGTAGGAGGTCCAAAAGTAAATTCATTATAAGAAACTGCTTTTTAAAGTTTGACTTGTGCTGTAAACAGATGTTTCTGATTGTATTTTACATTTAGTTACAAATCTAAAAAAAATTCAATTACTCAGAATACTATTATATAATACTTCCATTAATGTATTCAGTTATTACACACATACATACACACACACACTCTTCTGTTGAATTTTTACTACTACATAAACTACTGGAATTACTTACAACGACTCAAGGAAAAAAAAAATATATATATATATACTCTGACCACTTAAGAACACTCTTCAGAAGCCAAATCTTGTCATGTACTGTACTAGGTACTGGTGAAACATATCAACCCAACAGAATACTGTATCTGCCCTTCAAGAGTCTAAGACAGACAGAGACAACTCAACAGGGATTAATAATGCAGTGTGTCACATACTGTAATACAGATAAGCAGAAAAGCACCATGAGAACACACAAGAACATCTAATCCAATCTTAGATGATGTCGGAGTATTAGTGAAGAGTTTCTTGAAGAAAGTCCAAGCTGAGATTTGAATGACAACTGGGAATTAGTAAAGCAGAAGGAACAGTGTATGTGAAGGCCTGAAGGTGTTCACCTCCAGCATAGGTCTCAAGAAACTGACAGCTGCTCCATTTGGCTATACCATGTAGCAGAGGCCAAATGAGGAAGACTGCTATAAACACATTAAAGAATTCAGACTTTAGCTTAAAAACAGGATAGTCACTGAAGGGTTTTAAAAAGAATAATGCACTCTGATTTTTGTTTTAGGAAGATCATCCAAACAATGTAAAAACAACTGAAAATGGAGAGCACTGGTGGTGGGAGACCAGTTAGGAAGCTACGGCAGTAATACAACTGAGAGATGAAGATAGCTCAAACTACGGTAGTAAAAATGGAACACATGAATAGATGAGATGTATTTACAAGATAAAGTTCATAAAACATGATGACTGACTGGATACAGGTGGGGGTGGAGAAAAGGAGGTTGGAGCCAGGAATAATACTGATTTGGGTAATCCGACAGATGGGGGAACCAGGTACTAAGGCAGGGACCTTTGGAGACAGAGAGGGACAGGGAAGGGGAAAAAAAAAAAAAGATGAGTTAAGGTTTGAATTTTGAGGTTTGAGTTACCTGTGGGACATTCAATTGGAAATGCCCAATATAAAACTAAATATACAGATCTCAAGCTCCAGTGAGTCATCTGGGTTAGAGATAAGGAATTAGGGAACTTTATCACTCTGGAAATATAGTCAGTGGAGAAACAGAAAGCACAGACTAGGTATCATTTACATATGGTAGATAATATTGATGTTTCATGGTAGGCATGCCATTCAACTCTTGAGAGACAGATGACGTAAAGCAGGTTTGGCTATCTGTTGATATTAAAATTATTGATAGTGTATATAAAAAAATGTCTGTGGGTCCCAGAATTGACAAGAATTCAAAACTTTAGCTTGATGAAAAGTAAAAAAACCCCCTCCGATTGACAAATACTAAGTCAAGCATTAAAGTCCCTTGGAAGAACTTAACGTTATTTTCATTCTTTCCTGTTACATATCACATTCTGCTCTCCCAAGACATTTTCTCCCATTGCTCTCAGGACAAGGAAAAGTATAGACAGCCTCTCCCCAAAATGGAACATTTTAAAATGCTTTCTTTTATTCTTATATTTGCTCCTCTAATTTTACATGTTTAATACTTCCTAAGAGTCAAAATTCATAAAATAAATTTTTTCTATTTTACCAATATGAAAAAAAATTATTTTTAAACTTAGTAGCTTCCATAAATTTTAAATATTTTCATGTTCAATCCAAGTTCAATTAAACAACAATGTAAATCAAAAGTAGTGTTACATCCAAATAGAAGCTGATATGACCAGAGTATCAAATGCATCATTAATTCAAGATCAGAATGATCATGGCTCCAAATTATAACTAAGTCAAACTTAATTTTAGGCTAAAACTAGGATTCATAGAAGTCATCAACTAAATGCTATTAATTTTCATCTATTTGCTAGTTACTGTGAATATAAAGATCTGCCACTAAGGGACCTGTTCTAATAGGAGAGTTAGACATGTAAACAAATAATTGAAGCAATGTAAGTGTCATGCTAAAGGCATACACAAGGTGTTATGAAAGTATAAGATCAAACACAGACATCATTATATGCACACAGCTTAAAAGAAAACAATTCTGGCTGGGCGTGATGGCTCATGCCTGTAATCCCACCACTGTGGGAGACCAAGGCAAGAGGATCACTTGAGCCCAGGAGTTCAAGACCAGCCTGAGCAACATAGCAGGACCCCACATCTTAAAAAAAAAAAAAAAAAAAAAAGCCAGGTGTGGTGACACACCTGGTGTCCTAGCTACTCGGTAGGCTCAGGCAGGAGGAACACTTGAGTCCAGGAGTCCAAGGCTGTAGTGAGACATCATGCCACTGTACTCCAGCCTGGGCAAAAAGTGAGACTCTGCCTCAAAAAAAAAAGGGGGGGGGGTGGGCGGAAGGAAAGAAGGAGGCGGCGGCAGCAGTTCTTCATAATTTACACTTTTGCTCTTGGCTGTTATTTTCCTCATAAAATTAAACTAACAAAGATACTTCTATAAATTTATAAATTTCATAAGAAAATAAAATTAGGGACAGGCTAAATTTCTTTCTTTCTCTCTCTTCTTTCTTCTTCCTTCTCCCTCCTCCTTTTTTTTCTTATTTCTGGGACTGCACCATGACTTCCAGTAATGTTTTTACAGATCAAGAAATCGCTCAACAGGAAAGATATCAGCCTGTTTTATTGATGGGCACCTGAGGCCATTAAGGTTAAGTGAAATGCTGAAGGTTAGAAAGCCAGTAAGTGATAGCAAAATAATTTTTAGGTCAATGGACTCTTAAGTACAATGTTCTTATGTTTATCTTCACAACAAGATAATCTGGATGTCTTTAAAAAGTTTATTATACAATCGGTACAGATGATGATGATAATAATGATAGTAACTGGAATAATAGTAATTGGAATACTACTACTACTACTACTACTACTACTACTGAAAACTTACATGTACAGGCACTACTGTTTCAATTGTTTTATATACATATTAACTCAGTGAATCCTCACATCAACTTCATAAAGAACATATTATTCCTATTTTATAGATGAGGGAACCAGGCAAAGAGAGGTTAAGTAATTTACTGAAGGTCATACAGTATTAAGTAGCAGAGGTAGAATTTGAACTCAGATGGTCAAGCTCCAGAGCCCCATACTCTTTACTGTGCCAGCTAAATACAAATTGGTCATGCTAAACGATACTGGATATACTTATTACTAGGAGCATATTCGCCTAGAAAAGAATGTCAATGGAATGGGGCATACACCTTTTAAAAATGTTTAAAGAATTTTTAAAAAATCAAATAATACTATTTCATGTCATATTTTCTTTAAATATACCAAAAACACCATAACTATTTTCACAATAGGTAGCTCAATAATAGATACTCAATAGTATGTGGAGACAGTGTAGCATAATGACTAAGGATATAGGCTTGAAAAAGACTGCATCTGGCTCTTGGTTAGAATCGTGGCTTAGTAGCCTATGTAATCTTGGACAAGTTCCTTAACCTCTTTAACTTCCTTCACTGATTTTTCAGTTCAGCTATAAAATGGAGATAATCATGGTACCTACTTTATAAAATTATTTTGAAGATTAAATAAGATTGGTAATACTTAACATAGTACCTGGCAAAAACGACATCCCAATGCTATTATCATAATTGAGACGGGATACTGAAAGTTAGCAAGGTGCACTCGAAACATATTTCAAATTTCAGCTAGAGTCTTTTAAAAAATATTCAATTTAATCTTCTAAAAACTCTGTAAGGTAGAAATGATTCCTATTACAAAATACTACTCATGACAGGTGTTTAGAATGGTTCTTGAAGAGCAGAAAATATAGTGTTAAATCCACAAATGCCACAGTTGCTAACCACAGATAAAAATGAACACTGTCGCCTTTAAAGTATGAAAAACACAGCTAGAATATTCTTAAATGTTTAGCTATTTCTTTGTAAAAATTATATAATTTAATCGAAACATTGTATGTACTCCTTTATATCTTTCTTTTTCATTTCTACTGTATCATATGTTCATGATGCATATCATAAAATTTTTTCTGAAATACGGTTTTCAATGGCTACAGGATATAAATGTCCCATATTTTATTTCATCAGTTCCTTGTTTTTAAATTTTATTTAATCAGTCTCCTGTTATTAAGGTTTTCTACTTTGGCTATAGTTGTGAACTCCTTCAATCATGACAAATTCACCCTTTACGAATAATTTTTTTTTTTTTATAAAGAGACAGGGTCTCTGTCACCCAGGCTGGACTGCAGTGGCATGATCACAGCTCAATGCAGACTCGAACTCATGGGCTCAAGAGATCCTCCTGCCTCAGCCTCCCAAGTAGTTGGGACTACAGGTATGTGCCACCATGCCTGGCTAATTAAAAAAAATTTTTTTTTCTTTTAGAGATAGAGTCTTGCTATGTTGCTTAGGCTGGTCTTGAACTCGTAGGCTCAAGCAATCCTCCCAAATTGCTGGGATTACAGGTGTGACCCACACTGCCCCGCTAGAATAAATATGACTTTTTATATTAGCCTTAAGTCATTCAGAGTCAAATATCAATAAGATGACTTATCAAACTAAGATGTAACCATAGTTGACAATTAAATTTCTTTTTTTTTTTTATTAAGAGATGGGGTATATAGTTTGGATACTTGTCCCCTCCAAATCTCATGTTGAAATTCCATCCCCAGTGTTGGAGGTGGGGCTGAATAGGAGGTGTTTGGGTCATGGCAGCAGATCCCTCATGAATGGCTTGGTTCCCTCCCCGTAATAATGAGTGAATTCTTGCTTTATTAGTTCATGTGAGAGCTGGTTGTTTAAAGGTGCCTGGTACCACCTCGTCCCTCTCTTGCGCCTTCTCTAGCCATGGGACGCACCTGCTCCTCCTTCATCTTCTGTCTTGACTGGAAGCTTCCTGAAGCCCTCACCAGAAGCAGATGCTGGCACTATGCTTCTACAGTCTGCAGAACTGTGAGCCAAATAAACCTCTTTTCTTTATAAATTACCAGTTTCAAGTATTTCATTCATAGCAACATGAAATGGACTGACACACAGGTTCTCGCTCTGTCATCCAGGCTGGAGTGCAGTGGCCAGATCATAGCTCACTGAAGCCTATAACTGCTGGCCTCGAGCAATCCACCCATCTCAGCCTCCCAAGTAGTGAAGACTACAGGTGCATGCCACTACACCTGGTTAATTTTAAAATTTTTTTGTAGAGATGGGGGTCTTGCTATGTTGCCCAGGCTGGTCTCAAACCCCTGGCCTCAAGTGATCCTTTAGTCTCAGCTTCTGAGAGTGCTGGGATTACAGGCATGAGCCATAGCACCCAGCCCAAGTTGACATTAATTAAAGTACTTATTATAATATAAAGCAGACATGGCATCAACATACATTTTTCTCATTTAATTGTTACTACCACTTACGAGGTTGATACCATTAATATTATTCCCATTTTACAAATGTGGATACTAAGTTTTGGTGAGACTTTTTAGAAGTCAAACAGTTAGAAGTGGCAGGGCTGGGGTCTGATTCAGGAACCCACAGTCTTAACTTCTGTTCTGTATTGTCTCTCTAATAACAACCACAACGAAGTCCACAACAAAACCAGTAATACCAGCCAACAACAATAATAATGTGCAGTTAACATTGTATTAATGCACTAGGCACTGTAATCATTATTTTACATATATTATCTCTATACTGCTATAAAGGAAAACCTAGTTATTATTAGTCCAACTTGCCTATTCTGTTCCCAGGACATGTATGTATGGGTGCATGTATATGTGTGTGTGTGCCTTTATTCACTGCAGTTTTCCTGCTTAGAACCATCCATCTCTTTTCTGTCTACTTATTATAATGTTATTCAAACCACATGTTCTCCATAAAATCTTTCACAACTTGCCCACCTCTGATTCTTTTCTAATTACAATTGTTAAAGGTCAAATCAAATGTGGAGTATTAGAAAGAATATTCTACTTAGCTGTATGACATTGGACAAGTCAATTTACCTTTCTAGACCTCAATTCTTTGCCTGCAAAATGAGAAGGATAGGCTAGACCAACAGTCCTCCAAGCAGGCATCAGTCAGAATCATGTGGAGGTCCTTAAAACAGACTGCTGGGCTCCATGCCCCATAATTTCTGATTCAGAAAATCAGGGAGGAATGAGAATTTGCATTGCTAATCAGTTCCCAGGGATGCTGATGGGCCAGGATCATACTTTGAGAAAACACTGAGGCCAAACAAAGAAAAGTCCTTGAATGCCAAAAAGTGGAAAAATTTCAATTAGTGTTGTAACATTTATCAAAACTTTTGTTAAGAGATGGCTTTGTTAAGTTGCTTATTGGGGTGAAAAAAAAAGAGATGGCTTTGGCAGCAAGGTGTCTTAAGGAACTAGGGCATAATAAAGACTCCTTTAATAATGACAATAAGCTAAAAGGCCTAGATTGGACTGGTAGAAGTTAGAATAGGAACAAAACAAAACAAAAAACCAAAAACATTGTGGCTCAGTCACTCACCCCTGCTAATGTTTTTGCCATTATCCACTGAAAAGTTACATGTATATATATTACTATTATCTACAAAACAGAACATGAATTACAGATCACTCTATTGTCATTAGGGATTCAGCATTCAAGTTACTTTCTTAATACATTTCAATTTCAAACTTTTAAAAATAAAAACTTGGGGAAAAATGACAGACCAGATAGACTTATTTCATCTCCAAGACTCCTTCATGTTACTAGTAAGAAAATAAAACCCCTACATCAAAGAAAACGGGATGGATAACCATCAGTGCGCATGAGAGATTTCAATGGATTTCTGGAAGACACAAAAATAAAAGAATGTTGCCTGGTGAAGCAAAGTAGAAGCTATTGCATAGTAAAGTATAGATGAGCCTACAACAGAAGAGGCAGCTGTCAAGTTCCTTCAAAACATCAGAGAAGCTGGGCACAGTAGCTCGCGCCTATACTCCCAGCTTTTTGTGAGGCCAAGGCGGAAGGACTGCTTGAGGCCAGGAGTTCAAGACCAGCCTGGGCAAAATGGTGAGACCCCAGAGAAGCTTTCAACTCTGAATATGCAAAGTACCACACAGGACAAATGTGGTATGTGGATCTCAAAACAAGTCAAGTCTCCTCATCAAACCACTGAGTAAAAGTAGAATAAAGACATTTCCAGAGATGCAGAGACTTATAAAGTTAATCTCCTCCATAACCTTTCTTAGGAAGTCACTGGAGGACATATTTCAGCAAAACTAAGGAGTAAACACTGAAAAAGGAAGAGATGGTGTCCAGCAATTAATGAAATATCTCAGAAATGGAACAAAGGGAAGAAATCCCAAAATAAAGGGTATGAAGCAGGTCTAAATAAACTAGTATACACTGGAAAAGAACTCCAGGAATGAAATTTGCTTTTAAAAAAAAAAAAAAAAGGTAATAGATTAGACAATAGGGAGCTTAAAAAAACTTGTGGACATGATAAAGGCAGTAAATGGTCTATGAAAAAGAATCCATCAAAACAGCTAGGAATAATCTCTTTTGAGTGGCCTAGGAATAATAATAAGCTAGTGGAGAAAAATTTAATTTTAGCATACGCTTAGCACTACAGAGTATTCATAACAAGGTGAACACTGATATTATTTTTCAGGTTCTAGAATCAACCTATACATAAATCACTGAAAAAAACTTCATTAATAATAGGATAAATATATTATCAACTTTGATAAGGAAAATGTAGAACTGAAACAGCACAATGGTAAAAGGCAAGAACCATAAATGTCTTTACACAAAGGATGGAGTCTATAGATAATATCCAAGTTGAGGAAATATAAAATTAGGCTTTACTGTGTTGTTGGCGGGGGGGGGAGAAAAAATTAAGCTTTAAGTACATGATTTAAAGTCACATTGGGATGAGGTAGGTGGAGAGAATGCTGTATGCAGACCATCACAGCAGAAATCAATACATAATGTTTAAATGTGACAGAGAAATAGTAGGATAAGCTCTCAGTAGCCAAAATACACAGTGTACTATTTATACAGAGAAACTCATCCACTTTACTCAAAGTTCAGGACCCATATATTATAACTCTGTACACAATTCTTTGAATTAGTGCATCACACTTTCAAGTCTGCATACTAAATAGTGCATGAGTATTTGCTACCTAAAGATTACAAAATCAGCATAGAAATTGTCCCAGTCAACAAAGAACATGCCACTTGTTGGGAGAGAAAAGATATACATGGCAATTTATGAGCAAAACAGTATTTTTATATTCCCACACATACATATATATAGTTATACTAGAGTACCAGATCATGTGAGACAACTAGAGACTACGAATATAAAATGCTGTATCTGTCATATAAACAATCTACATAAAAGAAGTTATAGAAAAGAGATAAAAATTAAAGTAAATGTCATTTAGAATCATGGGGGGAATTTCACAGCATGGACAGAGGTGGGGCTTAAGGGTAAAATATGGACAGACTGTGAAAAATGAAAAACTAGATGTTCAGAGAGAAGGGACATAAAAAACATGAGCAAATAAGGAGCCTAGTGAACATGTCTAACTCAGGAGGCTTTTTCATGAGAAAACATAGTATGTTAGGAAAGGAAGTCTTGAGGAACTCAAAGGCATTGAATGAATGCACAAAACTGGCAGAAAAGGGGTACAGAAGTATTTTTTAGGCAAGGCTATTACCACCAAAATTACAAAAAACAGCTTTGGCAACTAGGTATATAGGAATCATAAGGCAGATATGGCAGATTTTTTTTTAAAATCCACATTATTTTTATGCTTAATATGGGCAATTAAAAAATAATATATATTCAAGTCTACTAACTACAAGTTTCACCAAAGTAGATGAAATATCACATTAAAGAACAGCAGATGGCGCCAAAATATCTTTTTTAAAAAAAAATTCATTGCCTTGGGTCACTACAAATGATTAACTGAAACTAAAAGGGAAAAAAACCCCTTCATATTAGAACTGAAGAGTATAAACTACAAAAAGAAATCACAAATTATTCAAGTTTTCATGTGGTACATCCATGGATTGATGTCAATAATAATGTTCTAAACCATGAATATTTTAAAAAATAAGGTTGTATCAAATGTAAAAACCTGAACTGATTGAAAGTACTTTTGGTTTTACTAAAAATTTGCACTTCTTACAAAGGAGTTACTAGTCTAGAAAAAGTACTAATATCTACAAAATTAAATGGATTCATATTAAAATTTATTTAATAAACTCTTAATGGCACTAACAGAACTCATCAGCAATATAGGTAACTTACAGCTACTCTTCACAGAAATGTATTTCCTTTCTTGATTCTAAAATATGTAAGGGGGAATACTACCACAATAAAACAAACCAAATGATCTCAAGATCATCCAGAGTTCAAAATATTAACATGTAAAAACAAAAAATTAAAAAATTGGGGATTTGGAGAACAGCTTGTACCAAAGTCAATGGTTTACTTTTATGATATCTGGGTTGGGTTAAGATTAAATTTATTTCACTGATTGGGAGTAAAGGGAAGGGGAAGAAACTTGGCAAGATTTAAAAGTAATAGGCTTTGGATGATTTACACAGAGGAAAAAGGCACGTTTTCATAAATTCATAAATGGATAAGAACTGAAGGAATATTCTCTTCCAATCCCTTGTATATAAATAGCTAAAGGTTTTACTGTGTCTTTCTTATCTGTAACCCTCAAAGAAAGTGTTCTCATAGATACGTTTTCAAGATAGCTAAGGGGTTACACCCTTCAAGCAGTAAAACAGATTTTTAGTTTTAATCATTTTGATTAAAAATATTTCCAGGGTAAATTATTTTATTTTTTAGAAGAATATCCTTAAAATAACATTAATACTTTCTTGATTATTATAAAATAATCATTAGTATCATGAAATACTCTACTGTTTTGTGATATGAGACCTGAGACCCTGAGGACCCATTTATCAGCACAAAGCTATTTTCTAGAATAAGTTGCCCTAAACTGCTGGGTTTTTCTTGAGATACTCCTGCAGTTCATAGACTCCCCCGTCACGCCCCCCTCGCCCCCACCCTTCTTGCTGTCATGTTGTTAGCTGTCACTTCTTCTAGCTGTCCATGAGACTAATTATAAAATCCTCTCTTCTCTAATAAACCAATGAAATAAGCTTCCTAGACATATCTCTTTTTAAAGGGTAAACAGGCACTACACTAAATGGGAGCTTAAAAGAAATTTTTCCAAGAATGAAGTACACAGATTTTAGAACTATGCTATGCTGCTCAGAAGTCTTTCTTTACTGCTTCTGTTTCTTAGCATTAAGATAAATGAGACTTCTGGGCACTTATTTCACATAGTTAAAATACTTATTTTTATCACTGTGTCACAGCACACAACCAAAAGATCTCCAACAGCTAGGGCATTAGAAACTAGCTATATTTCACATGGCTGGCTAATAAATTTAAATGACAATTATGAATATAAGTTTTAATCCTTATCCTTAATTAAGAATTATTTTACCCTGGAACCGTAACCAAAGATAATCAAAACTTTAGTCTCTATAGGAGAGATATAGAAGATAAGTTAAACCAAATGGTCATACAGAATAACTTTCTTCCACTGGAAAAGTAGTTTATAAAAGTAGTTTTTTTCCCTTAATCTGTATTTAAGTCTTAAATTGGGAAGTATAGCAGTTCTCAAAACTTAGTTGTATACTGTATCACCTACAGATACTGTAAAAACACATACATCCACACTTTATTTCCTATGGAGTAGACATTGTGATTGACTTCATAATATCCATTCCATCCTATATGAATAGTCTGGCTATTTGTGGTAATTCTATACCCTTCAAAGACAGACAGGCCCAAGCCAATTTGGCCCAGTGAGACACAAGAAGTAATTTGCTTGGTTTTGGCTTCTGGGAAAGAGAGGTCCTTCTCTCTCTGTTCTCCTGATAGATACAAATAAGGACAAATGTTGCATTATTTATAGAAGGCACCCACCCTAGGTCCTTGATAAGAACTAACCTAAGGCCCATGCTGACACACTGAGGAGGGCCAAGCTAATTATAGAAAATCAGAGACAAAACTTTTTGTCATGTAAATTTTCTTCCTGCTTAAGCTAGTATGAATGAGTCAGATTTAAGTTACTCACAGCCAAAAGCACCTTGACTTTTGAAAAAGCTCCACTGCTCATGGTATACTAGGGTTGAAAGCCATTGGACTAGAGAAGCAATAACCTGAAATTCAAAAGGAATTAAACAAAGTGGAGTGATGTGAAGAACTGGAAAGGAAAAGTGAAAATAAGAATCAAAACCTAATCTACAAGACAAACTCCTAATCATAAAAATGTAAGCACAATTCTCAAAATATGAACAGTTTATAGTTCTTTCTCTGCATCCTCCTTCTGCAGTAATTATCATAGTACCAGGCATATGAATGCTGTTTAATAACTATAACAAACCTAAAACATTGAGTCCAAAGACTTACATTAGCCTCAAAAACAATGTTTCCCCTGCCTTCAAATCTATTTCAATATAGAAAATAAGACCAAAAAGTTGTTAAAATCAGTTCAACATGAAGGAATGTCAAGTTAAAAACGCTGTAGACTTGTTGGTACCATAGGAAAGCTAATAAGCTAATTATTAAACCAGAATCCTAGTTACACATTTTTGTTAGGAATAATCACTTTTCAAGTGAATGGCCCCATTAAAAAAAAAAAAAAAAAAGGAATAATCACCCGTTGATTTTATATGAAGTGTTCTGCTTTAAGGTCAACAGAGAAACAGAATTAAATGAAAATATGCTTTAATTTCTACAGTGCTCTTAAATGGCTCAATTACATGGCTCTGAAATAACTCAGTTACAGAAAACTTAAGTGAAACCTATAATCAAATCATAAAAGCATTAGTTTAATGAACTGTTCTAAATAAGCGTCTATAAGCAAATCCTAATTTATGAAGTATCTAAAAGTTATAACTTTATTTGAAAAGTTTCCCATAGTTTTCATTAGACCTAGTATTTTGGGGTGTGGTACAAAAAAACCTTTCAAAGGTATTGGCTAATTTTGAAAAATACAGCATCTTCCATTAGAACATAAAGATAAATCTAAAGCTGGATTTATGGTTTTGCTTGCAAAATGGTAATCAATTTACAATATGGCATATTTGCTAGAATTTTAAATTTATTTCAATTAAAAAGTTGGTAATTTGGTCATGTTTATAAAGGCATGTGACTTCACTGATCTTCAGTTATGACTAACATAACTATGGTAAACAGAATCCCTCCTAAATAAATGTTCCTATTCATTATAAAAAAGCATTTATTAAGTACTCATGGTACTTCATGAAAAACCATATAAGGATAATGAAACAGAGATAGGAACTTCCTTTGAACAACTCATAATTAAAGACAGTAACAAATAGTAAATAAGTATCTAGACTTAATAAATTATTTATGTTATATACAAACAATAGGGGCTTCTGTCAAAATGAGTAAAAGTTCATAGAGGTTAGGCAAATCACTAACTTACTCACTAGGGCAATGATATGCATATCAACTAGGCATTTTGACCTACAGTAAGTAATGCAAGTGAAAAGTAAAAGGCAAAAGCCTTGAAATTTAATTCTACTTTTAAGATACTTAAACGAATCCACACATATTGTTTTATTAACACATTAACTGCCATGTGAGTTGTATTTAACTCATGCTAGTTTTGAGCCCGGGGGCCTCATGAAGCAAAACCTGGGCAAAACCCTGCAGTTGGTTTTGAAAATCTTACTTGTTGATGTTCTTATTGTTAACAATAGAATTAACATTGACAAATTAATTCTAAAAACGTGGACTAAATGAATAGAAGTCAATAAATTTCGTTTTTCATTAAATTAGAAAGGATCATTTTGTTTTCAAAGTTTTTATTCTATCTTCGTAATAAAACACTGTGGCCCCAAAGAAAAATTGTTCTTCCTAGTGTGTCAGCCAATGTGTAAATCATATTCTATCTGCTATGTGAAATAAGAACACTCTTTGCTCACTTATTTTGCCAACAATATACTTTTTTCAAGGGACAAAGTCTTGCTCAGTCACCCAGGCATGATCACAGCTCACTGCAACCTCAAACTCCTGCACTCAAGCAACCCTCCTGCCTCAGACTCCCCTGTAGCTGGGACTACATGCCTACGTGCCACCACACCTGGCTAATTTTTTGTAGAGACAGGGTCTCGTCATGTTGCCCAGACTTGAACTCCTGGCCTCAAGTGATTCTCCCGCCTCGGTCTCCCAAAGTGCTAGGATTACAGGTGTGGGCCACTGTGCCTGGCCTAATACTTGAAAGTAAAATATCAACCTAACACTCGACCAGACTTTTCTGCTATATGTATAAATAAAACACGTGGGCACTCTTTAGTTTAACCTTTTTAGAATAAAATTTTCCTAAACTGTTTCATAGGTTCACAAGAATTAATACAGTTTACCACTGTTTATATTTATGAACCAATGTCTGGTAGGTAATAAGTGCTCAATAAATACCTATCAAGAAACAAATTGAAACAAAACCTGATTACATCTTTGTGACAGAAACTGCTACCACTCCAAATCTACTTACCCTCTGTGTCAGACCCAATTTTTATCTGAACAGATGAACAACTAGAATAAAGCCCACATTTCTCAGCTTCTTGAGTTGGCCATCTCACAGGGTTTTGACCAATGGGACATATAAGTGTCCTGTATGACTTCTGGGATATGTTCTAAAAGAGAAGAAGAAGGCCCTTCACCCTTTCTTATTCCTGCTAGGTAGAATGTTGGAGCATGAACTGATAGTTTGAACCATAAAATAAAATCACGTGTTTAAGGACAGTGGACTAATAAAATCAGAGCCTAGGCCCCTAATGTCATTGTGGAGCCTTCATAGCAACCCTAGATTTTCACCATACCTCTAGACTTTCACCATAATAGCGAACAAATTTCTTTCTTTTTAAATAATTGTTGTTTTGGGTTTCCTGTCACTCGGGAAATTCTAATTTTAATTAACATTCACACAAAGTACAAACAGTCTCTACATTCGTGTAAAAATCTTAAATACATTTAAAACATTAGTGGAAACAACACAGGCTATTACAGTCAACAGAACTTGTTCAAATATCAGCTCCATTACTTAGCTTTAAGATCTTGGGCAGATTACATAGCCTCATTGAACATCACTCTCCACAAGTATAAAATGGTAGAAAAATACTTCTTAGAATTATTGTGAAGATTAAATATGACAAAGGGGGGGAAGAGGAAGCAAAAAGAAAACAAATACCAGCAAAGAGAGCTTAAAAATATTAGATGGGAAAGGGAAATAAAAATGGTATTTTTAAAACCTAAAAATAATGCAGAAAGCAGTTAATTCAAATATGCTCTGTTTCCAGGGACATTAAAAAAAAAAAAATCCAAAAGCAAAATCAAATATGCCCTGCTATCTCATCTTTTATAACATACAACATTTACAAAATGAGGGTGTTGTACTACATGATATCTAAGCATTCTTCCAGTTCTAAAATTGTATCACAAAATGTTATGCTGCAAATATCTATTCTAGCAAGTTTTCTTAAGAACCTTCAGCTCCATGACACTTCGAGAAAAAATAACACACTCCAACACATACTTTGATAAAAGCCAGGATTCTACATGATAAGCCTTAATCATCTTAAGTATATAACACTGTGCTGACTCTGCAAAATGTTCTGTGATCTCTAGCATCTTTTGTGTGCACTCTCAGAGTTGCAATTTCTAAGAATTAAGGCCTCTGATGATGCTCACAACTTACAAATAAGAGTTACCCTAAAGACTAAAAATCTTCTAATTGCTCCCAGGTTCCAGATTTCACATGGCTTCCTTTAATTAATTGCTTTAATTAATTAACTTCATTATTCTTTCTTCACTTTAGTGGTGCAGCATAGTTTCAGTCAGATAGGCTAGGATAAGCTGAAGTAATGAACCCAAAAAATCTGTAGCTTAAAACAACAAAGATTTATTTCTCACTCACTTTATGTATCTATAATGGGCTGGTGAAGAGCTCTGCTCCATAGAATCATCCTCTACTGGAACTCAGGCTTATCTCAAACACTGCTAGTTGCAGCCACAGAAAGAAAAGAGAGTTCTGGAAGGTCTCATACTGGCAAACTGGCAATTAAATGATTGGCCTGGAAGTGACATACTCACTTCCATTCACAACTCTTTGGTCAGAATTGTTCACACAGCCCAATGACAAAGGGGTCAGGAAGTGCCAGATGGCGGAGAGCCAAAAACAATTACTAAGCACTATAAATTGACTACCCCAAGGCCCTGTCCAATGACACATATGAAAGAGGTTAAATAAATGTTTTTAGTGATATAGATTTGAGAAATTATTAATTCTAATAGTTATATGATCACTTAATAAAATTAGGACTTGAAACTTCACTGAATTCACAAACATAAACTACCAGATTCCAGGGGAATCTATGTCAAATGCTTGGAGTCAATAAAGAATTGATATGTATGTATCTCTATATATTGGTATCTACATAGACACAGATACATACATACACACATAAATATATTCGCCTAAGGACCTAGTACATTTCTAGGGAAACAGACATGGCAATGCCAGCCCCAATTTGAGGCTTTTTAAAAAAGCCATTTATTTATCCCTAATGTTAGTTTCTGATGCCACAATTAATTAGAAACAATTTTTTTTAAAAAGCTCTGAAATGGGCCAAAAAGTTAGCAAGGGCACACACTCAAATGCCCACATAGGTTACAGGTAAAGAAAGTGAGTGAAATGAGACATTAAGAAATGGTGAGAACTGGACAATTTACGGCCCAAGCAATCTTTATCCAGTACTAACCATGGCCAACTTTTGTCATGTTGGAATTCAAGCCAGTGTTATCAGATGCTCTGAAATGTGAAAAGAAGCTAAGAACCAAGATTAAGTGAAATCTCTGGAAGTTTTAGGTTCTTCTCTTCTTTCCTGGGTATCCTGAAATTATACCATAATATGCTACAATGTGAGCATAATTAACATTAATGGTCATGAATGCTTGGTAGTTCCTTCCAATTTGTAAATTCACATCCTTTTTTTGATAAATTTTCTTGAAATATTTGTTTGAATTACTTCTCAATTTTGTTTCTGGAAATCCTAATATTTGAGAGTTGGAATACTCAGACTGACAAGTTTACTTTTCTTGCCCATATTTCACATTTTTGGACTTTTAAATTCTAGTTCCCCAACCACTCCTGTCACTGCCCAACAGGCTCATGAGCAAAGTGGCCACGGTGGCAGGGATGGAGGTTATACCTGGGCTCAGCAACATGATTTCCACTTGCTAAGGCCAATTTGGTTATGGCTGCTGCTGAGAGTGCTCAATCTGGCAGCAGAGACCAACACTTAGCCCCTGAGATGGCACCATTCCCTGGGGTGATTAGCCTGCTACCTGATGGCAGGTTGAGTACATTGGACTACTTTGGGCAGGATTTGTCCTTACTGGAATAGATACTTCACAGCAGATGAAGAGCAGCAACAGGCTCACGCTCATGGAATTCAATGGTCTTACCATGTTTCTTAGCATCCTGAAGCAGTTGGCTTCTTAGAACAGTGAAATGACCTTTTGAAGATTCAGTTACAGTACTTGCTAGCTGGCAACACCTTATGGGGCTGGGGCAAGGTTCTCCAGGAGACACTATATGCTCTGAACCAGTGTCCAATATATGGTGCTGCTTCTCCCATAGCCAGGATTCACAGGTCCAGGAATCAAGGGTTGGAAATATGAGTGACACTACTTATTATTACCCCCAGTGACCCACTAACAAAATTTTTGCTTCTTGTATCTGTGAGCTTATGCTCTGCTGGCCTAGAAGTCTTAGTTCCAAAGGGAGGAATGCTTCCATCAGGACACACAACAATGATTCCACTGAACTAGAAGTTAAGATTGCTACCTGGCCACTTTGGACTCCTCATGCCTCTGAATCAACAGGCAAAGAAGGGAGATACTGTGCTGCCTGGTGTGATTGATCCTGACCACCAAGGTGAAATTTGGACTGCTACTCCACAATGGAGGAAAGGAAAAGTATGTCTGGAATACAGGAGATCCCCTAGGGCATCTCTTAGTGACACCATGCCCAGTGATCAAAGTCCATGGAAAACTACAAGAACCCAATTTAGGCAGTACTACTAATGGCGTGTCAGGAATGAAGGTCTGAGATACCTCCACCAGACAAAGAACCATGACTACCTGAAGTGTTTGCTGAAGGCAAAGGGAGTACAGAATGGGTAGTGAAGAAGGTAGTTATGACTAACAAAGAGTATTTAAGTTGCAGAATATCCAGGAGAAGAGCAACCACCACCCAAGTGCTCTGCATCCTGTTTAGGGAAAAGGGTTAGTGTATTTTCAGTTGTACGCAGGATAGTTTTATTGTGTTAGGTAGAAGTATGACCTTGTTATATTTATCTGGAGATTAAATATGGTTTAAGGAGATACATATGGGTGCCAAGTTGAAAAGGGGTGGACTTCTGATAGTTAATTTTATGTGTCAACTTGGAGAGTGTTTTTGGATAAAATTAAAATTTAAATCAATGAACTGTGAGTAAGCAGATTGCCCACCATAATGTGGGTGGGTCTCATCCAATCAGTTGAAGGCCTGAATAGACCAAAAAGACTGGCCTCCCCAGCCAACTGCCTTCAGAGTTCATCTGTATCACCGGCTCTCCTGGGTCTCTCCATATATTTCCTACTGGGTCCTGTTTCTCTGGAGAACATACACATGGATTTTTAATTTATGTTATTGTTATCACCTTCTCATTCAGTTTCTTATATTTTTTGCTATGTATTATGCATACATCTAATGAGTTGCTTACAGTTGTTGCATAATAGTCTACGTGTGTATGAGTTGAATTATATCCCTCAAAAAGATACGCTGAGGTACTAACTTCTGATACCTGTGAATGTGACCTTATTTGGAAACGGTCTTTGTGGATGCAATCAAGTTGAGGTTATTAGGGTGGGCCCTAATCCAACAGGACTAATGTCTTTACAAAAAGAGGAAATGCCATGTGAATAAGGAGACAAAAGAAGAATGCCATGTGACAACAAAGGTAGAGATTAGAGTGATGCAGCTACAAACCAAGGAATGCCAAGGATTAACAGCCACCACCATAACCTAGGCAAGGAAGGATTCTACCCAGATTCTCACAAGAAGCAAGGTGCTCCTACCTTGATTTTGGACAGAAGTGTAAAAGAATTCCTCACATACTTCTAGAACTGTGAGAGAATAAATTTCTGTTGTTTTAAGCTCTCAGTTTGTGGTACTTTGTTAATGGCAGCACTAGGAAACAGTACAATGTGACACTCACAAATTTTATATATCTACACTCACATTGATATATGGGACAAGCACATCACCTCCAACCTTCTGCCACTACAAATAATATGGCAGTGAATATCCATGCACATATCCCCTTATGTAACTCTTACAAATAGCTTGAGATGTGCCTAAAAATGAAATTACTGGGCCATAGGGCATTCACATACTTAAGAACTGCTCTACTGAGCTCCAGAATGGCTGCAGAGTCTATACTCCTATGAACACTTGGCATTATTCAGTGTAGGGATTTTAGAAAGTCCACAAATGGTTTGATATTCCTCCCTTCAAGAGTTGAAGCCATATTACCCTTCCCTTAAGTATTGGCTGGACTTAGTAAATTGCTTCTAATGAAGAGGAAGTGACAGTATGCAATCTGGAAGGGTAGGTCATAAAAGGCACAGTAGCTTCCTGTTTGCTCTCTCTTGGATCACCTGTTCTGGGGAAAGCCACGTGCCGTGACTCCAGAAGCAGCCTTATGGATCTACTCAAGCAGCCTTGTGGACAGGTACATGCAGCAGGGAACTGAGACCTTCTGCAAACAATCAGCAAGAAACTGAGGCCTCTTGCCAACATCTATGTGAAAAAGCCATCCTGAAAGCAGATATTTTAGCCCCTGTCAACCCTCAAATAACTGTAGCCCTGGCTGACAGTTTGACTGCAACCTAATGAGACTCTGAGAGAATCACCCAGCTAAGCCACTACCAGATTCTTAACCCTCAGCATCTATGAGATAATAAATAAATGCCTGCCCTGTTTTATGATGTTAAATTTTGGGGTAATCTGTATGGTAACTAAATGCATTCAGTTTTCTTTTGTTTATTTTTGTTTTGTTTTGAGACAATGTCTTGCTCTGTTGCCCAGGCTAGAGTATACGGTGTGATCATAGCTCACTGCAACCTCAAATTCCTGGGCTCAAGCATCCTCCTGCCTCAGCTTCCTGAGAACTATAGGGGATGCCACCATACCTGGCTAATTTTTTTTTAATTTTTATTTTTTTACAGATGAGGTCTCACTATGTTGCACAGGCTGGTCTTGAACTCCTGGCCTCAAGCAATTCTCCCGTCTCAGCCTCCCAAAGTGCTGGGATTACAAGCATAAGCCACCATGTCCCACCAATTTTCTTCTTGTTCTTTCCCCCAAACTCATAGGTATAAAGTGAGATCCCATTGTTTTAATTTACATTTTTTCTGACAACTAATGATTTGAGTGTGTCTTCATAGGTATATCAGCTTTGAGGTTCTCCTTTTATAAACTGCCTATTTAGAACCTTTGCATATTTTTTTCATTTTAATTTTTAGAGACAGGGTCTTGCTCTGTTGTCCAGGCTGGAGTGTAGTGGCGCAATCACAGCTCACTGTAACCTTGAACTCCTGGGCTCAAGCGAGCCTCCTGACTCAGCCTCCAGAGTAACTGGGATTACAGGCACACACTATCATTCCTAGCTAATTTTTTTATTTTTAGTAGAGACAGGATCTCACTATGTTTCCCAGGCTGGTCTCAAAACTCCTGGCCTCAAGCAATCCTCCCATTTCTGCCTCCCAAATTCTGGGATTACAGGCATGAGCCACCATGCCTGGCCCCTTTGTGTATTTTTATATTGGGGAGGCTGTCTTTTCCTTCTTGATTTTCAGGAGTTCCTTGAATCTTCTAGATGTTAAATCCCTTGTTAGATTTTACATTTTGAAAATAGTTTGTCCCATTCTATCATAATGTCCCTTCAATGCACAGCACTCTTTAATTCTGAAGTAAACAAATTCATTCCACTTTTTGACACAAGCAATGTGTTTTTGAAATTTTATATACAAAGTCCTTCCCTACTACTGTGTTATAGAGATAATCTGTCAATATTTCCTTCTATTACTTTAAACCTTCTACATTTCATATTTACTTTGATATTTTTAATTTCTAAGACATCACTTTTATTCTGATGTTCCTCCAGTTCTGGTTTCACAATAACCTGTAGGCTTCTTTTAGCCCTCTGAATCTAAGCGTTTCTTTCAAATTTTCTTCTTCCCTGTACCATTTCTGCTTCTTCTAACTTACTTGCTTCCCTCTTTCGTGTTAGTTTTCCTCAATTGTCTGGTAATATCCAGCTGTCCATTCACATATCAGAGTACTAAATGATGTTTAGAAATCCTGTGTGGAGTTATGACTGGTAGGCTTTAGCGTAGAGCAGCTGTTCTCAAAGCGTGGTCTGGGAATCTCTCACAGTCATCAAAGGATGACTTTCACAGAGTATTAAGTCAAAACTATTTTAATTATTAACAGACATTAAGACATTATATGTTTTATTCATGCTCATTTTCTTAAGAGTATACAGTAGAGTTTTCCAGAGGCTATACACACGATGTGGGATGTCACAACAGAGCAAATACAGAACCAGATATTAAAATTCAGTCAATTTCTGTTAAGCTGGACATGAGATTCACAAAAATATAAAACAATGCTACTCCAAATTTTGGAAAACTTTTGGAAAATAATTATTTTTCATAAAAAGTGTATCATCTAACATATATAATAGATTTATTACTATTGTTTTAAAAGGAATATTTAGTGTTTTTGTTTTTATAATTCAGTATAAATACTGATAGCTATAACCCACATTAAAAAAAAAAAGCTGAGCCGGGCGTGGTAGCTTGCGCCTGTAATTCCAGTGACTCAGGAGGCTGAGTCAGGAGGATCGCTTGCAGCTAGGAGTTTGAGATCAGCCTGGGCAAGATAGAGAGATCCTGTCTCTACAAAAAAATAAGAAAAATTAGCAGGCATGGTGGTGCATACTTGTAGTCCCAGCTACTCAGGAGGCTGAGGCAGGAGGACTGCTTGAGCCCAGGCGTTCAAGGCTACAATGAGCTATGATTATGCCACTGCACTCCAGTCTGGGAGAGCGAACCCCATCTCTATAAATATTAAAAAAAAAAAAAGCTACTGGGGGTCCTCAATAACTTTAAAGCAGTTAAAGGTCTTGAAATCAAAAAGTTTGAGAACTGCTATTGTACAGTAATAAAATGGGGACATAGTAAGTTTCAGTGTCAGTACTGGTAAGTCTGTGGCTTTATTTTTAGACAGGTTAGTTTTCCCAGAGAGTACTCTTCTAATCTCTTCCTTGGAAGGCATAAATCTAGAAGCTAGTACTCAAGGAGGCAAAGAGGGTTAAGGCACTGGGATTCTCAACTTTTCATATGCAGACTTCCCATTTCATTACCATTTTAGGTTTGAAGGCCCGCCCTCATCTGTATCTGGTACATCCTCTGCCATAATAAGCCTCAGCTTTCTGCCTTGATGGTAAAGAGGCAAATACCTGGTTGCACAAGATGCAGGAAGGGAGCTAGAAGTCTAATTGCCCTTTTTAAAGTCTTACAACCAGTACTCTGGGTTTTATCCTTGGCCTACATCCAGCCTTTAAAGGTACTTGTGCCTCTAATTCCTTAGTTTTTCTGGTGTTCTTCAGCATGATTTGGCTTGTTTCTTATAGCTTCCATTTCTGCCTGCTTAGTTTCAACTTTATTGGGTACACTAAGATAGCTGCCACCCATTCATTCACTTTTCAGTTTCCAAATTGTTTATTTCTTTTGTCCCTCTTCCCCATTTCTTTTCCCTGTTCTTGTGGGGTTATGCCTTAAAACTATTTTACTGTAACATCATGGTGTTCCAAGTAGAAACAAAGATAAACGTGTTCAACTTACCCCACTTTCATCCCTTTAATCTGCGTCCCTTTGCTTTGAGTATACCTATTGTAAGTTGCAATTAAATTATTTTTAAAAAACATGTAACTTTTAAGTACATACATTTAAGCCATTAATTGTGACTGATTATATTTCTATTTTGTTTTGTTACATTTACCCTGAATTTTCTTTACTTCCTACTCCCCCTTTTCCTGTCTTTTTCTCATGCTTTAACTGTCAGCATTTAGTACCTGGGTATAAAGGACTCTTCTAAAAAAAAAAATTTCAGTCATTTTACAAATAATTTACAGAAGAATAAAGGGATAGTGCAAGACAACTTTTTTGGAGATTTTAGTAAGAAATTAAATGTAGCAAACCTCTTTGTACCAAATAAATTTTGATACACACAAACATTGTAAAAGATGAAAGAACAATGTCATGGTACCTTTTTTCTTTTTAAGCAAAAAGAGATGGTTCCAGTCTGTGTTGTAAAATATTCCTCTTGAATGACTAACTGGATAAAAATACTGTATGTTCTTTTTGTCCTTACAAATATATTGTGCATTCATCAGAATTATCTTGCGCATTCATCAATTCTTAAGTTTGAGAAAATTCATATAGGATATGATCATCTGAAAAATCATAGTCTGAGTTTACACTTATATGATCATTTTCATTATCATTATTAGAGTCTAGAGCAGCAATATCTAACAGAACTTTCTACAATGATGAAAATGTTCTATATCTGCGCAGTCCAACATGGTAGCTAACCACAGCAAAATATTCCCTCTACATAACCCTGTAAAAGTGGTTAGTGTGACTGAGGAATGAAATTTTAAATTTTATTTATTTTAATTAATTTAAATACAAATAGTCAGATATGGCAAGTGGCTACCATACTGGACAACTCAGATCTGGAGTGCCAATTCTCTCTTGGCACTCATCTTCTGATTTATACGTCTTCCAAATTTTTTATACCTTTTTGAAGGAGGATGTAGTATTTGAGCAATACAATGAGAAAACTGAAAAATGACTATTTAACTATTGCATCTTCCTTCTACAAGAATCTATCATTCTTTATTATTTTAGTCTTTTTTGGCAAAGTATGAAATACTGGTAATAATGAAATTCCTACAGTTAAATAGCAAAATATTTCAATATACAGGAAAAGTAAGATTCTTAGGATCCCAAAATGTACCTTAGGTTTATAAAAAAGGGTCTAATGGACCCATATGGTAACTGCAAGATAGAATGATTTTTTAAAAATAATTTTCTCTTTGTTCTTTGGAAGATGTCTAAGAAAGAATGAAAGTCACAAAACATCAACCCTTATAAGTAGTTAGAACTGCTCAAAAAAGAAAATCAAAAATTAAAATTACTCCAACTGACCCTGATGGTATACCAAGGGTTAAGGTTTCTTCATTCCCTTATTTCAGTTCTGCTGCCCTGGAAGATATATAGTTTATTTCTATTCTTTTTGTGGTTACTGTTAAGTTACAAAAGAGCAGCAGCAGCAAACATGTATTGAGTACTTGCATGCACTAAGCAGTATTCTAATGGCTTTATAACTTATTTCACTTAATCCTCCCAACACTATGAGAAGGTATTATTGTCATCCCCATTTACAGATAAGGAAATTAAGGCACAGGAAGGTAAGTAACTCCGTAATGTCACACAGCTAGTAAGGGATAAGCTAGTATTTCATTCAGGTAGTTTAGCTGCAGAGCCACAAAAATAGCTATTTATTTTTGATATCCTAATTGCTGAGATACCAACTGGTAACTCTATACACTTACTGTGAACAAGACAGTATCATTCTTGATTCAATGAACTCCATTTCCTTGTTATTGTCTAGAATTTTGGTTCTACCTTTAAAAATATTATATATATTTACAATCAATAGTCAACTTGATTCATCAACATATTTTACCAACTCTTTGCTTGCCACTGTATTCTTTTATCCAGTTCCTCCTTGCCTTTACTTTACTACTCTTCCTGCTGAAGTACATCCTTTGGTAAACTTTTATAAACAAGGAACTTTCAGTTTTGTATACGTCCTTCATCTTGGTCCTCATTCTTGCCGACAGCTAGTAGTTTAAAGGAGTAGTTTAAAGGAGCACAGAAGTCAACGTAAACCGTTATATTCCCTCTACATTTTGAGGAAAGAGGATTCCACTTCTTCTGGATGTTATTGTTCTGATAAATAAGTTGTTAATTTAACTGATGTTTTGGTATAAGAGGTACTGTGGCTTTTTTCATCATTATAAAGAACTCTACGTTTCATGATCTGCAATTTCACTATTGAGCACCTAGAAGTAGATTTTTCAAATTTATCCTGGTAACCAATTGTTCAGCAATGTGCAATTTCTATGTGAACACTTAGTTCACTTTGAAACTTATTTCAATATGAAAACTTCAATTTTAAAAAACTTTTAACCATTATCTCATTAAATATTGTTTCTCACTACTCTATCTCTCCTTCTAAAATTTCTTTTGGACATTGCACTTATGTCTGAATCTCTCAATCTATCTTCTTTTAATATCTTTTCTCCATTTTTTCACTTCTCTCTTGCTACATTCTGGGTGAATTCCCTAATATTATATTCCAAATCACTAATTCTTCATTGACTATGTTCAGTCTAGTACATCTCATGATATGACTAGTTTAAAGATTGCTAGTGTTCTCTTTCTATATCCATGTGTAATTTACATCTACTTACTTTTGGTTCTCTTTTATGGTTATTATTTCTTCCTTTATATCCTTGAGGATCTTAAACATATACTTTAAAATTGTTCTGTTATTTATACTTCATAGACTAAGGAGTCACTTGAATGAGAATATCAATTATCTCCCCACTCCTGCACAGAAGAAAACATGTTATAAACATTGTATCATGATCCCCTTTTTTCCTACTAAGCAATAAATCTTGGAGGTATTTCTGTATCAGTACACAGAAAGTATTTTCTTTTCTTTTTAATGAAGGTGTTGACTTTTTTTTTTTTAAGGGTTAGTTTTTTCTTGTATATTTTTGAATTTTTGTTTGGAGAGTCATTATAACTCAAAGTTGTGTGTGTCTGTATACTCACCTCACTAACAATTGTTCATTTGCTGCCACCTCCCAACCCAGAATGAGGTTTCATAATTGCTGCAGCTATTTCCTCCTGAAGATCCAGCCACTAGGTTATAGGCAGGTAGGCCCAACTCTTATATAGGAGGCTTTCACTGCTTCCTTACACCACTGTGGACGTGCAATTTATATAAGCCATATCCCTAAGCAGTGGTCACACATTTTTTTCCAGTTCCTTTCTGACTCAGCCCCCTAGTTTCTTGCATAGTAAACACAAGTTCTGTACCTCCCTTTCCCAACCTGTCCACCAATATACAGTAGTTTCGGTCTCTATCCTGTGGGAAATGACCTCTCAGGGGCAGCTGCCTGCTTCCAAACCAGATTCTGATAGACTCACATATTTAGTTCCTACTTAACACTTTGCCTTTTGTTCTTTTAAGTCCAGAGATGTTTGTCTTTGTTTTGTTCTTTTGGTTTTGAGTAGGTACTATTTTACCTTTTTTTCTTTTTTGAATGAAAAGTCTCCCTCCCAATCTTTTTATTTGCTCAGTTCCTCTCCCCTTTCCCCTAGGTAACTCTTGTTATGTTTTCCTTGTACATCCTTTCCAAGTTTATGAACATACAAAAATATATGCATATAAATTATTTAGCCCCAGAAGTTTTCTTAAATTTTTCTTATAGCTGCATGGTATTCCATTATATGGTTTTTCCATCATTTCTTTGACCAATCCCCTACTGATGGACATCTAGGTTGTTTCCAACTTTCTGCTATCAAAAACCAGGCTACAAAATAATTCAGTGTATGTGTCATAAGTACAATAAGATAAATTTCAGGAAATACAACGTGCTGGGTCAAATAGCAAATACATTTTTACTCTGGTAGATATTGCTCAATTGCCATCCACAGGGGTTATCTCAATTTTGTATACTCAACAGCAACGTATGAGCACCTTTTCCCCCAAAGCCCCACAACCAATAAAATATGTTGTTCAACTTTTATGTTCTTGCCTAATAGGTGAACTAAATCATTATAGTTTTAATTTCTATTGCTGTGAATGACACTGGCAACTTCTCATATACTTAAAAGCCATTTACATTTAATTTTCTGTGAATTATCTATTCATATCTTTGCACACTTTTTATGGAGCTGCAAGGTCTTTTTCTTATCAGGTCTCCAAGAGCTCCTTATATGCATTAGGTTAAGAAGACTGCCCTTTGTCTGGAATATGAATTGCAAATAAGGTCGGTTAGTTTCTAATTGAAAGTAAGTTTTAGTTGTAATTAAGTTTTGCTAGTTTTGCTGACACTCTACACCCACTGAAAAACTCCTTTTTCCCCCTTCCCCTAGCTACCACCATTCCACTTTCTATTTCTTAAGAGTTTGACTACTTTAGATACCTGATATAAGTGGAATAATGCAGTATTTGTCTTTCTGTGACTAGCTTATTTTACTCAGTATAACATCAAGTTTCATCCATGGTATTATCACATGACAATTTCCTTCTTTTTTAAGGCTGAATAATATTCCACTGTATTTATATACCTCATTGTCTGCATCCATTCAGAGAGTGCTTTTTTAATGTAATAAAATTTATCTATTGTTTTATGACTTCTGGATTGAGTCAGTTTAAGAGGCCTTCTCCACACCACGATTATAAAAAGACTTCTTCCATGTTTCCTTCTAGTACTTTCACAGCTTTATTTTTCACTGATCCATCTGGAACTTGTGTGAAAAAGATCCAGTTTCTTTTTTTATTTTTTCCAGTTTTCCTGGCTATTCTTCCTCATTTTTCCTTAAGAATTTTAGAATCAGCATGCCCAGTGTTTCAAATTAATTTATTAAACTACCTTAGTGAGAACTGGTATCTTTATGCTATTCTTCCTATCCAAAAAACATGGTGCTTTTTCATTTGTTCAAGGCTTGTTTTGTGTCTTTCAATTAAATAATTCCTACTACTAATGTGTTTCCATTTCTCCTTGTATTTTCTGTAATTTCTGCTTAACCAAGGTTGCTGCTATGTTATTTGACATACAGGTATTCACAGCTGTTAAACTTTCATTGCACTCTTTAAGAAATAAGTACCATTCTTTATTGCTTTTTAGTATGAACTCCACCTGGTATAAGATCATGACACTCCTAACTTCTTTTGGTTTGCATTTGTATCTTATACCTTTGGCCATCTGTTACTTAACAAAACATCAACCTTTCACAATCACTGTTTTAAGTGTGTACCTTGTATAAGCCACAGAGTTGGTTTTGCTTTGATTGTAATCAGAAAATATTTTTCTTCCAAAGGTGAGTTAAGCCCATTAATATTTTTTGATAAGAAAGGCATGTTTGAGGCCAGGTGTGGGGGCTCACACCTGTAATCCCAGCACTCTGGGAGGCTGAGGAGGGAGGATCACTTGAGGCTAGGAGTTTGAGAACAGCCTGAGCAACACAATGAGACCCCATCTCTACAAAAAACAAAAAAAAAATTAGCCCACCCACCTGTAGTCTCAACTACTCAGCAGGCTGAGCCAGGAGGATCACTTGAGTTCAGGAGTCTGAAGTTACAGTGACCTATGATGACACCACTGCACTCTAGCTCAGGCAACAGAGTGAGACCCTGTCTTAACAAAAAAAGAAAATAAAAAGAAGGGCATGTTTGGTCTTAGGACTGCCACGTTTTGTTATGTGTGTGGTTGTATGTAAATATTCTTTCACTAGGTGAAGTTTTATTTTTGATGGGTTTGTAATTCTTTTAATATTTAGGAAGGCTTGTATTCTCGTTCTAGTGATTACCTTTATAATTTAACAGAATTTCCCTAAATTTCTCTTTAGATAATACGTATTAGGTCTTCAATATGAACAATGTTAAAATTAGCATGTCTCCTCTTCCTCCCACTATCTGATTTAATCAATAGTATCTAATTAACAGCATTATCTTTAGTGTTTCCTTTAAAGTGTTAAACGTTTATATTTCTATTACTTGACTTCTGATCTTTAAATATCTTTTTGACTACCAGTTATTACAATGGGGCAATTGATAAACTTATCCTACCACCTTCCTTCTCTCAAATTTTATTAGTTTTATCATTTCTACATCATCAGGGTATATAACATCATGTTCTATCATTATGATCTCCACATTTTAGTCTTTAGGTCTATAAACATACATACATGTATTTTCAATGCTTATCACCAACCCTTTCCCCACATGTCTCTCTGTTGGCTGAAGTTTACACTCTAGCAGTGTCCTCAAGAAGGGCTCATATAAACAATACTCTCTGAGTTCTGTTTGTTCCCTTTATATTTGAAGAACAGTGTGACTGGATCTGAAATCTTTGGCCCCCACTTTACTTTTTTATCTTATAAATGTTACTTTACTGGTGTAGTATGTTGTGGAGAAATCTAATGCCAGCCTGATTTCAATGCCTTATAAATGACATTGTGGGGGTGCCAGGGGAGGATTAGGAGGGTATCTGGCTATCCAAAGGAATCTTTATCTTTATGACCACTCCGGTCAGTTTTCCCTGGCACAGGTGCTCTTTCAATATGTAAATTTCAACTCAGTTTTTCTTCAACTGTATTTTTAACCATTTGTTCTGCTATATTGCTTCAGTTTTCTTCTATAGGAGTTTGAATTTTAAGTGTGTTGGATCTACTCTGTTTTCTATCATTTTCTAAAACTTTAAAAATCTTCATTTCTACTTCTTATCCCTATATCCCTTCTTGTGTTTGCCTCACATCTGGCCTGCTCCTTGTGCTCCTTCTAATTTCATCTGTATTTCTCTGAGTTTTTGCTCTTCTTCAACTTCTTTTTCAAGTTCTCTCAACTCACATTTCATCTCCTCCTGTTGCCTTGCCATTTCTTCCCTGAGTTCCTGCATTTCTGCTTTGTGACCTCCTTTTGTAGAGTAACTTTTACAGCTTTATCTAAATCTAAAAAAATATATGGTGAAATGCTGGGTCACAATTTTCACCTGCTCTGTAGAAATGTTTTTCTAACGTTGCTTCACAGTCCAAAGACTCTCTCCTCCTTTGATTCCATAAAGAGTTCAGAGAAAAACTGGTTCCCACACATGAGGCTCTGTGTGTACATGTGTGGTTTTGCACAGCTCTGCTTGCTCTTCTTTTCTGAATCAAACCAAGTACTTCTGCCACCAACCCTGTCATTACCAACAAGAGATTTAGCTTTTGAACTTCAAGGTGAACCCCTCACCTTCAGTAAGTATATTTAAGCTCATAGCTTCTGCCCCTTTCTTAGATGCTTTTGGTAGCCTTTAATAAACATAATCTGGAGTCTATATATTATGTCTTTCAGTTTACTGAAAATGGAGGTTGAGGGATTTTTCTTATTATTCTCTTCCTTTTGTTTTTTGATTTCTAGAGGGGGGAAGACAGACTTATACAGCTATATTCATTCCAAAAGTGTGATTATTAACTGTGTGTGTATATTTAATCTATCATTGTTATCTTTGGAGAGACAGAAAATCTCAATGCTGAAAACTCATAGCACCATTCTGATGGTTTCTCCTTCCAGTATAACTTATAATGGAGAAAAATTAGAAGTAACCTACATGTCTAACAATAAGGATTAAATAAATTCAAAATTAAGGATTAGGGCCGGCACAGTGGCTCACGCCTGTAATCCTAGCACTTTGGGAGGCGGAGGCAGGAGGACTGCTTGAGGCCAGGAGTTTGAGACCAGCCTGAGCAAGAACAAGACCCTGTTCTCTACAAAAAATAGAAAAAATTAGTCAGGCAAGGTGGCGCGCCAGTATTCCCAGCTACTTGGGAGGCTGAGGCAAGAGGATTGCTCAAGCCCGGGAGTTTGAGGTTGCAGTGAGCTATGATGACACCACTGCATTCTAGCCCTGGGAACAGAGCAAGACCCTGTCTCATTCAAAAGAAAAAAGGATTAAATTTATTCAAGATCAAATAAATTCAAATATATATATGAAATACATTATTTAGCCATTGAGAACCATTTTCAAGCAAATATATGTGCATATATGTTTATAGCAGGGAAACAATGACATGTTAAATGATAAGGGAAACATAAAAGTATACATGTAGTATGATTCCAGTATTACATGCAATTTTACATATTTCTATGTATTATAGATATTTACTTTTAAGAATGAAAGACGTATAGTTTTCTCTAGTTTGTTGCCAATTTTCAATTTCTCTTTATGCTTTTCTGAATTTTCAAAATTTTCTTTGAAATAGTGTAATTGATGACTCATTACCTCTCCCTCTTTCCAAAAGTAGGTAACAATTTGTCATCATTTTCAAAGCAGTGCAATTAGTAATCATTTTCATGTAATAAAGAAGTCTACTCTTCCTAGAAATACAGTCTTAACTTTTACATGAAAGATAATGATTATTGATACAGTATAACATAGTAATTAAAATGTCATTTAGGCTGTTTAATTAGGAAGACTCGGATTCTAATCCTGTGGTTGCCATTTTGTAGCTCTTGTTAGTTAAATTCCCTAAACTTCTATCTCATCATATGTAAAATGGGTAAAATATTACCTACTTGATGGGAGTTGTCGTAAAAATAAAACAAGCAATTAGTGACTACCTAGAATAGAGAGATCAATAAATGACAGCTATTATCATCACTACTAAATAGTAATTATAATGATTATTATTATAAAAATTCCTTGTGTTGTTTTCCCATGTATCAAGGTAGTAAACTGATACTTCAATGCTTTCAAAAATATTTTCTTCTTGTTATGCTTAATATATGAATTATATATCATTTCTATAGTGTATTTTAAGTTCATACACTTATATCAGACATCTATTAACAAGGAAAATATATTTTGGTGAGTATTTAGAAACCTCATGGCCAAACAGTATTATAATGAAAGCACTCAGGACAGTGAACAAGATGAGCTTACTATATAAAGTATTAACAAATATTGACTAATAATTCTTCACCCATGAAGCATAAATTGGACTAACAAGTGTAAATTATAGCAAGGACCTGAGGTTGGGATATGGGTAGCTATCAAGAAAGCATGAGGGGCCAGGCATGGTGGCTGATGTGTGTAATCCCAGCACTTTGGGAGGCCAAGGAGGGAGGACAGCTTGAGGCCAGGAGTTTGAGATCAGCCTGAGCAACATAGCAAGAATCTGTCTCTACAAAAAATAGAAAAATTAGCTGGGCATGGTGGCACAAGCCCATAGTCCCAGCTACTCGGGAGGCTGAGACAGCAGCACTGCTTGAGCCCAGGAGTTTGAGGTTGCAGTGAGCTGTGATGATGCCACTGTACACTTTAGCCTGGGCAAAAGAGCAAGACCTTGTCTCAAAAAAAAGGCAGCATGAGGACACATAAAAGGAAAATAAAAAGAAGCAATCAAATACTGAAGTCAAGCAACCACTGAGTTCACAATTTTACAACAGTGTCCAATAAAAAAACTGTAGTAGTAATGTGTATGGCTTATTCAAGAACAATGTGAATGTGGAGATGAGTCTGTCTAAGGAGGAATCACATAAAAGAATAAGCAGCCAAAGTATAGAAGAATTCAAATTCTAGGCTAAAGGATTTAGATTATTCCACAGGTGGTAGAGTAAAGCCTTGAAGACAGGAGATTGCCTAACTCCACTTTTTTTGCAAAAGAAATGCCAACATAAAGTGAACAGAAGCCGGGCATGGTGGCATATGCCTATAGTCCTACATACTTGGGAGGCTGAGGCAGGAGGATTGCCTGAGCCCAGGAGTTTGAGGTTGCAGTGAGCTATGATCGCACCACTGCACTCCTGCCTGGGCAACAGAGCAAAACCCTGTTTCAAAAAAAAAAAAGAAAGGGGAAAAAAAAGTGAACTAAGAGATAAATGGAGTATGACGACATAGTAAAAGTTCTTTCCCGGTAACTCTTCCGTGCCCTTTGTCTGGCCCATTCCCTCGCGCTAAGAATATCCTTCCCCCCACCCCTTTCCTCTATCTGTGGCATATTCATTCTTCAAGATCTAGTGTGAGTATTCACTTTCTTTTTTTTGAGACAGGGTCTGCTCTGTTGCCCAGGCTAGAGTGCAGCGGCGCAATCACAGCTCACTGCAGCCTTGAACTCCTGGGCACAAGCAATCCTCCAGGCTCAGCCTCCCCAGCAGCAGGGATACACGTGCGTGCCACATCCGGCTTAGATTAGGTATTCACTTTCTCTGGGAAGTGTTTCCAAATCATTTCAGCCCTAGGACTAGTTGCCCCTCTACTCTTAAGTATTTCCTATATTCATTCATTAAATAACATTAAATCTCATACACATTAATGGTGAGATTATATATTATACAATCTTTTTTGAAAACAAATTTGGCAACATTTAACAAACTTTGAAAGGCAAATATCCCTCCAAATTCACCAAAATGTATACATTAAATATGTGCATTTTGGGGCACATCAATTATACCTCAATAAAGCTTAAAAAATAAAATCAAAATTCCTTTGACCCAATAACCCACTTTTATGAATCTACTTAGTAATACTGTGACATGAACATGTTAAAGATATTTGTACAAGGTTGTATGCTACAGTTCTATAATGGCATAAAATAACTTAAATATTAATCAGTAGAGGAATATTTAATAAATTGTGGTACATTCATATAATGGACTATTCTGCAACTGTAAAAAAGAATGAGATAACATTGTATTATTTATACTGATACAGAAAAATGCCCAGGATATCTTTAAGTAAAAAATAAAATTTAAGTTACAAATTAATACATACATTGTGGTTTCTTTTCCATGAAAAAAAATGAGTTTATACATACATGCATTTAAAAAATTCAAAAGAATACACACAAAAGAAAAAAAACAAAAGAACAATTAAGAGTTACCTCTGGGGAGTGAAGGGACAAGGGAAGACAAAAGAACTGACCTTCTCTTTTTAAATTTTATGTCCCTCTGTATTCTTTAATTCACTTAGCCATTATCTAAGAATTTCTAAGGTGCCAGGCACTCATGATCTACATTACTCAATTGGCACTTACATGAAATATCTTTTGAAAGAATATTCCACATTCCCATCTACCCCTCGGAACCATAAACATCTTGAAGGCAAGCTCTTAATTTGCCACAGTGACAACCATAACACTTTACATAAACTAAATGTTTACAGATGCACACTTATAAGTAAAAGTATTTAAAAATGCAATGAACAGGTTCCTATCAAATTCATGATAATTATTGCTTCTGAGAAGGGTGAAAGTAGGGGGGAATGGAAGAAAGTGGTTTTTTAAGGAGAGAGTTCAGCTCCCTAATTGATATTTTATGCCTAAAATTTTTTTATAAACACTCTTATATATTAATCATTGTATACTGGATAAGCTGCAAATTTTTTTCTTCAGTGTGTCATTTGCCTTAACTTTGTTTATAGCATCCTTCATTGAACAGAACTTTCAATTTATTATATGTAGTCAATTTCTTGATGTTTCTTTAATGGCTTTGGAATTCTTTGGCCTTATTTAGGAAAAAGTATTTTCTTCTAATTATTTCACAAATTTTTTAAATTGAGCTTTTTAATCATTTGGAATGTATTTTTTGGTACTGAAGTAGGGAATTAACTGAATGTTTTTCCAAATGAATAATCAATAGTTTCAATATCATTTAATGAATAGTAAATCCTCTCCTCATTGATCTGAAATACTACCATTATCATAAATGGACACTTGAATTCACGGTGGAAATGAACTTTGCTTTCCCTCTTCAAAAGCAATAGCCAATTTTAAACCATCTGAAATCAGTTCCACTGAGAATTTATGTAGATAGAGATCTATGTAGACAGATTCCACATGAATCTATCAACAATATGGTCCATCTTACACTAAATAATAGAACTCATTTTTTCTAACCAGTCACAGCTAAAATAAAAAAATCAAATCAAAAAGAAACAAACTGTAATTTTACTTGCATACTCCTTTTAGGTTACTGAGTAAGACAGCATTCTAAAAAATTCTAGTTTTTGTTTAGTTCAACTACACGATTACATAAACCTTTATCAGATCAATAGGTTCAACTCACTAAAATGAAAAATGAATAGAATGATGATAAAATTCTGGAACAAAAATGGATAACATTATCATCACTGATTGGGAGTCAGGAAGGAGACTTGGGTTCTAAAGCCAAACATCACTTTGAACAAATCAATAAACCTTAAGAATTAGGGCAATGGTTCCTTCTATTTCAAACATTCTATAATTCTGTTTCTAATTTACCATCTCTAAGATAATTGAAGTATCTATACTAATAGCTGCTACCAAAAAAGAAAAGTATATAATCTTCTTTAGTACCCCATTTTAGAGTTTACCAGATATTCTTTATGTCAGTCTAAATCAATCTAATATAAATTCATTTTCTCTAGCTATCCTTTTCACATTCACAAAAGAAAATAACTCAGCAACATTTTTAAGAATTACTTTCAACCACCTGGAAAGGATGAGTTATCCTTAGGCCTGTTCCTCTTTGGAGTAACACTTAAAATTTTCAGTACACATAATTTTCAACCATTCCAACGTTTTACAAATCTTACTGCTATGATAAAATATCATGGGTTTACACACACGTGCGCACACACACACACACCCCCCCGCCCCCCAGGCACACTTTAGAACTTCAACTATAACCCATATCTGCTATACTTAGTTCTTCTGGCTAGATATTTCTAACAGTCCAAGTCATTTGTTGATTGTTTGTACACAGATTAAAGCTGTTTTGCTTTTTTTTTTTTTTTGGGTAACATTATTCAAAGTAATTTGACTTCCATTCTTGGTAAGTACTTAACCTCACCCAATTTTTTATCATCTATGAACATATTTAATATGCTCAGTAATGTAAATTATTAATTATATGAACAAACCTGGGTCCAGAGAAGAAAGTTGAAGGGAAACAGAAACAATCATTTCCTAAGGATCTATTTACAAATGGTTAGCACTATTTTTATAAGTTATAGTTTCCATATAACACAAACACAACTTTTAAAAAATATCTCCCAACTGACACAACACCAATATGACTGCTCCATAAAAAGAATAAAAGCTTTATTTAAATCTGGCTATGTTGCTTTTGTTCCCTCCTCAGCTGTCAAAAGTCACTGTTTCAGAGAAATATGTTAAATACATTTGTGATCAGCTCTTCATAAAACCATGTTGATTACTATCTAGAATCTACACTTACTGATTTTCCCTAAACCACATTAGTAGCTTCTACTTAAAAAAACAAACAAAAGCCAAAAAATTTAGTTGACCTCTTTTAATGAAGGTAATTATTTTAGTGTATTTTCTAATAGGAAAATGCTTGTTTTCTCTTGGCTTAGGTTTATAAGCAGCCTGTAAGATGGACAGATGACTAATCAAGTGAGTGTGAGATGAGTCAATACAAAATCTAATAACTTAAGTTTCCAAAGCCCAAATTTTTTTTAAAAAAAGGTTCTTATTTATTCCCAAATACATTAGGTCCCACAACCCAAAAATTCTTAGAATATAATATCTGAGAAAGTGAGGGGTGTGTTTGTTTACTAATAATGATGCAACTATTTCCCTTAGCAATCTGTTTCAATACCTAATAAACTGACAGTCATTAATTTCTTCAGAGATAAACCCAGTTTTATGAAAAGAAAAAAAAACACCCCTCACATAAAATTATCAGACAGATATTAGTCTATACCACCTGGGTATGCTGTAGAAGAAATAGCCACCTCTTGTGACCAACAATAAATTTTTCTTTTCTAATTATCCAGTTTGTTTGCATACTAAATCTCCATCTTCCATCATTCAGCCAGGTATATAAGCAAAATATTATTTGTATATATTTACCACCATAATAAAATTACCTGATGCAAAAAGAATTCTATGCTACAGTCACAAACTTATCCTGGAAAGACAGAATCACTGGCTCAAACAAAGTCTCAAATATCAAATTTTGTTTTTAATTCTAAACTGACTTCCTGATCAGTTTAAATAGAAAATGATCAGTTATCCTCATTTCCTATAAATGATAGCCAATTATCATCCTGAAGTTACTGTGAATACAAATACAAAAAATGTCCATAAACTAATAAGCACTTAAAACACTTTGAGCATTGAAAAATGTAACATTTAAGCTTTTATTCAAATCTAAAATGACCCACATGGGGACAGTATCATCAACCAAGTAGCGTGAGTTCACATCACAATCAGAATTATTAAATTATTATTTTTAATTGATTTCATTTCATTTTGGTAAGAATATTTAACATGAGATCAACCCTCCTAACCAATTTTTAAGTGTACAATACAATATTGTTGACTATAGGTATAACGTATAGCAGATCTCTAGAACTTATTCATTCATCTTGCTGAACTAAAACTTTATGCCTGTTGATTAGTAACTCCCCATTTCCCCCTCCCTCCAGTCCCTGGCAACCACCATTCCACTCTTTGATTCTATGAATTTGACTATTTTAGATAACTTCATATAAGTGAAATCATGCAGTATTTGTCTTTCTGTGACTGACTTATTTCACTTAGCATAATGTCTTCAAAGTACACCAATGTTGTTGTATATTGCAAAATTTCCTTCAAGACTGAATAATATTCCATTGTGTATATATATATATTTTCTTTATCTATTCATCTGTCAATGGACATATGGGTTGTTTCTACATCTTGGCTATTGCAAATAGTGATGCTATGAACATGGGAGTGCTAATGTCTCTTCAAGATCCCAATTTCAATTCTTACGAATAAATACCTGAAAGTAGAACTGCTGATCATGCAATAGTTCTATTTTCATTTTTTTGAAGACCTCCATACTGTTTTCCACAGCAGCTAGGTCATTTTGCATTCCCACCAACAGTGTACAAGGGTTTCAATTTCTCCACATCCTCATCAACACTCGTCATTTGTTTTTTTGACAATAGCCATCCCAACAGGAGTGAGGAGATATCTCATTGCGGCTTTGATTTGCATTTCCCTGATGATTAGTGATGTTGAGCCTTTTATTCATATACCTGCTTGCCATTTGTCTTCTTTGAAGAAATGTCCATTGAAGTCCTTAGCCCATTTTAAAATAGGGTTATTAGTTTTTCTGCTACTGAGTTGTGGAAGTTCCTTAAATATTTTGGAGATTAACTCCCTATCAGATACATGGTTTGCAAATATATTCTCCCATTCCACAGGCTGCCTTTTCACTCTCTTAATGGTTTCCTTTGCTGTGCAGAGGCTTTTCAGTTTGATGTAGTCTCACTTGTCTATTTTTACTTTTGTTGCCTAGGCTTTAGGTTGTCACATCCATAAAACTGTTGCCAAAACCAATGTCATGAAACTTCTCTCACCCCAGATTCCATATACAATATTTGAAAAACAAAGGAAAGTAGAATAACAAAAATCACCTTACATCCACCATCTCAAGATACTAACGTTTCACCAAAAATTTTTAGACACTTCACCAAATCAAGAGTGTATATTCCTAGTTTCACTGTGTGTATGTGTTATTAAAGCACACCTATGATAGGTATATAACATTTTCCTAGCCCTCTAAAACCAGGGATTTAACTTTACAAACCCTGGCCAAGCTCCCTTTATCCAGATATCCCAGCTCAGTTTTTCAACTCTATTCAGCTAAGAGGTTCTCAAATGATGCAGAAATAGAGTACAGGTTCCCTGAGAGAGATTGCAACAGAGAACTAAGAATCAGACAGATCCATAAAGGTACCCTGGGAGTTACAACTACTACTTGGTATGTGGGATTATAGAGGCTTACGAGGAAACTTAAAGTGTTGTTTTTATCTCTGCAACTGAGGTGCTTAGATTCTAAGCAATATGTAATTTAATTTAAACCTGTCATTCTTACCTTCAATTTCTATTTAGGTCATTGAATATGAGATGTCTGATTTTGAATCACAAGCATGTATCTCAAGCAAGAAGTAGTACAATTAATCAAAGTATGCACTTAAACTATCGACAGTGTTGCCATCTTTACAGTAGTTTGTTTATGCCAGCAGTGAGGAAGCCTGGAGAGCGAGTAGTGATAAAATCACAAAAGATGTTTTCCACAGCTTTTTGAAAAATGAGTATTTTTCCTTGCAAAAAGTGGTCCGAAGCCTGGAAGAAGTGGTAGTCAGTTGGTGCAAGGTCTGGTGAATGACAGAGTGTTTCCAAGTCCAGCTTCTGTAGTTTGAGCAGCATTGTTCGTGCGACATGTGGTCTTGCAAGAGGATTGGCCTATCTCTATTGACCAATCTCAGCTGCTTAATCGCAAGCATCCTCATCATTTCATCCAGCTGGTTGCAGTAGACATCCACTGTAATCGACTGACCGGGTTTCATGAAGCTGTAGTGGATAATACTAGCGCTGGGCACCAAACAGACACCATTAGCTTTTTTTGATGAATACTCGGTTTTGGACTGTTTCAGCACTTCATCTTTATCCAACCATTGTGCTGAACACTTGTGATTGTCAAAAAAAATCCATTTTTCATCATATGTAACAATACGGTATAGAAATGGTTTGCCTTTATGTCATGACAGCAAAGAAAGGCAAGCTTCCAGACGATTTCTCTTCTGACACTCTAATTTATGCAGAAACCACCTGTCCAGCTTCTTTACCTTACCCATTTGTTTCAAATGGTCCAATATTGTTGGAATAGTAATGTCAAGCCCTGCTGCTAATGCACACGCAGGTTGAGATGGATTCACTTCCACTACAGCTTTCAGCTCATCATTATCCACCTTGGTCTCGGGTCACCCATGTGGCTCATTTTCGAGATTAAAATCACCAGAACAGAACTTCTCAAACCATCGACATACTGTGCACTCATTAGCCACATCCTTCCCAAACACTTCATTGATATTTTAAGCTGTGCTGCATTGGTTCCACGACAGAACTCACATTTGAAAATAACACGAATTGTTGACTTATCCAATTTCACAAAAATTGCTCTAAAAAAAAATTTCAATGATAATCACAGGCCAAAACATGCATTTGAAAGACTGAGGATGTACCTTCACAGTAAATGTAAAACAAAAAGTGTCAAAGTGAAATGTGAGAGATATCAACTGTCAAACTTAGTACTTAAGGAAATCAGACATTTCATACCTAATAATCTAAATAGACACAAAGGCAAAACAATGAATATGTAATAAAGAACAATGATAGCACAAAGATAATAAGTATGACCCCCAACTATGCAGAATTTCCTTTGCTAGGCACGTTTATTTTTTAATCACTTACATAAAAATGCTATAACTTAGCTCAACTGCTAGATTGCAACAACTTTTGAAGTGTGATACAAAGGTAATTCAATAAATGATTAAAGAGTAGACATATACTAGACAGTAGGGGGGGTGTAACAAATCTTCACCTTATTAGCATTTCATAGAAGACTCTTTAACAGACTCTGGTCTTGCAGTCTAAGGTTAAGGTTACAAATGAAACTCCAGTTATACATACATAACTGGAAATATAAATAGATCTATTTATCTACATCCTTAAAAATACATATGTATCTTACTTAGGCAGAAAAATATGGGCTAGCTCAGGAGATAAATTATTAATCTAACTAATGGAAAAGTTGATTTCTACTTGTTTGAAGAAAAAGCCGTAAGCAAAAAAGAGCAAAAAAAAAAAAAAAAACAACACACAATGAAAACAATACCAAGAAACTTACTTGCAATTCATCCAAATCTCAAGTTTTATTTAAATTCAGTTTCTTCACTCCATTTTAAGTTCCATAAGGGCAAGAACTATGTCTACATAGTAATACTTAACAAATTTAAACCTCACTGATTTATACTGGTAACTCAAGTGATACAGAAAGAATTTCAGAGCATCTCAGAAGTCATCTTATTCAAAAATCCCCTAATTTAGAAATGAGATTAAGAAGCCACTCTGGAAAAAGAGATTGAAAAAAAGGTACTCTGAAGTAGCTCAGGCTCCTTATCCCCAAACTTCATGGCAACATGTACTGAATGTAGCTGTATGTTTAAAAAAAAGGAGAAGGAGAAGAAGGAGAAGGAAGAGAAGGAGGAGGAGGAGGAGAAGAGAAATGGAAAGGAAAACGGCAGTCTCCTATTGCTTACTGTGGACAAGACAGATCAACTGTTAACACTAAAACTGGACTGGTAAGTGCTGAAAGAGCAGATGTTCCTCCTTTGGTACCTAAGGCTACTATATTATCAATTTCAAGCAAGTAGTTTCTTAAGAACAGAACCCCATCTGTCATTCTCAGGGGATACTTGTACCATGGGGAGTACAAGTTTATATGCCACTAGCACTTTAATATAAGCTTTCACCTGAAGAACTTATCAAGGATGCTGGCAAAGGCACTTTTTCACCTTCCTCCTATATACATTGGAAATGGATAGGTCCAGACAAGGACTAGAAAAACATCTCTGAGAGCAAAATGTGTCCCAATTTTTCTGTGATATTTTTATAATTTTAAAAAAAGCTGACTGTAAGAAGCTAACTGTAAGATAATATAGGATAATCAAGGATATGGAGAAAACCAGAAACTAAATGAGATGACTAAATAATAGCAAAATATTTACACAGGAGTTAAATGGATAAGCTTAAAAGGAAGAAATAGGTTCCAAACTTAAGTGGAGAAACAAAAATACTTATGACCACCTTCAGCAGCAAGACGAAGCAACAGTTCTTGGAAGGCAGGCTAAGAACCACCTATTAAAGTTCACAGTATTTGTTTTAACTCAGTTATAAAAAAGATGCCCTCCCTCCTCAAAGCAACCCAACCTGCAATCTTTGGGGAAAATCTAAGTAATATTAAGTTGATGGGTAAATTTTCACACTATTGAAAAAAAGTTCCAGCCAGGTGCGGTGGCTCACGCCTGTAATCCTAATACTCTGGGAGGCCAAGGCGGTAGGACTGTTTGAGCTCAGGAGTTTGAGACCAGCCTGAGCAAGAGCAAGACCCTGTCTCTACTAAAAACAGAAAAACTGGCCCGGCGCAGTGGCGCACTCCTGTAGTCCCACCTACTCATGAGGCTGAGGCAAGAGGATCGCTTCAGCCCAGGAGTTTGAGGTTGCAGTGAGCTATGATGACGCCACTGCACTCTAGCTGGGGTGACAGAGCAAGACTCTGTCTCTAAAAAAAAAAAATTCCTTAGATTTTTGAGACTGTATACTTATATTAAAATAAACTATTAAATTTTTATTTTTCCAAAGTTATGATTCCAAAAGAATCATATCTGTATATGAAAAATTTTAGCACAAAAACGTTTATAATAACCCAGTATATTTTAACACCAAATGTGGCTATCTACAAAAAATGAAAATGAATATGGCAGTTTCCGCCACTGTTTTTTGTGGGCAAGATTAACCATAAGCCCCAAGACTGAACTGTTAAAGACGCAAGAGCAGACATACCAAGAGACTCAAGAAAAACACTAATATTTAAAATAAAATCATCCTTTCCAGTCAATTAGTTTAGCAATACAATGAGAGGCCATATTCATGTCTTAAAGCTGTTTTAGCTTCCATTTCTTATAAAGCAAATGGAAGTTTTGCCTTTGGGAAAATGCAAGCAATGGTATATGTTGAGGTATAAAACTCAGAGGGAATGTGTCATGTGTTTACTTAAACATACATATAAGAATGCTTGTAGCAGTACTATTCCTGACAGCTAAAAACAAAAACAACTCTATGTCCACCAATCACAGAATGGATAAATTGTAATATATGCATACAATGTAATGTTAAACAGTAACAATAATGAACAAACTAATGCCACAAGCAACAACATGGATGAAGCTCACAAAGAAATATTAAAGGAAAGAAGTCAGACACTTGAGTACATACTAGGGAATTATTAATACATTTTACAAAAAGTTCAAAACAGTTACAACTAATCCAAGATGGGATTGGGAGTAGTGACTGGGAAAGCCCTCAAGGGGGACCTCTGGGATGCTGGCAGTTTATTATTTCTTGATCTAGGTATTAGCGGTTACACAGATGTGTTCACTTTGTGAAAAGTCATCAACCTGTATACCGACGATTTGTATACTTATATACTTCAATTAAAACCTTAATTTAAAAGATTAATAAAAATTATTTCCACAATTTAAATAACTACATAAAGATATGCATGCAGCCTATATATATATATATAAAAAAAAAATAACTATATACAGAGAGACTATTTCTAATTCAAATGACCCACATATACTGTCACTCCTACCTGCTCCAATTCTACATCTCTTCTCTCCATCTCAATCCTCAACCCAAAATTAATCTTTTGAAAACAAGAGTGAAACTTTAAGAAACACTGAAATCACAAGTAGATCCAGAAAAGCAATAAATGTGTAATGTAAGTGATTCTTGCCCGAATCCTCTACTCTCCTCCTCCCCGATGTGCTTGTCTCTGAAGCACCTACCCAAAAAGTCTTTCTCCAAATTGTTTAATTTCTCCTATCTCTTTTACTAGGCCTAAAATACCAAAAATTGACAAGTAATCACAATCAGTCTCTTAAAAATGCAATACCTTTTGGAGATTATGAGGATATCAGACATTCATCCCCAACTGTGAATTAGTTCAGCGGCTACTTTTAACATACAGCTGACCTTATATGAAAAGTGAGCCATTCCACAGTTTCCTTTACCATACGATCACTCTGCTAATAAAAATGTTAAATTTCAAAATATAGTTAGTGCCTTACCCCAACTCCTATTTCTTTCAAACAAGTCTTTTTTGATCTTTCTTCTCTGCTGTGATACAAAAGCCTGGAAAGACTCCTACTTTTCATTTGTTAAATTCTATTCACTTCTAATTCTTCTTAAAGCCTGGTTTTTTTTTATTTTTTCAAAAAGTTATGATCAATTGTGTGGGAAGAAACAAATTACTATGACATATATACCAATCCTTTCCATTTCAAAATATAACAAGCGAATAAAAAATAGAGTTGTATGTTCTTCTTCTTCCCTACCCCTTTCCTCCCAAGTGTTAGATTTTCACAAAGCCACGTGTTCTTATACATACTCTGTTGTACACTATGGATGCAAGATTCAAAATCAATGCTTAGATGTAAAAAAGAATTCTTGTCTCTAAATCATAAATGCTAGCAAACAAGCACCTAAACCCAAGTACAGTTGGCAAACCAGCAAAGGTCAAACTGATCCAAGTCAGGTGGGTATATTATGGTACCAAAGACACCAATGCCAAAGGTTGAACCCACACACTAGTCAGTTAATTCCACACTAAAGAAAAACTTTCAACAAAGATTCTGCCACAACCCAACTCAGCCATCTGGAAAATGAGTGTTGTTGTTCACTAGGGGAAAAGAATGAAACTGAGATCAATGCTATTATCAGAAAAACAATTTAAAGCACAGGTTCTTACTCCATTTCTATCCTTTAAATAATTTCTAAGCTTGAAAACAAAGAGAAGTAGGGTCTTGTCACAAAAAAAGATGAATGACACCTCTTCTTTCATGAGAAGTATTCCTTAATGTTTTTTAAGGTTTAGTCACCATATGAGAGAAAAGCTTTTAATAATTTTTCCCCCTCTTTGATCATAGCCCCCCAATCTTCCATTTGTTAGAAGAGCAGAATATTTGACAGTTGGATTTTTAGAAAATGGGAGAGTAAGCTATTAACATACAGACTTTATACTTGAACATGCTATCTTATTTTGGGTGTTTAAAAAAAATTTTAATGCAATTAATGCATTCATTTTCGAAGTAAATTAAATGTTTTTGATACTTGCCTTCAACCAAAATAAATTATATAAAGGAAGTTAGTTGGTTTCATTTCTCTATTTTCTAAGGATTATGTTTAAGTACATTTCTTGTGTTAACCAAATATATATAAAAACCCCAGCTACACATATAATAAACACATCAAACTACTAAAGGGTGAGGACCCTTCCCTTATTTAGTCCACAAACAGTCAAAATTACTACTGAAGTCTAATACTAATTTAACTCACATTTTTTCCTTCCTGAAATAGACCAGTCTATAACCATGAGCTAAAATGAGTTAATACCCTTTATTCATAAGTTATGAGTAATCCAGGGAAAATCTACCCTTCTTTGTACAATGCGTACTTAATGGTCTCATCAACACACTAGAAAAATATGCTGGTCAATCAGTGCAGTCTCTTCTTCATACAAATCTACATGAGAGGTAAAATTATGACCAGAAGGTTACTTGGAAAATGTGAAACGGGATGATCCAACAATCAACAGCATCAGACTAATGCATCTGTCTCCAATAGGATAGATGGAATAGGATAGGGGACAGATCTGCTGCAAGGGCTAGCTTATTCACCCCCTGAAAGTGTTAGAGACGTTCTGCCAAATGTATTTTGGTATCTCCCCTTGTTCATGGAAAGACTGGGTGATATAAATTATTTCTGAAATTCTTTTTGCTACTTACTATGTTTCTTCCTTCATTGCTGTGTAACTGTGAGCCTCAGTTACCTCATTTGTTTAAAAAAAAAGGTATAATAAAATCTACCTCATAGAATTGCTTGAAAGGTTAAATGAGATAGTATGTAAGAAAGACTGTCTTGCATAGACTAACACATGGCAGAAACATAGTTAATATTTATTATTCTTCTGTTTTCTTACTCTTTCTCCAAAGAATATTGCAATTCATCAGATGCGAGGTTGCTTATTTACAATTACAAATCAGTCTTTCTGAGGTTATACCAAGTCATCTACCTGTAGCATTTTGGAGTATGCCAGAAACTCTGTAACAACTCACGCACATTTTATCTCTTGGGTTTAATTTTACATACAGCTGATCCAATACCTTTATATTTTATATTTAAATGAGTTGCAATGTGCCAGGTAGTTTACCATCTCTAATCCTTACAGTTGTCCTATAAAAGCAGGTGTTATCCTCACTTTAAGTAAGGCTCAGAGAAGTAACACTACTTACTCAATATCAAATAGCTAATCAGGTGTGTAGCCAGGATTAGAACCCAAGTCTAGCTGGCTTTACCTCAGAACTCTTTACATTATACTACTCAACTATATTTTGTGTCTTCGTAATTTTATTTTCAGAGGGTAACAACTGCAATTTGGGGGATACTTTGCCAACAATCTCACATACTAACCAGAGTTCTATGGAAAACAAGAATGTAACTCAAAGGACTAATAAATTAGTGAACCAGAAGGTCTAAAACAGAATAACACTTCAGAGATAAGTGGGACAAGATAGACACAAAATATTAATAAGAGTAACTCATTAGTTAGGGATAAACAGAGGGACAATAAGAGACCTCAGGTTGAAATAATTCATTATTGTACACTGGTTATTTTCAAAGTTAATACAAATAGAAAAACAAAACAAAGCAGGAAATACTCACTAGCCTTGAATTCTGCCAAATCTAAGTCCAGGGGTCCTCACTAACAGGTCAGGAACTACTGGTGGTTCTTGCCTTACCTGGTAGATCTCCAAGCTGGTTGGCCTTTTCTTGGGTTTGCCAGAATTTCCAATAAAGAGAAAAGCAGTATAGGGACAGCCCTTTGGCCTCATCAGCAGAACTTTAACATCAACACCAACACTACCCCATTTCTATCCCTCAAATAATTTCCAAACTTTGAGAAAACAGGCTCTCTTCTTTCTCTCACACACACACACATAAAGTTGGGTGGCACTTCTCTCATGGGATATATTTTGAAGGTTTAGCCATCAGATGGGAGACTAGTGCCCCACAGTATTTACTTCCTAAAACAGGAAAAATCATGTTCCTTGTCCAGAATTCCTCTATTTATTAAGGTTGCAGAGGTTCCTTATTCTATGAGTAGTAGGAAGAACCTGAAGGTAAAATATCATGAGCTAGAACAATCCCACAGAATGTATATAACTAGAATACATGACTAGAACTCCAAGGACTGTCCTGGCTTGTGCATATTATAAATATGTAGCTCCATTTGGAATATTTTATGTAATACTATATTACTGAATTATTCCAACAAGTTCAATTAAAAAAAGCCCTATAATTCCATGTTCATAAGTGAGATTTTTATCCCACAAATATGTGATTAAAGAGATTATGTTTTTATTCTATAAGATTAGTTCAAACTAGAAATTAAAGGAAAATTTATTAAGATATTGCATTCATTAAATTTCTTAAACTATAAATATCACATAGTTAAATTTTCAGCACTTCAAAACAGTCCTGTGACTTTTCCAATAACTAGAAAAAAAATCAGTTATTGGAAAGGTCACAGGATCCATTTTTCAAAAACTCCCATGTCAAGATTATTTTCAAAACTCAAATTTCATCTTTTATTAAAACATAATAAATGAGAAACTAATAATAGTGATTGGTTCCAGGTAGGAGAATTTAGTAGCTGGAGGCAGGTGCAGGAAGAGACTTTTGAATTTTAAATTATGTGCATTTGTTACCTATTCAAAGTAACAACTAAAAACTACTGATCAGAATACATAGTACTTCTGTAGATTTGTAAGCTTTCCCCATATATCCAGAAAAACATTACAAAATACATTCCTACAGTAAAGAAGATAAATTCAGCAGAACAGATTGCAAAAGCTAACTAAATCCTTTTAGAATTTTAAAACAACAAATATCAAAAATCCAATCCCACACTACTTTCAGTTTCATTAAATTATAGCATATATTATCAAATTGTCACTATGTGGAACACAAATTATTTTCTACTAGGGGTAGAAAAGTGGTATGTGAAATTCCAAATTCAGGCATTTAAGAGACTAAAAAGGCTAATGATTAGTATTCAGTCTTAAGACAGCTGATAATTTCAGACAACAAGAATGAACACAACATTCCTTGAAACACCCAGGCTAATATTTCCCAATGTGGGGGGTAAGAAATCCTCCTCCATGGAAGACTTTGAAGAGTCCTCATAAGATTTCACTCTATAACGTTCAGTTTCTTTCTTCGTGAAACATGGGCCAGGACATGGAAGAGAAAGTGTATATACACACATATATATGTGTATGCATGTTTATATTTAAAAGCAGTGTCAAGGAAGTCTTTATACTAACCTGGGTGAAGAAGCAGCTAAAAACCAGTCTGACAAAATTTTTGCTTGAAAAAATATTATCTTGTAACTATTTTATTACTACTAAAAAACCTAAAGTGTATGTTTATATGAAATAAGTGATTTTATATATAGATTTAACTAACTTTAGTTGTCTTAAAGCAGTGAGTCTCACTTTGATTCCCCACCTGGAAAGTTGTCTGTTCCACTATTATGTAACTCTATCCAAGACCCTAATGCAAGAGTTAGTAAAAGGTAAAAAAAATAAAACAAAATAAAATAAAAAACACAAACATTTCTTAGCTTTAGTTCCTTGATTACCTTATCAATATGATTTAACTCAGCATATTCTTAAACTAACAAATAACAACAAAACCACCCATTTCCAAAGAAGAAATGGTAACACTTTGCATGCTCCACAAAACTTTTAAAATAAAGAGTATTCTTCTTAACTTCTGATCATCATGTGAATCGTATATTTAAATACTGTAATTAAAATGACAATTTTTCAGAGAATGCTATATTTTTACATAAGGCTGGCAAAATCTTTATTATTTTAGTTTTCTAATTCATCTTAACATGTTATTCACTTTAAGGCCATTTATTTGTTCTCTGAAAGAATCATACTATTTTCCCTGAAGGCTAATCAGCAAGTTCTTTTCCCCTCTGTGCCAACACAGAACCTCTAGAACAGTTTCTACAAGCTGCAGCAAAGCAACAATTCTACAGTGAATTTCATTTACCATTTGCTTAGGTACATACTGAAATTTTGATTCATGAACATCTTTGACAGTTTATGGACATCAATGAAAAGAAAACCGACACTCTAACATGTGATTGCCAACAACCAAGTCACTTTACTTCAAATGGAAATGGAAATAGACTATGGTAGCTAATAATTTTGAACACATGAAGAAGTGTCCAAGAGAAAATTACTTCACCTAAGTTTGAAATTACACAAAAATCATGAAACAAAGGTTCAGAATCAACATTTTAAAATACACAATGGGACTAAATTAAGTTTGGCCAACAGGTTTTGTTTGATTCAATGCTAATACTATTAACAAATCACTACATCTTGAAAAAGCTTACAGTAGCAATAGAATCTTTAATATTAAATGCTAGGATTTCAACCAAGTGTCATTGTTTTCTCAAAAAATGTTGTCAACTCTATTACATACAGTGCCAATTCTGGAAAGAGACTTGAATCTTATTTGAATAGAACACCAGAAAAACTCTGATATGCGTATGTGAAAGAAAATGATGAGACCACAAATTTTTTTAATTTACAAAAAAATTGGTAAATGTATCAAAGAAACATTAAAACATTACCAATCATGTTGCACAACACCTCTAACTGGCTTGAAACATCACATTCTTTCAAGCCACATATAGCGAACTGCGTTCTCAAAGACTATCTGTAACAGTGACTAGTAAAAACCCTTCAAACTATTTTTCAGATTAACATCTCCCTCCTTCATTTGTTAAATATTTTGATCAAGTACAACAATGAAACAGTTAAGGAACGACTGTATAATTTTAAAAAGGCATTTAATCTCAATCCCCTTAATCAAAGGAGGTGTGACAACCAACGCATGTAAAATTAGCCTTAATTCGCCAACTAAAACACGCAAAATGTCTTCTAACAATTCTCCTCCTTAAAACAACAACCGTACACATAAATACGGTACCGACCTCCACCCCTACTGCGACCAGCTAATTAATAAAGAGAATACTTATGTTTGGAGACCAAGGTGCAACACCCCCACCTCATAAACCTCCCAAAATAACTACATCAACCAAGTAGAACTGAGCATTATTTTTGCTAAAGCAGGAATTCAACCCCGGGGAGTCTCAGCCCTTAGACAATGGTGGTTACCAGACAGTGCTGCACAGTTGGGTCCAAATGACACATTTCACTAGGCCTTGGACACAACATACACACGCGCGCACACACATACCACACACACACAATCCCAAGGGGCCAGTTCAAAGGAAGGGGCGTCCAAACCCCACTAGGAGATGGAGGGTAGCACCGCGGCACGGGGGGTCGCTAGGGGAGGACAGGCGAGGGGGTGTCGATAGAGCGGAAGGGTAACTGCACTGCACACGAGGGAGGGGGCTGGAAATGGCCGATGGATTCTATATTTATTTATTTATAGGTCCTGATTTAACGGGTCCTTCCCAGGGGTTCTGTAACTAAAGGCAAACTGCGCAGCAAACATTGTGGGGTTGGGAGAGGAGTCGCTGCTCCCCCTACCCCGTGACCAGGGAGGGGGGGCGGGGGAAACAAGTTCCCCGGCCAACACCACAGACCACTCCGATTCCCCCTCTCCCCCTCCTCCACAGGAAGGGGGAGGCTAACACTGAAAAAAGGGGGAAAACAAGTTCCCCAGCCAACCCCACCGCCCGATCACTCCCAGTCGTTCCCCCCACCTACCATTAGAAAGAGACAGACTAAACCGTGGAAGGCGGCAGAAAAGGGGGAAATCCCACCCTTCGCCTTCCCCCCCAGCCACCAACAGACTCCCGCGGGGCCAGTGAGCTAGCCGAGAAGCCAAAGGGATGGGTGGGGGTGGAGGCTGCCGAGCCCCCGAAACCAAACAAAGCGCGGCCTGAGCGAGAGCCCGGGCGAGTGGGGAAGCCGCGGCTTTTCCTGCCGGCCGGGGCCCGGCCCGGGCTGACACTGCGGCACCGGGGACCCGCCTCCGCTCAGCCTCAGTCCCCCACCCCCGGGGCGCACACGCCGCCCCCGCCCGCCCCGGCCTCCCTCTCCGCGGTGCCCGGCCGGACCGGCGCCCGAGCCGGCGGGCGGCGAGGAGGGAGCGCGGCCTTACCCCGCTCGCCGACGTTGTTCCGCTCCTGAGGCAGCGGCGGAGGCGGCGGTGGTGGCGGCGGAGGCTGCTGCTGCTGCGGCGGCGGCGGGGGCTGCTGCTGCGGCTGCGGCTGCTGGGGCGGCTGCGGCGGCGGCTGCTGCGGGGGCTGCTGCTGCTGTTGCTGCACCGGGCGCGGCCGCGACACTCGCCTGGGTCTCCGGTTGGCGGCTCGGACGGAGTTCATTTGCCGGGCTGAGGTGGCGGCGTTGGCGGAGGGACACACACACTCACACGCACACGCACAGCGAGCTCCGGGGCAGGAGAAGGGGGTGGGGGGAGTGGGGAGCGGGGGGAGGAAGGAGAGGGGACAAGGGGAAGGGGAGACGGTAAGGGCGGAGGGGGCGAGCGGGACCCCGAGTCAGGAGAAAGGCCCGGGGAGACAGAAGGAGACCGAGCGAGGCCGGCCGGGCGGGCCTGACGCACGGGGAAGGCCGAGGCCGCCGGGCGGGGCGGCCGCGAGGGACGGAGACAGAAAGACGGGCAGAGCGAGAGAAAGAAAGAAAGGGCGTCCGCCGCTTGGGGATCCCGAGGCGAAGCGCGGCGGCGGCTAAGGAGACAGATCCCGGTCCCGCCGACTCCCGAGCGGCGTCTCCGGCGGCGGGGGGAGTGGGCGGGCGGGTGAGGAAGGGAGAAGGAGGAGAAGAGAGGGAGGGAGGGAGCAGGGGGCGCCCGGCTCTCTTTTTCCCTCTTCCTCCCCCCCACACCCCCTGAAAGAGATTTCTGTGAGGAATTTTTTCTCTCTTTCTTCGGCCTCTTCTTTCTCCTCCCCCCCTTCTCTCCTCGGCGAAGGGGAAATGAGTATGAAGGGAGGAGATAGGGGGGAAAAGAGGCGTCGTCGTTCCTCCTCCTTAAAGGAGCCTTTCCTCCTTCTCCTCTTCAGCCCCGTCGCCGCTGCTTCTGCTGCTGCTCCGTGGCAGGAGGAGCCATTGACACCGCCGGAGCCTCCACTCGCCCAGTCGGTCCCTCCCCGCCGCGGGGCTGGCTAGGGGCGCGGGGGAGGGCCGCGAGGCGGCGGGGGGAGGGGTGGATGGGCGGGGAAGAAGAGGGGCGGGGATTCCTGCCAGGCGGCCAATGGGAGGCACCCATACAACCTTAGGGCCAATGGGGCCTCCGCTCTTATCGCGAAGTCCCTTCCTTCAACGCCCTGTTTCCTCTCTCGGGTTTCCTCCCTCCCCCGCCCAGGAGGGGGAAGAGGAAAGGGGGAGTGTGGCGGGGCGGGTGATAATGGGGAGGTATCAGGGCATATAATAGAGCAGGGGGTGGGCGAAGAGAGCGCCAGTGCGTAGCGACGGTTCTAGGAGAGGAGGTGCTCGGAAGAAAGGGCGGGGGCTGCTGATGTAATGGGGAGAAGTGATTAATCCTTCGGTTCGCCGTTTCAGCCTTCCCCCCCACCCCAACCTTCACCCGATTTTTTAAGCGGAAAAAAAGTGGAGCGAGGGAGCCGATCTTTGGTAACTCGGGTTTCCTGTGGAAGGTGGGTTCAAAATCTGAGCTGTAGGGAGCGCTAGAGATTCTGTGCCCTTTAGCCAAGCTGAGGGTATTTGCAAACCTTACAGATCTACTTTACCGAGCTTTAAATTTGGTGGCCGAAGTTTGAAGTCGGTACCTAATGGTGGTCGAAAAGGGGTCATCTAAGCCTTAAAAAGGTTTTGACCTTTGGCCAATGTGATTTGCTCCTTGAAGAAGCGGTGTATACAATGTTGGGGAAAATAATATGTGAGTGAAGTAAATGTGCTGAGGTCGTGATTGTTTATGTGATTTACAAGTTTTCTTTTTTTAGGTCCCACAACCCAAAGGAAAAGAAAAACTCCCAAGATAAATTATCTTTTGTGTCTGTATCTGGTCCTCTCAACATAATCTCTCTCCAAGGAAAATGCGTTTATTTTCCCCCTAGCTGCTGTTATGATGACTGAAAATGTGCTATTTCTCAATTCTCCCCCTCTCGTTTTTGTTTGCCATATTTTGGACGTGGTAAAATTGGCAGTTTACCTGATTCTCTGGTTTTCATACCTTTGGGCGATTTCTCTGTCATTTGAGTTTGATCATTTACTGTCTAGGTTTGAGATAGATAAGCAACTACAAAGCGTGATAAAGGAAGGCTGAGTGTGTATTTTGAGAGGAAGGAGAGGTGAGCCAGTATTGTGTAGTGTGTTAGAGTCCTAGATTTGATAAGTGACTCTGGGCAAATTACTTTACCTTTGTAGACATCAGGGCCCTCCCCCCACTTCAAATAAGAACTTATTTTAGACTACATAGCCCTGTTTTCAATTTTTTAAAGTTCTGTGATTTTGAGATGATCTCTCTTCGGTCTAGAAAATGCAGAAACTTAGAACAACGTTTCCTTCTCAAAAAAAAATCTGAGGAGGGCCGCTGTTACAAAACGACTGGAGAACTCTAAATTTTTATGGTTGTTAGCTAGGTGTAAATGGGTAAAATTTTAGATTTGGTTCAAATGAACATAGGAGGAAAAAGTAAAAGTATAGGCAAATTACATGATACTAAACATAAGTGTGTCCATAATTCTGATTTTTCTAAAAATTTACTTTTTCATTTAACAGGCACTTGTTGGTTCCTTCCATGCATGCATTAATATGTAAGGTGTTATGGGAAATACCAGTATGATAAAAGGCAAGATCTTGGGCCATAAAGAGTTTGTATTTTGGTGTGGCAGAGTTGAAATTTTACTTACGTTAATTCAGATGTACAAAGAAAATGTAGCTTGTTTATTTTCTGTAATTTTAACCTTAAGTTCCCACATTACCTCAATATTTTAAAACATAAATGCTATCTTTCAGATTTTATTTCCCCACTTCCCTCTCATTTCAAGATATGAAGGGATGTAGAGGGGTGTTGCATATTGTATAAGAGGTATCTTTTATATGCCCTAGATTTCTAAATTTATTACAACAGTTCTCTGGTATATGACAGTAAAATGCCTTGTTCTAACAAAATCAGTATATTATGACAATTGTCTGGTAAATGGAAGTAAAGCATCTTGAGAAAGGGAGCACTTTTTTATAATTCACACAGTGACTAGTGGCTGGTAGCAGTCTTGAGTGATGGGGAGGCTTACATGGCATCAGGGAAGGGCATCTATGCCACAAATGCCAGTCCTTGTTTTGTCCTCTGGTATGGAGTGGCTGGTACAGTCTAATAGCAGGACTGCTAGCTTCATAGATAAAACTGGTCATTTCTGTCCTTTTGAGGTATCATGCTGATTTCCTTTTGCTAAAATCTGTACTGAGCCATTTGCCCTACACACTGCAGCATCTTTATACTGACCCCAAGTCTCCACAGGTCCATTGATCCTTATAATATCACTCAGTCTTCTCACTGAGGCTCCTGGGCACTTCTGGATTCCCTGAATACCACTTGTAAACCTTGATGAGCCAGGAGCCTTGCTTTGGGTTTATTTATTGAGCCACCTCCCTCCACCAGTGTTAACATTATTCTCCCCATGTCATATTGAACATGCTGTGAAGCTGAAGGTGGAACTCCTAGAGGTCTTGGCCTTTCACAGACATGCCTAGGGAAGCAAACCACTATCCCCAACTTTCTCAGCTTTCTCCATATCTGTGTGAACATACCTTCAATTCTAGTTTCCACCCAGAGAGGGGATGGAAAGTAAACACACTGGGCCTGATTACCTCTTCCTACTCCCCTTTTCTTCTTTCCATCATCTCCCAGGGTTATAAGGAATGGCATATTCTCCTTCCTGTATGTCAGGAACTTTCCTTATATACTATATCCTCTTCACTCTTGAGGTAGCATTTGCTCTGCTCCCTGTCTTGGAGCCATGATGAAGTACAGGAGAGAAACTAGTTTAATAATAATAGAACATCTGTTGGGAGATATTTAAAAATCTTATCCTATTCCCTTATTACTGGTTTCTACATATTTTTAGTTTATTTTAAGGGATTAAATGTTAAAGTCTTCTTTGTGCCAAAGTGCTTAAAACCATCTGAACTTAAAATTGTGGAACATGGCTGGGAGTAGTGGCTCACACCTGTAATCCTAGCACTCTGGGAGGCCAAGGCGGTAGGATTGCTTGAGCTCAGGAGTTTGAGACCAGCCTGAGCAAGAGGGAGACCCCATCTCGACTAAAAATAGAAAAATTAGCTGGGCATCGTGGCGCACACCTGTAGTCACAGCTACTTGGGAGGCTGAGGCAGGAGGATCGCTTGAGCCCAGGAGTTGGAGGTTGCAGTGAGCTATGATGATGCCACTGCATTCTACCCTGGGTGACAGAGGGAGACTCTGTCTCAAAAAAAAAAAAAAAAAATTGTGGAACTTGGGGGTTATTAGGATGGACCTTGGAGAGCATTTAATCTCATTTCTGTATTCAACAGACTAGGAGACTAAAGTCCAAAGAAGTGAGATGACAAAACCAAATCCCATAACAACCTGCCAATCCAGTGCCCTTTCCATTCACAGGTGTTATAGAGTCTTAATTCTTTTGGTGAAACCCAAAATATTACAGAGGGTTTTATCCATCAGCAGGTCTACCTATGTTAGCAAATAATTCTGTCAATTAGCTGTTGTAGAAGTTATATATGATAGAAAACAGGAGAAAAATTTAAAGATGATCTTTATTTGGGGTAGGAGTCTCCCAGAATTATTTCAGTGACACTTAGCATAATTTCAGAGGACTGAATTCCCTCAGGGTTTGCTCTCTCTTCGAGAACATTTGTGTTTGTTTTTCTCAACTAATTACTGGTGCTTAACAGGTTAGTGTACTTAAAATTATTTGTTTATAAAACCTATCACAATAGCAGTGTGGAAAAAATAAGCTCTTTAATCATTTTAATACCTGGCAGGTGATATTTACTGTGATTTTTAAATTATAATTTTTATCATTTCAAAGATTCAGCTTCCCTTTCCTCTGTCATTCTATCATCTAGTCCCAAGCCATCAGCACTCAGTCAGTTACATAAGACACCTCAAAGCTGCTCACTCCTTTTATGTCACTTAAGAAATTAGTTTGATCTGAATATGGTTTCCCTGCAGGAATAACCAGCTCTGTTTAAAATATCCTTGTTAGAATATGAATGACTTATCTTACTAAGCTGCAAAAATTCATTCTTTAGTACATACTCAGATAATATTTTATCAGGTAGTGAAAATTAACTTGGAACTAAGGGTTTAAATTTAATGTGTATGTGGGAAAACCTGGTAAGCACACAATCCAGTGATACTCAGAAGTTATCTTTACAGAATTATAGAATCTAACTTTAATACCCTTCCCTGTGGGATAATACAGAGAGAGCACTATTAAAAGAAATTAATTATGTTCAAATTTTAGGATGGGCTGTAATAGGCAGTGGTAAATCTTTATTTTTGCTTTTTAAAAAGCAAAACCCAATTACTAAGTGTTGAGAGAATAGTAGGGCAAAACAATAAAAGTGTGTAATACGACTGGACTGGTAGATGACAGAAGTTTGGACAGATGTGAGAGTGGAAAACCAAGAGGGAGCTCTGCCACTTGCTGACTGTTTGACCTTGGACAAATTCCTTAACCTCTCTGTGCTTGTTTCTGCATCTGTAAAATGGGGATGATAATATTTCTCATTTTGTGGGATTGCCGTGGGGATTAAGTAAATTAATACCTATAAAATGCTTAGAATAGTGCTTGGTGCGTAGTAGGAGCTCAGTAAACTGTTAGCCATTATTGTTACTGCTGTTGTTGCTGGAGGTGATGGTGTTATTTAAGGCCTTACTTGATGAATTTCAAGATTACATGGACATTGTATGTAGGGAAGCAGGTATATTGTTATAAGGCAATGTGCCTAGAAAATGAATGGCTTTAGAAAATTTTTAAAAAGATGCAGGAAAGACAACACGAAAGGAAAGAGGCAGAATAACAATAGGTAGAGATCAGATATTGGTTGAAACTGATGGGAGGAGACCTCCTGTGCAGGATTTCTCCATTCAAGCAATATGTGACCTGAGGATCTTGTGGTACATGCAGGATATCCTGATATTTTTTCACTATCGGAGCCTCTCAAGAAAGAGTCTATGGAGTAGGTCAGGAAACAAATGCATAGGCCAAGAAAAGAAAAGAAGGCAGCAGTTGAAGGTTTATTTGTGTTAGCGGAAGAATTGGATCCACTTAAGTAGCAAGTTAAAATTTAAAAACTCATCCGGGCCACCTTGAAAGGAGTAGTGAATGATAGAAAGAGATGGAACAGCAGTCAGGAGTAGAGGAAGAAATGGCAGAAAGTAATACACAAGGTAGCACAAGGTACTCAAGGGCTGGCGAATCTGAAAGCTAACGGAAGTAGAGTTTTAGAGGAAGAGCACATGTCAGAGGACATATTAGACCCCACTGTGATCCTGAGCTTATGGCCTTTGGAAGCATCAGTAGCAGCTTCAGGTTCAGGAATCTGCTGAGGGTGATTATCCAGTTAAGATACATTTTAGGAAAGAGGATCTTGGAAGCAGGATTAACAGACCTAAAGAGTTCTAGAGCAGGAAACTGTGGCAACAGCTGTGTCATAAAGTTTAAAAAGTCTTGGGCTCCTGCTGGGGATGGACAAACACCTAGAAAAAATCCACTGCAAGGCTATAAGCACGGATTGCAGGGTTGCCTGTTATACATGTGGGGTGCTGTGTTCACACATGGAAAAGAAAAGGCTATGTCACTCAATAGAAATTAGGTTCAATTCAACATTGGACTTCCTGGCCAGAAACACCAGACTCAAAAGAAAAATGGAAATAGAAGTATTCAAAACGTGGAAAGAATACCAAGAAAAAGAAGGAAGACTTAGGTATGTTCTAGGCATTGAAGATGCTGGCATTGAAGATGCTATCACTGGAAAAAAACCTCCTCGTGTCTCTTTGTAACTAATTGGCCCTATTCCCATTATTGAATTACTCTCTGGCAAGGGTGAGGAGATTACTCTTAGACCAATCAGACTTGCTTTTGTAGCTCCAGATGGGGTAAGCTCTGGATGGGGGCAGCATATAAGTCCCCAGAAAAAATGAAGGGTTTCAGGGGGCAAGGAGGAAGATGTTGTATAGAAAGTCAACTATGTCCTTATTACCAGCATAGTGTCACAGTTAACCTCTTGGTAAGAAATTTATCCCAACTGAATTTAAATTCACGTGTACTAGTTGGAAAACTGACACGTTCTGATGGTTATCCTGGCAAGACAGAAAGCAAGAAGATATCTTCTCTTCATCTTTTGTTCCCCTTCCCCAAGAGAACACTATGTCTGCTGCAATCTTTGATAGGCAACAGCAAACAAGGGTCTATACACTGGGTTCTAAGAACATCATTTTGTTTGTACAATGCTGTTACTACAGGAGTCACATTTGCTTCTACATTTTTGGGACATGAGAGATTTGGGTGAATTACTTCAATTCGGAAGGTACTGAAGGTGCTATATCCATTGTAATGGAAAAAGATGCAGTGGCTGCTGAAGGACCCCAAATCCCAAGGCAGTGGAGGGAGAGTCCTCTGACAGGGACTGAAAAGATCAGGAAACTAAAGAGAAGAGTATCTTGGGCTTTAAGGTCCTCAGTTTACGATAGGAAGAGGAATTCATTTTGGACCTGAATTTCCCTGCGAACTTAATGGGAAAGGCTTTACATTGTTCGATTTTCAGCCTTTCTTTGTTGTTTTATTTGGACTTTTAAAGTAATCTTCTCTGTTGACCAATTTTGGACAAGATGACTAGGCATAATTTCAGATGGAAAATAGACTAGGGAGTGAATATTTGGCCTAGGGTGAAGTTACAGTGAGGAGCAGTGGTAATAACTGAGGGAACTGCTAATCTCTTCTAGTTGGACAGTCTTAGTTGAACAAATGTTTGATTATGAAGCTTGGTTGTTAAAGAGAGAATAACAGAGCCTGGGGTGATGGTGGTTGGGGGGCTGTTCAGCTTGTCTCCCTGCATTTCTGCCAGAGTACATGAAGGAAGAAACTTCCAACCAAGCTTCTGCCCCTCTGTGTACTCTCTTATTATGTCCTCCACATGGAATAACTGACTAGTCTGGTCAGAGACACTAGGATCACTTCACTAGAGGGAGGGATCATGACATTAACAGGCACTCACTTTCATGCACAGGCCCTAATGCCTGCTTTTTCATTTCCTACCCCTAAGAGCAGCAGGTACATTTTTTCCCCATGTAGTAAGCAAATCAAGAGGTGGTGGGGGTGGCGTGTGGGAGGCAAGTGGGCTACCTCTGGTGAGAAGGCTTTATCCTCTTCCTCCCCACTCTCCGTTCCAACTCCATGGGTCTGGCAGGCCAACCTCATCCTGGCACTTGGTCAGGTAGATGGACTTGTGCTCAGCTATTGATGCCTCTCTACTTAAGCATTGTTCTTATCTTCACTCTCACCCTTCTTTCTTCTGGCACACTTGAAGGGGTCCCAAGATTTAGTTTTGGAGTTGGAAAAGTAAGAGGCCTTACTTAGGCTTCCTGGCTTCTACCCAGCCATGACCCAAGCTTCACTCTAAGTTTGGGCATTTGCCTGCTTACTAATCAAATGGTACTAGGGTTCTCATTTAGGTATAGATACAGGTGTGCGTGCCTCCTCAGGGAAGCTGGTTGGGAGAAGAGGTGGGGATGGGATTTGGGTTTGGAATTCTATCCCAAATTTGGATAGACAAATTTGTTTTTGGAGACATTTGGTTAATTTTCTACATTTTAAAGCCAGAACATGTCTTACAAGAGGTTGTTTAACACAGAAATTCCCAAAAGAAAAATGAAGAATGAACAAGTAATCTGGAAAAGTTAGAAATGTTTTTATGACATAAAAACTAGGGGAAAAAAAATATACTTTGTATGTAAATATACTTTGGGCAAGATTTTTAAACTATAATTTACCACTCACTTGGTGAGTGAGTAACTATCACTATTCAAGTGATAAGTGATGGAAAAAATGTGAAATGAAAGATAATTCCAAATAAGTGGAAATATTGTCATATCTAATGCTTATAATAAATTCTTTATTTTGACCATAAAGAGCTATACATTTTATATTAATAGAAAATGAATTTCTCTCTGCCTTCAGCTATTTAAAGAATATTGGTTTGAAGGGGCGCCAGATTACTTCTTTTCCCAGGACTCCCGCATGACTTGAGCCAGTCCATTCTCAGCCTCTTTTACCCTATAGTCTATCTAGCGTTGCTTAATTGGTGCTACCTACTGCACAGTGTGGCACGGTCTCATCGTCCATGGCTTCTGAAAGGATGGGCTACTGCAAGGAGCTGTGGGGTGGAGGGGAGGACAAGGGTAAAAACTGAAAAGATAAGGAGAAAAAAATTCAGTTTTCTATGTTTTGTTTTCCAAAAAAACCTCTATATTCCCAAATAGACCATCTACACATATGGACATTCACTCCCCAAATGCTGCTCTGGAGGAAGAAGGGTGATAAAGCTTCATACACGCGCCAACCATGCCAAATTACATGGCTCCATAGGGCTCTTGTGTGTGTCTTATTATCTATTCAGTGGGCAGAGAGTAAATTATTCAGATCAGTATGTAGAGTTATATATAAAATAATTTTTGAGAAAATGTTAGCAGTTTTGTTCAGTACACAGCTGGAGAAGAGGTCTTAGTGTGGAGTTCCAGGTTTTGGGGTGTGAAAACATCAAGGAGTCTTACCCAATCCATTCTCAGAACTTCCCTTCCTCCATTTCAAGACAGCCTCTGACACTGTAGAAATTTATACTTACGGAAATTGAAAATTAAGGAACTGATCTTTTTGTATTAGTAAAACCCTTTAAGCTACTACTTACCCAGGATCACAAATGAAAGGAGTCAGACTTTTGAAAACAAACAGATCAACAGATTAAACACCTTCTAGAGTTCTAATAGCCTTAGTTAAAAACCCTTAGTTGAAAACTAAGCAATTAAGAGCTACTCATCAAAGGTGGATAGCTTTTAGCCCAGAAGCTTGTGATTTTGGGGGGGTGCCGAGTGGGAGGAACACTACTTGGGATCCATCTTTCCTAACAAGGAGGAAATAGAGCTCTCTAGTCATTACAAACCTCATTTAAAGGGCCAGGCCCCACCACAGGATGTGTCTGCCTCTTGATAAAGATCAACTTTATTATGTGATTTATGTTAATGAATGCTTAACATAAAATTAAGGGCATTTTTGTTTTAAAATATAGTTTGTTATTAGTGTTCAGGTCAGGATCCTTTGGAGATGAAAGTGGGCAGGGCAAGGATTGTTCACCTACAAACCAGAGTAGGGTAAACAAGTACAACCAGATATTCTTGAAGGCTCCACTGATGAGGCCCCTTTCTAACCCTACTTCGTGAACCCAGATGGTTTCCTCTATTCCCCCCCCCACTCCAGCCTCTAGTGTCCTACCTTTAATGACCTGGATTCCAATCACTTTTTGTTCCTTACCTTGTTTCCTATTTGTTGTATCTCCTTCTCCCAAGACCCTAATCTCTATGTAGTGGACCATGAGCTGGTAATTTGACCAAGATTTCCTGTTTCTTTGTTTGATAATTTAATTTGACCCTATAATGAAGTAGAAAAATATGGGGTTTGCAGTCAGGCAGACTTGGATTTAAATCAGACTATACCACTAACTGGTATAATCCACCTCTCTGAGGAAGTTTCCTTTTTAGTAAAATGAAGATATTAATACCCACCTAAAAATATGATAGTGATTGGAAATAGTAGTAATGTTTCCACAACATTGTGAATGTACTGTATGCCACACAATTGTACACTTAAGAATGATTAAAATGGGAAATTTCATGTTATGTTTATTTTTCCACAATTTAAAAAAATATGGTTGTGAGAATTAATCTTTGTAAAACACTCATTACAATGCCTAGCACATAGTAGGCTCTCAACAAATAGTAACTGTATAGCATGGAGTATTTTATATCACAAGTAACAAAAAAGCACAATTTAACTGACTTTAATAATAAGGGAATGCATTGGTTCCTGAAATTGAAAAGTCCAGAGGTAGGGCAGACTTTTGGGTTAGTTTATTTCACCAAGAATTCAGATTCTTTAAGTCTTTAGTCACTAAGGACTGTCACTAAGGACTCAGCCATATCACTAAGGACTCAGTTTCTTTCTAACTTTCCACTCTGCCTTCTTCAATGTCAGCTTTATTCTAAAGCTTGGGACAGTTCCGTAGAAGTACATGTTCCTTTGTCCACATTTGGAAAGAATGACTTGGTCCCTGACATTTAGTTGCTTAAACCACATGCCTGTCCTGGAACCAAAAGCTGTGCATAGGAAGATGGAATATGATGGTTGGTGTTAACAAACTGGGGAATGGGTCAGCTTCTCTGGAAGCACATAGGATACATGGGGAGGAGTGGATTCCCCAAATGAAAATCAAAGTACTGTGGAGGAGAAAAGGTAAGACCAAGGAGGTTACTGGGGAGGTAACCAACAAATGTCCACTATAGTAGCTATTGTCATTATTATTGGCTTTCTTGGCCCTCAGCCCTGGGCTCTTGGCTATTTCTTTGGAAATCATTTTTAAAAAACCAAAAACCTAAGTAAGTTCTTATTTCAAGTAATTATATTATTTCTAGCAAAAAAAGATCAGTACGTATAAAACTAAGTTTAATTTAACTGGGTGTTAAGCATCTGGAGCACCAGCCAAACAAGCAGCAAAATGCACTGAATGAAGGGGTCTAACAGGAATGAGTGTCAGGGATGGACAGCAGGGAGGGAGCTAGAAAGACGGTGACTTGCCAAAATGCCAAACCCAGAAGGGTGAGGTTAGTTATTAGCCTGTTCTTTACTGGAGCCAGGTTAGAAGCTGTGACATGGGTTAGGACAAAGGGACCAATTAAAGAGAGAAAGGGGCATTCCCCAAAACAAGAGTTGGCAGATGAAAGATCTGATTAAAACCTGGTTTTGACAGCTCTTTTCACCACTTTGCAGCTTCTACCTGCCCGTCTATGAGTTTCCTCTTTCTCTTTTTTCCCTAGCCCCTAATTAATGACTTGCCAATTTCTGCCAATTTTATTCTGTCCCTTCTGCCAAGAAGACTCTTCGACACTCCTTTGCTGCACTCCATCTGGATAATTCCTATTCATTGGTTAAGACTTTAAATTCTGATCTTTCATTTGCAAGAAGACCTTTCTGTACACCACGTTGTCCCGCCTCTCACCTCCAAGACACACCCCACAAGCTGATTTAAGTAATTCTGTTTGGTACTCCCTACCTGTAATCAATACCCGGTGGCCTAATGATTTATTTACTCATCTGACCCCAGCCTCTGACCCCTCTCCCTCCGCTACATTAAAGCTTCTGAAGAGCAGGGACTTTACCTTAATCATCTTTGGTTCCATGATGCCCAGCACAGTGCCTGGCACATAGTAGGAGCTCAATGAACAAAAGAGGCAATTCCTTTGGTTACTATCTGATATCCCCTTACCCAGGACTTAAGAAATAGAATGACACATAAAAACCAAAGTGTTTCTCAACCCAAGGACAGCCTGTCCTCTCTACCTAGAAGAGGAGTTGGGAATGAAGAACACAGAGACACATTAAAGATGTTTTGTAGCAGTTTGTATCCACCTTAGACTTTCGAAGTAAATTCCAAAGCGATTCTGAAGACAGAATCAAAATTGCCAAAAAGATCCAGAGTGCCTCTTTTCCTTTTCTGTTCTCCATCTTCAAACACTGTTCCTATTCCCAAACTGTTAAAAGAGATTTATTTCACCTATTTAGTCACATAGTTCTTGCTCACAATTTTTATGTTGTTTATTCCAGTTAAAGAATAAGGGTACGATTATTACATAAAGTGACCATTATAATAGTTCAGAGTTATAAACACTAGCTAGTGGCATTTACAGAGTGAAGCAAGCCACCTGAACTAAATACCAGGTGCTCAGTAAACTTACTGTAATACCTCATTCCTGTTTACAAAGAGCTCATATGACCTTTATGTAGAGAATTTGTTTTCTGTTTAATTTATTTTTCCATTCTGAAACAGATTCATCTATTATAAGAAAGGAGCCAATTATTGGGCAAACACAGTAACACCTAATGACCATACCCTGTGGTATTTAGTCTCAAAACATTTTGCATTTCTTAATGCATAGAATTAAAATTATTTTAAGATTACACTAAAATGGGACTAAATATACATTAAAATGTTCAAGAAGGTAGAACACTCAGCCCTGTTTCTCAAGCAGACTAACTGAAAGGTCTTGTGCTTTGCCTGATCATTAGGTTTTAACAAGCCAGGGAAAGGTTTCAGAAGTGAGGCCTCACCCTAATAACTTCTTGTAGGTTTCTGGTTGTTTAGGATTATTTGGAGTCAAAGTCAGACATAGGCCAGTTTCCTGATGTAATTAATGTATCTTTTTGCCTCACCCCTGCATGGCCATGGCTGCCTTCAAGCCCCCTTTCCCCACTCTTAGTGTCCTTCCTACTATGTCCTCAGGCTTGAATGCTGTGCCCCCCTTATGACCAGAGCTGAGGGCCACCATGTTGTTCCTACATAATAACCCACATGTATATCTTTCTCTCACTCCTGTCATTCCCTAAGGCCTCCTGTAAAAATAATAACTTTCTTTATTCTAAAGCACACTGAAAAAAATTTTTAATGTTTTCTCAGTTCTAAGACATACAGTATATACTATTTGCACATTTCAGTGTTTCTGAAATTAGAATTAATTTTACAGTCTTTTTCTTTTTTCTCCTAGAAAAAGAGATTACTATATTTTTGGCCGATTCTACAATCGGAAGTATTTGGAACTGGAAATATATTGTATCAATGTACTTTACTAGAGACAACCAGTTTTTTCAAGAGTCAGAAAATGTTGCACATGGATATTCGAGTTATCATACAGCAGAAAAGGGACTTTAGAGGTAGAAATATATGGATAGTTTAGGCAAAACAAATTAGCTAATTGTTAGTTGTTTATCTGGACTAGCTGTTGTCCAGATAATTACCTTGGCCCCCTTACCTCTTTGCATTTTCTATTTGGGGATCAGATTGAAAGGAAATATGAAGCAAGTATCTCCATCATATAGAAGATAAGTGATCTCAAACTCTGTGTCTACATTAGTGGTTCTAAGGCCTAATATTTGCATTGAGCAAGAGGCTGGGATTATAAGCAGAACTCTTTACAGAACATCCTTGATATGGATGACCAGTTATCTCAGATCACCCCAAGGTCTTCCCTGAAAGGACTGTGACTTGATCCCACCTATTCTTGCTAAAGAGATGATGGCTATTTTAGGAGAGGGGCAGACAGTATCAACACAACCATGAATATGCATGTTTCCTGCTGAGGGTAAAATATTCAAATATCTGAACTCCATTTCTAATATCTAGTAAAATTATAAATTGTTCTAAAATATTTTAGGGAAGATAATTATAAGTTGAATAAAATTATTATTCTAGGGATTCTCATCTGAACATTCTTATTTGTTAAAATTAAGAATAAAATGGAAATTCTGAGAATAACATGTTTGTCCCTAACGTTTACAGTATCCGGGATTGAAGTACAAGTAGAAGGCTACAGACAATAGGTCTAAATCATTAAAAATTATAAATCAAGATAACAAACTATTAAATAAATATGTCCTATCCACCCTCCTTGACAAATTGTCAGATATACCTTTATTATGACAAAATTTTTAAAAATATGTATAAAACAATGGTTTTTATATGACTGAAAGCCAGCTAAATAGCAAAAATGATTTGACTTAGTTATTACCATGCATTTGGGTGTTACATTGATACATTGGTAATGTTGGATGACTAATAAAATATGTATATAATTCATAAACTATTGTGTATTAATTGCATAATACAATATTATATTTTATTTTTATTTTTTTCAGCAAAATAGTTGTATTGTTATAATCCAAATTTTCCTGTAATTTGTGTTCTGTTGACAATAATATCAAAATAGACAACTTTTTTTGAATCGGTGTACTTGAAGGGGATCAGAATATGCCCCCCTAAAACTTGCTACTTTGGCATAAGGATTATTTTGAGCTGAAGGTAACTAAGAAGCAGCAAACACCAAAAGAACTCTTGTCCTCCTATCTGTCTAAAACAGGACATAAATATATCTTTGTGAAGGTGTTCTCCCTCTCTTTTCCAGTACCAGGAGAAGAACAACCCTTATCACTGCGATGAATCTGCACAAACAAACCTTACTAAAATAACCCTTATCTTCCATTAATTTCCCCCATATATTTGCCTTCCTGCAATTTACTGCTTCTAGAAGTCCAAATGCCTTTTTATTTGTCTTGTCTCTTCTACACAATTTATCACCCTTTGTTAAAATGGTATATAAGCTCCAGTTATAACCACTTCTTTGGGTCCTCACTTCTTTTCTATGAAGGTGTCTATGCATGTAAAAATTAAAATATTAACATTAAATAAAATTTGTTTGCCTTTTCTCCTGTAAATCTGTCCTTTGCCAGTTTAATTTGCAGGCCTAAGACACACAACCTATGAGGCAGAGGAAAAGTTTTTTTTCCTCCCTCACATACTTCTTAGATTTTTGTTTAACTTTGTATTATGGAAAATGTAGATAACGCAGGTAATAGAGTATAAAGAACTCCCATGTACCCATCATGTAGCATCAATAATTATTAACACTTGGTCAACCTTGCTTCATTTATATTCCCCAACTCTCTCTACCCAATTATTTTGAAGTAAATCATAGACATCATATAATTTTATCTATGAATATATCAATATGCATGTCTAGAAAAGAAGATCTCTTAAAAATTTACCTTAATAATATTTTCACGTCAAAAAATAATTCCTCAATATTAGATGTTTTTAAAATTAATTTCAATGGAATTGGAAATATTTTATTCTGCTGAAGTAGTAGAAATTGGCATTGTCAATAAAATGTTTTAATCAATACTTACATTTGGAAATGAACCATGAATTTTACATGTCATTTTCAGAAATTTTAATGGAGTTGCACTAGTGATAATTATCATAGAAAATATTATACATTCTTAATTTTATCATGTGAATTCTGTTACTTATATTGTGATTTTTTTTTTTTTTTGGCCAGCCCTTAGAGCAATATCTATCTATATAGTGTCAAATTCTTCTTTCAATTCTTCGTAATGCTGGGATAATATCAAGAAAAACAAAGAGAAAATATGTGGTTCAGTTTGTTCAAATCTCTCTTCAAGGAGACCATACTGCTATCTGGAATGTATAGAAAATAATGTGTATTATAATATACAGATATAGATTTGTATGTGAACTTTTCCTTTATAATCACACATTTTTGTTTCATTGTTTCAATTTTCTTTTATCTTATTGGACTATCATTTTTGTTGTCTATACCACATTTAGTATCTTTCTATTTAGAAAAATCGCTTTCTCTAAAAATTTTAAAAGTATTTAAAATTATTTAAAAAGTCAATTAGCGAAACTTAGATCAGTCTGCATCTTTTGTAAGCTTTTGCTAACAGCATTAACAGCAAGCAATAATCCATACCAAATAATTTCAGTTAGTACAAAATCAAAAGTATTTCCCGCTGTAGACCATGATTCCTTATTTATTTGAGGATACTCTATTATTTTACTTAACTATCCTAGTGCAGCTCACTATCTTGTCTAAATTAAATCTAACTGCTCTAACAGCATTTAAATGATGTCTCCATTGTTGACCGAGAATGGCTATGAGGTCAAATTTGGTGTTTGTTAAACAAACTGATCCATTTTAGGCAGGTCTAGAAAATATTGTATATAATCTTTGAATTACTCCAAAGAATGTCATTGCTATTGTCAGAGTTGAGGCCGTGTCTCCTAGGTACATGTTGATAGATGTTTAATAAATTTGTGGGCATGTGTGTTTGTGGTATGCAGGGCCCTCTGAAGTACAAGGATGTGGGGGGGATCCTCTTGCCTGAGTCTAAGAGTGGCATTGCAGACCAATAATAAATGTAAGTATTAATAATACCTTATAATATGCATGTGCTACATTTTTTGAAGTGCTTCCATATTTATGATTTCTTTTGATCTTTATAATAACCTATGGACTAGATAGAGTAATTAGAGATGAGAAACAGAGGTCTAGAGAGGTTAAGTGGTTTATCTAAAATTATACATCTAATTAGTAGTAGAGCTAAGAGTAGAACCTAGGTCTCTCCATGCACAGGTTATACTATGATATACCATGCTGCCTACTTAATGTTTCCAAAACAAAGAGACCTGACAGTTGCATAGGTTGCATCCCAACACTTTTTATTCCTTAAAATCTTCTGCATTTTGTCTGGGCGCGGTGGCTCACGCCTGTAACCCTAGCACTCTGGGAGGCCGAGGTGGAAGGATTGCTTGAGCTCAGGGAGTTCAAGACCAGCCTGGGCAAGAACGAGACCCATCTCTACCAAAAATAGAAAAATTAGCCGGATGTCCTGGTGCACACCTGTAGTCCCAGCTACTTGGGAGGCTGAGGCAGGAGGATTGCTTGAGCCCAGGAGTTTGAGGTTGCAATGAGCTACGATGATGCTGCTGCACTCTACCCAGGGCGATAGAGTGAGACTCTGCCTCAAAAAAAAAAAAAAAAACTTTTAGATTTTAGTAGAGAAAATAAATATAGGACAATGAATGAAAAAAAGCCATATGCTCTTTCATATCTTTTCAGTCCATGTGGGACCAATATATACGTATTGACCAATGTTTCGGAAACTAGGGATTTATCTTCTTCCAGGCAAAGGTTCATTTGAGTCACACAAAATAAATCTTTCAAAAGGTGAGGATCATGTTCTTTAACCTACTCATAAGGTACTAAGTACAACTTTGGGAATATAAACAGCATCTTGTAAGAGCTAGGGCTTTTTGAAATGGTTACTTTGTTCCGTATACTTAGAAGTACACCGAGAAGTACAAAAACATTAGTATGAAAATGAATATAATCCTCTTACAATCACACAATCCAGGTTTCTTACTGGTTCCCCTGTACAGTTTTCTCAGGCCTACGCTGGTGCCTCTATCCTCTGCTCCTATAGCTCCAAGACTTCAAGTGCTCACAAAAGTCCTTTTTTCCCTCCACTTTTCAGCACCCTTGAACTTAGAATGCATTTTATAGTCAATGGCATCTTAGAGGAAATAGAATATAGGAAACTGTTAACAGTGGTTACCTCTGGGGAGTTCTACATTGTTTGCACTTTCTACAATGAGGGTGCATTACTTTTATAATGAAAACAAATTTTAAAAGAATTTTAGACACAAAATCTCAGGTGGTTTATGCACCTTGTCTCTTCGTACTAAAAGAGTACTGAGAATGTAATAACAGTAATTAACATTTCATAAGGTTTTATATTCACAATGGATTTTATAAGCCCCTACGTGTTAGCAATTGGCTTCGTACTTCTGCAGTAATCTTCACAGCACTTAGCTGTGAATTACCTGTGATGGAAACATTCCTTAGAGCTCCTGGGTACTCACTATATTGTATTGTAATTGTATATTGTATATTGACAATTGTAATTGTATATTGACTTGGTTATTTTTCCCACCAGAATAAGATGGGAAATAAGCTCCCTGAAGGCAGGAACTGTGCTCACTCATTTTTGTGTCTCACACACCTGCCTAACACAGATCCAAGCCTGTCAAGTTCGTAAAATAAAGGAATGGATGAAAGACCCATAGGTCCTCAATATTTTTTTAATGTTGTTTCCACTCATGCAATTTAACAGTTTGCTGCTGAGGAGGGCATTTATTCTCTGCAAATAGCTTGTTGGCTTTTCCTTTATGGATGGCTAATGGCAAGGCCCAAGCAGGACAGGTTATTTTAAAAAATTGTCTCTATATTCTCTCCTAGGGCATATACAGCTTTAGCCTTCTGTTGTCAAATTTGTTGATTGATCTAATTTGTATGTAAGCAGTTAAAGAAAACTACTTTCCAGGTTGCTACTAAATTAAATATCTTACTGAGACAGGTTGTGAATAGGGGAAGTTTGGAATATTTTTTTCTTATTACCTAACCCTGAAGAAAAAATTTTGCCAATGAAAATTTCTTAACTGGTCTTTAAACTATGGTATCGTGTTTGTATAGAGGAGGTCTGTTTGAGGGAATGCTCTCAGTTCCTAAAACGCCAAGGTGAAGGGTTGAGCATATTTTTTAATAGGATCTGGTGTGTGAATAAAAATAAAAATACTTGGCAATCCATGGAATGGAAGAAAATATTTGCAGATCATATCTCTGATAAGGGATTAATATCCAGGATATATAAAGAATGCCTATAACTCAACAACAACAAAGCCAATCCAATTTTAAAATGGGCAAAGGACATTTCTCTGAATAGACGTTTCTCCAAAGAAGAAAAATGGATAGTCAATAAGCACATGAAAAGATGCTTAACATTACTAATCATTAGGGAAATGCAAAGCAAAATTGTGATGAGATACCACTTCGCAACCATTCAGATGGCTGTTATTAAAACAAAAACAAAATCAAAAACAGAAAATAACAAGTGTTGGCAAGGATTTTAAGAAATTGGAAATCTGTGCACTGATGGTGGGATTATAAAATGGTTCAGCTGCTGTGGAAAAACAGTATGGCAATTCCCAAAAAAATTAAACATGGAATTATCATATGATTCAGCAATTCCACTACTGGGCATACAACCCAAACAATTGAAAGCAGGAACTCGAACAGATATTTATACACCAATGTTCATAGCATTATTCACAATAGCCAAAAGGGGAAAACGATCCAAATGTCCATTGAGAGATGAATGGACAAACAAAATGTGGTATACACATTCAGTGGAATATTTTTCAGCCTTAAGAAGGAAGGAAATTCTAACATATGCTACAGCCTGGATGAACTGTGAGGATGTTATGCTAAGTGAAATAAGCCAGACACAAAAGGACAAATACTATATGATTCCACTTACATGAGATACGTAGAGCAGTCAAATTCTTAACAATACAAAGTAGAATGGTGGTTTTTCTCAGGGCTGGGGGGAGGGAACAGGGAGTTATTGTTTAATGAGTACAGAGTTTCAGTTTGGGAAGATGAAAAAGTTTTGGAGATGGATGGTAGTGATGGTTGCACCACAGCGTGACAGTATTTAATACCACTGAACTGTACACCTAAAAATGGTTAAAATGGTGAATTTTATGTTATATATATTTTACTACAAAAAAAGGTAAAAACAAAAGTACTTGATAGTTACTTAGAACTTTACAGTTTGTAAAGCACTTTTCACTTGCATTGTCTCATTCCTCACAGCAACTCTTAGAAGTAGGCAGGGCAGTTATTATTATCACCCTCATTTTACAGATAAGGAAAGTTTAAGTGAATAGCTAAGGGACACAAAGCTAAGAAGTGGCAGGGTCAGAATTAGGAACCAGGACCCTAGTCCAGTGCTCTTTACTCTATACCAAACTGCCTTTCACAGAAGGGTTCCTGGACCCTAACAATTGACGCTGACATTGAATTCACTAGCAAATGCTCAACTTTCACTTACAAAACAACAGGTGCAGAAATCATTAACTAGCTGTACCTTTCCCCCCCATCACAACAATAATATTATGAAGGGCAAAACAGAATATGAGAACTGAAACAACAGCCAGGAAATGCTCAATAGCCATTTGTTAATTCATTAGCCTAGCTCTAGTTCCTTTTTAACAATTTTTAAGGGGCAATATCTTACTGGGCTGGAATTTTTATTTTGTTAAATATTCCTTAAAGTTCATTTGTAGGCTGTTCGATGATTCTTGAGAATGTTTTTATTGTGGTTAAAAAGGGGTTTTATAGTTGCCATGTAATATAATTTGATTCTGTATCTGATAGCCTTTTTGAAAAATAGTTATAATTTTTAAAAAATATAGACATGAAAAATAACAAAACAGACTTTTATCGTACAACTGTGTGTTTGCATTGTTAATTCACTCTCGTAAAATCTTTCCAGTAAATTAATTACAGCTAAGAATCAGAAGGGACCATAAAGCAAAAATTGCAGAGGAGTCACAGCCAGCTGTTCTTTAAAAATGGAATGCTCATTTTTATTTTTAAGTATTCAACAAACAGCCCTGAAGCACATCCTCAGAAATCTTAATCATGTATTGTTGGTGGACTATGAGGTTCTGTTTCGTGTACTGAAGAAACATGTGTTATATAATTTTAATACATTCTAGTGCTTTCACGTTATTTTTATGGCAGGCTGAAAGCTGAAGTTTTGTGGTGGCCAAAAGTTTGGAAATTTAAAATGTAATAATTATAGAAAGAAAAAACCAAACACTTCCAAATTTTAATAGTGATTTTCTCAGAGTATGAAAATCTGCCTACATTCAATCGTATTTCTCCTTTTCAGTATTTTCCATATTTTCTAAATGAGCATATCTTACATCTATAATGGCATACAAAAAATTTATTTTAAAATAATGACAATTAGAGATCATGCAGGCCAGGTCACTGGGTAGTTTTTTTGTTTTATTCATTAAAATTAACTGAGAGGGCCCTCGAGATGGCTCACACCTGTAATCCTAGCGCTCTGGGAGGCCAAGGCGGGAGGATCGCTTGAGCTCAGGCGTTAGAGCCCAGCCTGAGCAAGAGGGAAACCCCTTCTCTACAAAAAAAAAGTAGAAAAATATTAGCTGGGCGTGGTGGCCTGCGCCTGTAGTCCCAGCTACTCGGGAGGCTGAGGCAGGAGGATCGCTTAAGCCCCGGAATATGAGGTTGCAGTGAGCTACTCTGATGCAACTGCACTGTAGTCTGGGTGACAGAGCAAGACTCTGTCTCAAAAAAAAAAAAAAAAAAAAAATTAACTGAAAGGAACCAAAAGGTAAATAATTTATTCTCCAGCTTTTGAATAAGTAAATATATTATTAGTTTCATTTTATAGAACAGAAGAGTGAGGCCCTATAAAGCTAAGGGCTTGGGCTAAGATCACCCAACTAGTAAACAGCAGAACAACAAAGTAGACTCAAACTTCTGCCCTGCTGGTGGGGAGGTGGTTTAGAGGGGAAGATTGGTAGTTCACTGTACCATGCAGCCTACATTCTGCCTGGTGATTCTGAGGAGGATGGGAGCATTTTAAGCTCAAACGTTAGTACAGCATGATTCTCTTTGGTTTGATAAGTTTTCATATAATTAAAGAAGCTCCTATGTCACAGAAATACGGTTCATTTGCTCTGAAGCTTCTTTCGTTTTTTTTCTGAGAGAGAGCAAGACTCTGTAGAGTGCAGTGGCATCATCATAGCTCACTGCAACCTCAAACTCCTGGGCTCAAGCCATCCTCCTGCCTCAGCCTCCCCAGTAACTGGGGCTACAGGCACACTCTTCCATTTTAATGATTTAAGATCTTAGTTCATGGGCTGCTAATGAATCATGCCTGCAACCCCAATGAGCTTCCACACATGTTTTGTAAAATTAAAGTATACATCTCATCATCCATATATGCATTTATACAGTACCTATCACCAGGGGAGTCTTGCTGCTGATACCTTTGGGGCCCTTCAAGTCATCCTCCACCCTATTCAATTAAGGCTCCATGTATCTTCTTCCTTCTCTGTTTGGCTATTGCTAAATCCTACAATTGTAGGTCCCAGTTTTGACTATAAATCTTACTTCCTTAAAATTGTCTTCTAATTCTCTATATTTGATGCATCAGATCGATAATGATATCTACCGTTTATTGAGTGCATATCATGTACCAGTCACTTTACACCTAATATTTCTAATCCATGACATAAACTCTGACTATTTCTGCAACTTCCTTTCCCACTGCTCACTAATTTGTCTTATATTTGAGCTCAGAAGTTGGCAAACTATAGCCTGTGGGCCAAATCTGGCCACTGACTTGGAGTGACTCTTGTGTTCTTATCCTATAGGATCACAAGAAACTTCAGGATTGGGAATCCTAGTCCTGGCCTTCATTTCCTACATGAAGACATGACCAATCTCTAGGCGTACTAATAAATATGATGAAATAAGAAAGATTCACGAGGATACACACATTTTCTTTGTCCATTTGAGAAAGATTATTATCCACAATAAAATGTGGAATTTTACCCCACAATCCTCTGCATGCACTCATACTATGTTTCCTATAAGCTTTTATTTAATAATATCAACCTTAGATCCCAAGAAACCTAAATCACTGGACCTGACCCTAGCACTGCTTTCTACCCCCTCCACCTCCGTATTATATGTATTCCAAAGCCAAATATAATTTTTTTGTGGTTCATTGTGATTAATTTTCTGTTTCACTGAGCCTATCTATAGGACAGACAATGCAACTTTGGAGAAAAAGATAATCTGACTTCTTTTTGCATCATATGGACTGTACAGCAGAGGTGGAGGACCAATATTAGTATTACTGCAGCACCAAGGGGAAAGCTTTTCAGAAGAGGTCAAGAGGCTGGGCGCAGTGGCTCACAGCCTGTAATTCTAGCACTCTGGGAGGCTGAGGTGGGAGGATTGCTTGAGGTCAGGGGTGAAAGATCAGGCTGAGCAAGAGTGAGACTCTGTCTCTACAAAAAAACAGAAAAATTAGCCGGGCATAGTGGCACACACCTGTAGTCCCAGCTACTCAGGAGGCTGAAGCAGGAGGATGGCTTGAGCCCAGGAGTTTGAGGGTGCAGTGAGCTGTAATGACACCACCGCACTCTAGCCAGGGTGACAGAGCAAGACTTTGTCCCAAAAAAGAAAAAAAAATAGGATATAAAGAATAAAATAACTTGAAAACCACCACCCAAAGAAGGCGACGATTAACATTTTGGTGCATATTTTTCCAGGTTATTTTTCTATGCATATGTAATAGGGAAAATATTTTTGAGCTATATTAATGTGATTTTCTCTTTTGCACCCCCTTATATGTCACCGTCCCTCATTCTATATGAAGCATCCTTTTTCCTTAGACAATTAGTGTTCTTCCAGTAGGAATGCAGATGAAGAAAGAGCCAATGTTCAGTTTTTTATTATACTTCAAAAATAAAATTTTTGAGCAGATATTAAGAGTTTTGAAAGCCAAACTTTGAGAACACAGAAAACAACTTTTTAAAATGACTTTATTTCCCATTACATAAGAAGAGGCAAAACTAATCAACTAAATCATAGAGTTTTACTAAAAGCCAAGAGTAGAGAAATCCCAGGATACACGAAGTGTACTTGGAGGGGGAGATTTAACTCATGGGATTATGGGAAAAAAGAAGAAATGGAGGAAGGGAGAACAGATAGTCAGACACATGTATTCTGACCGCCACTTTCTGGACCAAATTCCTGGAGGGGAAAAACATGTTGGACAGATTAAGGGGAAAGCTAAAGGCAGAGGAGCCTTTTCCTTGCTCCACAAAAGAAACCTGGGAGGGGACTGCAGCTCGGGACAATCCCATGCTAGAACAGGGGTGGGGTGAGCCATGGCAGAGCAACAGTGGGAAATGACTAGAAAGACAAGACAGAATAGCAACCCCAGACTACTCCTGGATCCATGGCGAGGTAGAAGGGACCCCTCTAAGGGGAATCTAAAAATTAGCCGAGCGTCCGTTGGTCAGTTGGGGAACAGCTGGTGCACATCAACCAGACCAGCTGCCTGCTGTGGAAACCAGTACCCTGCCCAATGCCATGAGGACTGGAGAGTGTCCCCATCCATAGACTCCATCTTGGGAAGGAGAAATAACCTTGTTAGTGAATTGAACTTTGAATTGACCGAATATTTACCCATTAAAGACCATTTTAAATAAAAATAGACTGTTAAGCCAACAGAGATTATTTAATCTGGGGGAGACTGAGATAACTTTAATTAGAAGGGTAGTGGAAGATTAGATCAGTTAAGAAAAGTAAAGACACCTGGCTCTTGCTTCTGAGCAGTGATTAGTCCATGTCCCCACTGCAGATCTTATAAATATTTTTGGCAGAATGAAATAAATAGCATGAATAAAAATTTATAAATATTTTTAGCATACACATTTTTATAACCTGATGTTTTTCACTTTACAATATTGTCTAAGTGTTTATATATTTTTTTCCCAACTAGGCTATCAATATCTGGAGGACAAGGACTATTTTATCCTTTTTTGCATACTTCTTTGAATCTACTGCAATGCTGAGCACAAAGCAGACACTCTGTATTGCTGCCATCTAAAACATTTCTAGTTCTCTCCTTATACACATGCAATTAAAAAACAAACAAAAAAACCTTGAACCAAGCAGAACATAGTTTGGTAGAAAGAGCCAATGGAACAGGCACCTGAGTTCTCATCCTTAACAGTCAAGGACTTTAAGCAAGTCACTCACTTCTCTTTCATTTAATCCCAATTTAATTTTACTAATGACCCCTGACTAGAATACCATAGTGCTTGAGATCAGGCTTTCCTTGTCGGCTTCCATCCTTGCACAACCTTCCTTCCAAGCCTGTTGCTATAGCGTCCCCCAACCCCACCCAACCACCACCTCAGCTCTCTCTGACTAAGGCAGCCAGACTTGCAGTCAATGATCTCCCAGGAAATACTTGTTTTTAAAGAACAACTGAAAGATTTTTATTTAGCTGACTTGTGAGTCTTTCCTGGACACAGATGGAGAAAGGTTATTTAGAGACAGGAAAACAATAGGGCATTTTTCATTCTAACAGTGATTAAAGATCTTTAATCTTTTCCACTTCACCAATTAGCAGGTCTTACAGGTCTTGATCAAAAACAAACAAATAAAAATAGGGATTTTCTCCACATGCCAATAGTCTTCATTTATGGCATAAGCAATTGTGTAGCCAGAATATCACCAGGCAAGGCACTGCACCTTGATTCTGGTGTCATGTTCTGTGACATGTGGAAAACAGTTCTAAAGCTTCAGTAAAACCTAGAGCCTGCCTCCAGTGGTTTCACAATCTAAAGCAAGCATGAATAATTCTGCTGTTGTTTTTAATCAAATTCCAATTTAAGTATCATTTACTATGTAAACAGATCTCTGAGAAGTATCTTCTTGAAAAATAAAAACACTTTTTAGTGTTGACCAATTATTCACTCACTGGGGAAACATTAAATGAGTATCATGTGCCAGGATCTGTGCTAGGCACTCGATACAAAAATGTTCAGTTTAGTAGTGGAAACAGATATGTCAAACAAGACATTGTTCTACACTGTAGCAAGTACAGTAATAGATTTTCACTGGCACAGAGGAAGGAGGGAGTAACTCCGCTTGGGGGCTGTAGGAAAGGTTTCATGGAGGAGGCTCTTGAGCTGGATGTTTTCATTTATATACTCATTCCACAAATATTTACTGCATTCTATATGTGTCAGGTACTGTTCTAGATACTGGGAATATAGTAGTGAACGAAAACATTGCCAAAATTCATTCTTCCATGAAATTCATTGATGTAAACAATAACACAGTATCTACTATGATAACTGTTTATCTAGAGTAGATAATGCTAAGAAAGGAAAATTAAACAGTGATGTGGATTGGCAATGAAGTAGAGGCATGAATTCTAAGAGGTGATCAAGCTGAAGGGTGGGAACAGGCTATGGAGGGGCAGGCAAGAAAGGCGAAGCAGAGCATAGGCTAGGATTGACTGAAGGTTAGGAACAAGAGCAGCATGATGAAAGCAGAATAGAAAGCAGGGATTAGGAATGAGAGGAGAGGCAACTTGGAGAGAGTTAGGGCACAGTTTGGACAGGAAGTATTGGAGTCTGAGCAGAGTGAATGATACTCAGACAATGCAGAATGACATGGTCACCGAATTGCAGTATACCAGTAGGAGGTGCGTTGCGACAGGTCATGAAGTGGTGGTTGAGAAGGTAATCGTAATTGATGTGAGCCAATGATTTGTGGAAGTTGAATTCGATGTAGAATATTGAATAGAGCCAAAAAAAAATTGGATAGTTTATGGCGAATCGTAAGACAAAGAAGAAGGTAAAAAAACAGTAAGGAAGATTTTGGCCTGACCAACTGCAAAGATGGATGTCTGGGAAATGCTGGTTACGGGATGAAGAGACACTTTAAACATGTTTGGTTTGAAAATTGTGATATCAACCAGAGATGTCAAAAGACGTTTAATTGTGGTTGGAATTCAGGGCTAGGATTGATTGGGATATATAAATTGGGCCTTATCAAGAATGAAAATTTAAACACGTGATTGATAAATCACCTAGAGAGAATGAGCATATAAAAGAGAATGAAGAGGAATAAAGAAAGAAAAGAAAAGCATTCCAGACAGAGGAGAAAACAAATACAAGGACAAGAGAGTAAGTACAGAAATTAGTTTGGTTAAGCTAGAATAGGAGTTGATAAAGCTTTTTGGAAAAGGGCCAGATAATAAGTATTTTTGACTTTGTAGGTCATGTTGTCTCTGTTACAACTACGGTCATCCCTCTGTATCCTCTGGGGACTGGTTCCAGGACCTTCCACAGATACCAAAATCTGCAGATGCTCAAGTCCCTTTTATAAAATGGCATACATAGTATTTGCATATAACCTTCACACATCCTCCCTTATACTTTAAATCATCTCTGGAATACTTATAATAACTAATACAATGTAAATGCTATATATACAGTTATAGTGTATTGATTTTTTATCTGTATTTTTTATTGTTGTATTGTTACATTTTAATGGGTTTTTTTTTCAAATTTTTTCAATCTGTTGGTTGATTGCAGATGCAAAACCCATGGATACAGAGGGCTGACTGTATTCTACTTTGTCCTATTTATATGCAGTCCTCTTCTCCCTTACTTTGGCTTGGCTTCTAGGAGTGGCTCAATGGATTTATCATCCCATCTCCTTGGTAATCAAGGTGAAAGATTCCTTCTTCATTCTGGCTCAGAGAAGAATATGCAGGTCCATATATTTGCAGGAGACTCAGGCTGGGACCAAATCACCAACTGGCCTTGTCCTCAATATTGAGTTATAGATGATGCATCCACAAGACACAGCAGGATGGAGAACTTCTAATGGGCTCTGATGTCAAAAGTTGCTATATTATTGGACATTATTTTTAGTATAAATAAATATAATAGTGTGCATCAATATAAAATCTCTCTTGAATCCATCTCAAGAGGGGTCATCAAGGAAAACAATTATCTCCATTGTGCTAAGTTTGATGATCATTCTTTACTCCTCATCTAACTTGACCCATCAGTGGTATCTGACACAGTTTGTTATTACTGTCTTCTTGGAATACTTTTTGTACTTGAGTGTGGGGACATCCCACTTGTCTGGTTTCTTCCTATTTCATAGGCTGCTCCTTTTTCATTTCCTTTGTGGTTTCTCCTCATCTTCTCAAGTCTAAACACTCAGTATATTTGTTAAAAATACTGCTGCCCAGTCCCTACCCCAAGAAATTCTGACTCCATTGCTCTAGGTTGGAGCCCAGGTTTTTGTTTTTTGTTATTTTGTTTTTGATTTGTTTAGTTTTGTTTAAAAAAAAAAATCTCCTTAGGTGATTCTTATGAGCAGCTAGGATAGAAACTTCTGGTCTATCTGTTGACAATACTAAAATTTGTATCTCCAGCCTGTATCTCTCCAGAATCTTCTATCCAACTGCCAACTTGAGAGCTCTACTTGGACATCTAATAGGCTTATTAAACTTAACTGTTCTTAATTAATTTGTTCTTAAAAACAAATTCCTAATTCCCCCGCACCATACCTGCTTCTCCCACAGTGCTGTTCCAAAATAGTCATTGTTGACTCTTTCTTCTTTCCATTCTGCAATCTTGTTGGTTATGTCTTCAAAATATATCCAGAATCTGACGGTCTTTCACCACCTCCACTGCTACTATCCTGACTCAAGCCACCATCATCTCTTACCTGGATTATTGCAGTAGCCTCCTAATTGATCTCTCTGCCTCTGCCCTTGCCCTTACACAGTCTTTGTAATACTTAAAACAAATCGTGTCATCCCTTTGTTTGACATTCTCCCATTGGCTTCTCCTCTCACTCAGAGAAAAACTCCATGTCCTTAAAATAGCCCACAGGGCCTATACAATCTGCCTCTCAAAACTCACCTCTCTCATCTCTTTCCATGCTCTGCCTACTCTCTAAGCTGCAGTTACACTGGCTGCCCCTGCCCTGATGAGCATGTTCGCATCTCAGATCCTTGCTGCAGCCTCGGAGGCTTCAAGTGGTTAACTTGTCCAAGATCACACAACTAGTAAGTGGCGGAGCTGGGATTCCAACCCACCTCTGAGTCTGAATCCAGTGCCTTTGTTACTGTACCATGTGGCCTCTCTACTGTAAACAGCATTCATTTAGTCACTTAAGTGCCATTCTAGGTGCTAAGGATATATTAATAGTAGCCAACAAGACAAAACTCTTAGCTTTGTGAAGCTCGCATTCTAATTCGGTAAGATAAGCAATAAATAAATTCAAAACAGTATAGTAAGTCCTCACTTAACATGTTGATAGGTTCTTGGAAATTGCAACTTTAAGCAAAATGAAACCAATTTTATCATAGGCTAATTGATGCAAGCAATAGTTAAGTTCTTATGGCTTATATCTGGTTATAAAAACATCACAAAACTTTTAAATAAAGACTAAAACACTTCTAATACTAAACATTGAGATAAATGTGAGCTATACATACATTTAGGAAAGATTAATAAGAACAAGTAAGATAGTTATTTACCCAATTATTCCAGTTCAGGGTCACAGGTGGCTGGAGTCTATCCTGGCAGCTCAAGGCGCAGGGTAGGAACCTGCCCTGTACAGCACACCCTTCCATCACGGGGCACACTCACACACACTCACATACTCACTCTCACTGGGACCATGTAAACACATCAATGAACCTAATGTGCACAGCTTTGAGACGTGGGAGGAAAGCAGAGTACCTGGAGAAAACCCACGCGGATGTGGGGAGAACGTGCAAACTCTACACAGACAGTGGCCCCGGGTGGCAAGCAACTTTTTTTTTCCTCTCATCAAAGTTATAATGAGACAATGTTATTCAAGGACCTGCTGTATATCAGATGGTGTTATATGCTGTGGAGAAAAATAAAGCAAGGCGAGAGAGATAGGAAATGGAGGGTAGAGGTTGCTATTTTATTAATCTACTGGTGGTCAGGATGGCCTCACAGTAAGACAACGTTTGAGCAGAGACATGAACAGAGAAGGAAGTGTGGGAAGAAGCCACAGGGACAGAGAAGGGGAAAGACTCAAGTTAGAGGGAAGCCAAAGAAATTCATACTTCCTTTCAATTTAAGTTATTTTCAATGTAAATATTAACATATTGAAATATTTCTAAACTACCCTGGCTCACCTGTGTTTCAAATATTTTTGGAAGTGGTGTGAACAGATTGCTCTTGGCCAGATATGCTTGTGACTGGACAGCTGGTAGGGGCTCATGCATGCAATGGAAGCAAAGGTTCTCTGGCCTATAGCAGCATATATTTCAGGTGGCTGAGAATGTGGGCTCTGTGGGCTCTAGAGTTAGACCACGTGCATGAAAAGCCCAGCTATACTGTGGGTACTGTTTGTATACCTAGGACAATTTCCTCCTCTGTTCTAAGCCCCAGCTCCCAAATATGTAACGTTGGGGTGATCACAGCTGTTTGATTTTTATCCAGTATGCATCAATGCTTTGTGTGTTCTGATTAGTTGGCTATATTAATTGTTATTTTCAATATCGTCCTTAGATAAGAGTTTTTACCTCATGGGAGTCATTGTAATAACTAAATGAGGTAAGTACTCATTATTGTTATATTTATTATTATTATATTTGTCATTACTATTATAGTCTAAATCAGGGGTCGGCAAACTATGGCCTGTAGGTTAAACCCAAGCCCCCTTCTATCTTTATAATCTTTGTAGCTAAAGTTTTATTGGCACACAGCCATGCTCATTCATTTATATATTGTCTGTGGCTGCTTTCACACTACAAAGGCAGAGTTCATTAGTGGAGATGAACTGGCCCTTTAGAGAACAAGTTTGATGAACCCTGTCCTTAGTGGAGATTGAGTCCTACTTTAGCTTTATCACAATGCAGTCTAAACAGCTTTACTTTGTAGCAATATGTTAGCATTTTCAAACAATTCTTTGCAACCAAAAAAGGAGTTGTACTTTGCCAAACTTTTCAGGACAATTTGCTAGGGATCTACTTGGAAGTGATATAACCTTACTTCCCTCAACCCCAAGATGAAGGTGTTGAGGATGAGGGTCCCCAGTTAGTTCTGAGGTCAAATTCCCAGAAATAAAAATCTACACTGGCCATGAGACATTCATATATACGGTGAGATGCATTAGTGTTGCTTTCTGTTTTCCCCTTGCCCTCTAGTCTCCCACCCTGGTTGCAGCTTTTACCTTGCAATGCTAGGTCAAGGCAGGGGATAGAGGAATGTTTCCAGGGAAGGCACGGGGAAAAGACATTTTCTCTGCCAGCTTGAGTGGGGGTCAGGGTCACATTTACTCTCTTCACAGAACCTGGAACGTTCAAAAAACTATTTGGACCTTAGTTTTGATTTTGTTTCTTTAGAATCAGTAAGTATTCCAGGAATTTTAGTATTTTAAAAAAAGTTTTAATTTTTTTTTTTTTTTGAGACAAGGTTTTGCTTTGTCACCCAGGCTAGTGAGTATAGTGGCATGATCATAGCTCACTGCAACCTCAAATTCCCAGGCTCCAGTGATTCTCCTGCCTCAGCCTCCCAAATAGCTGGGACTACCAGCACACATCACCGTGCCTGGCTAATTTTAAAATTTTTTGGTAGAGGCAGGTCTCACTATGTTTTCCAGGGTAGTCTTGAACTCCTGGCCTTAAGCAATCCTCCCACTTTGGCCTCCCAAAGTGCTGGGATTACAGGCATGAGCCACTACACCTGGCCTTATATATTTTTTTTAAGTGAACAAAGTTTCAAGTCCTTGAAGAAATCAGGCTGAGCGCCCCCCAAAAATCAGGGAGTGGTCATAAAACAATAGAGGTCAAAAATCCAAAAATCCAGAGGTTCGTGTATTCCTTTCTATTCTTTTTAGTTTGATTTGACCTTGTGTCTGTGGGAAAGCTGAGAGTATACCTGAGCTCTGGGTAATGGTCTCATTTTACTTCAGAAACACAGCAGAGTAAGAGGGAATGGAGTCAATAAATGTGCTTAATCAATTAATTCTAAGTGAATACCTACTATGCTCAAAGCATTGTGTTCATCTAGATATTTTATATGGGCCCAAAGAGTTTTCAAACTTACATGCAAAGCTGTATTGACACTATGTCCATAATTCAGCTTTTCAAAAATCACGACTTCAATGTTTTGAAAAGAAAACTTTGAAATATTTCCTAATTAATATTTATTTGGTTTCAAGAGAAGACCAAATGTATTTTCCTCTTATTTAGGATATATTTAACTAAACACTTTTATTTTTAGCATGTAAAAATCTTGTGATCTTGCTTTTGTAGGAAAGATCTGATTGGAAATCAATTGTTTATTATAGAACATCGGTTGTTTCATAGACATTGAGAGAGAGAGTCAGAGGTGCAGTGAAAACTCCTCTCACAGTGGTGGAAGTGGTATGGGTTGTGCCTTTGTCTAGATCAGAAGACAAGCTAGGTCCCAGGAGTTGACCTGGTGTACAAGGCCTGTGATGGGCTGAGTTCTGGGCCAGGGCGAATCTCTGGAAGCCTTTGGCTCCCTCTGCAGAGGCCATGCAGGATGACTTCCCAGTCTTGAGCGATGCTGAGTGTATGTCTCCAGTGGAGAGGTGCCTCCTTGTCTCCCTTCCAAAATATGGTTTTCTCTTCTCACCCCAACGTTATCCTAACAAGAAAAATTCACTTGTCTTGTTGCAAGGAGAAAGGAGGCCTAAAACACAGGTACGTTCTTGCAGGGGTGTACAGTGGACTGCATTGTGCCTATTTTCTGCTTGTGTCACAGGCTCTGCACCTTCTCTCTGCTGCTTCGTTCCCCCTGTTTAGCTCCCTATGTTGAGACTGGCTCCCAGCAGAGAGCCAAACTTCCTCCTGTCAAAACTAGCCCTGGAGAGAAGGCTTGGTAAAGTCATTCATGCAGCGGTAACAATGATTAGTATTAGCCTGTGAGAGCATTTGCATTTTATCCTAGGAGAACCTCATTAAAAGGTGAAACTCCGGTATAAACTTTCAGGTTCCAGATAGTAGATAAGGGAGTCATCCAAGGGCAGCTGAGCTCCCTCTGCACTGTTAAAATAACAATCTTCAAAGGCTGCAGTTTATTGCAGTTAATCTCAAATATGAGACTGTATGTGAATATATGAACATAATTTAACATAATTTTAAGAAGAAGGAAAAAAGCTGTCACTATCTAAACTGGCTTATTCTAGCTTTTTTTGAAAGCTAGAAATTTAGAGAGTCAAATAGTAGAGCCAAAGGAGATAGTTATCTTTTAGCCTTTCAGAAGAAGATTGCAATCTCTTTAGGCTTTCCTCCAAGGATATCTAAACAGGACATTAAGTGGCTGAAAAGCCAAAGTTTTCAATGTTGCATAACTGTAATCAGTCCTATGCATTAATTTTTGGGAAAGACTAAATTATGAAAAGTTTCATATTAAGGCAAGTAGCTCTATGGGTTTTTTTCTTTTTCTCTTGTGGGGAGATGGAGGATTTTGTTTTAGTTAATTTTTTGGTTTGTTTTTTAAACTATGGATGGAGAAAAAGAAAATGCTTTGCTGGCACACAGCAAACTTTCCCATAAAACTCTCTTTGGCCATGGACTAAGTACAACACACATAGTGCCAGAAGGGGTTTTATGCCTTCCTTTTTTTTCTCTCCTGCAAAGAAAAAAATGAGCACAAGATCAAAATAAAGCCAGAATGAAAACCATATTTCCATCTCATCAGTTGGGCTTCTATTCTGCCTCTTAATAATCACTTCAAGGGTTTGTTTTTGCAAAAAAGAAATCAAATAACCAAACTACCATCTTTTTTCTGCACTTCCAGAAGAGAAAATTAACAGGGCATTCTGTGAGCTGAGATGCCACTGCTATGTTGGTCAGGAATATTTATAAACCTCATAATTTGCCCAGTAGCTCCCAGGCAGCCTCCTGTGAGCCACAATGGTTGAAACAGTCTCTCAGAAGACAGGGATACTGCCCTGTCCCAGCAGGCTCTTGATGACCTGAGTGCTGATTACTTATAGAGCAGGTTGATTCTGGTCGACTGTCAGCCCCAGCTCCAGTCTTTAAAACCCAGGCCCCACAAACTCTTTCTACCCCTAACACAACAATCCATTCTGTTCATTGGGACTATCTCCTGCCCAGACAAGTCAGATGAAGTAGTGAGGACACTTTTATTTTTCTACCAAGGGTAACTGATGCATGAGGGTGGAATTCAGGGAAGTAAATAAAACTTTCTCAGAATTCACATTTTTGTAATTTTAAACAAGATTGATTCTCCCTAGCCCTTCCCTAATCTCAACTTCCTACTCTAGAAAATGAGGAGGATTTTCAATTATTTTATAGAAAGAGATATTTATGTTCATGTAGTCTCACACCCTCCATATTGTGAATATAAACATTACATTTTAACTTCATGGGGATTGGGGAAAGAATTCCTAAGCATAAAAATAATGGGCAAGGGGGCAGATCACCAAATAAACTATCAATAGACTTCACTTTGTAAAAATTTAATACTGATCTATGACAAGAGAAACTATACATAAAATCAAAAGTGAAATGACTAATGGAAAAATACTTATAACACAAATAACAGGAAGAGATTAATATGCCTACCAATAAGGAATTCTTACATAGTAATAAGAAAAAAATTTGCTACTATCCCATCATAAAAGTGGGCAAACAAGGCAATCTTGAAGAACAAACTAAAGAACTTATACTATGAAATATAGTAATTAAGACACTGTAATATTGGCACAATAACACACAAACCAATCAATCATTGGAACAGAATGGAGAATCCAGAAACAGAACCATATGTATATGGTTACCTGATTTATGACAAAGGCAATAAATATTGTAGGGTAGAGGGTAAAAGAAGGTCCTTTCATTAAATGGTGCTGGGTGAATTGACTATCTGCATGGAAAACAATGTATCTGGACCCCTACCTCAATGCCGTACACAAAAATCAATTCCAAATGGATTACAGATGTAAATGTGAAGGAGTAAAAAATTAAATTTTATAGGGAAACACAGAAGAGCATCTTCATGATCTTGGAATGGGCTAAGATTATTTAAACAGGCATAAAAATCTTACCATTAAAGAAAAAAATTGATTAATGACCATATTAAAATAAAAAACTTCTTTTAATTCAAAGATACCAATGAGAGAGTGAAAAAGGGAACCCACAGAGTGAGAAAAGATATTCACATACATATTTCCAACTTACTAGATAGAAAAATGGACAAAGATTTCAACAGACACTTCACAAGAGTATATCTAAATGGCCGATAACCATATGAAAAGGTGCTCAGTATGAGTTATCAGGAAAATTCAAATTAAAACCACAATGAGACACCTTTACACATCCACCAGAATGGCTAAAATTAAAAAGACTAACAATACCAAATGTTGACAAGGATGTGAAGCAAGTATAACTCTCATACCTTGCTGAAGGGTTTAAATTGGTATGACCATTTTGGAAAAATGTTTGATGATATCTTTTAAAACTAAATATATATTTCCAGCAATTCCACTCCTAGGTAACTACCCAACAGAAACGTGGGCATGTATTTTCCAAAAGACATATCATAGCAACACTACTCATAGTAGCATCAAATGGGAAACCACCCAAATGCCCATCAATGGATAAATGCACTGTGGTGTACTCACACAATAGGAGTCTATCAGCAATTAGAAGAAACAATCTACAACTACATGCAACAACATGAATGATCTCACAAACATATTATTGTGGGAAAGAAGCCAGACACAAAAGAGTACACACATTATGATTCCATTTGTATAAAGTACAAAACCAGGTGAAAATTGTCTTTTTTGTTACATTGGTGAGAGTGTAAATCACTCATTATGAAAGACATTTTGGCAAAATACTAGCATGGGTCAAAAGTCTTAAAAAATTTCATGCTCTTTGACTTCCTGAACTCCCTGCTAAGGTAAGAATCACAGATGCCCATGTACATTTACACTAAAATATATTCATGCTAGGATTCTTATAATAATAAAAAATTGGAAACTGATACATATCTATAATGGAGAAGTGGTTAAATAAACTTTGGTACATCTGCATTGATGAATTATTAAACAGCCACTAAATATCACATTTTTGAAGAATATTTAATAGCATTCAGTAGTTATACTTAATGTTAGGTGAAACATACAGAATAGAAAATTATTTAAATAATGCAGTCCCAATTTTATTAACTATATGCTCACATAATTCATCCATCCATCCATCCATTCAAACGTACATGCATAGATACATAAACTAAGGAAGGAAACATACTACCAGGTCAAAACTGGTCATTTCTGTGAAGTGGAATTACAGAGCATTTACATTGTCTTCTTTTTATATTTTTCCATGTTAGTCCCTAGGGCTAACTGGAAGTTTCTGCCATTGTCTTGAGCCTACCATTAACAGGACTCAATACCTCTTTTGTGTCTCAGGAGGATTCCATTAGCATTAAATGTTGCTTTTTACTGAAGATTTTGTAGAAAAGACACACAAGAATTTTACGCTGTACAGTCCACAGCACTTCATATATTTCCTTCAGTTGTGCCTCATCTGTCAATTCTTTCAAGCCACAAGCCAAACATGATTTCTCTTTGGTTATCTTTCTCCTGGGCAGCACTTAGATAGGCTGGTTTCTGGCTTCCTCAATTCCAGACTTACCCTCCTCCAGGCCTTAAAATTGCTCTCCCTTTCTTAATGGAGAACAACAATTCACTTCTCCAAATATGCATACATCTATCACCCCACTTGGTAAAAACAAACAAAAATTCTCATCATAAGCAATTTTCAAGTTTTCTATAATAAGTTCATATTACTTTCAGAATCAGAAAATTCTGAACAGCAACTCAGTAGAGGGAAATTTTTCTCTTGGCAGCAGTGGTATTAATGAAAGCACGTAATTTGCAAGGCCAAGTCCAGCTGGTTAAAATTAACCTTAGGGCCAGAAATTCCTCAACCTAAAAAAAAAAAAATGCATATCAAGTAAAAATTTATCTGATATTTTGAATTATATGTGCAGCACCTCTCCTTAGTGAGAGCAGAGATTGAAGAATTATTTGTATTAGTATTAACCTATGTAGCATTGATCAATAACTAGATGAAACAGTCAATTCTGAACTCTGAGAAAATAGTGGCAAAAGCAGACATAAGACATAGGTGGTTGGAAACTAATTCCTGCTTGGTTTTATAATTTTTTATTGGCAGTATAATTATCTTCCTAAAGTTACTTTGAACTAATGCAGGATGAGGTTGTACCCCATTATCCACCCACCTAAGAAACACATATGCCCTTCCCATGTGCCACGTACTGTTGTAGGAGATGGGGTGTCTCAGTAAACAAGGTACACAAGGCCCTTCATTTATGGAGTATATGGGGAAGAGAACATGTAGCAGAGGGGATTTTTTTTTTTTAAATATTGTCAGAGGTATTTCTGTATTTTCTAAATCTTACTGCCATGGGACTTCCCACCCACTGCAGCAGTGAGTTTCAGAGCTTCAGGAGAAGGAGGTATCTGCTTTTTTCCCCCTAAGTTATTACTCAGCTTTATTTCCCCCAGCAAGAAAATTGTTGTAAAAGCCTGGTGTCACTTAAAAAAAAAAAACACAGCAAACTTTCTAAATTACTTTACACATCAATGACAAAGCCTGAAGGACTCACACACACCATACTATTTCTTCCATAATGCAAAGGATACCACTTTCCAAACCTTGCTGCCCTAGAGTAAGGAGTCCAGCAAGCATCAGTGCCAGCATTTTGGGAGGTGGTGTTGGGGGGAGGAGAGGGGATGGGAGCTTCAGTGAACTGGAGAAAAAGAGAGCCCAGTAGGTGGGGATACTAGGACCAAGAGCACATGGTTTGGATGGAGCTCCAAGTACGGATGCTAGCATATCAGCCACAATTGTCAGATGGGACTAGGCTTTTCTCGGCCGGCTCTAGCCCAGGAAACTGGTCCAGTCACTCTAGAACCAAGACCAGCAAGGAGCCAAAGGACGTCATATGGGTCCCAGTAATACCTCCACTGCCATGTGGTCATATGAGTTAGATCCCAGCTCCACATGCCCATTTGCCGTCTTTGAAGGGAGCAGGGGGAAGAAGAAGAAATCTGAAACATTGAACATTTTATCCCCCAAAAGACTTAACATTTACCAAAAGAGCCCTGGCTAGGAGAGGTTTGGCCCTCAGGACTGCCCCCTTCTCGACTTGGAAAAGTGGGCTTGGTTACATCCATCGTGCTCATGAAGTCCCTCTGTCACCTTTCCTAGGACATGCCCTGTACTCCCTGATTTCTTCTACTTCCACTTGACCTCCATTCTCAAGCAAAATTCTCATTTTCTCTTTGCCCTGATCTCAGTTAACAGTCCAAAGGAAAAACAGCCACCAAATTAATACAAAATGTTATGAATTCTGATAAGAATTTAAATTTAGGCCTGGTGCAGTGGCTCACTCCCATAATCCTTGCACTCTGGGAGGCCAAGGCAGGAGGATCACTTGAGATCAGGAGTTTGAGACTAGCCTGAGCGAGAGAGAGACCCCATCTCTACCAAAAATAGAAAAAAATTAGCCAGGTGATGTGGCATGCACCTGTAGTTCCAGCTACTCAGGAGGCTAAGGCAGAAGAATTGCTAGAGCCCAGGAGTTTGAGGTTGCAGTGAGCTATGATGATGCCACTCTACTCTAGCCAGGGCAATAGAGAGACTCTGTCTCAAAAAAAAAAAAAAGTTATACATATACATAAAGACTGGATAATGGTTAAAACCTAACTGGAGCAAATCTAAAAATCATGAGAATGAAAAGAAGAATTAACAGAAATTAAAAATTTAAAAGGACCCCATGATGGAAGTGTTACAAAACTGGATTGCAGTAATGGTTTTACAACTATCTGAATTAATTAAAAATCATCTAATTCTGTGCTGTGTAATAGTAGACACAAGTGGCTATTTAAATTTAAATTTATTTTTTAATTTAAAAAAATTTCTCTTTTGGAGATGAAGTCTTGCTCTGACACCCAGGCTGGAGTGCAGGGACATGACCATAGCTCACTGCAGCCTCAAACTTCTGGTCTCCTGTGATCCTACTGCCTCAGCCTCCCAAGTAGCTGAGACTACAGGCATGAGCCACTGTGCCTGGCTACATTTAAATTTATTAAAATTATATTACTACAAAGCCACAGTAATCAAAACAGTATGGTATTTGATATTTGGCATAAGAATATACATATAGATCAGTGGAATAGAATTGAGTGTCCAGAAATAAACTGATAAATCGATGGTTAATTGATTTTCAACAAAGGTGCCAAGACCATTCAGTGGAAAAAGAATAGTCTCTTCAATAAATGGTGCTGGGACAATTGGATAGCCACATGGAAAAGAATAAAGTTGGACCCTTACATAACACCATATACAAAAATGAACTAAAAATGGATCAAAGACCTGAATGTAAAAGCTAAAACTATAAAGCCTTTAGAAGAAAATACAGGTGTAAATCTTCATGACCCTTGATTTGGCAATGGAGTTTTAGATACGGCACCAAAAGCACAAGCAACAAAAGAAAGAATAGATAAATCAGGCATCATAAAAATTAAAAACTTTTGTGGGGCTGGGCATAGTGGCTCATGCCTGTAATCTTAGCACTTTGGGAGGCTGAGGCAGGAGGATCACTTGAGGCCAGGAGTTTGAGACCAGCCCGGGCAACATATTGAGACTCTGTCTCTACAAAAAAAAAAAAATTAGATGTCGTGGCACATGCCTATAGTCCCAGCTACTCAGGAGGCTGAGGCAGGAGGATCACTTGAGCCAAGGGGTTTGAGGTTACAGTGAGCTATGCTTGTGCCGCTGTGCTCCAGCCTGTGACAGAAGGAGATCCTGTCTCAAATAAAACAAAAAACAAAAAAACTTTTGTGCATGAAAGGACACCACCCAGAGTGAAAAGACAACAGAATGGGAAAAATATTTGCAAATCATATATCTGATAAGGGTCTAAATATTTAGAATATATAAAGAACTCTTACAACTTCACAACAAAAAAACAAACAACCCAAATCCAAAATGGGCAAAGGACCAAACAGTCATTTCTCCAGAGAAGGTGTACAAATGGCTAGCAAGAACATGAAAGGTGCTCAACATTATTAGTCACCAGGGGAATGCAAATCAGAACCACAATGATATTTTCAAACAAGTTCACATTAAAAAAACTGCCACAAACAGAACCACAATGAGATACTACTTCACACCCACTAGGATGGCTATAATTTTTTTTAAAAAGGAAAATAACAAGTGTTGGTGAGGATGTGGAGAAATTAGAACTCTTATATGTTGCTGGTGGGAATGTAAACTGGTACAATCACTTGGAAAACAGTTTGACAATTCCTCAAAAAGTTAAACATACAATTATCATATTGATCCAGCAATTCCACTCCTACATATACATTATACCCCCAAAATTGAAAACAGGTATTCAAACAAAAGTTGTACACAAATGTTCATAGCAGCACCATTTACAACAGCCAAAAGGTGGAAATGACCCAAATGTTCATCAACTGATCAATGGATAAACAACATGTGGTATATTTGTACAATGGAATACTATTTGGCAATAAAAAAGAATGGAGTACTGACATATATTACCATACGGATGAACCTTGAAAACATTATGCTAAGTGAAAGAGAACAGACAAAAGGGTCACATCTTGTATGATTCCATTTATGTAAAATATCCAGAATAGGCAAATCCAAAGAGACAGAAAACAGATTAGTGGTTGCCAGAGGCTGGGGGAAGGGGAGAATGTGGAGTGACTACTTGTGGGGTTCAGGGCTTCCTTTTAGGGTGATGAAAATGTTTTGGAACGAGATAGAGATTGCTGTAGTTTGAATATTTGTCCCCTCAAAAACTCATGTTGAGGAATCTTCATTTTCTGAGGGTTCCCATGTGTATATGTTAAAATAAATTTGATGATTTTCCCTTAAAAAAAAACAAAACTCATGTTGAAATTTAATACCCAATGTGGCAGTATTGAGAGGTGATTGGATCATGGGAGCTATGCTCTCATGAATGGATTAATCCACTTATGGATTAATGGATTAATGGGTTATCATGGGAGGGGAACTGGTGACTTTATAAGAAGAGAAAGAGAAACCTGAGCTAGCGTGTTAGCATACTCAGCCCTCTTGCCATGTGATACCCTGCACCACCTTGGGACTTTTCAGAGAGTCCCCACCAGCAAGAAGGCTCTCACCAGATGCACCTCCTTGACCTTGAATTCCTTGGCCTTCATAACTGTAAGAAATAAATTTATTTTCTTTATAAATTACCCAGTTTCAGGTATTCTCTTATAAGCAACAAAAAACAGACTGACAGAGATGATGGTTACACAACATTGTGAATGTAATAAATACCACTCAATTGCACACTTTAAAATGATTGAAATAGTACTTTTATGTATATGAATTTTACTTCAATAAAAAAATACACAAAGTAAGAAATGTATTTCCTAGGTTACACTAGCCACATTTTGGGTGCTAACAGCCCCATGTGGCTAGCATTCCTGATTGGATTTTGTATATTACAGAACATTTCTACCATGCTCAAAATTCTACTGGAGGTACTGATATAACTGTACACTTACGAAAGGTACATTTATGGCATGTAAATTATCCTTTGGTAAAGAGACAGGACACCTTAAAAAGAAACATTCTAAAGGTAAATATTGATCTTTTCAAAGAACCAGCTTTTGGTTTCGTTGAGTTTCTCTATTGTTTTCCTGTCTTATATTTCATTGATTTCTTCTATAATTCTTATTACTTTTATCTTCTGTTTGCTTTAGGTTTTGTTTCCTCTAGTGTTCTTAGATTATTGATTTTAGATCTTTCTTCTTTTTTAATATATAAGTTCCATGCTACATATTTCCCTCTTAGTACTGCTTTTGCTGCATCCCAAAAATTTTGATAAGTTGTATTTTCATTTAATTAAAAATATTTTAAATTTTTGATACATTCTTTTATCCATGTTATTTAAAAATGTTTTGTTTAATCTCCAAATATTTTGGGATTTCCACCTATCTTTCTGTTATTGATTTGTAGTTTAATTCCACTGTGACCTGAAAGTGTACTTCGTATGATTTATATTCTTTTAAATTTGTTAGAGTGTGTTTCATGGCCCTGAATGTGGTCTATCTTAGTGATTGTTCCATGTGAGCTTGAAAATAATGTGTGTTCTGCTTTTGCTGGATGAACTTTTCTATAAATGTCAATTAGATCCAGTTGATTGATGGCGTTATTCAGTTCAGCTATATCATTACTGAGTTTCTGCCTACTGGATCTGTCAATCACCAATAGAGAAATGTTTAAGTCTCCAACTATAATAGTGGTTTCGTCTATTTCTCCTTATAGTTCTTTCAGTTTTGCTTCATATATTTTGATGCCCTGTTGTTAGGTGCGTACACATTAAGGATTGTTAAGTCTTGGAGAATTGACACCTTTATTATCATGTAATTCTCCTCTTCCCTGACGACTTCCCTTGTTCTGAAGTCTGCTTTGTTTGAAATTAATATAGCTACTCCAGCTTTTTTTTGCTCAAAGTTACCATAGTATATCTTTCTCTATCCTTTATTTTTAATCTGTGTCTTTGTATTTGAAGTGGGCTTCTTGTAGACAAGGTATGATTTTAGTCCACTCTGCCATTATGTCTTTTTGTTTGTTTTTGTTTTTGTTTTGCAGATAGGGTCTTGCTCTGTTGCCTAGGCACTGTGGAGTCATCATAGCTCACTGAGACCTCAAACTCCTGGGCTCACATGATCCTCCTGCCTCAGCCTCCCGAGTAGTTGGCACTACAGGCGCACGCCACCACATCCAGCTAATTTTTCTTTCTTTCTTTCTTTCTTTCTTTCTTTCTTTCTTTCTTTCTTTCTTTCTTTCTTTCTTTCTTTCTTTTTTTGTAGAGACAGGGTCTTGCTCTTGCTCAGGCTGGTCTGGACCTCCTGGCCTCAAGCAATCCTCCCACCTCGGCCTCCCAGAGTGCTAGGATTACAGGCATGAGCCACCAAGTGTGCTTAGACCATTCACAATTAAAGTGATTATTGATATAGTTGGATTGATTTCTACCATATTTTGAACTATTTTCTACTTGTTGCACTTGTTTTTTGTGTCTTTTTTGTTGTCCGCTCTTTTTCTGTTTTCTCTGTTTTGAATTGGGCATTTTATATTCCATTTTCTATTTTCTCTTAGCCCATCAATTATACTTCTTTAAAAAATTTTTTTAGTGGTTGTCCTACAGTTTGCAATATACACTTACAATTAATCTAAGTCTACTTTCAGATATCATTGTACTGCTTCACAGGTGGAACAGGTACCTTATAATAGAGTGTTCTCAATTCTGCCCTCCTGTCCCTTATAACATTGCTATCATTCACTTCACTTATTCGTAAGGTATAATCACCTAATACATTGTTGCTATTGTTATTTTGAACAAGTAGCTATTAGATCAATTAAGAATATCAAAAATTTAAGATTTTATTTTATCTTCATTAATTCCTTCTCTACCATTCTTTCTTTTTTTAAATGCAGATCTGAATATCTGACCTATATCATTTTTCTCCTCTCTGAAGAACTTCTTTTAACATTTCTTGCAAGGCAGGCCCAATAGAGACAAATTCCCTCAGTTTTTGTCTGAAAAAGTTTTTATTTATCTTTCACTTTTGAAAGATAATTTCACTGGATGCAGAATTCTAGGTTTGCGGGGAATTTTTTTTCTTTCAACACTTTAAATATTTCACTCCATTCTCTTCTTGCCTGTATGGTTTCTGAAGGGAAGTCCAACTTAATTCTTATCTTTGTTCATCATTAGTAAGTTTTTTTCCCTGCCTGTCTTCTTTCAAGATTTTCTCTCCCAAAGGCAAATATCAGGTAGAGTTGTCTAAACAAAAATAATAAAATTTTATATGATCAATAGAGAGAAAACAAATACCTCAAAGAAAAAGACAAAGGCCAGGCCAGGCACAGGGGCTCACTCCTGTAATCCCAGCATTTTGGGAGGCCGAGGTGGGAGGGTCTCTTGAGCTCAGGTGTTCAAGGTTACAGTGAGCTATGATTGTGCTACTGCACTCTAGTCTGGGTGACAGCAAGAGACTCTGTCTCTAAAAGAAAAAAAAACAGGCAAAGGACAAATAAGAAAAATACTTGCAACACATATGGTGGACAAAGGGTTAATATAATAGTGTTAGTAGACAAAAACCTCTTATTAATAAATGATTATTATTTATTAAAATAAGAAAAAGAAAACTAGGCAAATCACATGAAAAAGGAAACTTGCAAAAGAAGAAATTAAATGGCCAATAAACATATGTAACAAAAATCTTTGATAACTAAACATGAAATTAATTCAAGAAGGAGATACATTTTTTTAACCTCTTCAGATTAGCAAAGAATTGAAAACATTTGTGGCATGTGGGGAACGAGTACTGTCATAATTGGCTTGTGGGCATATATATTGTTACAATTCTCAAGGGTAGTTTGATAAATTTTATTAAATTCCTTCAATTTCTTTTGATTCAGCAATTCTGCGTTCAGGAATTTGTCCTCAGGAAGTAATTGGACAAAGATACAAAGATGTATGTATAAAGATGTTTATTGTGGTAGTGTTTGCAGTAGTGAAAAATTGGCAATAGCCTGAATGACCAAAAAGTGTTTTTTAAAAGTTAGTTTAAAAAAATAAAAGAATGAGAGATGAGATACAAGACGGAGAAAACTATTTTGAAATAGGCCAAGAGTAGATGTTTGTAATAAAGACTCGTTTGTCTTCCTAAGTGGCAGCACTCCCCACAGACACAGGAGGGAAGGAGCAGAATGCCCTTTGACAACCTGCACATGTGACACCCTCACAACTCTGAACACCCCAGGGGTTGTACTCCTGACAAAGGACCACTTTCCCCTGTGAAGATTGCACCTGACTCCTTGGTTCCATAAATACTCATCGTCCTGTTGCCTCCTTCAAATAGCATTACCCATCATTCTCTTTGAAAACTGGAAATTTAGCTCTTCCCTTGAAAAACACCCAGTTGGGAGCGTGGGAGAGGGTCTCCGGATTCATCAGTCAGATCCTGGGAAGATGGATAATGGCAGAATATTACTTCTCTGGGCATGGTGGTTGCGGAAGAGAAATCAGAGAGCATAGTATGTACTTAATAAACCCTAAGATGCAGCCAAGGCATCTGGGATATGACCTTGACATGCTCAGTTCCACCTTGGCCCCTTAATTGGAACTGACCACCTACAAGAGCAGGGACTAGGAGCACAGGGTCTCACATCAGGTGCCTGTGGCTATGGAGACCCTTTTCAGGCAAGCCACTCCAGCCTGGCCACACCAACTGGTCTCTGGCTTTCTCTCCCTGTTACCACTCAAGAAAATAGAATGTATCACTCCCATGTTTCTCCCCAATCTTGGTGGGCACTTCCCATCCCCAGCCTCTTCTTCACCTTGGGATAGAGGAATCAGAAACAAAGCGATACATATACTAGGTTGAAGAATGTTAGAGTTAGAAGGGACAATAGACACCATCTAGCTAAACCAACCTCGTTTAAGGTGAGATGACTTACAGTCAGACAGCTAATTCCAATGTAATATAGCACCTGGGTACCAAGGTGGGCCTTTTCTTTTTTTTCCGCCTTTCCCACGACCTTTCTGACCAGTCATGCACTATTATCTTTCCAAATTCCCCTCAAAAAACAGTATTTTAATTGCCATTAATCCTCTTCTTTCCGTTGTCACTTACTTTGGGTCTCCCTGTTGCATTCAGGACCATGCATTTCTGCAGCGTGATTTATCAACAGGCAGAAGAGGTGGCTGACTATGTGACATGATTTCCTGAGTTCTAGAAAGATTTTCTATCACTTTTTTTCCCAAACATTTCCTCTGCCAGAGGCTAAGTTTTGGAATCTCTTCAAATTTTTTAAAATTATAGCTTTATTGAGATATAATTCACACATCATAACTTTAAAATGTACAGTTCAATGGATTTCAGTATATTCACAGACTTGTGTAACCATGACTACAATCAATTTTGGGACACTTTCATCACCCTAAAAAGAAACCTCATACCCATTAGTAGCCATTCCCCATTTCTCTCCAACCCTCTTGGTCCAAGGCAATCACTGATCTACTTTCTCTCTCTATGGATTTGCCTATTCTGGATATTTCACATAAGTGGATTCATACAATATATGGTCCTTTGTGACTGGCTTCTTTCACTTCGTGTAATGTTTTTAAGGTTTATCCATGCCATAGCATGTATCAGCACTTCATTCTTTTGTATGGCTGAATTATATCCCATTGTATGAATATGCCACATTTTACTTAGTCACTCATCAGTTGATGAACATTTGAGTTGTTTCCCCTTTTTACCTATTATGAATAATGCTGCTGTGAACATTCATGTACAGGTTTTTGTGTGGACATACATTTTCATTTTTCTTGGGTGTATACCAAGGAGTAAAAATGCTAGGTCACCTGGCAACTCTGTGTTTAACATTTTGAAGAACCATCACATTGTTTTCCACCATGGTTGTAGCATTTTTCAGTCCTACTGGTAGTTTATAAGGGTTCCAATTTCTCCATATTCTTACCAAAACTTTTTTTCCATTGTTTTTATAGTCATCCTAGTGGTATCTCATTGTGGTTTTAATTTGCATTTCCCTAATGACTAATGATGTTGAGCATCTTTTCATGTGTTTATTAGACATTTTTATATATTCCTTGGAGAAAGGTCTTTTCAGATCCTTTGATCATTTTTCACTGGGTTATTTGTTTTTTTTTTATTACTGAGTAGCAGAAGTTCTTTGTATATTCTAGATACAAGTCCCCTATCAGATATATGATTTGCAAAATTTTTGTCCATTTTGTGTCTTTTTACTTTCTTGATGGTGTCCTTTGAAGCGTAAAGGTTTTTACTTCTGCTGATACCCAATTTATCTATTTTTTTCTTTTATTGCTTGTGCTTTTGTTGTCATGTGCAAGAAACCTTTGACATATACAGGGTCAAGAGAATTTACACCTATTTTTTTTCTAAGAGTTTTATTATTTAAGCTCTTAACATTTAGGTCTTTGATCCATTTGGAGTTCATTTTTGTATATTGTGTTAGATAGGGGTCCAACTTCACTCTTTTGGATATCCAGTTGTCCCAGCACCGTTTGAAGAGACTGTTTTTTCCCATTGAATTATTAATATCTGGTACTCTCCAACCATTTAAAAAGACAGAATGCCATAAAATCCCATATTTTCAGAGTTGAAAGGGACCTTGAAATCTGTACTGGTCAGGCTTCTTAGTAGCAGACATCAGAATGCACTCTAACTATTTTAATTGGGAAAAATTTATAAAGTATTGTTGGAAGGAAAAGTGGCAGAGGCTCAGGTCCAGAGGTTCTCAAACTTAGCTACACATTAGAATCACCTGGGAGCTAATGCCCACACTGTACCCCATACCATAAATCAGTTTGCCTGCAATAGAATCCAATATGTTAAATAATCTCCTCAGGTGATTCCAATGCACAGCCAAGATTAAGAATCAGTACTCTAGACTGAGCTCTTAGAAATAACATCTAGAACCACACTGCTGAACTGGCCTGGCGAGGGAGCTGCTCTGCAAGCTACAGCCACTACTGCCAACCCCAGCAATGTATTGCCTCTGCAGTTACCTATGCTAGCAAAAAATGTATGCCCAGTGCCTAGGCTGTTTCCTTAGGTAGCTCTTTCTGAATCAAGGTTTTACATAGGTGCATCTGGATGGCAGAACCTGTTACATACCCACATCCTAGCAGCAAAGAAACCTGGGAAAATAGTTTATTTGGATTTTTCAATGGGAAGGTAAGATTCACAATGGGAAGAACTTTTAAAATGTGATGAGATGTTAAAAACTTTCTTGGAGCAGTGAAGAAAGGTAAGATCTGTTGGTTAGTTACAAATCTGGGTGTGCATCAGAGTTACCTGGGGAACTTTGCAATAATAGAGATTCCCAGTCCAATTCAGAACAGTGGGTTCTGAATTCTGTATGTTTGGACCTCTTGGGAGTCCAGCCTCCCACTTTTAATGTACATTCCCCCAAAAGGAAGCCTTTCACTTCCAATCAGAGATAAGCGTTTCTCTGCACATATCTCCAGAAAAGCAACAGTGACAGATTCATACTAAAGCATAAACGGTCAATAGAGTCTTTGGCCAGGATCCTAAAAACAGGAATGGTGCACAGAAGGAGGGCGGGGAGAAGGGTCTAGACTACTGAATGTTAGGAATATGGTCTTTCTTGATCCTCTGAAACGGCCGTTATCCACCCTTGATAGAACTACATACTTTGAAAAGTCATTTTCAATATTTGAAGACATTCGGCAAATAAAAACAATCCCTTATATTTTCATAATAGAAACAACTGCAAATATAGCTAGATACAATCTTCCAGGCTGGGTGTGTGTGTGTGTGTGTGTGTGTGCGCACGTGCGCAGAAGGTAGTGCTTTCTAGGTTGAGTATCTGTCGAGGCAATCAGAATCTCTATGGGGGTATGTGTACGATATTTTTATATTTATCTGAATAAGGCATGTGTTCAAAAACGTTGGATAACGCTGCCCTAAACCAACTGGTTCTTCCTTTCTGGGGAAGAGAGGGTGTGAACGCACAGCAAAGGGGCGTCCTCTGATGGCCACGAACTCCAACAGCTGCCCCTTGTGCCCAGCAGATGCAGTGCTTTCTCCAAAAGATTATAATTTTAAAGCGCTCCCTGGAGTCTTCCATATACAACTTTTAAAAATTGCTGGAGCCACTCGGCTGTAGCCCAGGTGACCATCGCCTCTTATTTAATGTGCTGTATATTCACCATGTCCTGGGTCAGGCTTACTTCAAATTGCACCTTCCGGGAAATCTCCTTGCTTTTTATCAACAGCTTGATTTAAGACCAGCAAAAATCCATAGCCCTCTGTGACCTTTCTAAAAAGCTTGCCTTTCACACTGTGTCCACTTCGGAGGGGAAAAAAACCCCCCTCATTTCTTATACCAGTGCATTGGCTAGAAACACTACCTGGACCAGTGGCTTATTTGAGAGAGACTTATGTTCAGGGGGAGAGGCCCTGAAGATAGAGCTAACCTCACAATGCAGCTGAGAGCAATATGTAACAGCCTGTTCTCTGCAGAGAAAACAAGAATAGGAATTTGTACACATTCAGGAAGGCAGCTTAGGCTGGCAGACAGTATGTTCTGAACCTTACTGGTTCTCATAACCTCTCTCCACATGTTTTCATAACCTCCCGACTGTTGTGTCATGAGAGTGGGGGTGGGGGAGGGAAGATTAGCCAAAGAAAAAATCAGTTAGGTACTTAATTTGCTGGAAAAAAAGATCCCTACCAATATGATAGGTCCTTGGCAACACCTATTAATCCAGCTGAATCTTTTAAGAACAAAAAATGGTGTTACCTATCGTGTGATGTTTCCTCTTGTTTGTCTAACTATATGTCAGGCAGCTAGCAGGAAATCATAATAGAAAGGAATCCAAATAAAACAGAATCTCCTCTGTCACTTATGGCTGCTTAGTAAAGTCACATTATACCAAAAAATTAAATGTTAATTGCAGAATTGGGGTGCAGAAAGGCTTCATTTTACATAGTCGAAACAGGAGCAGTGATGAATTAACTTTTGGTTGCTTGGGATTAAACAGAGAATTTGAATGAATACCTCCTGAGCTGGAAGTATGGTGTTGAAATGGAAAGCCAGCTTACTGTAGCAGTAGGACAAAAAGGAGGAGAAGCTGCAGCTGTCTGCATCCTCCCAACTGTTGCTCTGACAGCTAGGAGGTTTAGGCTCCTCGTGGTAGATCCCTGTTCCCTCAGAAATGGAAGAAGAAAGCTGCCACCTCTGGATACACTTAGAACGGCAGTAGAGCACCTACCAGGTACAGAAATGCAAACAGCGTTACAGGAGATCCTGTAAAATGTCAGGAAGGATTGATTGGCAAAGACTGAAATGAAAGGTAATGCTCACTTTGGGAAGGATGTAGTGGCATAGACATTTTCATTTAGTGCTAGTGGGAGTACAAATTACTATGGTCTTTCTGGAGACCACTTAAGCAGTTTTATCAAAACTTAAGTGTGCATTTCCTTTGACCCAGAAATTTCACTTCTAGGAATTTCTTGAACAAATAAACAAAGATGTATGTTCAGGGATGTTCATCCTGTCATTTTTATAGTAGGGAATTAACTAAGGAAAGAATTGTTAAGTCAATTATAGTGCGTCCATACAAAGGCATACTATGTAACCATTATAAATGATATCTGGAAAGATACAGAAAAATGTTATCAGAAGTTTTCTTCTGTATGGCAAAATTCCAGGTTTTTTTAATAAAGGGAAAAGAAAATTTAGGAAGAACTCCTTACCCTTCAATAATTGCAAGACAAAGCTATTTCCTTTTTTTAATATTAGGGCTACACCTGTGAGGCATACACGACTAGGGATTAAGAAAGGTATTTATTGAGATTTTTCCCATGTAGAGGAGAAGCCTTGAGTAACTAACTCTCAACCTTTGGAGTCAAAAGATCATTAGAGAGTTTCTCTAAGGAAAAACTTTCCAAAGATTGTGTGTGTAATGAAGCCTTAAAGTGCTTTGCTAACTGTGGACGTATTAAGACTATTTATAGAACAAATGTACATGCAATGAATGAATGAATGGAGTGAATGCTTTGTAGGGATAGAAGGGACAAAAGAAACCATCCGAACTGTCATTCTATAAATGGGGTACTCAGAGTTGACAACTAGAGACTTGCACAGGTACACACAGTGAATAGGTGGCAAAGCCAGAGCTGGAATCCAGGGCCCCTGACCAGTACACTCAACACTGCTAAGGTCTGTTGTGACTTCACAGAATCAACAGGAGCTGTGATGTGTCAGATGCCTTCTGTCTCCAGGCCCCCAAATCCAGTAAGGGCTGCTTGGTTGCAATCACTAGCTATTGGCAGGACACTGTTTAAGGCTGTGGTTTAACTTAGAGCTGTAAATAGCCACAATATTACTGGGCATGGGTGCCCAGTAAACATTTGGTGGTAATCAGGATGAGGATGCTCTTTCTTTTGCCCTGGGAAGGGACACACTGTGTGTCCCCTATACCTCATCCTGGTCCTCTGTGACTGTGGCCACTAAAAGCAGTCAGGGTGGGACTGTGGTTGGCAGCTGAGGAGTGTAGTTTTCTTTCTTCCTTCCTGAAGGATCCGCCCCTAGCAAAGTCCTGGAGGATGTGGTTTGAGACTCCTTTGATATTCCTTTCCAGTATTCCTCTTCTTCACCTGCTGCTTTCCTTCTCCCTATCTCCTTCTCTTCCCAAGATTGCCAAAAGCCTCCCAGGCACCTGGCCTGTGTCCTTCTTGAAGGACCATAAATGGCATTAAGTAGATCTATAGTTCCCAAACCATATTAAAAAGTGTTTCATTATGGAAAATTTCAAATATACACAAAAGTAGCAATAATGCCCCTGTCCATATTACTTTAACCTCATCAATTGCCAACATTTTGCCAATTTTGTTTCAGCTATTGCCTCTTTGAACTTTTTTTTTGAGTGTTTTAAAGCACATCCAAGACATGATATTATTTCACCCATAAATAATTTAGAACGAATCTCTAACTGAGAAGGATTTTTGAAAACACAATCCCTATGCCATTAGTTCACAAACAAATTAACAATAATTTGTTAATAACATCTAACACTTGATTCATGTTCAAGGTTCCCCGTTGCTTCAAAATGTATTTCTGTAATTGCTTTGATCGACTCAGAAACAAAACAAGGTCTATACATTTCATTTGGTTAGTATATTTATCAAGTTTTTAAAAAATATCTATCTACCTATCTATTTATTTTTATTGAGGTGAAATTCACATAGCATAAAATTAACCATTTAAAGTGAACACTTCAGTGGCATTTAGTGCAGTCACAATGTTGTGCAACCACCACCTCTGTCTAGTTCTAAAACATTTTCATCATACTAAATGGAAACCCCAAACCCATTTGTTAACCAGTTTCTCTTCATTCCTCCCTATTACTAGCCACTGTCAACCATTAATCTGCCTTCTGTTTCTATGGATTTACCTATTCTGAATATTTCATGAAATAGAATCATATAATATGTGACTTTTTGCATCTGGCTGCTTTCTCTTTAGCATGTTTTTGAGGTTCATTCACATTGTAGCATGTATCAGTACTTCATTCCTTTTTATGGCTGAATAATATTTCATTGTGTATATATACTGCAACATGTTTATCCATTCATTCATTGATGCACATTTGGGCTATTTACATCTTTTGGCTATTGTGTATAGTGCTGCTATGAACATGTATATACATGTATTTGTTTGAATACCAGTTTTCAGTTCTTTTGGTTATACACCCAGAAATGGAATTGCTGGGTCATATGGTACCTATGTTTAATTTTTTGAGGAATCACCAAACTGTTTTCTACAGGGGCTGCACCATTTTACATTCCTACCAGTAATGTACAAAGGTTCCAATTTCTCCACATCCTTGCTAACACTTGTTATTTTCTGTAATTTTGAGTATAGCCATCATAGAGGGTCTAAAGTGATACCTCATTGTGGTCTTGATTTTCATTCCGCTAATGACTAATGATGTTGAGCATCTTTTCATGGGCTTCTTGGCCATTTGTATATCTTATTTGCAGAAATGTCTATTCAAGTCCTTTTCTCATTTTTAAATTGGGTTGTTTGCCTTTTTGTTATTGTTTTAAGTCCTTTTAAATCTAATAGTTCCCCTGCTCCCTCTCCTTTTTCATGCTATTTATTTGCTGAACAAACAAGGTCATTTGTCCTATAGAATTCCCTTCATTCTGCATTTGGCTGACTGTTTATTCATGGTAAATTACTCACAGTAAATTACTCGTAGTGTAATTTAACTTGTTTCTGTATCCTCTTACTTCCTGTAAACAGATACTTTAGAACTAGAGGCTTGGTTAGATTCATTTGTTGTTGTTGTTGTTTTGTAGGAATATGTCACAGTTGGTCCTATGTCCTTCCCACTGCATTATATAGACAGGCATGAAATGCCTAATTGTCCAGTTTTTAATTATCCAAACTGTATTTTGAGAACCCCTAAATTTCTGCAGGGCTGCTTAAGGGGCCCTGCAAACGTTTAATTCAAATTTCATTTTAAAAATATACAGTTGACTGTTGGTTTTCTGGATTTCTTCAGATTTAAGAGGAAGCCAAGTAGGTGAGCCCCAGCTCTCCCACCCCCCTTCAGCCAGAGTGGCTCTGCCTTTTGTATATTTGGGTTATAGGTAAGATTTCACTGGAAAAAGTATTGCACTAAGTTTTAAAAGTAGAAAATAAAATGAACACTATAATGAAATGATCCTCTTCTAAAATGTTAGCTGATTGTGTGACTCCATCATAACTGGGGTCTTTGGAAGTCAGCAAGACCTTAAGACTCAGAGGGAAAAAAGTTATTTAATGAAGCAACAGGCACGCCTGATGGGAGACAGAGTGGAGTCTTCCTGAATCCCTCAAATCACACCAACACAGGAACTGTTGTAATCTCCCCAAATCAATGGCTGCCTCCCATTCATATTGTATGTTCCTGCCTCATTAAATGAAAATGGACTTTGAATAAAAGCAACTTACATTTTACAATAGAGCCTAAAGTTTTATGAGAGGACCGTGATCAAAAATGGAAGATGATGTGGTAGGCATAGCTGAGAACACGGCAATTGCCTCTGGTGTAGTATACATTTGCCCTTCAGGTGTCTTTTGCTGGAAAGATCTCTAATTCTGGTCACAAGAAAAGAGCTTCCATCTTTCTGACATAGAATATACACACTTTCTGTGATACCTTAAATCAATACTTGATTGTCCACCAGGCTCTTTTCCCAGTATTCTATTAAAATTGAGCTCCTCTCTGTAACTGAATGTTGAACACATCAAGGTGATGGATAGTGCATCAGCCCCTGTCCCCAGGATTTTGGAGGCAAAGTCTTCAGCCTTCCTGTGGCTAAAAGGAGATTTATGAACTTTTGCCTCAATTCCAGTTTAATCCTCAAGTGTCTATATTTTAATCGTCGAAGACTTGTAAAGTCTGCCCTTCATGGAAATAGCATGGACACAGAGCTGGATCATGTTGCAAGGAGATGGAGAGAGCACTGCAGTGAGTCCTCATATTTCTTCTGGGATGAGAAGACTGTAGTTCGATTATCCTGTTCCTTTGCTCTGTGGTATTGTTTCTGGACTAGAAGATTTTGCTAGTACAATGCCTGCTTTAGCCAGAATCAATGCTTACTCATCGAATGAAATCATGTGCTGCACAATGACGTTTTGGTCAGTGATGGACTGTGTGTGTGTGTGTGTGTGTGTGTGTGTGTGTATATATATATATATATATATATATATATATATATATATGATAGTGGTCCCATGAGATTATAATGGAGCTGAAAAATTCTTATCACCTAGTGACATCGTAGCCATTGTAACATACTGGTGCAACACATTACGTTACTTATGTGTTTGTGGTGATGCTGGTGTAAACAAACCTACTGTGCTGCCAGTCATATGAAAGCATAGCACATACAATTATGTACACAGTACATAATACTTGATAATGACAATAAACAACTATGATACTGGTTTATGTATTTACTATACTATACTTTTTATTGTTATTTTAGAGTTTATTCCTTCTACTTATTAAAAAAAAAGTTAATTGTAAAACAACCTCAGGCAGGTACTCCAGGAGGTATTCCAGAAGAAGGCATTGTTATCGTAAGAGATGACAACTAACTCCGTGTATGTTATTGCTCCTGAAGACTTTCCAGTGGGACAAGATGCAGAGGTGAAAGACAGTGATATTCATGATTCTGACTCTATGAGGCCTAGGCTAATGTATGTTGCTTATATATTAGATTTTAACAAAAATTTTAAAAGTAAAAAGAAAATAAAAATAAAAATTTTAAAAATAGAAAAAAGTTTATAAAATAAGTACATAAAGCAAGAACATATCTTTGTTCTGCTGTACAATGTGTGTTTTGAGATAAGTGTTAATTACAAAAAAAGTCAAAAAGTTAAAAAAATTAAAACATTTATAAAGTTACAAAGTTACAGTAAGTCAAGGCTAATTTATTATTGAAAAAAGAGAAATATTTAAAAAATAAATTTAGTGTAGCCTAATTGTACAGTATTTATAAAGTCTACAGTCATGGTCTAATAGTCCTTCACATCCACTCAGCACTCACTCACTGACATACCCAGAACAACTTCCCGTCTATAAGCTCCATTCATGACAAGTGTCTTATACAGGTGTACTGTTTTAAACATCTTTTATACCATATTTTTACTGTACCTTTTCTATGTTTAGACATGTTTAGATACACAAATACTTACCATTGTCTTACAGTTGCCTACAGTATTCAGTACAGTAACATGCTGTACAGGTTTGTAGGCTGGGAACAATAGATTTTACTTTATAGCCTAGGTGTGTAGTAGGCCACACCATCTAGGTTTGTATAAGTACATTCTATGATGTTTGCACAATGACAAAATAGCCTAACGATGAATTTCTTAGAATGTATCCCCCTCATTAGGCAATATATGACTGTACTTGTGTTATCATTGCTGACATCATCATCATCATTGTCATCATCATGCCTATTTTCCAACATAACACTGGTAGAGAGGGACAATTACTGCCTCTCTTAACCTTCTGTAACTGAGAAAAAAGGGCTACAGAAGCAAAGGAAGAAAAAGCAGCCAGTCCAAAGTTCAGATAGCTGCTGGCCCCACAAACTCCAAATTTACTGTAGGAACTCAATTGCCTTTCTGAATCCCCAGACAGAATTCTCGTAAATTGGCCATGAAAATTTTGCCTAATTTCCCCAGCTTTTATCGAAACTGATAAAAAGAGGTATATACAATAAAAGTGAATTTTTAGACACAAATGTCAAGGTTTATCAGCTCCCAAACCCTTTCTCCAAGTCTGTCCCCAACTATGACTGTACGCCAAGGACAGGAGATGCTGTCAGAAGGTTGCTGTAGGCCCGCACAAAAAATGAAGCTGAACAACAGGCTTTCTAGGAGCCTCCTCCCTATTCATCAGGCTGTATTCCTTATAATATAGAAATCATGCTTTGTGTGTACAGATTTAGGTATAAGATGTTCATTATGTTGAACAAGTGGAGAGAACCTAAAAGCCCAACAGTGGGAAGACAGGGAAGTATAATTGAATTCTGAAACATTATAAAGGATGCTACAGAAAATTGATTGATGTGGGAAGATGTTCATGATAAATTAGTTTAAAAATAAGGTGGGGGGAATTTTACATAGCTATAATTTTTCTTTTTAGTTTTGGATATTTTTAGTCTTGAAGGAACTATGTGTGCTTTATTTGGGAGGGGAAGGGATATTCTATTCTGAGACTTTCAGTGTATTTGCATGGGATGGCTTATCAGGCTAGCTCATGTGGAAGGCACAGGCACCTTGGACCAAGGGGAATAAGGCAGAGAATGAGAACGGTTCAACTTGGGAAGAGGAGGGGGAAGGGGGGCAAGCCTAGATCACATTCCAGCGGTACTGTCTGGTTAATGAGGGAGGGGCAGATAGAAAAATAAACAGAATAAATGAAGGCTTGATGTGATGCGCCAACTTTGAGCCCTTTGTGGTTTGATCTAAATATGAGGGGGCACAAGGTGATGCCAGAGCCTGTCCCTGAGCTGACATAAGGTGTGATAGGAGTGATCCTGTGATGTTTCTGTTTTGTTGTTGTTGTTTTGACCTCTATATTCTTTCTTTACCTACTTGGTTCTGAGTAGAAAGACTTGGGTGTCCTCTCTTGAGTATCTTAAAGCCCATGAGTGATGTTACAAACATAAGTTAGAAGAAAACAAGTGGGTTCAAACGGAGGGAGGGTGCTAATGGAGACACCACACATGTGGATCCTCTTTTCAAGCAGCAGTTAGTTCAGTGCCCTAAATGTATTGCCCCAGGTAAAAATGCAGGTTAGGATTCAGGCCTAACATCAAAGATAGGGTACTTTGTTTCAACAGGTTAAAAAGCAACTCATGGTGTCACTGCAAACATATCTGAAAGGTGTTGGCAACTTCAAAGGGGTTCATTAAGAGATCTCCCAATTAAAGTCTCTGGAAGTTGACTAAACTGTGTAAAGGTGCTTTTATAAAGCGGGCCCAGGAGGCATTTTAATAAAGACCTCCGGTGAGATAACTGGACCAGGAGAGCTGTGTTAAAGGCCTGGAATGCAGAGCAGTTTGCTGTAAGGCGTCTGACCTAGGGTGACGTTCCCTTCTTACCTCAGTTTCCTTCTCTCTAAAATGGTAATAATAATACCCAGCCTTACATGGATGTCAAAAGGATTAAATAATATTTTTATTTATTTGTGAACAAAGTCTGTTATTAAATTGGCACTCATTAATGTTAACTTCTTTACAGGTAAAACAAAAAACACTCAAAATTACCATCCGAACCAAAATCTGTGGTATACCTGCTTTAGAAAAATTCCAGGCTTCCCCTCGATGACTCACACCTAAAAGACGAGCAACGGAAGAGGAAGGTTAAACTCTACCCACTCCTCAAGGTTCAGAGCAAAAAACGGCGGGATGTTGAAGGAAGGAGGCCGTCAGGAGGTCAGAATTTGAGTAAGAACCGAAAGAAATATTCTCTCATCCCTCTAATGTTCAAATGATCTCACTTGGTCATTTAGATACCTATAAGGTCTGGTAAAAGTTTGAAGCTTTCTGAAAGACTGCTCAAACAGATAAGAAAAAAGGGAAGCGCCACTGTTGAAATGACATACATGCATTGTAATCGTGAACCTGGACAAAGAGATCCACCATAATTCCAATTTAACTTCCAGTCCAGAGGCCAGTTCAGCCAAATATTTTGTTCATGCTTTTTAAAACTCAGTGGCGAGTACATAAAAATGTCTGCAACCCAGATGAGGTTGTTAAATTCCTTCTTAAGAACAAGACAGAAAGGAGAAGTGATTTACTGGAATATGTTGCTGGGTTTGTTTTTTATTTTTATTTTTGCTCTTCTAATTCCCAAGCCCACAGCAGCCCGTCGCATTGAATCGTGATTTGTTTTTGTCTCATATGAATATGAACATCCATCCTCCCAGCAGAAATGGTAAATAGCCGTACACATCTATGTCATGAAGTGGCTGTAAATAACGATCATTTATGGGGCTGGTGGGAGGGCAACCTTTGGGCTCACAGAGCTGCCTGCAGCAACGCTGCTCTATGAAGTTTTTTTGTAACTAAAGGAGTAGAAACATTGATTTTTGTTGCTGCTGTTGTTTAAAAGTATTATTTTAAAGTAATACAAATACACAGAAAAAAAAAAGAAAGAAATTGACATGTCATGCATACAGAAAAGGCTCTATGTCCTGCCACCTCCACTTCTCTGCCCCAGTGATAACCGCTTAAAAATGATCAGTTTTAGGCTGCCCAAATCATACGTGAACACTTTTTTAATGCAAATTTTAAACCATACAGATAAGGCTTGAGTCTCTCTTGACCACCACCCCAATTACATTCCCCTATCAGAGGTAACCACTGTTGTTAACAGTGGTCAGTTTCCTCCAGATCTTTATGATCTTTATAGGTATGCATGTTTGGATTTTAATTTTATACAAATGGTATACCACATTTGTTATCCAGCTACTTGCTTTTTTGACTTAACACTGTGTCTAGGATATCTTTCCATGTCAGTACATATATAACCATTTCACTTCTTCAAACGCCTGTGTTATGACTGTGGGATAATATATTTATGTACAAAGAACATTTAGATATTTCCAATTCTTCATTATAATGACATGGAGCTCCAGTGAACATCATTGTCCCTACTTCTTGGTTCATATGTGGAAGTTTTTCTCTAGAATAGATTAAAAAGTATCCATTTTTAGCCATTTCTAATTTTAGTTCTTCCTTTGGTCACCATGACCATTCAGAATAATGAGCTAATCATTTATTTCTTGGTTTACCAAATTTAGATCTTATCAATTGACTCCTTACCATAAAAGATGAGGAATTTAGCTCACTTATATGACTTTTCACCTCCCTTTCACTCCCAAGTTTTATTAGTTATATTTTTATTACTGGCTCTTCTATGGATTACCTTTACAGCTTTATATAATATACTTAAACGTCTAGTTCTTACACAGTCAACTTTAGACAATATCTTTTGATTCTCTGCAATTAACAATGAGGATATTAGCACTTCTATGTTATCTGCTCTCCTCTTCTCCCAAGCCTGGTCAGTTACAGCATTACTCTCACCCTGTCCAGGTTTATAAATTTCCTATTCTTTTCTGTGACTATAATTAAGTCTTCCATGGTTTCTCTGTGAACTGATTCTAAAAATCGGAAAGCTTCTGGTAATATTTTAATATTATGACTCTTTAAATAATATTCTCAGTATACCCCAATATTGTTGTTGAGTCCTTAGAGAAGCTGCAGTACTGCTCAAAGAAACCTTTTCAAGCATCAGGGCCAGATGGGTTGCATTTTCTTACGCTCCATCATACTCTGGAAATCATGTTGCATTTTAGTTTGATTCATAGGTGGAGCTTAACTTCCTAACAAAGACCTCCCCTCTCTGACATTTCTAATCTTCCTTTCTTCCTTCCTTCTTTCCTCCTTTCCTTTTTAAAAAACTTATTTATGATCCAACTCTGCCTTCATATTTTATGTGCATTTGGGGCTACTGCTTCCTTTGCTCTGTTTTTTTAAAAAAACTGTAAATAAGGTCTTATCCACTTTTTCTATTCCAGAAAGTCATCAAATTCTCTGGTCTATGAGTGGCTCCTCCCTTCTATTCTCTTTTGTATTTCTTTAACCTTGCTTCAGTAAGAATGTGGATAAAGGGAATTTAAATGCATAAATTCAGATATCCATCTTGAACCAGGCAAAGGAGGAATTTAAAAAATTTTCTCTTAAATGCCACTGTTTCTTCTAAGGCATTTTCAACATTATATGGCAGCCCACCTCGTAGGGTTGTTATGAGTATTAAAGGCAATAATATACAGAAAGCACTTGATGCAATGCTGACACATGCTAAGCATTCAATAAATCTTAGTTGTTTTTATAATGAACCTTGCATTCTGAATATATACAGTCCTCTGTGGGAAATTCCAGAGGAAGGAAGGAATGTGGTCTTCTACCCCACTGGAGTTCCTAGTCTAAGGTGGCAAGATGACCAATATTTTTACTCTATGGTGATTCACATATGGTAAGAGTTTAATGGATATCTATTGGATGAATAATCAAATAACCCCCAGGTCCCAATGGAAGACGCGGCTCCTTCCCTCAGGGAATACTTAGTCGAAGAGAAATAAGACACATATATAAACAGATACTGAGTACATTTAATTCTGGTTCACTCATATGATAATTCATTCAACCAATATTTGTTATTCCTTGACTATGTTAGGAAATGTAGCAAGACACAGTTCCTGCCTTCAAAGGGTTTAAAGTCTATTGGATGAGGTTTATACACAGAGCTAAATACATCAGGGAGAGGGCATTACTTATCAATGGGGTAAGGCAATTTTTCGAGTCGCCTCATTCCCACATCCAGGTCTTCTCTCCCCTCTCTGGCCACCATCCATCTCTCATGGTGTGTCTATAGCAATGCTTATTTCTGAGGTGATAAAAAAAATCATGTGAATTATATCTGTGAAAAAGTGAAGATAGGTATATAGTTCCCTACCTCCCTTCATAAACCTATGGAGTTTAATCTCCCTGCAGACAAATGAGCTTTCCAGAGAATACACATTGTTCCCGCTGACCTAGCCCTAGCCATTCATTGATTTCTTTTCTCTGTGATAGAAACCCTTCACGCCATTAATCATCTTATAAATACATACCTAAGGGGAAGTTGGAAAAAATCTTCTACTTGCACTTTTACTCCACCATCACCTCAAACTCAGTATGTTATATTTCTGGAGGAAGAGAGTGGCGTGAAGAAAAGGACTTTGAAGCTAGACAAACATGGGTCCAAATCCAGTCTATCCTTTACCATAGTAATAGGATTTTTAGCTGGCCACGAGGTTGCCCAGAATAGAACAAGCTTTCCGTAGCCATGTAAATAAATTCTGGCCAAAGAGATGTAGGTGGAAGCAGTAGTGTGCTGGTAAATGTTCAACTGGCTCTACACACACACACACACACACACAGAGCATGTGTGTATATATGTATACATAAGTTTATTATAAATTTTACTGGTATCAAAGATACAGAATTTATAAATTATAAAAAATGTACAGTATTTTTATCATAAGTTCCATACAGCTACCTGAATCTTACAGAATGCTTTGGTTGATTTTTGCTGAACTCTTATATCCATATGCAACCTATGATTGCAATTCAACCGTGATTTGACAAATGGAGTTACATTCCGATTTACTAACTTTTTTCCTGATAAATGTGTTTTTATTAAATCTGAAATGTGATCTACTATTAAACTATTTCTTATCCTCATACAAATTATTTTCATTAAATTGAACTCTTTTTCACCTTCAGCACCATGTATTGGAACTTCACTCATTCGTCAATGAGGGAGGTGACTTCTCTGCTGAACTGGATAATAGTTGTGAAATACTAGAAGAATATTTTCTTAATGTTTTGTGCTATTCATAATGTAATGGTTACAGATATGCCACATTTTTAAGTTTAATCTGCATTTCAAACATTTTCCTCCATTACTTTCCTAAGTTTAGACAATCAACAAAATAATAAATCAAACCCTGACTTGTAGCGGTTGCTGATTTCCATGGTGTAAAGATTCCCATCATGGCTGAGTTCAAACAGCCAGCATGAGGTCACTGAATGCAGAGTTGGGAAGAAATATGCAGTATTTCCACCATATGAATGCAATAGATATTTCATATCTTTATGGTTATTTGGAATTCTCTGAATTGTCTATTCATATTTTCTTATCATTTTTCAATTGGGTTGTTTTTCTCTCTCTCTCTCACTTGTAAAACTCTTGGTATATTATCAGTCATATGTATCATTTATCACTAGAATATAAACTCCATGAATGCAGAGATATTTGTTTTATTTAGCATTGCAATCCAGTAGCACCTATAACATAAAAGATGTTCAAGCAAATATTTGTTAACTGAATGAATGTGTTGCAAATATTTCCCCAGATTATGATTTGCCTTTTTATTTATTTTTTATGCTTGTTTTTTGCTATACAAAAATGTTAAAATGTATGTTGTCAAATATGTCTGCTTTTTCATTTATTGCATCTGAGTTTTCTGTCCTATTCTAAAATGTCTCTCTCATCCCAAGGTTGATTATTCTCCTAAATTTTCTAAAAGTTTTATTTATTTTTTTGTTACATTTAAATCTGGAATCCATCTGGAATTTATTTTTGTATATGACATGCATTTCTTCCAGATGGCTAGCCCATTGTGCCACTTCTGTAAAGAAATAATTTTTCTCTGCAAAACTAAAATTCTACCTTTGTGGTACATTAAGTTCCCATGTATGCTGGACCCAATTTCTAGTTCTCTAATTCGTTCTATTATATATTTGCCTACTTCTGGACCTTTATGATACTCTTGATGCACTGACTTAATCGTAATTGTAATGTAATAACAGGGCACAGATCTGTAGTATTTACCATATGCCATCCTGAGCAATTTACATTTACTTCTCACACAAACCCTATGAGGTAAGTACTATTAACATTCCCATTTTACTGAGGATGAAATTAAGGGACAGAGAGGTTAAGAAACATGCTCAGCATTATACCACCACTAAGTAGCAAAGCCTTGGTTTGAACCTATGCATTGTAGCTTTGAAGTCCATGTTCTTAACCATAATGTCAAAGTGCTAGTCTTTTTAAAAAATAATTTTCTTAGCAATTCTTGGTACTTATTCTCCCATGTTCTTCTTTAAAATAATTTTTGGTTCCAAAACAAAACCCAAACCTCCCTTTTGGGATTCTGATTAGAATTGCATTAACTTTATACATTAATTCTGGGAGGCATATGTTTTTATGAATTAGGTCTTCCCATTTAGGAACATGGTAAATTTTTCTGTATGATCAGACCTCATTTTATGTATTCTGCATTAAAATTTTATAGTTTCCCTTATATAGGTCTGATACCTAGTAACATTTTATCCTAAGTATTTTATAAGTTTTGTCATTGTTGTGAATGAAGTTTTTTCTCCACTGTTGAACGTATAGAGGACAACTTATTAATTTTTTTGTGTGTATGTATGTTTATGTGTGTATATATAGTGTTCACTTACCTTATCAAATTCTCTTATTAATTCCATAGGGTTTTTTATCCCTTGAGTTTTCTAGGCACACAATTATATCCCTTGTAAGTAGAGATAATATTGTTCTCCCTCCCCCCTCCCTCCCTGTCCTCTCCCTCACCCCCCTCCCCTCCCCTTCCTTCTCCTACCTCCTTCTTTCCTTCTTTCCTTCCTTCCCTCCTTCCTTCCAAGCTGTCATGTGAGGATGTAATCCCAAGTAGCCATATCTTCCAATCTTTTAAAAGGAACTAGAAAACTGGATTTTAATATGAGACCTCCTAATTTAAATGTTGAATTAAATTTTTAAAAGTACTTTTTAGATCAAACAAGAATGTCTACAGGCTAGGAAATGCCAATTTTTTTAAAGATTTCATTTTTATTGAGGTAATGTCCTTCATTTAAAAATGTTTGCAGTAGCTATGCTTTTCCCTCCCACTTTATTCCATTAGCTGGGACCTCCAAAATATTGAATAGTAATGGTGATAGCAGGTATTTCTGTCTTGTTTTTGCTTTTAATAGCAATGGTTCAGTAATTCATTTTTTAGTATGATTGTTATTCACTTTTGGTAATAGGGCTTACTATAATTAAATAGTTTCCTTTGAGTTTTTATTAGAAATGGCTGTTGATATTTTTCTCTTTTACTTGTTAATAACATTAATTATGTTGATAGGCTTGCTACATTCAAACAAGCCTTGAATTCTTAGAATAAACCTAACCTATCATGGTGTATTGTATCTTTTGATATACTGATAAATTTAATTTTTCATATTTTATTTAGATTCTAAAAATCTTCCTCATAAGTGAGATTGGTCTATTATAGGCATTTGGAGGGGGTTCTATTTGTATGAGGTTTGAGTATTAAAGTTATGTTAGTTTCTTAAAATAATGACTTTTGCATGTTTTTAAGTAGTCTGAGATAATTTAAATAGCATTGGAATCATCTATTATTTAAAAATTAGATATAACTTAATTGTAGAATTATTTGCGCCTACTGACTTAAAAAATGTAGACCTTTAATTACCTTTTTTTCTTTTTTCTTTTGTATTTCAATAAGGTTTTATTGTGCACAGAGGGGAGGGGGCTCAGTCCTTGGCAGCTGCCTTCCTCACGGTTGCCAGGACATCGTTCAGCTCTTCTCGCTTCCTCTTGGCACTGATATATGTCCCCACCCTTTTCTTGATGAACTTGAGGGCCCATTTGTCCTTGGAGACCTTGAGCAACTCCACGGCACGCCACTCATACAGGGCAAAGCCAAACACCTCTCGGATCACGTCCTGTGCAAACTTGGTGTGTTTGATGAGGCGCCCGCGGGGGTGGCAGTGTTTCGGCTTGCTCACGTTCTTGGTCACCTTATGGCCCCTGTTGAGGCCCACGGCCATGGGGTAGTGCAGAGCCACGCCTGGGTTCTTCCATGGCTGCCCCAGCGGAAGGGCCCTTAATTACCTTTTAAAACTTAAAATTATAATTGGTTTATTTGAATTTCTTGTTTCTTCTACTTGGGTCAACTTTGGCAATTTCTATTTTTATAACCAGTACATTGAATAAAAACTCATTGGTGAAGACACAAAAGCCACTTAATTTTGGTCTTCAACTGTCCCTTTAATCCTGCTCAGTGGGGTAGTCTTGGACAGGCCTAGCTTGGGCAGGTCTTGGGAAACAGAAAGTCCAGAGTCATCTAAAGTCACAAAAACAGTCCCAGTTGAGGAATTACACTAGTTCCAAACACAAATCTACACTTCAGTCTTCATAAGAGGCATGAATTTTCCCCGGCTTCTCCATCTGGGGCAGGGGCATAGGAAGGTGTGGTTGTCTTGCTTTTGTTGTTGTAGCTGCTGCCACTGCTGATTTTGTTCTTGCTTTCTTGTTGTTGTTCTTTCTCCTTCTTCTCCTCCTCCTGCACTTGTTCCTCTTCCTCTTCTTCTCTTTAACATTTTTATTATAAAGTAAAACTCAAACACAGAAGTCTGCATAAAATAAATATATAGATTAATGAATTATTTACAAGGCAAACATCCTTGTAACAATCACCCAAGTCAAGAAGTTGAACTTTGTCAGCCATCCCAGAAGGCCCAACCATGTGCCTCGTTCCAGTTGCACCCACTTTCTCCTGGCAGTGACTATCCTCACTTCTAGAGTAATCACTTTCTTGTATTTCTTCATATTTTTATCACCTATTGTGCGTCCCTAGACATGATAGTTTAATTTTGCCCATTGAACATTTTTTGCATGCTTTTAAAGTCTCTTTTAAACTATAGTTTCTCCTCCATCTCTTTCTTTTGCTTATAATTTATCTTTTGAAACACCCAAGCCATTTGATTTGTAGAGTTTCCCAAGGTCTGGATGTTGCTGGATTGCATAGTCATGTGCAAGTCAGCATGTCCCTCCTCTGAAAATTGGAAGCTGTATTCGTAGATTTGAGATTCCTTTATCAAAGTTCCAGGTGGTGGCATTTTCTTTCATCAGGAGGCACACAATATCAGGTTGTCTTTCTTCTTGTGAAATTAGCAGTATTAATGCCCAATGCCTGTATCCATCAATTCACTGGGAGTTGCAAAATGGTGATATTCTAATTCTATCATTTTGTTTTCATTGTCACCTGGAATACTTTTATAAAAAGATGCTTCCCCTAATCTACTTTTTGGTTAGCCAGTGGTAAAATTAATATAGGAAAGGTGGGATAAATGCTTGATTCTTTCTCTTTTATTTACTAGCTTTCAAGATAATAGTTTCCTATAATTCTCTAAAAGTGATCAATTAGTTTTTTTTCCCAATTTTTTAAAAGCTGTAGTAAAGTATACATAACATTCAATTTACCATTCGTGATATTTAGTTTATTCATGATGTTGTGCAGTGCTCACCACTATCTAGTTCCAGAACATTTTCATCACCCCAAAAGGAAACCCCATACTCATTAAGCAGTCACTTCGCTTTCCTCCTTCCCCTTAGTCACTGGCAACCACAGATCTGCTTTCTGTCTCTATGCTTTTACATACTATGAATATTTCATATAAATCATATAATATGTGGCCTTTTGTGTCTGGCTTGATTAATTAGTTTTTAAAAGATATTATGAATTCATGGATTTAAACATATTTGATGGATTTCAATCAATTACAATTATTTTTTGAAGCTCAAATTCTCCTAGCTTTGGTCAGTGTAGGCCTCTTCAAGTTGGCTTCTGGGTCCTGTTGATGCAATCGTACTATTCCTTGGTAAATGATATTACAGGATATTCTAGGCTTATCTTGCATGTCTTGCTGTAGAACCAGAATCAGCCATTTCTCTAAGAAGTGCTGATTTCTTTCAGTGAAAAATGGTGTTTCAAGACCACATTTTGGGTACTAGATTAATTTATTGCTATTGGGTTGGTTGTTTCTAGGCCATTTCGGTGGACAAAGCTAGGTAGTATCTATGTCTAGATCTATATTTATATTTTCTAAGATAAAATACCTCATGAGTTTATGGTGATACTTGCAATTCAAATTCAGGTCTGTAGGTTTTTACTTAACCTCTTTTATATTATAATACAATTGTATCTTTTTATTTCCACACTAAGAATCCTAGTTCACAGGGGAATAGGGGGTGATAGAATTGGAACATTCCATGATTACTCACTTGTTTTGTCTCACATATTGCTCATATAATCTCAGTGAAACAATAATATTTAGTGAGAACAATTAAAATTTTTTTGCATTATGTGCTCCCTATTCTGTCATTTTTTTTTACAATTTTACTGTATCTATGTTGCCTAAGCATATACACATTGCATACTGTACTCTCTTCTTTGTAACTCTCATTTAGTCTTAGTTCTACCGATAATTATATATTCTATAATCAGTGTTCACCAACAGTCCTAATGTCGATGTTTCTCTAGTCATTTTGGTTGTTTAAAGTTCATTCTCTAGAAGGGCTCATGGGTGCAATATTTCCTGAATTATTGCTTGTCAAAAATAGTTTATCTGTGCCTTTTGTACTTGAAAGTCAATTTTTCTGGATATAAAATCCTTGGCTTAAATTTTTTTTCTTTTTAAGCATTTTAAAGATGTAACCACTTTCTTCTGGTATATGGTGTTGCTGTTGAAAAGTTTGATGTTAATCTAATTTTCTTTACCTTACAGGTCACTTTCTGTTTTTGCTTGGATGACCAAAGAATGTTTTTCTTTACCACTCTAGAATATATCTTGGTGTTGGTCATTCTGAGTTGATGTTCTCTGGAACAGGTGAGTCCTGTAGTTTCAAATCTTTTTTCACTTAAGGAAAGTTTTTTTCGATTAGACTTTTTTTAGGGCCTTGCTCTGTTGCCCCGGCTGGAGTGCAGCGGCATCAGGATAGCTCACTGCAGCCTCGAACTCCTGGGTTCAAGCGTTCCTCCTGTCTCAGCCTCCCAGAGTGCTGGGTCAATTAGATTTCTACTATTTGTTCTGCTCCTTTGCTTTGCTTTTCTTCCCCAAGATCTTTATTATCTGTACATTGACTCTTCCTTGTCTATATACAATATATGTCACTTTCTCTCAAATCCTTTATCTCTTCATTTAATATTTGTCTTTAAAAATAAAAAAGAAAGTTTCTCCTCTTCACCTTTATTTTTGAAATACTTTTTTCCATTCATTTTTAATTCTTTGCTGAGATCAGTCACCTCATTGCTGATTTTTTCTAAGTTTGATTTATGTCATTCTTTCAAATATTGTATTGTTTTCTTTATATCCTTTAGCTCATTTTGAAATAGTTTTGACAGTTTTGATCTATTCTGTGAGCATACCTCAGTGCTTTTATTGTCTGTAACAGTGGATCTCAACGTGTGGTTCAAGACCCTTGCAGACGCACTGAGAGGTAAAAACTATTTTCATAACTTTACTAAGATGTTATTTCTTTCTTTCACTGTGTCAATATTTACAATGATGGCTCAAAAGCAAGGAGGCATAAAATTTCTGGTATTTTATCATAAATTAAGATAGTAGCACCAAAATGTACTACTAATCATTCTACATAGAATTTTTCTTTTTAAAAAAAAATCCAATTTCATTTAAGAATATCCTTGTTGAAACAGTAACAGTTATTAATTTTACTAAATCTTGTCCCTTGAATACACATCTTTTTAATCTTCTATGTTACAAAATGTACACATAAAATGCTTGCTTCACACTAAAGTATGATGGTTATTTCTAGGAAAAGTATTGTTGTAATTGTTTGAACTGTTAGCTGAGCTAACCATTAAAAAAAAATGGAATACCACCTTTACTTGAAAGAATGACTAACAGATGAACTGTGATTATTCAGATGTGGGCATTTGGGAGACATGTTTTGAAAATGAGCTAATTGAGCCTGAAACTTCAAGGAAAACAACTGATAGTGTTTGTTGCCAATGATAAAATTTAAGCTTTCAAATGAAAATTAGAATTTTGGAAAATTCTAATTACCACCCTGGGCCTGACAGCTTCCTAATACTTAAAAGACTTTTCTGGTGAGATTGGTGATAATACTTACAAATGTGATTTTTTTGCTATTGAAAATAATGAACTGTGTCAACATTTGGAAGATCTGCATAATTCAGTGAACCAATATTATCCAAATGATCAACACATTGTTACAGAGTCATCCACGGGTAAAAGATACATTCAAAAATATACCAAAAAATTTTAATGGAATGAAATTTGTAAAGTTTTGACAGGGTTTTGTATTCCATGTTGCAACTAACCTTCAAACAACTATCACTTATGAAGGTTTGGTGTAATATCAAAGAAGAATATCCACAATTATCTGAAAAAGCTGTTCATATACCTCTTCCTTTTCCAAATACATATCTGTACAAGGCTAGATTTTCCTTATATGTTTCACCTAAGATAGCATATCACAACAGATGGAATGCAGAAGAAGATATGAGAATACAGCTGTCTTCTATTAAGCCTGATATTAAAGAGATGTGCATAAATGTAAAATGATGTTATTCTTCTCATTAAATTACCTATTTATTTATTTTGGAAAATACAGGTATTTTCCATAAGATGTGTTATTAATGTTAACATGTAATGGGCACATTATTTTTGAATAAATTGATAAATATTTTTAAATATCACTCAGTTTTGATTTTGAATAGGGTAAATATCAATAGATATAACCACATAAACTAAAGCTTTTGGGGGTCACTTTTTTTTTTTTGAATATAAAGAGATGCTGAGAACTAATGTTTGAGAACCACTGGACCATGGAGATGTTATTCTATATCTTATTCTCTTTTATCATATAAAACTTGGTATGGGATTTGATTTCAACCCTTTTTTATTGTTTAATTTTTAATGTGAAACTAGTTTTTATGAACTTTTGAAAGGAAGCATGGTTCAGAGTAACTTCTGTTGTTTTCATGTAGCATTAAAAAATATGGCAGCTTGTTTTCCGAGATTTTAATAAGAAAACATTAATTTCCTCTATATTCTCAAATATATAGTCCTAGCATTTAACTTAATATTCACTCCAAATATTTCCTCATGTTATCTCTTTTCTTATTCCCAATCTTGTGTTCTCTTTTCTGTAGTTTTTCCCTTCATTGGGTTTGAGAGACATTTACCCATTTTATTGGTCCTTTTCAAATATTAAGCTCAGAGGTTTTATTTATATTTCCATGATTTTTTAAACATTTTGATAATTTAAACATTTGTTTTTATTAATTAGTTCCTATTAATTTTGTTTGGTTTTCTCATTGTTATTTTACTATTCTCTTCAAAATAAAACTCACATATTTTTGGTATTCAGGATATAAATTTTCCTCAGAGTACAGTTTTAGCTGTGCCTCATTGGTTTTCTTATACAGTACTCTCTTTTTCATGATTTTCTATATAATTTGTAATTTCAGTTTTAATTTCCTCTTTGATCAAGAAAATTTCATATAAAAATTAATGAAATATGAAATAAAAGCAATGAAGATGAACAAGGACACCAGGAAGTGATTTTGACCCCCCAAAATTCAGATCACATCAAAAGCAGTACAGTAATTCAGTAAGAGGAAGAGATAGATTTTTAATAGTAATGAATACATTCTTGGAATGTTTGATAACTCAGTTAATCAAGATCACAAAATCATTCGAACATACTGGAAAAAGATTTATGTTACTTAGTGATTTGATATAAAATACTGGACAAAAAACAGTTATGTAAAACTCATCTAAGCCTTACAGAGAGGGCAATGACGACAAACTGTTTAATGAAAATCATCAGTTCAAAGGGAACTTAAGGTTAGTCATTGACCAAGGAAAATTGAAATGAACTGAAATCTTACAGTTCATATGTGAAATACGCTTGATAGAGATTTCCCCAAATTTGACAAAAATTCTACAAAGTTACATGACAATATCTATATCACATTGTAATGCTGAAGGAAACTTTACTAAACTGTCATTAATAAAAAAACCAAATTTTGATCAACCATGCTAGAGGAAAAACTGAATTATCTTTCTATTTTCTCTATGGAAAATAAAATTTATAATTATAATATTATAAAATTGTCATATGAGGAGGCAATCAAAGAATGTGCAGACAAAATATTATAGAAGTGTGTCACTTTTAATTGCCTGTGTCAGGCAGTTAATAAAAATATTATGTTATTTTACTATTTTATTTTTCTGTATTATCTAATGTTTGCAGACTGTATTAGCTTTTAAAATTTTAATTTATTATAATTTATTATAATTTCTATTTTCATTTTAAGTAAATATTCATGCTTGTATCTAATTTTGTATTTGTAATTTTACATTATTTTTCTTAAAAAGCACCTCTCTCTCTTCCTTCCACAAATTTGTGTTTTAGGCCTCCCAAAGCTTGTCTGCCCAGACTTGGACTAATCCCAGTTCTCCTGCTTTTTATTCATATACATACTACTTGTACAAGCTTATTTCTTATGGGGTAATTATGGTACTTTCTGTGTACTATGTGGGATGGGTTTTCTGAGGGATCTGAAGCTAAAGATAATGCCAATTTACAGGTTTCTTACTGTGATCCAAAACATTATCTAAAAGAGATGAAATACAAAATAGGTTTTTGGACCACTTGGCAGCCATTTGGGAAACTAAAATAAAATTGGATCACTACCTTGCTCTTTGTATCTAATACGTTCCAGATGGATCAAAGATTTAAACATAAAAAATGAAGCCATAAAATGCTCAACAAAAATGTAGGAGAATTTCTATATAATATTAATGTCGGAAAAGGCTTTTTAAGTTTGATACAAATCCCAGAGGCCATAAAAATGAATTGATAAATTTTAATGCATAAAAGTGAAAAAAAATTGCCTGCCAAGAAATAATAAAGTTAAAAGACAAGCAACAAGTTGAGAAAAATAACTATAACATATATCCTGTAGGTTTTATTCCTTAATATAAAAAGAATTCCTATACATTTGTGGTAAGAAAAAGGACCAAGAACCTAATAGTAAAATAGGCAAAGGAGATTAACAAATAGTTTATAGGAAAGGGAATGTAGATGACTTGTAAACATGAAAAGTTGTTCAGTCACCCTTATTATAAGAGAAATGTAAATTAGAACTAACAATCAGATTGACAAAGATCCAAAAGTTTGTAACATATTGTGTAGGTGAGGATATTAGGAAACAGGCGCATTGTTGGTGCAAGTGTAAATTGATACAACTTCTGGAAAGAAAGTATTAAATTTGACACAGCAACTTCATTTCTAGGAATTCATATTATAGACATAGCTACACTTGTAAGTTGTTACAAGTAGAAGGGCATTGACTGTAGCATTGTTAATAACAGCACAATGTCAGAAACAACCTGAATGTCTACCATAGTATTCAATGGTGTGTATATATTTAAAAAATGTCTATCAAAAGGAGACTTGTTAAATACATTATGGTACATCCACCATGAAACATTATGCAGCCATGAAAAGGAATAAAGCAACTCTATATATGCAAATATGAAGCCATCTGCTATGGTTTGAATGTATCCCCCAAAATGTGTTGGAAACTTAATCCCCAATGCAACAGTGTTAGGAGGTGGGGCCTAATGGGAGGTGTTTAGGTCATGAGGCCAATTTTAAAAGGGCTTGAGGCTGTGTGTTCAATCTCTGCTATCTCTTGTCAATGCATGCTCTCTTGCCCTTCCACCTTGCCATCCCACTATGGGATGGTGTAGCAAGAAAGCCCTAGTCAGATGACCTTGGACTTCCCAGCTTCCAGAACTGTAAGAAATAAATTTCTTTTCTTTATAAATTACCCAGTTTGTGATATTCTTTTATAGCAACACAGACTAAGACACCACCTTAAAGACACATCATTAAAAATGCAATGTTCTGGGTAGAACACTGACATTTAAATGGATAAATTCAAGGCTTATATTATCATGGAATGTCTCTTAAAGACAGTGGTTGCCTCTAGGCAGAGAACTAGGGGTGGGGGAGGGGGGAGGGGGTGGATTGTGGGGTGGGAAGACTTACTTTCCACTACATATCTTTTTGCATATTCTTTCATGTACCCATATTACTTATTAAAATGGTGCATTTATTTATTAAAAAGAAGAGATGCCTGGTAACTAGGCTACTTCCTGGCCTGGATAATATGCCTGTGAATATTTGGGCATTGTTTGTATTTCTTTCCATGAAAGTACAGTATTTAGTACATGAAGAAAAAGCAAGGTCTCTCCAAGGATTAAGTATAAGATTATCCTCTGTAAGGAAGATTGTCATTCTAACAGTGATGTGTGAATGGTTGATGAGGAGTTTCTTGGCTAATGAACTCCCAGTCATGTTCTAACCTCGGGAAAACATAAAAAGCTTGGCACATCTAAAGTTGAAGCCTATTCGCTGTATGGTGGTTACCTATCTGTAGGAATTCTGAGCTGACAGATGGGAGCTGGTAAGCATGTGGTCTAGAAAAGGGAGTCCAAGAGTAGAATTTGACAATACTCATCTAGTACTGACTGAGGGAGAGGATGCTTTCTCTGAAGTGTACAGTTATGTCTTTTAGTTTTTCTACAAAATTAGTAACTGCCATTTAAGTGATCTTTGAGAAGTGACTAAAAACATGGCCTTTGGAGAAAAACAGACCTGAGTTCACATCCCAGTTCTTCTTTCTATCAGCTGGATGATTTTAGGCAAATGCTAATTCTTCGAGCCTCAGTTTATGAATTATTAAAATGGGGATAATAATCTTTACCTCAAGTGCTGTTGTGGATTAAAGAAAGCAACATAGAAAAAGTTTAGCATGGTGCCCAGTATGTATATAGTGCTCACTGAATAGTAACTATTATGTTTATGCATAGATTGCTTTTATCATCTCTACCACTTAAGGGGCTAAAGACCAATTCATAATTGACATGAATTAAATTGAGTCAAACATATAACACCTTGTCATTAGCAAGATAAACACAGCCTTCAGACAAGGCCTCTCAGAAGTTGAAGGATGCACAGACCTTTTTCTTTCTTTTTGTTGTTTTATTTACTTATTTGGACACTCTTAGTATGTAAGATAAAGAAAAATTTCAAAACTGTGTTTCAAAAAATTGTGGTGTGTTTTAACTGTTTACATTAGCTGGAATGAAATGTATTTGTGTTAGTCACATGATAATAATAATATTTGAAATATGAATATTTAGTGCCCCACAGGCAGGACACAAGATAGATGAAGGTTTTGCGATGAGTGTCATGCTCTTTTAGTTGCTGTTCGTCTCTGGGGCTGGATGGATGACCACCTTTGATGATAACATCCAATGTCTAAAGTTGAACCTCTTTATGAATGAGAGAACCAGCCAAATGGCCACCCTAAATCCCCAGCCCCTGTTCTATGGAGCAAGGCAAAATAGAAAGGCAAATTCCTCTAATGGGCTACAAAACTTAGCATGCACATTTCTCTCTTCCACTTACTCAGCATTTCTAAGTTGCCAATGACAAAAGCCAGCATTTGCATCTCATGTCTTCCTCTCAGTTGGTGTGACACAGTCTTTAACACTAATCTGGGCAGGTTGCCACTTGGGGGCCTGGATAAAGCCCTTGTAATGCAGGGAAAACTCAATCCGCTCACATTTCCTTGTGTCATGGGGAGCTGCTTTAGCCCAGTTAAAATCAAGAAATGATACAGTTAAAAGACTCTTCAAGAACCAAGAAATAGCTCATAAGTGGGGTCTTCAGTTGGACACCAAAGAGAAATGGCCCATTTTCTCCCTGGTTGAGTGAATTTTTGCTGCTGACCTGTAAATTCTACACTATTTCAAAGTTACTGGCTGGGAAATTAATGGAAACTGAGCTGGGAATTTTTTCTTTCTTACCCTTATGTGTGATGCCTTATTTAAAATAATTCAGACTCAAAGTGAATTTCTAGCAAATGGTGCCATGGCTGCCATTAAATTTATTGATGGCAAATACATCATCCTTGCTTTTTATGTATGATGTCGCTGATGTGGTGATTTTTTTATAAAGCTCCATGGTGAGACTTTCTTAAAATTCACCTCTTTCATCTGCCCATAGTGCTATAAGTGACTTCAGGTTAAAATGCCATTTAGCAAATTAATTTACCATGTTGATAGTTTATGGTAAAGCTTTACAAAACCATTAAATAAACTATACTTTATTATATATTGGGATGTTTTTGATGTGCTAAAATTTTATATAAATGTGTTATTTATCTTGATGAAAGCCAGATAAATAAATGCTCCTATTGTGCCTAATAACTCAACTCTTTGCTTTCACAAGGCCAGAGCAAGGCTGAAAGGAAATTCATCTCAAAGCTATTAAGAAAAGCCAGATAGAAAGGGAGCATAAAAATGAAATGAACTATGGTGAAAGGGCCAGACCCTCTTCCAGCCTGCTCTACATCATACCAGCTACCCAGATGGAACAAAGATTTAGAGTTCCAAACAGAACTCAAGAATAGAAAGAAATGATGTGGGATGGTCTGAGAAAGGGATCAGTCTCTGTTCATAGGAGACACAGGGAGAAAAAGAAATCATTTGGCAAAAAGTCTCAACAGCCCAAATCAGAAATAATATGACCCACCCTTAAGCTGCCGCCATGGCCCCCATTTGAATACACCCCAAGAGAAGCCTTCATTTCCACACCTCTATTCACTGCCCATATGTGTTACAGAAGGAGATGAAACAAAGGAAGTGAAGAAACAACCTGGGTGCCTTCTCCTTGATTCTTAGGTGACTGGGTGGTTCTACCTTTCAAGTTTGGTGAAGCCCCTGGTGACCAGAATACAAAGTGACAGTCAATTTGGACCTTGAGGATTTCCTCTAACAACCTGCTTTGGGTAACCTTTCTTTTAAAGTCCTCATGACTGCAAAGCCTAGAGCTTGATCTCACTCTGGCTCCTGTATCCTGTGATTGAGTCTGTACATGTTATCTTTCCATCCAAGTTGGAGGCCCATTCAAATTCCTGAAGAGTCTGGGTTTTAAATCCCACCTCCCTAATGCTATTGCCTCAGCTGTAATGTTCCTCTAATTTTTCTTGGTCTGAATCCTGCCTATCCCTCAAAGAGTAACTAAAGCTAATTCCACTTCAAGCAAACTTCTGTGGCAGCATTAGTCATTCCTTGTGTCCACTTTCTTCCTATTTTTGGAGAATTACTCTTCTAAGGCACAATCTCCTTTTCCCTACAACCCTGACAATGTTGGATACCCACTTTCTCAGCCTCCGTTGCAGTTAGGGTGTGGGCATTTGACCCAGACTTTCTCAGTGAAATGCCCACACTCCAAACTATGGCAAAAAAGCTAGGATAGTACAGAATCCAGTCTGGTGGCCAGCGAGGGCAGCAGCAGTGGCAGATGATCTGGCTCCCACAGGTAGTAATGACTGTGGTCTCTGCAGGTGAGTTCTGCACTGGTGGTGGTGTCTGGGCAAGCAGCACAGTCTGTGTGCACTGGCAATGGCTGTGATATGTTTGCTATTCCAGCTGTCTGCATAATTTGGAGCATTATTTCTGCCTGCACAACCTCTAAGCCTGGTTCCAACCTCTCAGAGATTCTATAAGCTACCCACTAGTTCTTTAAAAACAGTTTTATTGAGATGTGGTTCACGTACCATATAATTCACCTGTCTACAGTGTGTAATTCAATGTTTTCAAGTAAATTCATAGGATTGTGCAATAATCACCATGATGTAATTTTAGGACATTTTTGTCCTCTACACCAGCGGTCCCCAACCTTTGGCAGCGGACCGTTTTCAGAGACAATTTTCGAGGATTTGAGGAGGGGGGGGTGGGGAGCTTAGGCAATGATGCAAGCTATAGGGAGTGGCTGTAAAGACAGACCTCCTGCTGTGCGGCCAGGTTCCTAAGAAGACAATTTTTCCAAGGTGGGGGGGGAGGTGGAGCTTAGGCGGCCTGGTTCCTCCTTCCTAGGTTCCTAACAGGCCACCAACCGGTAGCAGTCCGCAGCCTGGGGGTTGGGGACCGCAGCTCTACAAAACCTCCCCATACTCATTAGCAGTCACTTTCCATTCTGACCCCCACTCCCAGCTCTAGGCAACTGTTAATCTACTTCTATCTCTATAGATTTGCCTATTTATATTTTAGGCATTTCACACAAATGGAATCATAAATATGTGTTTTTTTGTGGCTGACTTCTTTCACTGAGCGCAATGTTTTCAAGGTTCATCCATGTTGTAGCAAGTATCAGAACTTCATTCTTTTTCATGGTTGATTAATGTTCCATTGTATGGATATACCATATTTTCTTTATCCACTCATTAGTTGGCGGACATCTGGGTTGTTTCTACTTTCTGTGTTCTATGAATAATGCCTCTGTGAATATTTATGTAAGTATTTGTGTAGATGCTATGTCTTCCTTTTTTGGGGTATATACCTAGGAGTGGAATTGCTAGGTCATATGGTAACTATGTTTAAGCTTTTGAGGAGCTTCCAGACTCTTCTAAAGTGGCTGTACCACTTTGCATTACTACCAGCAATGTGTGAAGATTCCAGTTTCTCCATGTCCTTGTCAACACTTATTATTATCTTTTTTTATTATAGCCATCATAGTAGATGTGAAGTGATATCTCATTGTGGTTTTGCCCACTAATTTTTAAATAAATTCTTTCTGCTTAAATTTAGTTTCTTGCAACTAGAAACTTGACTGATCAATTTTTTATTTAGTCCATACTGGTCTGTCCTATCTTTGAACTCTACTACACATTTGAGATTTATCCAATTGTGGATCAATCCCTGGATGTAAGATGCTTTTCTCCTCTCTGGGGTTGTAACCTATTGGGGGTCAGAGAGCCCATCACCTACTTTTGTGTCTCCCCTACAGTGCCTGGCCTGGAGCTCAGCGCTTATGAGCCTTTAAATGCATGCTTGTTCATTGGAGAATTGTTGATTGGTTCATCAAAATAGTTCCTTACTTACCTTGTAAATCTGGAAATGTGTCTTTCATTCTCTCATTAAGCACACTTAGTAATGAAGACATGTAGCAAGTGCTGTGGACATGAATTTTGGAGACTGGTCAAATTTGGTACTAATTCTATCTCTACTTATTACTAGCTGTGGAATCCAGAGCCAGTTAATTAACCTCTCTGAGCTTTGGCTTTTCTATTTACAAAGAGAGATAATAACAGATATCTCAGATAAGTGTTATGAGGATTAAACTATATCCTGTATGTAAAACAGTGGAACAGTGGTGCATGAAGGCTGTTCAATAAATATTAGTTTCCCCTGCAACTCTGCATTCCTTCCAATCCTGTTCCCAGTAATCTGGCTAAGGGATTCATCCTATTTAAATTTGATGTTTTATAGCATTGTCAGAAAGATGGAGCAATGCTGCTGCTTACATGACTTCATGTTCTTGCAAATGGGTATTATGTTGAGGGGTTAAGGCAATGGAAATCAGGGAAGGGAGGGAAAGACCTTGCCCAAGCCATTTAGAGAGCAGAGAGCTGTTGATTTTAGAGAGGTCAAAGATGAGGTTGCCACTGGGAAGGAAGGGACAGGATGCAAAGGATGCCTGAGCTCTGCTGTTTACATGTCTTGTTTCCCCAAAGGACTCTTTTTTTGGGTTATGACCACATAGGCATAGAATCTTTTTGAAGTGAAGTTGATGCTTATTTCAGATGACCTATTTCTAGGGGCACTCTGGGATCTGACTGGAAGAAGCCATGTGTATACCACAGGCTGAAGGATTAATCGTGGGGGTGGCTGGCAGGAATGTTGTGTGTTATGGGAAGATTGCTGTCTGTGGCAGCTGACTTTATCCATAGTACATTCAGAGAAAGCTTCCATCCTGGAAACCTTAAAATAAAGCATCTAATTGAGTGAAACTTTTCATAAGATGATTGTGAGGGGGTTGAGCTGACATCTGCGCAGTAAACTAATGGAAGTTGAATCTGGTTTTTGAATGAACCTTACTTGGAGGACAGTACAACTTGCTACTTATTTAGTGTTACAATTTTCTTAATCTAGGTAATTTAAAATCCTTAAGCAGAGGTCAAAGTCTTGCTACAGATTCCTCAGTGAGAGCTCATATGACCAATAAATCTAAAAGAGTTAACAGACTAATATTTTTATTAACGTGTAAATTACTGGATACAGGGACTTTGTGAGAGTGGCTTTTAGTAGTGAGCAGAGGGAAGTGATTACGAGGGAACCAGATTTCTAAATAGGACACACTATGAATGAGAAAACAGATGCAGAATGAAGAGGCTGCAGATATAGAAGTTAACATCTTGGCTTCCCCAAGTCAGTGCTACCTGGCTTCATCCAGTCATTCAACATTTACTGAGCATCCGCTATAGACCAGGTTTTGTGCTGGGAAATAGGACAGAAAGACAGGGCCTTTATTGTGAAGATCCTTTATATTGTGTGACCTGAACCTAATCTTCCTCCTATAGCTAGGATCCTGGAACTCAGGAGCCTGAATTCTAGCCTAACCCACTTGAACTGTAGACAACCTGTAGACTTGTGAGCGTAAGAATAAGGGACTGTTGTTGTAAGCCTCTGATTTTGGGGCAGTTTGTTACATGTATCATTGTGGCAGTAGCTGACTAATATATCATGGTAGTTTTGGGTTGTCTTCTGAAAGCATTAGGGAGCTACTGAAGAATTTTAATCAAGGGAGAAGTTGATAACTCTTATATTTTAGAATGATCTCTGTGGCTGCAATGGACTCCTGGGTAGCCACTGCTCCTGTGGCTTGGGTGTGAGAATGAGACACACGGAGGAGTATTTAAGCCCCGAGTAGCAGCTGGCTCAAAGACAATGAGAGCCAAGTAGAGCATGTCTGAACCAACCTGTAGCTTGCAGCCTAAAGAATGGATTGAAGATGGCAAGGCTGGACACAGGGAGACCATCAAGGACACTGCTCTGATCATGTAGGCTTGAACTTGGGAAGTGATAGTGTGAGGTAAGGGATCATTTAGGAGGTAGAATTGATTGGTCTTGGTGATTGATTGATCAGATCTTAGAGCTTTAGGAGAGGAAGGTTAAGGGTGACTCAGTTGGTCAACAGGACAGACAATAGTGCCCTTCACTGAGATATAACACTCAGAAGGAGGAACATTTTTTTTCCAAGGGGAGATGGCAGGGGAGACAAACAGGTAGGTTCATTTTAGAGCATATTGAATTTGTGTGTCCATGAGATGTCTGAGTTTTGTCCAGGAGACACTTAGATATTTAGATCTGGAGAACAGGAGAGTGATCTGGCTGAAGACATGTAGTTGATGTTATTGGAAAACACTAGCAACAGGAACCCAGCAAATATATGAACCTTCCCAAGGAGATTATGTGGTGTGAGAATAGAAGAGGTCCAAGAACAGACCTCCAGAGAGCATGGACATTTAAAGCACAGGTCAAAAAACAGGAGCCTGGAAAGGAGACTGAAAAAATGGTACAGAAAGGAGGAGACAGTGGACTCATGCAAACTGAGAGGGCAAAGAGGTGCACATAGGAGGGAGTGGTAACAGGGGCAAATTCTGCAGAGAGAGAGATAGAGAGAGAGAGAGAGAGAGAAAATGTACGTGAGCTAAAGAGACCCAATCATTGGTACTGGAGTCAAAAAGAATTGGGTTTGGGTTTGAGTCCCAGCTCATAAATTTATAGCTATGTGATTCCATACCTGATCTCTTGAGGGCTGTTTTCTCATCTATAAGATGGAACAATCTTAGTGTCCATCTCATATGGCTGTTGTGAGGACAAATGAGAACAGCATCTGGTGCATAATTAAGCACTCATTAAATCCTGAACCTTAGCATTGGGAGGTATTACTTAGCAAAAGGAAGTCACTGGTGACCAAAGCGAGAGCAGTTGCAATGGTATGGTGGGGCAGAAGCCAGGTTACAGCGGGTCAGGGAGTGAACAGGTGCTGAGGAGCTGGAGAAACCCATGTAGAAAATTCTGTTTCTTGGCATGAGGGAGAGAAAAAATATAGGGTAATAACTTGAAGAAAAGCACAATAGAAGGCAATTTTGTTTTGTTTCTCTTAAGAGAAAATACACTTGGCATATTTGTAAGCCATGGAGAGAGTTTCAAGAGAGGAAAGAAAAAGATAATTGGCAAATAGGGTCTTACAAGAAGAGAGAAATGGAACCCAAGAACGGGTGGTGGAATAAGACTTCAACTAGCGGAAAAAAACACGAAAAGCAACACAGAAAAACAACCCAGCCTCTTCACTGGAAATGTACGTAAAGAAAAGTTTCAAAAAAGATAAGTACAAGGAAGTGTTGAAATTTTTATTTTCCGGAATCCCAAAAAGGCTGGAACGGGGCAGACTGGCTGGAGAGAGAATTGTTAGGAAGGGGGCTACGCTTCCCAGGAGGCTGTTCATGGAGGTGAAGGTCATGGGTCAGGAGCAGGAGCTTTGGATGACTCCTGAGATAGGAGGCAGGGTATAAGGTCACCGTCTTGGTGACAGGCAGTATGTGCCCCATGTGATACCACCCCATAACTCTTCGAAAATTCAGTGAAGTTATGGAATTCACAAAGTCACTATTGTAATAGGATTTTCTACAGAAAATGATGGAAAGAGCTCAGGTGAGCACGCTGGCTGCCAGGGACTCTGGAGATAAAACCCACAATGCAGAAGGACAAGGCAAAGGCAAGTAAGTGTTGCATTTGCACAAACCTTAAGGAAGGTCTCTAGACTCATACAGGCAGAGAAATTGAGAGTTTAGGCCTAGGGCTTAGGTCAAGTTACTTAAGTCTCTGATGGGCAGAGGGACACCCAAAGTGACATCTCAGTCACATAAGTTTGCTGGGAAGGGTTAAACAATTTTGTTGAGGTTGTACTTACCTTATGACACATGTATATGTATATGTGTATATGACATATATACGTGACATGAGGTAAGTATATATATGTACATATGACATATATATGTGTCATAAGGTAAGTACAATCTCAACAAAAATATGACACATATCTACTATCTATCTATCTATCTATATATATATCTCAGTTAAGTGGGAAACCAAGTCATTCACTATTAGAGTGGGGTCTTTATTTCAAGTCAAGTGAATCTGATCAAGTTATTTCTTTCTCCTTTTTTTTCAGTTGTATTGTATATTTAATTTCATAACTGATAAACCCATATTATACTTTGAACTAAAGTTCAATAAAATTAAAAAATAACTCAATTGATGAAACTCATTTATCTAATTCTTCAGAACCACGTCATTTGTGTAAAGTGAGGCATACTCATGCCAAGAATTTACAGTAAGCTTTTAATTAAAGACGTTTATGTCACATAGTTTAAAAAAATAGTAATAACAACAACCTTCTCATCTCCCAGTGTAGCAGAGACCAGCAAGTATTATCATCTCCATATTGCAGGTGGGAAACTGAAGCATGGTGAGATTGAATCACTTTCTCAAGGGTCCTTTGTATTCCAGAACATTCTAGCTTCTGAATATATAGTAAATCATGTCAATTTCCAAACAAGAACAGTGAACAAATAAGCTATCATCTATTAATATTTATGGAGCCCTTGTATCATGCTCATCCTATGATGAGTGCTATAAATTATTAAAATGAAGATGTGCAATGCACATTCCTGGACTTAAAAATCCTAGAATCTGGTTACAGAGACCAAACCTCAACACATTAAAAGTTTACAAAGAATATTAGAAATAAATAACAATTTGAGACAGTGACAGGAAAAATCCCGGGGCATGTTCAGTGTTGTGAGTAGCAGGAAGGAAGCCAGAATGGGCTGGAGTTGACAGAGACGACTTCAGGTAGGGGTGGGAGTTTAACTGTGCCTTGGAAAATGGGTAATTGTTGGAGTGTCGTCATTATCATTACCATCTTGCTTGTACAAGAGCAGTTGTGTAAATATGGAACCTCATGAGTTTCCATTTGGGTGGACTCTTTCAGATAGAAGTCTGAAAATGATTCCCTTTGAGTAAGTGTCAAGGGGAGTGGGAGACGGGAGACAATGCGCTAAAGGCTGACTTTCCTGAACTCCCATTTTCTTCCCCCTGAGAACTGGCCCTGCTGGATTAGATCGAGTTTCCTCAGGACACATCCCTTTGTGCCTAAACTCTCTGCACTTGTGACATGAATGAATCCTCCAGCTGCCCTAGTTCCTGATGCTCTATTGTGCTTTGATCCTTTGTGAAGCAAAAGTAAAAGAGCTCTTTCCCAAACCTTGTGAATTTTCCAGAACATTCACTTCAGGGTTTCCTGAGACAGTCTCCTGGAGTTGGCAAATATTGTGGCCTGGATAGAATCGTGGCAGGGCAGGGTGTTGCTACCCCTTATTTCTCAGTTGGAAATCTGGTGGGCTAGGGCTGTGAGAATAGGCGATTTAGAGTTCCCACCCATCTGAAGACTGGATGGTCAGTTGATGAGGATAGAAAGGTCCTTGAATAGTGACTGTCACTAGAGTCTTCTGTACTCACTGGGTACCTTCTGGGCAGCAGTCTCACATTGGAACAATTTTCAAGAATGGGTCCCTGGCATCTGTAACATATATCCAGCAGGCTCTAAACTTGTCCATTCCTTCACAGGCTTCTCCAAATACACACTCACACCCTTTTTATCCCTCCACACAAAAGCTTTATTTTCTTATTTTCTCCTACAATGAGGTTAGGTGACCTGTAGAGAAGAATTTATTTGTTCATTACATGAAAATATTCAGCAATCCAAGGCTCTATATTTAGAAACACAGTTGACTTTTGGTTCAAGAGAACATGGGGAATCTTCTTTCCACTTCTAACACATAGCATTTGCTAAATACTAAAAACATTTTTTAAAGTATGTAGCCAAACTTGTAAGTAAGAAATAGAAATTTCAGTGTCAGACCTTAAGAAAGAATTCACAGAGGTGAATGGTATTTAAATCTCATGAGCAACCCCATTACCTTAGGGTATGGATTTTAACAACTGGCAAGGATGGTGTTCAAGTGTATAAGTCTCCTGTGTATGGGGGCAGGGTGCAGCCAAACTCCTTACAGAGCATAGGCCAGGCCCCCATCCCTGGGCCATGAATGTCAAAAGTGTTAGCTAAGAGAAACCAAAATCCTTATCCTATGCTACCTTTGCTGGCTTAGATTCTCACAATACTCTCATGATGTAGAAGCCTAGAGCCAAGATTATAAACTCAATATTTGTATGGAATCTATAAATCCCATTGAACCCCCAGAAAAGGAAGCCATGGAAAAACTCCATTGGATCATTGCCACAACATGGGGCCCAATGCAAAAGGAACTCTGAGTATGTTTTAAAATGTTCAAAGAAAGAGAAGAGAGAATAGAACTTGTAAGAAGAACAGGATATTATTTTTTAAAAGGGAGGGATTTGAAAAAGAATTATATAGCATGGTAGGTTGTATCTTCTAAAGTTGCTGCACATAGTTGGCCATAATAATATTTCCCCTCTCATATGCTTTTCTTACAATGTGTCCTTATGCTCCTTTCATAGAGAGGTAAGGCCTATGTCCCCTCCTTTGAGGAACATGATTATGACTCTCTTGTAATTAACAGAATGTAGTGTAAGTGATACTGTGTGATTTCTGAAGCTAGATCAGAAATGTGAGGCAGTTTTTGACTTGCTTACTGGATCACTTGCACTGGAGCCCTGAGCTGCTATGTAAGGAGTCTACCTGTCTGGCAGTTGCCAGGTGTGAGGAAGCCAAAAGTAGCCCATGCAAAGAGACCACATGTAGAGGTCCTGTGACTACATAAAGAAAAAGAGACATCTGGCCATCCCCAACATCTCCAGCCTCTGCTGTTCTGCAACTGCAGCCACTATCTGACTGCAACTGCATAAAAGACCCTAAGCCAGAACCTCTAGCTGAGCCCTTCCTGAATTCCTAACCTTCAAATCATGAGCAAAATAAGATGATTATTTTAGGCTGCTATGTTTTGAGATAATTTGTTATGCAGCAACAAATACTGGAACATACAGAAATTTTGGAAGTTAAAATATTGAGAAAACTTAATGCATAGATTAAATAATAATTTATATTAATTGAGTGCAGACCAGAGAGAGAAAAGACAGAAAAATTGAAAAGGAAATTAAGAGACATGGAGGTTGAAATAGAAGTTTATACCATATGTCTAGTAAGGATTACAGAGAAAGATAGTAGATAGAGAAAGGAGGAGAGAAAATATTTGAAAAAAATAAAGGCTGAAAGATTTCCAGAATTGAAGACATGATTCCTTAGGTAGAAATTGTACAAAGTATTAAATAGAATAAATAAAAACAAATCCAAATCTAGGCATAGTGTAGTGGAAATATAGAAAGTCAGGGTAAAAGAGAAAACCTTAAAGCTTTAAGATGGAAAACAGATTATCTATTGGGTGAAACCATAAGAAATGTAGATCAATTGTAGATCAAAAATGATTGAGTAGGACTTCTGGTTATGAAGGATTAACTGCTATAAGAATTTGTACTCCCTATGTAAATAGCTAGAAAACCAGATGAAATATATTAACCCAAATGTCCACTAATATGTGAACAGATAAACAGATCATAGTTTATCTACATGGTGGAATACTAGTCAGCAAGAAAAAGGCACAAAACTGCTGATGAATACAATAACATGAAAGGATCTCAAAAGCATTATGCTAAACAACAGAGAGAAGATACACAAGAGCATATGCTGTATGATTCCATGTATGTGAAATTTCAGAAGTTTCAGTCTAATCTGAAGTGACTAAAAGAAGATTAGTCATTCTTGGGAGCCAGAGTGGGGAGGTGGGTATAGAATATAAAAGGTCATGAAGGAACATTTTTGGGTGTTGGAAATGTTTTATACCTTGATTATGATGGTAATTACTTTACTGTATGTTTGTCACAACGCACTGAATTATATATTTAAAATTGGTGAATTTTATTATTTGTAAATTTACCTCAATAAAACATGGTTGAATACTGGAAATCTTATGTGGTTCAATTTAATACAAAGACAGAATGACAGCTGACTTTTCATTAGTAACGATAGATTCTGAGAGACCATGAAATAATATTTTCAAAGTCCTAAGGAAAAAAATTAGTATCCACCTGGGAGTCTTTAACTACTTAATTTGTAGTTAAATAGTAGTTTTCCAACATTGGAGTTCATCAGAATCACCTGGAGGTTTATGAAATGCAGAAAGCTGAGCCTACCCCCAGAGTTTCTCATTGAGTAGGTCGTGGGCGGGCTGAGAATATACTTGTCTAACAAGTTCCCATGTATTTCAGATTCTGCTATTACGGGGACTGTGCTTGAGGACTACCAAGCTAAACCATCACCTAAGAAAGGATGAAAAAAGAAAAAATTCAGCCTTACAACAACTGAGAGAGCTTAGCACCTATAAACCCTCTCTGAAAGAACTAGTAAGAGATTCTTCATTATAAAGGAGCACAATTCAAAAGGGGTGAATGGGAGGTAAGAAGCCCTTCTTTAACTATCACTGAGCCATCTCTCCTACCAAATTTCCAAAACAGCATTCTCTGGAGGAAAGTCTCTTTTATTCCATCCTGTGGAAGGTTCCAGACTACTTGCCAAGAATACGTTCAATGACTTCTTATAGCAATAAAAAAGCAGAGGGGAAAAGAAGGAAGATTTGTTCTCTTACCCTTAAAAGACTGAGAATTCTTTTCTTTTCTTTTTTCTCGTTAGGGGCTAAGAGAATTATTTTCTTGCTATAAATGTAAGAAGGAGTTAACCATCAGTAGGAGAGACCAATCCAGGTACACTTTATAGGGCCAGACCTTTTATGCAGTAGCAAAACAAGCATGGGTGGAGGGTACAGGCCGTAAGGGGTGCATTTTCTCTCGAGAATCTAAAAATGATAATAGAGCCAAGTTAAAGTGGATATACTTTTTATTATCACCATGTGCCATCGATTCTAAATAATGTCAATGGTAAAATACTCTACCCTAATAAAATCTTTTGTTAGTCTAAGTTCTAAAGAATTGCTCAAGTTACCTGTTAAATTACAATATATATAGACTTCAAATTAGCACATTTTTATTACTTATTCTTTAATTAATATTGTATTCTACATGGTATTTAATATGGAGAATTCCCAGTTACATAGTTGGCTCCCAATATATTCAGACTTAGCTGCACACTTTTATTTCAAGAGTAAGTTTGTAATGGTTCGGAATCATTTGAGCTTACTTTTTTTTTTTAGAGGTATTACATATTACCACATTTAAGTAGTATATTAGAAATAAATGCTCATACCAAAGCTATTGCAAAGACAAAGAAACAGAACTTGAGTTACTAAAATGCCATCTTTCTATGTCACCACTTAGACTTTTTAATTATGTTTGAAACTTAAATCAGTGAAAGAGAATATAAAATTTGAGGCATCGTATATTTTTGTTTGGCAAGTGCAAATTTTAGTTCATTCCTATATATTTTTTTATTTTTTATTTTTTGAGACAGGGTCTTACTCTGTCACTTATGCTAGAGTATGATGGCATGATCATAGCTCACTGTAACCTCTAATTCCTGAGCTCAAGTAATCCTCTTTCCTCAGCCTCCCAAGCAGCTGGGACTACAGGTATGCAGCACTATGCCCAGCTAATTTTTTTATTTTTTGTAGAGACGGGAGTCTTGCTATGTTGCCCATGCTGGTCTCAAACTCCTGGCCTCAAGTGATCCTCCCGCCTTGGCCTCTTAAAATGCTGGGATTACAGTTGTGATCCACCACACCTGGCCTTGATTTCTTAATAATTTTTTTTACTTAATGTTAGTAATATCTTTTAAATGGAAATATCTTCCTTTTTATTTGTTATCTTTCTTATGTGTTTTAAAACAGTGTTATTATTCATTATTATAACACACTAATATGTAAGCATTTTTTTTAATGTTTGACTCCAAAAATGCATTATAATCAAGAAGTATTAATCTATACTGATTTCCTTTTATGCCTTGTAATATTTATAAACAGTATTTTTTTACTGTCATGTATGTGCATACATACATACATACACATTTAAATAAAATAAAAATTTCATTATCTTTCTTTTCTGGCCATGATGATTATTTATTTAATTTCATAATTATTACTGAAAACAATTTTGTCACATAGAAGAGGGGATGTTAAAAATTATCTGCTCTGGTGCAGCCAGGTAGGAGTAGGTATACATGCCTTCCAGAAATGTCTCATGGCAACTTGGCCAGGCTCCTTCAACAAAGAGGACAGAAAAATGGAAAGAAATTTTAACTTTTTGGTCCTAACTCACTGTAGTAAGTGGGTAAGGCTTCCTTTAACTCCAAGGAATATGGGGGCCGGTGGCAGTGATGAGGCGGGAAACTGAGAGCCGGTATTGGAGCAATGGCTGTGATATGATGGCACTGGCCACCGCGCAGAACAGCAACAGGAAACTTAGAAAAACTGAACGTCATTTTTATAATGAGGAATTGACTAGATGAGAGCATAAGCCACCTACATAATCTCTGGAAGACACGAGACGGGGAGGTTTGGAGGGGAATCAAAGTCAAATGTTATTTTCACTTGTCATTCAAGCCTATAACTGCCACTAAAGCAGATGTGGTTTCCATAAACAAAGGTTGCCTTGGCTTGGAAGCAGTCCTCTCTGAATGTAGTCCAATGACATAAATCAATACTATTTTGAATAGCAATAGCATGAAAGATATATTGTATTTAACAGTGTATTTATGTCAGCCTATTAAGAAATTATGCAAGGAAACTACCAGGGGCAGCCCTGGACTTAATTTAAAAGTTGATGAAGTTCAACTTCTTTATTGGCCTCATTCTGGTGCTTTAACCTGCATTGTGTATCCACCTTCTTTTCAAAAGGCACCCAGGGTCATCCTGTTCTTCCTGAAGGATCATTTATCAAAATATTTTTTACACTAAGGTTTAAAAGACTCAAAACAGCCAAATGTGATCTCATCTGGTGTATTTGCTTTTTTTTTTAAAATAAGCTTTTTATTTTGTGATAATTGCAGATTCCAACTCAGTTATAAGAAATAAAACAGAGATTCTGTGTGCTTTCTATTCAGTTTCCCCCAATGATAATATCTTGCAAAACTACAGTATTATAACCAAGTGATTGAAATTGATAGTGAAGATACAGAATATTTCCATCAACACAAATATCTCTCATGTTGCCCTTTGGGAGCTCCATTGACTTCCCTCTGTCTCATCCCTTTCTTAACTCTTAGCAACTACAAATCTGTTCTCTATTTCTGTAATTTTGTCATTTCAAGAATGTTGTATAAATAGAATTGTATGGTATGTAACCTTTGGGGATTGGCTTTTTTCAGTAAGTATTATTCTCTGGAGATTCATCCAGGTTGTTGCATGCATCAGTAGTTCATTCCTTATTATTACTGAGTATTATCTATGGTAGAGATGTACCATGTTTTGTTTAACCATTTACACATTGAAGGACATTTGTGTTCTTCCAGTTTTGGGCTATGATGTATAAAGCTGCTATAAACATTTGTGTGCAAGTTTTTGTGTGAATGTACATTTTCATTTCTCTGGGAAAAATGTGCAAGAGTTCAATTTTTTAGTCATATGATATTTGCATGTTTATTTTTTAAAAGAAATTGCCAAATTATTTTTCAAAGTGGCTAACCATTTTACGTTCTCACCAGCAATGTATGAGTGATCTAGTTTCTCCACATCCTTATCAGAATTTGGTGTTGTCTCTATTTTGTTTTAGTCATTCATCTATCTTTTCTGATAGATGTGTAATGATATCTCATTGTGGTTTTAATACGCACTTACTTAATGACTAATGAAGTAGATGCATCTTTTCATGCATTTATGTGCCATGTGCCATCTGTATATCCTCTTCAGTGAAATGTCTGTTCATGTCTTCTGTCCATTTTCTAATTGGATTGTTTCATTTTTTACTGGGACTGAGCATTTTAGGAGTTCTTTATATATTCTAGATACTAGTCCTTTGTCAAGTATGTGGTTTGCAAATAATTTCTCCCAGTCTATAGCTTGCCTTTTCATCCTCTTACAGAGTCATAGAGCATAAGTTTTTAAATGTTTATGAAGTTCAATTTATCAACTTTTCCTTTTATGGATTGTGCTATCGGGGGCTCTAGGGTGGGACCCCGTTTTTTCTGAGGTATTTGGCTGCAGTAGAGTAGTTATTGTCTAAAAGTTTTCCATCTTCCTGGTTTTCAGCTAGAGAGAGCAGGCTTTTGTTGGGACTTTTTATGTCTGTGCTCATTGACATTTCCATGTTGCCATCTTCAGCACCTAATCTTGGGTATATGAGGCAAAAAGAAAACTCAGGGAACTCACCTCCATACCATTCCTTGGGTCCTGAGATCACTAGCTAGTCTACCTTCTTCTTTCTACCATTCAGAGTTCTTATGTTTTTATGTATAATGTCTAGAGTTTTTAGTTATACTTAGTGGGAGGAAAAGGGAAAAGTATATCTGCTCCATCTTCCTCAAAGCAGAAGTTCTGCATTTAATTTTTATTATGGATTTGGAAATAAAGTCTGACATAAGAACTTGGGACATCAGATTTTTTTTTTTTTAAAATAGTAAAGACAGCCCTAGTAAACTATAAGAACATAGTTCCTTTAAAGTCAAAGACAGGTTCACTGAGATGGATATACATACAGAGGATCCACAGATCTAATTTAACACATTAAGTCAAGCCACAAATAGGAAAGTAGGAAAATGTGTATGTTAATACAGGTCAAGAATGATTGCCTTTTAAGGCAGGTTGAGCCAAGTTAAATATGTAATAGAGGAAGTAATTATAGGTGTGTCATGAGTAGAGCTCTTTCTTTGAATCAATCTGGGAAGGCTGCCTAAAGGAAATGATGTTTCAAGAGTTGCTTTACAATACGGGAAAAGGCTCTGCCAATTGGATGGTAAAAAACCTGCAAAGTAATATTTTCTAGTGCATTTTTAATTTCAGTTATTTTGTTTTTCATCTCTTGAGGTTTCATTTTTTTCAATAAAATTTCCAGTACCCTCCATATTTTGTTCATGTTTTCCCCTATCTTCTTAAATGAATGGAACATATTTATAACAGCTGTTCTCTGCGGAAAAGGCACTGAGTGGGAAATAGGTTGTGGAGCAGCTTTGAGGCAATTTGAGGGAGGTGATTGGGATGTAAAAGACGAGAGAAGTAAGGTAAAATCAGAGCCTTAGATTTTTTTGGATAAAAATTCATGTGCACACACACATATATATTTTGCAGAAACATTTGAGAATATATTATAGACATAATACCCCTTATCCCTAAATATTTGTCTGTCTTTTTAAAGAAAAATGATATTCTCTTATATAATTACCATGCAATCATTGAAAGGAATTTAATATTGATACAGTACTATTATCTAATATTCAGTACATATTCAAATTTTGCCACTTTCCACAATAATGTCCTTTATACTAATTTTCTTTTCCCTTTGATCTAGTATCCAATCTAGGATCCTACATTGCATTTCCTTAGCATGTTTCTCTCATCTTTAATCTGTAACAGCTCCTTAGCCTTTCTTTGTCTTTGATGACATTGATATTTTTGAGGAGTATGAGCAAGCTGTTTTGTAGACTGTCCTTTAATTGGGGTTTGTTTGTTTCCTCATGATTACATTCATGATTACATTTTTGGCATGAATACTACATAAATGATGTGTATCCTTCTCAGTATCAGAAAATGCATAATGTCAATTTATCTTACTATTAGTGATAATAACTTTGATCTCTTGGTTAAGATAATGTCCACCACGTTTCTCACCTGTGAAGTTACCATTTCTCCCTTTGTAATTAGCGAGTAATCATTTCTGGCAAATTTTCATTCCCTTATGTAAATCCAAATTTCCATCTCATCATTTTTCATCTACCTGAAAAACTTCCTTTATCATTTTTTGTAGGAAAGATTGGCTGTAAGTAAATTGTCTCAGCTTTGTTTGTATAAAAATATCTTTATTTAACCTCCATTTTTGAAATATATTTTTGCTGGATAAAGAATTATAGGTTTTCCATGTTCTATTTTTAGTAAAGATGTCTCTCCATTGTCTTCTGGATTGCATAGCTTCTGATGAGAAATATGCAGTAATTCTTATCTTCATTCCTCTTTGTATTGTGTTTTTTCTAAATTCATTTATAATTTAGTATATAATTTAGTATAATTTCTAATTTTAGTATATAATTTAGCATAATTTCTTTTTTTTAATTTCAGAATATTATGGTGGTACAAACGTTTTGGTTCCATGAATTGCTTTAGTTTTCAGCCATTTGATTATGATGTGCCTTGGCATGGTTTTCTTTAGGTTTATTCTGCTTCTTGAGGTGGTAGCTTCGATTATTGATTTTAGATTTTTCCACCCTTTAATATAAGTAATTAAATCTGTAAATTTCCCTCTAAGAACTGCTTTATCTATATGCCATAAATTTTGATATGTTCTGTTTCATTTTAATTCAGTTTAAGATATTTTCCAAGTTCCCTTGTGATTTCCTCTTTTACTCATTGGTTATCTATTTAGAAGTGTGCTGTTTATTTTCTAACTATTTGAGATTTCCTTAAATTGCTTCCTGTTTTTGACGTCTAATTTAATTTTGTTGTGGTCAGAGAACATATTTTGAATAATTTCTATCATTTTAAATTTATTGAAATTTGTTTTATGGCATAGCATATGATCTATCCTGGAGAATGTTCCATGGTACTCAAAAAATAAATGTGTATTTCACTGTTGTTGTGTGTAGTGTCCTAAAAATGTCAGTTAGGTCAAGTTGGTTGATAGTGTAGTTCAAGTCTTCTATATTCTTTCTTGTTTACCACTTAGTTTTATAAATTACTGATAAAGGAGCATTGATGTCTCCAACTATAATTGCTGAATTGTCTGTTTTTCATTTCAATTCTATTAGTTTTTGCTTCATATATTTTAGAGCTCAGATATTAGATACACACATACTTTTATAATTTTTATATCTTCTTACTGATATATTTGTCTTTTATCTTCATGAAATTTCTCCCTTCTTCTCTAGTAATGTTTTTTGTCTGAGTGTTTATTTTGTCTGATATTGATATGGCCACCCCAGTTTTTTATGGCTACTATATATATGATATACTTTTTGTCATCTGTATTAGTCAGGGTTTTCCAGAGAAACAGAACCACCAGAATCTTTCTCTCTCTCTATATATGTGTGTATACATACATACATCCTGTTTTTAATATATATGTATGTATGTATACATATATATACATTTTATGTATATATATCTCTTACGTGTTGATCTAGGGATTACAGTATGCATCTTAATTATCACAATGTACTTCGGGTTAATACTGACTCAATTTCAGGAAAATACAGCAACTATGCTCCACTACAACTTCATTTCCACCTCCTTCCTTTGTACTATTATTGTCATATATTTTAATCTATAAGTGTTATAAACACAATAACATGGTATTGTAATTATTGTTTTATACAATCTTATGTTTCTGAAGAAAGAGAAAATATATTTATTCATAACTATATTTTATGTATTATATGCTTATAAATATAAATATATATTTCTCATATATTTATTTATCTTTTTCATATACCCACATATATACCATTGCTGTGTTCTTCATTTCTCCCTGTGGAATTAATTTACTATCTAGTATCATTTCTTTTTAGCTTGAAGGACTTTCTTTAGTGTTTGACAGATCGGCTAGCAACACATTCTTTGAGTTTTTGCACACCTGGAAATGTCCTTATTTTTAGTTTTGATGGATATAGAATTCTTGATTAAAAGGTTTTTCTTTCAGCATTTTGACTACGTCACTCTACTACCTTCTGGCCCCCATTATATCTGACGAGAAGCCCGCTATAAATCAGCCCTTCGTCCCCTGGTCATGATGAGTCATTTTGCTCTTCCTGATTCCAAGATTTTTTTCCCTTTGGTTTCAACTTTTTGTTATGATGTGTCCAGTGGTGGATCTCTTTGAATTTACCATGTTTGGGGTTTGTTAACCTTCTTGAATTTAAAGATTAATATTTGTTATCTAATTTGGAGAATTTTTAGTTATTATTTCTTTAATTTTTTTTTTCTAACTCTGTTTGCTCATCTTCTGGTGTCCCTATTACAGGTACATTGGTATGCTTGATGCCGTCCCATGGGTTTTTGAGACTTTGTTAATTTTCCATCAATCTTTTTTCTATTCTTCAGATTGGAAAATTTCTATTAATCTATCTTCAAATTGCTCTTCTGCCAACTCAATTCTGTGGTTAAGCCCATTTAGGGAATTTTCCATTTTAATTATTATACTTTTCAACTCTAGAATTTGGTTCTTTTTTAATAGTTACTATTTCTATATTGAAATTCCTTATTTTTTAGACATTTTCGTATTTTCTTTTAATTTTTTGAACATGTTTCCTTTAATTATTTGACTATATTTATAATAGCTGATAAGAATTCTTTGTGTGCTTAATCCAATACCTGGGTCCATAAAATTTGTATCTATTGATTGATTTTTTTTCCTGAACGTGGGTTGCACTTTCTTGTTTCCTTGCATTTCTCATAATTCTTGTTTGACAGTTGGGCATTTTTGATAATATATTGTAGTAACTCTATATTCTGATTTTTCCTCCCTGCTTTTTAAAAGAAAAAAATTTGATCTTAAATGTTAGAATCTTTCTCCCCTGTGAGTTGCAGGCCACTGCTGATGTCTCTGCTCAGGATTTTATTCTGATTTTTATTTTTATCCTGACTAACTACAGTTCATCCCTGTATCAGCATAGCTTAGTCGTCAGCCAGTGACTGAGCAGAGATTATGCTCAAACACCTTGAGTACATAGGCTTTCACCCACCCCTCTGCTGGCCTATCTATTTGTAGAGTAAAGAGTCAGTGCATTAAAAGTTCAGCTCGTTCTCAAGAGTGCTGAGGCTTTTTTCTTTCCACTGAGTCCTCTTGGGTTTCCATTGTGCATGTGTGTAGTTTCCTAGTGATCCGGGGATGGGTGGAGAGCTAATCTAGCCCTTCTGTGGCTCGGTAATTTCCAGGATCTCCTTGTCAAGTTTCTTCCTCATCTCTTTGCTTGCTTCAACTGTGGTCAGAAACTCAGGCTAGCAGAGTTGTGAGTTCTACCTCTTCATTTCCTACTAAATTTGCTTTTTTTTCCCTGACAATGCTGCCATGGCTTTTTGCTTCCTGCCCCAAATCTAGTGTGCCCCCTTTGACAGCAAAGCTGCTGGTTTTTACAACTGGACTCATCTTTTTATAATTATCATTCTTAGCAACCAAACCAGGGGTAGGAGGATGGGAATGGACCCAGGCAAGATGGCCACAGACTCTTGCTGTTCTTATCTGAGGTTCTAGCAATTTCTTTTAAAAAATCAATAAATACTTCTCAATTTTATTTGCCTTTGGTCATTTTTCAGAGTCCTGAAATGGTTGTTTTTGACAACTTTGTCCACTTTACACTTGTTCTGTGAAGAGAGTATTCACCTACTTTTTAATTCTGCCATAGCCAGAAGTCTTGTCTACATACTTGGTAATTTTTTTATTGCATGCCAGACATTGTGAATTTACCTTATTGGTTGCAGGATTTTGTTCTATTTCTTTAACAAACGTTGGATTTTGTTCTGGTGCACAGTTAAGTAATTTGGTCTTGTTTGGCTTATTTTGAAGCTCGCTTTTAAACTTTGTTAAAGCAGGTCCAGAGCAGCCTTTAACCTGGGGCTAATTTAATGCTACTATTAAAGTGATACCCTTTCAAGAACTCTACCCAAGTCCCAGGTATTATGAGGTCTTTTTACTTTGAATGGTAAGAGCATGAACTATTCCCAGATCTGTGAAATGTTCTGCTACTCCTTTCAGGTGGTTCTTTCCCCAGCCTACGGTAGATTCTGTTACACATACATAGATCAGGACTCATCCAGAGACTTGATGGGATTCCCCTGAAGACTTTTGGAGCTCTCTTTCTCTGTCTCTCTGCATTGTTCACATCTTCTCCAGTATTTTATTCTGCAAATTCCAGCCACTTTATTCTCCCCTAGATAGATCTCTATCTCTGCAACTCATGGAGATCCGCTTGGTTTATCACTCCCAGTGAAGTGAACTGGAAACTGTCTCCAGGCAGTAAGCTCATGCAATTGCAGGGCTCACCTTGTTTGCTTCCCTCTTCTCAGTACCATAGTCCTGTACTACCTGTCTAAATATTTATAAATATTTTATATGTTTTTGTTTATTTTTCTAGCTGCTTGTGAAAGGAGGCCAGATCTGATTTCTGTTACTTCATTTTGGCTGAATGTGAAAGCTGAAGGGTTTTAATCAGAGGAGAGAAGTTATTTTGTTCATGATTTAAGATTACTGTGGCTGCTTTGTAGGGAATGAATTATATGAAAGTAAGATTGGAAAAAGGGAGATCAGGAGGTTTTAAGTAGTAGCCCAGGGCAGAAATGGTTACCTGGTCTAAAGAAGTTGTGGCTAATGAAATGTCAAAAAAATAAAAATAAATAAAAATAAAAAATAAAAAAAAGAGATTTGAGATGTATTTTGGACATAAAATGGATAAGACCTGTTGATTATTTGTATATACGAAATGAGAGAAAGCTAATAAACAAGGGTGATTCCTGATTAGCAAGCCCAGCCAATTTTCATTTCCTTTAGCCTCTTTTAAATCTGTAATTTGGCTTCTAATTCTGCCCTTACAACTCTGCTTTTTGAGCCCAATCTCCTTCCCTGTTTCTTGCTTCCTTCTCTGCCAACAGAAAATGTGGAATGGTCAATCCTGAAGCTATGGAAAAGAGAATGTATTGCTTATCTATCAGGTGGGCACTGAAGCCCCAGTAGAGACAGCCTAATCAGTGGCCCATGTGAAACTGATCCCAAGAGCAGAAGAGGACTTAATAGTACCAAGTTAAGTAGGCTATGTAAGATCCATTGTTATAATACAATCAGCAAGATTTCAGGCATATAAAGAAAGATTTAAAACAGGTCTCATGTTAAGGAGTATTCCAAAAGGATAGGGTTCTCCAGCTGGTTGAGGCTGTGGTGGGGGAAAGCGCAGAGCCATGTGGTCGGCCCCATCCTGGGGCTGACAGTCACAGCAAGCATCACTTTTCCAGATGTGAGGGGTTGTCCTGTTTATCCCAGTAGTCTATGGTATTTGTGTTCAAAACAAGAGTCACTTCTTCTTGAAAGACTGACCTTTAGTTGGAAGCTTTGTCTTGGGAGATCTGGAGCATGGGGCCCAAAAGGCCAAGGAGATATAAATTTCCTTGTGTCAATATTGTGAATGAAGTAACCCAGTCATCCTTGAGGATTGGGCTTGAGTCTAGGGGTAGAAATCAGGCTATACCTGGGAGTATCTGGACTCCTTTTGCTGTTCTTCTTAGTGCCATATAGTTTAAGATTGCATTAGTCTATAACTGCGTTGTTATGTCTGAGTTTTTGAATCTTTAATTAGACAATTGTATTAGTTTCCTACGGTTGCCATAGCAAAGCACCACAAACTGGGTGGCTTAACAACTGAAATTTATTGTCTCACAGATTGGAGTCTGAAAGTTCAAAATCAAGGTGTCAACACAGCCGTGTTTCCTCTTCCATCAAAGAGAAAGACTATTTAGAGACTGGCATATTTATCTTATTGGACCAATTGTGAGACATCCTCAAATGTGAGGCCATATTTTTATATGAAACCTGTAGAGAAGAATTCTGCCTTGCCTTTTTAAGTTTCTGGTATTTGCTGGTCTCCTTGGCTTGTTGATGCATCACTCCAAACTCTTCCTTTGTCATCACATAGCCATCTTCCCCTTCTGTGTCTCTGTCTATGTGTCTTTTCTCCTCTTTTTATAAGGACACCAGTTAATTGGATTAAGGGCTCACCCTACTCCAGTATGACCTCATGATGACTAATTGCATATTCAATGACCCTATTTCCAAATAATGTCACATTCTGAGGCACTGGGAGTTAGGGCTTCAACATATTTTTCTGGGAGATACAATTTGGCTTATAATAACCACTCTTAAGGAAAGGGACTGTGTCTCATACTTTTTTCATTCCCGGGAAACTTAACTCAAGGCACTCATCAAAGTTTTCTGCTTTGGATGGATGTGAAAGAAAATTAAGGACTATGATTTTAAAAGAAACAGATTTTATGTAAGGCTGGGGAATGATTTAATTGCAGTGGAATAATATTTTGCTATTAATTGATATGTGTCTCCCCATACTTGTTTCTATTTATCCTATAACCCTTCCCCCATTCTCGAGATATGGGTTGTCTTAGGAAACGTTTTATAGAAATATCAGAGAACAAAAGAGTGAAATTTTACCTTTTAAGTTTCAAAAGCTTAGGTCCAGGACAAAGTAAAAAAGATTTAGAATAATACTTGGTTAATGAAAGACAGTTCTTCCTCCTTCCTTTCTCCCTGAGATTAGATAAAGTCTCCAGAACTGGGGGAGGAATAAGAGGAGCATCTGAGAGGAAGCAGGACTTCACTGGTTCCTGAGAAGGGGTCCTGTGGCTCCTCTGCAGGGTCAATTCCTGGGGAGTGGGAAGGAAGTGAGACCTTCCCAAAACAGACATAGGGATTTAGGAGAAGAGGGAGATTATACCCTGCTTTCAGGGAAGTCACGCAACTTGTAGACTATTTCTGTCCACACAGGATAGAAGCAGAGTTGAGTTTTTCCTATACCTCTGAGAGAGGCACAGTAGTACCTGAGGTAGAGCTAGCCTGGAGGGGCCCAGCACCCAGGCACAAAGGACTGAGAACGGTTCTAGGACCGAGGACCAGTTCAACAGATGCAGGTACAGACAGATGACAGCTGAAGGCCTGCCCTCCTACACCTCAAGCTCAAGTCAACCCCAAGGATGGGTCCCTGAATTGATTCACTAGTTTCCTACACCTATGTGGAATGAGGCTCATAAAACAAATTGTGCTTGGTTATTAAAAATAAAGTTGATTTCTTTCAATCCTTAATTTGTGGCCTAAGATTTATTTCAGCTACATAGGGAAAATGATCGTTCTGCACTTGCAAGTCGCTTCTTATTTGTAGGTGGGCAGTGGGAACTGAAACTGACCTCTGGGCAGCCAGGCGTAACCTCAGCATTTTCCCAGACTACAGAAGTTATTGCTGAGATCTTACTGATTCAGGCTCCAGGGAAAAAGGAAGGGAGAAGGAAGGGATAGTAGGGGATAAGAGTATGTGATTAAACCACTTAAATTATGTTTTAAGCTTCTAACTTATTGTTCTGAAAGGGACTGTCTGGCCCTTTTAAAAGAGAGGAAGTTCTAAGAAGCTCTGAAACTTGAGGTACCTGCGAAGACAACTCAGCTGTCGTTGCTAAGGAACAAGTATGTTTGAATTGTGGTATCAGTGTCACCAGCTCCTTCTCAAATGGCAAAAAGTAAAGGAAAGATGTAAAATTATCAGAGGCGAAAGAACAGTTCAGTGTGATAGGCCATGGGTTGTGATTTAAAATTGTCTCTTCTCTGAAAAAATATGGCCTCACATTCGAGGATGTCTCATAATTGTTCCAATAAGGTAAATACACCAGGCCCTGAATAGTTTTCTCTCTGATGGAAGAAAAGTGGAGAGAAAAATAGGAAGACAGAGAGGGAAGGGAGCAGAAGCCAGCTGGCATAAATGACCTAATTAAAGGACATTTTGCAGGGAGGGGTCAGAGTCAGCAGGAGCCTTTTGAATTAGACTGAGGTTTGAGTATTGGTTTTGCCTCTATTTAATAATTAAATGACTTTGGGCAAATAATTTTTAACTGTTCCACGCCTTGGGTTTCCAATCTGTAAAATGGGATGCATTGTGTTAAGACTGCATGAATTTTGCTATTCTGGCTCTTCATATTTCTAAATCATTCATGATTTTCATTTTTATTTCAATAACCCAATGTGGTAGGCAGTCTCTAAAGTGGTCCCTAATGATCCCCACTTCCTGGTATTCACACTGTTGTGCAATCTCTTCTCTTCATCCATGATCAAGTCTTGAGATAACTGCAATCTCAGGCAACAGCTTGGCTGCAACCATCCTGGAGCCACAGGCACCCAGCTAAGCCACTCCCAGATTCTTGACCCATAGAAACTGGGAGATAATAAATGTTTGATTTTTTAGCTTCTAAATTTCAGAATAATTTGTTATGCAGCAATAGAGAATGAATACGTGGCTCAGGTCCATTTCACAGTGAGCCCAACATGTCCTAAAACTCATAATATAGTTATTTTCCCAGTTCCAGAATGCATAATTAGAATAGACACACTCAGCAACTGGCTGAATCCCCACAGTGGTTCCTTGACACATGGAATGAGTGCTATTATGGCAGGAAAGACCAAGAGGCAGCCATTAGAGCTGTCTCTACTTACAGAAACAGTAAACTAAAAGCAATACTGCCTTCTTAGAGGAATTGCAGAGGTTAGTGGCACTAAAGGGAATTGAAAGATGCAGGGGCTGTGATTCAACCAGAATGACAATGGACTATCATAAACTTAGTTGGGTGGTGACCCAATTGTAGTTGCTTTTCTAGATATGGTTTTATTGCCGGAGCAAATCAACATGTCCCTGGTATGCAGCTACTAATCTGGCACTTGATTTTATCTTTATACTTGTTAGCAAAGACCATCAGAAGAAGTTGACTTTCACCTGGCAAGATAGCAATATATCTTCACTGTCCTGCCTCAGGGGTATATCAGCCCTACAAGTCTTATTCTTGTCTGCAAGGACCTTGATTGCTTTTCCCTTCCATATGACATCATACCGATCCATTACACTGATGGTATTTTGCTCATTGGACATGGTGAGCAGAAAGTAGCAACTACTTTAGACACATCGATAAGACATTTTGCACCAGTGAGTGGGAGATAAATCCCACAGAAATTCAAGGACCTGCTACTTTGGTGCAAGTTCTAGGGATCTGAGACATGAAGAGACTTCTCTTCTACAGTTAGGGTCACGTTGCTGCATGAAGCTACTCCTACTCTTAAGAAAGAGGCTTAATACCTACTGAGCTTCTTTGGCTTTTGGAGGCAACATATTCCTCATTTGAGCATGCTCCTTTGACTCATTTGCTGACTGATCCAAAAAGCTGCCTGTTTTGAGTAGATCCCAGAATAAAAGCAGGCTCTACAAGAGGTCAAGTTGCCATGCAAGCTGTTCTACCAATTGGGTTACGTGACTCAGAAGATATGATGGTACTTGAATGATGAATTGTTCATAGGGATGCTGTTGGGAGCCTTTGGAAAGCTGCTGTGGGTGAATCATACCACAAATCCTTAGAAGTTCTTTAGCAAAGCCCATTGTGAACTGAGTATTGCCAGACCTACCAAGCCATAATGTTGGGCATGTATAGCAGCACTCCATTATCAAAAGGAAGTTGTATCTTTGAGATTGGACTTAAGCAGGTCCTGAAGGCATGAGTCAGTTGCATGATCAAGTAGTCCAGATGCCCATGACCTCTATTGAAGCTACATTTACTTCTTTCTCTCATCCACACCTATGGCCTCATGGGGAGTTTGTCCATGATCAGTTGGCTGAGGAAGGAAACACCTGAGGTTGGTTTACAGATCATGCCTCATGATATACTGATACCACCTGAAAGTGGAGAGCTGCAGCACTGTAACTCCTTTCAGGGACAGCCCTGAAAGACAGTGACAAATGGAAATCCTTCCTGTGGGCAGGATTTTGAATGGGATATGTGGCTGTTCATTTTGCCTGGAATGACAGATAGGTCTACATCAATTCATGGGCTGTGGCTAGTGGTTTGGCTGGATGGCAAGGACTTGGAAGGTACACAATTGGAAAACTTCCTGTGGGGAAGAGGTATGTGGATAGACTTATCCAAACGAGCACAGAATGTGAAGATGTTTGTATCCCATATGAATGCTCACCAAAGGGTGACTCAGCAAAAGAGGATTTTAATAATCAGGTGAATAGGATGACCTGTTCCATGGATGTCAGCCAGCCTTCTTCTCCGGTTACTCCTGTTATTGCCCAATGAGCTCATGAACAAATGGCCATGGAATCAGAAATGGAGTTTATGCTGGGCTCAGCAACATGAATTTTTACTCACCAAGGCCTATTTGCATATAATCTCTGCCAAGGGCAGAGACCAACACTGAGCCCCCAGTATTCCCTGGGAGGATCAGCCAGCTACCTGGTGGCAGGTTGATTACATTGATCTGCTTCCATCACGGAAGGGACAACACTTTGTTCTTACTGGATACGGATTTGCCTTTTCTGCTTGTAATGCTTCTGCCAAAACTACCATTTGTGAACTGTCAGAATACTTTATCCAAAAACATGGTATTTTACACAGCATCACTTTTGACCAAGAGACTAACATTACAGCAAATGAAGTGAGGCAATGGGTCCACGCTCATGGAATTCACTGGTCTTACTATGTTAGCCATAATTCTGAAGCAACCAATGTGGAAAATGGTGGAATAGCCTTTTGAAGGCTCAGTTATGGCACCAGCTAGGTGGTAATACCTTGTGGGGCTGGGTTAAAGTCCTCCAGGTTGTGGTAAATATTCTAAATCAATATCTATTATATAGCACTATTTCTCCCACAGCAGGATTCACAAGCTAGGAAGCAAGGGGGTAGAAATGGAAGTAGTTGTTTTCATTATCACCCCTGGTGATCCAAAAGTACAATTTTTTGTTTCTCATCCCCACAACTTTAGGTTCTACTGCTCTAGAAATCTTAGTTTCAGAGGGAGGAATGCTTGCACTAGGGACACAACAATGACTCTATTGAACTGAAAGTTTCTTAACAGCCACTTAGCCACTTTGGGCTCCTAATGTCACTGAATCAACAGGCAAAGAAGGGTCTATCGTGACTGATGTTGACTATTTAGGGGAAATTAAGCTGCTACTGTACACAATGGCTATGTCTAGAATGCAGGAGACTCTCTAGGGCAACTTTCTGTATACCCATATTTTGTGATTATTAAGTCAATGAGAAACTACAACAACCTCCAATTCAAATGGAACTGTTAATGGCCCAGACCCTCAGGAATAAATATTTGGAAACAGACAAGGAACCATGACTAGTTAAGGGGCTTAGTGAAGAAATATGACTGGGTAGTGGAAGAAGGTAGTTGTAAATAACAGCTATGACCACATGATCAGTTTCAGAAAAGAGGACTATAATAGTTATGAGTATTTTTTCCTTATTTTGATATGTATATTATGTATGTGTATATATATATATATATATGTTAACCAAATTTTTTTGTTTTCTTCCTTCTTTCTCCTCACCTTACCTAATATAAGATGTACTAAGTTAACTTTATATCACAATACTTAAGTTATAAGATATAAAATGATGACATGAGAATCAGCTAGGAGAGGAATAAAGATCATCTAAATCAAAAAGGAGACTTTTTATTCTCTTTGATAAAAAGATTAACACAGGGCTCAGCAAACTATGGCTCACAGGATGGCTGTCTGTTTTTGTAAATAAGGTTTTAGGGGAACACAGCCACGTTCATTCAGTTATGTATTGTCTATGATTGCTTTCATGAGTAGTTGCAATAGAAACCATGTGGTCTGCAAAGCTAAAATATTTACTATCTGGGTTTTTAAGAAAAAGTCTTCTGACCCTTGAGTGAGCATGTTTTTGGTTGTATGGGGATAGTTGTATTATGTTAGGCAGAAGCATGACTTTATTTTTATTATCTTTATTTGAAAATTAAGTTTGGAGATCTGTATGAGTGCAAAGTTGACAAGAGATAGCCGGTGGTGCTTTTGTAATGTGTCACCTAGGCTAAGCTGAACTACATTTCCCAGAATTGCCATTCCTGTGTGTTTCCAGTTAGGCTGGACCACAAGAGAGATTCCTGTGGGTGATTGGGAAAGTATAAACGAAGCAATAGCCATTTTGAGGCTTACATACATTATCTGTTGGCTCTCCTTGTTGGTGTGGGGCGGTGGCCAGGACTGGAACTGCTCCATCTTTCCCTGGGTCCTCCTTCAGCTTCTCTGACTCTTGGGCCAGAAAGGTGTATGTATTTAGCTCTTTGACAAAAGGCCCTGGCTTATGCATGACCAAGGTCAGAGGCAATAAGAATGGACACAGGTTTCAGCCTGTCATATTGGCTCCAGCTTTTGCTTGTGGGTTCCAGCTTGTTCTTGTTCTCTCCACTTTACATCTGCCTGCCTAACTTGAGGACTTCAAACTCCAGCATCAGATACAATGACAACGGCCTTATAGAGACTGTTTAACCAGCAACCACAACTGTATAATGTAAAATCTCTACAACAAATATACATGTTTCCTAAGGAAGCAACATCTGTGATCAAATTTGACTAACATACACAATAATAATTTATAAAGGTATTTAAATTTTTCAAGTAGATAGATTTTTTTTGCTATCCTTTGTTGTTAATTTCTAAGTTTTATTGCATTTTGTTTAATAAAGGTATTTGTATGAATGCTGCTTTTTGGAGTTTATGAACATTCTCTTTGTTCTTTATGGCTTAATGCAAGATTAGTTGTTATAACTGTTTCCATATATGTTTCAGAACAATGTGTACTCTCTGTTGAGTGTGAAGTTCTATATAACTTGTTACTGTGCTATATAAATTCTTAATATAGTGAGTTGACTTTGTCTATTTGATCTATTTTAGAGAGAAATGTATTAAAGTCTTCTAATATGATAGTTGTTCTGTCAATTTCTCCTTGTAAAATGCTAGAAGCTTTTTTCTGTGTAGATTTTGAAACTATATTGTTGGGTGCATAAAAGTTCATGACTTGTATAGTTTCTTGGTGGATTGTATATTTTATCAACACGAAATACCCATTTTTAACCCCACTTAATGTTCTTATACCATATTAATATTTGCTATTCCTACCTAATAATTAAGATAATATATAAAGTGTTCATGCGCTGCTGACAATAGTAAGCAGACAATAAATAGAAGCTGCTATTATTATTGTCATTATTACAATTATTATTATTCAGTGTCCCACAGTATGCAAGTTGTCTGTTTTTTTGGGAGACAAAGAGAGAAAGAAAGGACTTAAGGATTTCAGGTTAAGAAAGAGAGCAACTTCTCCCAGGCACTGCAAAATAATGCTCAGAGTTTCTTTTCCCCTAAACAAGGTGATGGAAACTCCAGGAAAGAGAGGCCCCAGGCTTGGACAAATCACCAGAAAGCTTGCCAAGACAGTCCTCCTCGGCAGCCAGGAGAATACAACAGAAACAGATTTTCTTGTTGGATCTGGGCCTTTCTGATTTTGAGGCCCAGCTGAAAGTAGGAAGGGGAAAAGCAAAACAAGATCAGATTCAGTGATTCAGTAGTAGATGTGTCTTGTGGTTGAAAGGTCAGAATTATCTCTTCATAGGTCCCCTTGAATTTTGGCTCATATAGGCCTATTAAGATAATTCCCACAGCAGTGTTAATTCTCACCCCTAGTGGAATTCTCAACTCTGCCAAACTTGGATGTGTTTAAGGTTCTGATCTTACTGCCTCACTCCCCAAACCTCCATCCTTCAGGTCTGCCCTGTAGTTGGGCCTGTCTCTGTTTTATTAGATGCCCTTGTTCTAGTTGCAGTGTTCACTATTGATTGCCAATATGTGCTCAGTGTGTGTGTATACGTGTGCATATGTGCATGTGTCTTTGTGTCTGTCTTTGGAGCCCCAAATCAGGGTAGCTTTGCTAACTGACCACTTGATTGCTTAAAATCCCTTGGTTTCCAAATCCCTTCCTTCATCTGCCTGAAATTCTTCACTTCTCTTTGCTTTGCTGGCTGAAATTCACATAAGCATGAATTCAAGTTAAAGCTTGAAGGTGCTTTAGAGATTAATTAGTCCAAACACCTCATTTCACTGAAGAAGGAAGTAGAGTCCAGAGAGGTGAAGTTGATTTGCCCCAAGTCACACAACTTGTGAGAAGCAAGTAAACTGGAGTCCAGCTCAGAGAAACAGTGTTAGGAAATGAGATTTAATGGTGGGATGGTAGCAAGGGGAAGTAATCTGGGAGTCCAGGGCACTGGATATCAGGATGAGCCCAAGCAGAATACCAGCAAGAGGTTGCTTTGGGCAGCTGAAATACAGCATGGAGTGCTTAGGTGCCTGGGGTGAGAGAAAGTAAGTTCCCCAAGGTGGGGACGGTGGGCTGGTAGGCACCAAAGACACATGGCCTCTGCTGTTCAGGCCCTGCTACTAACAGCACAAAGTATTCTGAAGAGTAAATCCCAACTACAACAGCAGCACAGCGGCAAGAACTACAACTCACATATGTATAGTGCTAAAAATCTTTCCATGTACATTATCTCATGTAAGCTCACTCCATGAGAAGTTGCTGTAGTAGTATCACTGATAGAAGGAAAAGGAAATCAGAGACAAGAAAAATAGGAAAATACATGAAAAACACATAATGTAACCTTAGGAGTGTGCTGGATATTGCTGGTTGTCTATCCACCGCCATCCCTCCCTTTCTCCTTCTTGAGAGAACCACAGTTTTGTTCAGCTTTCTCTGCTACCTGCTGCCCCAAATTCATGTGCTTGGGAAGATGACCACGCCCTCAAGTTCTAGGGATGGGCTTGATTGGCTTAACGGTAATTCCATCTTTTTGAGAGTGACTGGTTTGGGAATGGGTGTGTGACCCTAATTGGGCCACTGAGATATGACAAGAAACTGTGGGGGGGGGGTGCAGTGTTCCAGGAACACTTTCTTTACTCTTCCGGGAGAGCACTGGGAACCTCTTTTCCTTCCCACTAGATGGGAATGCGGAATCATGCAGTTCCAATTGCTACAGGACCATGAGGCAAGCCAGCTTCAGGATGACAACAAACAAGAGAAACAGAAAAAAATCTGAGTCTTTCAGGACCTCATTGAGTTGCTGGAGCAACCAGCCTTAGAGCTTGTCTTGCTTTTGGGCTTACAGTTAGGTGAGCCAATATGTCTCCCTCACAGACTAGTTGGAGGGAATTTTCTATTACCTGTAGCTGAAGCAGGGACAAGGAGGGGATGAACTGCATGGCTGAGAATAAATTCAGCTTACTCCTGAAAGAAGTTAGTCTTTCTGGAACATTTAAACACCTCTTTCCCCAACAAATATAAAGTACAATATGAAGAAGTTGGAACAATATCTTGTAGATCCTCCAAATATACTGTTAGTGTCAGCATTCATGTGTGGCCTTTGAACCAGATTGTTTTCAAATCCTGGCTTCATCACTTCCCAGTATGTGACCTTGGGTAAGTTGGCTAGCCTCTCCGTGCCTCAGTTTCTTCATCTGTAACAATGGAATAGTAATAATATTTACATTATAGAGTTGTTGAGAGGATTAAATAAATTAATACATGAAGAAAGTTTAGAAGTATGCCTATACTTTTGAGCAATGGCTCAAAAGACACTTTAATATTTTTATTATAAAGAGCAGAAAGAATAATTAAAAGAGACCTAATTGTTACCAATAATATAGTCTATTTACTAATATAGTACCTGTTATTTGTCAAGCATCTGAGTAGGTACTTTACATATATTTGCTTTAATTCTGATAATAACTCTCTGAGGTAGGATTGATTCACTCCACTTCGAGATAAGGAAACTGGTATTCACAGAGGAAAATGATGTGGCCAAAGTCACATAGCCAGTAACTGCAGAGGCAGGATTTGAACCCGGGTATAGCTCCAGAAACTCTCTTTCCACTCTACCATGCAGCTTCTCACAGCAGCTCTCAGCGAATCATCCTGGTGGGGGTCAATGAAGTTGAGAGCAGAAACAACCTTCAGCAAGAGCTAAGAAAAAAGTGCAAAATAGAAAGTAAGACACAAAAGAAATAGAAGTGTTTGGAAACGTTGGAGAAAGGCTCAGGCCCATGTTAAACCTACTCCCTAAACTCTGTGTGCTTTTCCAAATGGACAGCATTGTCATGGGAGATGAGTGACGCTTCACAGGCCCAAGAGGGTGGGATGCACTGGGGACTCTCTCAGCCTTGCCATTTGAAAATGGAGAAGCAGAGAGGAAGAGAAGCGGGTGGAATTAGAAATTCAGATGCATCTGATGAAACCACTTTCGACTCCACAGTTATTAACCCCAAGTTGGCTCATTCCTTTAAATCTTGAGCCCGTCTCAAGTGTACTATACATTAAGTGCCAGAAATTATCGATCTCTCCTTTCATACAGCAAGTACATCTCCCCACCACTGAAACAGAAAGAAGCAATAAATGCTGAATAAGACATTTCTTCAGGAAAGACCAATAGTGAACACATTATAAAGATGGTGCAGGAGTGATGAATATCCTTTTGAAAAATGGAGACCCACTGCAGGAAAGAAACAAGTTACTTTGAAGGATCTGCTAGAAATTTTTTTTTTTAAACTAGGGGAGTTTGCTCCAGGCACATTCACTCAAATAATAAAATGAGAATGGTGTTTGTAAGAATTTAGAAAGGTCCTTAAACTCTTTCTAGTCAGAATAAATTGTTACAAAATGTTCAGGATAGCTATCAAGAACTTCTTTCCAAGATCTTGGCATAAGTCCAAAGCAAATCCCTACCTTAAAAGTTTTATTGGTACCTTGACATAAAGGTGGCATAAAAAAAAAAGCTCTATTGGTAGAGTGATTAAGAGTATGTGATGTTCCAATTCACAATTGCAAAGATATGGAAACAACCCAAGTGCCCATCAATACATGAGTGGATTAATAAAATGTGGTATATGTATACCTGGAGTACTACTCAGCCATAAAAAAAAATGATGAACTAACACCTTTTGTATTATCCTGGATGGAGCTGGAGTTCATTCTTCTAAGTGAAGTATTGCAAGAATGGAAAAACAAACACCACATGTACTCACCATTAAATTGGTACTAATCGATCAACACATACGCACATATGGAAGTAACATTCATCGGGAGTCGGGCAGGTGGGAGGGGGGAAGAGGGAATGGGTAAATCCACACCTAAAGGGTGCTGTGCTTGCTCTCTGGGGGATGGGCGTGATTGTAGCTGTGACTCTGGCCATGCAAAAGCAATTTATGTAACCAAAACATTTGTATCCCCGTAATATTCTGAAATTAAAAAAAAAAAAAGAGTATGTGATGTTCTTTGCGGAGAGGTGTTCATTGGAGAAAAGCTTTTTCCTGACACTATTATTACAGCTCTTTGCAAGAATTTTAGTACATTCTGGCTTCTGTCCTTGCTTAAGGTAATTGGTGGTAAGTAATTAGCAGTGTGTGTAAATTAAGCTAATGAGTGATACCTAAGATAATGATTGAGGCTAAATCAGCAAAGGATGAGGAGGGAGAGATGCAGTGGGTGGCAGAGGCCAAGTCCTGGACTTATTGCCAGAAGCCAAGAGAATAGGACCTGGGCCCAAGGATAATCAGAACGATCTGATCTAAAGAGATCTTTGATGTCGGTTCATTGCTCACGAGATTCCCGGGATTGAAAGAGATGGGCAGCCTACTAAAGCTCTACTTGACTTGCAATTTTTGAAATACAGGTCTGGTGAATAAGAGCTGATTTACACTATCCCCAAAGTGAGTCTTAGCACTTCCCCCAACTTCTAGATCTGGGTGAATTCACAATGTAAAACTCTTTCGCTGAAGGAGTGGTCCGTTATGTCTGAGGAAGGAGCTTATACCAACATCACAAGAACATACTGTGAATCTTCCTCCTCCATCTTCCCCGAGAGATCTGAAGCCACGTACTGGGTAACTGTAAGCAAGAGAATTGGAAACACTGAAAACATTCAGGGGCACTTCAACACTGACTGTGGACTTACGCTAATTTCTTGGAGCTCTGAACCACATTAGTATTGAGACTTAGAAGGAATAGGTATTAAGTAGAATTTTGACCCAGTCCCCTCACAGTAGGTCCTGTGGGACCCCAAACTCTCATCTTATGTTCAGTTCCCTTTACCTAAGAATATGGATAGATTTAGACAACCTCAACAACTGGAAAAATCCCCACGTTGACTCCTTGACTCATAGTGTATGGGCTATTATGATAGGATGGGCCAAGTGTAAGCTCTTGGAGCTTCTCATTACCAAAATAGTTCCAGAAAAGCAATATTACCTTATGGCACTTACTACTACCTGGCAATTGATTTTATGATTATTTGTTTATATATGGTCTGTTTCCCCCCCTAGAATGTAATCTCCTTGAGAGCAGGTATTTTTTGTCTGCCCTGTTTACTGCTCTATCCCCAGTGTCTAGAACAATGACTGGCACATAATAGGAGGTCAATAAATATTTATTGAATAGATAGATGAATACACTTCCAAGGGAAATTTCAGAAATCCGTGTTATCCTCAAGGATTTGAAAGATACAGGTGTGGCAATTCTTCCTTCATTCCTATTTCATTTTCCATTTTTGCCAGTGAAGACGATAGCTGGGTCTTAGAGTATGAAAGTGGACTGCATAGACTTAACCAGCCAATAGTTCCAACTGCAACTTTTGTTCCAAATGCAATGTTCTTATGGGAACAATCAATACCACTGACACTTGGAACACAGCTAATAATCTAGTAAATGCTTTTATTTTTTTCCCAGCCCAGCAAATATAAACACCTGAGATAAGGTGCTTTCACTAGGCAAGGACAACAGTACAACGCTGTGGGCTGCACAGCCTGGGGGCCAGTCCCCAGCTCCCAGCCCCCAGAAAAAAAACAACAGTACAATGTTGCTGTCCACCTCAGCTACCCATCAGCTTTTGTCACTATGCCATATCTGCTACACTGGACCTTGCCCATCTCATTATCCCCCAGGACATTACTCTGGTTTGCTCAATTGATGAAATCATGCCTATGAGACTGTATATTAGTTAACTATTCTTGCATATCAAATTACCCCAAAATTTAGTGGCTTAAAAAAACAATTATTTATTTCTCATGACTTTTGTGGGTTAAAAATTCATAGAGGGAAAAGTGGGAAAGGCTTATCTCTGTTCCCTGACAAATGGGGCCTCAGCTGGAAGACACCAAGTCTAGGGGCTGGAATAATCTGAAGTCTTCTTCACTCATATGTCTGACAATTGGTGTTGTCTGTTGGCTATCTGGGTTCCAAGGGAGTGTGGAGAGAAACAGAGAGAGAGACAGAGAGAGAGACAGAGAGAAACTGCATCCTTTTTAGGACTTAGTCTTGGAAGTCACATAGCATCACTTGGCTGTACTTCATTGGATGGCGCAATTATCAGCCCCTTCCCAGATTAAAGGGGAGAAAACCTAGATTCCACCCCTTAGTGGGAAGAGTGGCAATCACACTGTAAGAAGAGCATGTGGGATGGGATAAATGTAAGGTGTGGGTATCTTTGGAAAATACAATGTGCTATGGACTTAGAAGTAGCAGGTGCTCTAGATACATATGCATTCCAAAAAGTGAGAGATTAATGCCTTGGAAATGCAGTGGTCTGCTAATGATCAAATGTAATTAATGAACTTTTATTGAATTCTGGTTTGGAAAAAACTGCTATAAAACACTGTAGCCTTTAGCCTTACTTCTTTAGGTGTTGCATATAAAACAGATTCCCAGTTCTGTCTTCTCTCTTCTTCCCACTGTTCTATATAGGTGTATTTGTGAGGTTGCACTTCAAAATTTAGTCAACAGGTTGTAGAATATCAATGTGGGATTGCATTGAACTAAAGAAGAAATGGCCATGCCTCGGAAGTCCTGCATGCAGTGTCTGATCAAAGTTTGGATTATCTCACTTCAGAGAGAATGTGAGAGCATTTTTGGTTATTATGAAGAAAAGCCATGTTACATTTAGTGAGAAGTATGCGTATTCAAGTATAGAAACAAGGGTGTATGGTATATGTGGATACTGGATACTCACAGGGGTGGGTGGTGGTACCTGATATTCTACGGATGAATTCATTTCCAGCTTAAAATAACCTGGGTCCATTTCTGTCGCTTGCAACCAGGAAACCCAACTGATATACCTCCCTATGTCAGAGAGAGTAACAGCTGCTACAGGAATATAAGCAAACTCCATCAGTCAGACCAACATCTGTGATAGAAGCAGAAATGGCAGTGGTGATGGACATTTTTGCTGCCAACTGAAGACACCAGGAAAATGACACCCGTGGCTGTGATAAGTATTAAAAGAGTCAACATTTGGAAAGTACTTAAAACAGTGACTAGTTAGTAAGAACCACATAAGTGTTGTTAAACAATAACAAATTAAGTAGTACTAGCAAGAAAAGCTAAAGCTAAACAACATATCAGTCATTTGGGATTTCCACAAGGGAATTCTACAATGGTAGCTCAGGGCCCAAGATACTTTTGCTACCCTTGAGATGGTTATCCATACCCTAGGTTTCTTCCTCCTGGTAGACAAAGATTCTTTACTCCCTCTCTATTGCCACCAGCTTAGTCCAATTTACTATCGCCTCTTGCCTACACCACTGCAATATCCTACTAATTGGTCCCCCCCTTCCATTCTTAACCTCTCTACAATTCACCTTCACGTTGCAACCAGAATGATGAAATTGGAAATCTGATTGTGTCATTCTTCCAAGTGAAAATCCTCCATTGTCTCTTCATTACTGACTCCTGTCAATGTCTCAGTGTTTATTCAATGCACCCTCTAATTTTGTAAAATTCTCTTCAGGTGACCATGTTAAAAGAGTAGCAAGGTCTAAATATTAAACATATCTCTACAGCTTTTGCTGTTTCTGATGAAAAACATCAACAAAATTAATCTTATACCCATTTAATGAAATATATAATAGTTACCCTGTGGTATGGCTATTGAATATAATCAGTGCATGAGTGTTTCAGAGTATGAGGGTGCAATCAGGGGAGACAACTGCCTTGAGTGTTATGGAATAAAGGGTTTATTACAGGAACAAGACCTTTCACAACTACGGGAAGATTGGGGGAAGTAAAGCCCAAAAAGGGGAGTTGGAGGATGAGAGAAAATCACTAATAAATCCTGTTGACACATTGGCATGATTGGGAAAGTCAGAGCCTGCTAGGGAATCGGGGGGTCCAGATGCTGGAGTGGGATCATATAGGAGAACTGGTGGAGAAACCACGGTAAACTAGTGCCTCTGCATCTGGTGGTGGCCTGGGGTCACTCTGGGTTAGCAGGGCCAACAGGTGGGAAGAAGAGCTAGACATGGACTGGGAGAGCCAGGCTGACCTAGAACATGTTAGCACCTCTGCATCTGTCCTCTTATTGCATCCAACCACAGCGACCTTCAGAGAGTGGTAGTGATTCTCTATTTTTGCCTTCTAAGTCTTGTATAAATTTTTCTTTTGGACAACTCTAACATGGAAGCATGCAGGGAAGAAGATTCTGGGAAAAGTGGTTCTACAATATTTAGGGCCAGGTGTGGTGGCTCATGCCTGTTATCCCAGCATTTTGGGAGGCCGAGGCAGGAAGATTGATTGAGTCCAGGATTTAAGGCTGCAGTGAGCTATGATTGCACCACTGCGCTCTAGCCTGGGCAACAGAGCAAGGTCTTGTCTTTCAAAAGTAAGTAAGTAAATAAATATGGGCCAGGCATGGTGGCTCACGCTTGTAATCACAGCACTTTGGGAGGCCGAGGTGGGAGGATCACTTGAGGCCAGGAGTTTGAGACCGGCCTGGGCAACATAGTGAAACACTGCCTCTACAAAAAATTGAAAAAAATCAGCCAGGTGTGGTGGCATGTGCCATTAGTCCTAGCTACTGGGGAGGCTGAAGTGAGGGGATTATTTCAGCCCAGGAGTTTGAGGCTGCAGTGAGCTATGATTGTACCACTGCACTCCAGCCCAGGTGACAGAGTGAGACCCTGTCTTAAAAAATAATAATAATAAATAAATATTTAGATAAATTACTAATGTATTTTTCTTTTAAACCATTTAACCAAATTGCTAGGCTTTGCCTTCTCATTCTGTTGGTTCATGGACTCTTTAAGAAAAATTAATTTTTATTGTTTTCTCTGATTTTAAATATTCTTTCATCACCATCATCACCATTACAATCACACAAACACACGATACACACTCACATACGAATATCAGAAACTATGAGATACCTTTAGGTGTGTTGTAGAGTAGGGTCCATAGCAGCAGATCTGGAATGGGGATTCTTGTCCAAGTGATTTGTTGCAGGAGTACTCTCAGGAAAGAGGAATGAGGCAAGCAGGAAAGGGTACTACCTTAAGTCTGATCCCATGGACAAGCTATGGAACATAAATTGCCCCAGAGTTAGTCCCACGTCAAGGCAAGGGCACTGGCTCTTTGTGCTCCCATGCCAGGCTCATATTTGGATGCCCACTTCTAATTCATTGCCCAGCACTGTTTTCAGGATCCCTCCTGCCCTGGTGCCCCACCGCCCACCTCAGCATTGCTGTGTGCAACATAATCACATCCATAGAAAGATGAAAGGTTTCTACACAATAGCTGTTCTTTACCCCCATGCCCAAGAACTTTGATCTACTTATTTGGTCTGATTCCACCATTTCTCTCATTTTTACTCTGTATTAGTTATTTATTGCTGTGTAACAAATAACCCCCAAAACTTAGCAGCTTAAAAAAACAAGCTTTATCTCACAGTTTCTGTGGGTTGGGAATTTGGGAACAGCCTGACTGGATGGTTGTGGCTCAGTCTTTCATGAGGTTTCAGTCAACATGTTGGCCATGGCTGCAGTCATCTGAAGGCTCGACTGGGCTGGAAGATCTGATCCCAACATGGCTCAGTTGCCAAAAGGCCTTAGTTCCTTGCCGGCTATTGGCAGGAGGCCTCAGTTTCTCACCATGTGGACCTCTCTATAGGGCCTCATGACATGGTGGCTGACTTCCTGCAGAGTGAGGTGATCCAAGAGAGAGCAAAGTAGAAGCTTCAGTGTCATTATGACCTGGTTTCAGAAGTTACAGATGGTCACTCTTGCCAAAATTCTTCATTAGAAGTGAATCACTAAATCCAGTCCACACTCAGGGGAAGGGAATTAAACTCTATTTCTTACAGAGAGGAGTATTAAAGAATGTGTGGACATATCTTAAACCACAGTAGGGAGTCCCTGAGCAGCTGCTCCCTGGTCCTCACATCCACCTGGGATACTTGCAGAATTGATGTAGCAGGTTCTGAACCAAGAGGCTAAGATTTACCTCCAACTAAGGGATGATCACATGACTACCACTCCAGGGCATCTAAGAATTGGTGGGAAGAGAGGGGCATCTCTCTTCTTCATGAGGGAAGAAGGTACAGGGGAAATGGCCTCTGGAGTCAGACAGATTGGGGTTCCAGTCTTCACTTTGACATTTCTAACCTAGCTTGGGCAAACCAATTAATTCAACATACAACCAAGTGTGTGTTAGGAACTGCGCTGGATACTGGGGAGAGAGTGCTGAAAACAAGTCATTCTTGTTTATAGTCTGACTAAGCAGACAGACATTGAACAAGTCATTTTAATTGTGATGAGGGTTATGTGCCATGAGAGCACATCCTAAAGGGATTTAGCCTTGTCCAAAGAATTAGGGAAGATCTCCTTGAGGAAGTGATCTTTAAGTTGAGATTTGGAGGGTGATTAAGAGTTAGCCAGCTGAGAAGAACAGACAGTACAAAGGTCCTGAAGAATCAAGACCCTTGAACTTACAAGGAGATGAATAGAAGCCAGAAGTATAAGAATGTTGATGGTGAAAAGGATACTGGGTGACATAAAACTCGAAAGCTAGGCAGGGACTCGTGCTGCCCGGAGTCACACAGGCCATATTAAAGATGGGGACCCATATCTATAGGGCTATGGCCGACTACTGACTGTTTTAAGCAGAGCTGTGGCTGGATGAGATTTGTATTTTACAAAAATTGCTCAGGTTATACCATGGGGAATGGGTTAGAGAGGGACAAAGTGGATATAGGGCTCCATTTGGGGAGCACTGCAGGAGTCCAGGTGAAGAGGTAATGTGGCAGTGGAGGGGAGAGACCATCAGGAGGGTAATGGATAGGACTTGACCACTGGCCGTGGGCTGGAGACAGAGGAATCAAGGAACACTGTCCGATTTTTCAGTGGTGATGGTGGGTAGTGGGTGGGTGGGGGGAGATTATCCATTCTGCTTTAGACATATGGAGTTTCAGGGACCTGTGAGATATCCAAGCACAAGTGTTGAAAAGGCCTGGAGCTTAGAGATAGGGCTGCGTGCTGAAGTTAGCTGTGAAGTCTAGACGTGAACGCTACAATTGAAGTTTCTGGATGAATGACATGGCCTGGGATTTGTGTAGCAAAGCTCTAGGGCACATCCTAAGGAACCCCAACATTTAAGGGGCAGGGAGAAGTGGAGCCAGAAAAGGTCCTGAGAAGGAGCAGTGATTGGGGGAGGAGGAAAACCTGGGGAGTATAGTGCCACTGAGCCAAGGAAATGGCATTTCCAGAGAAGGCAGTCAATGGAATTAGTTTTAATTAGGATAATTATAATCCTTCTCTCACAGGACTCTTGGGAGGATTAAATGAGATAACATATAAAAACATTTTAGTAATTCCTAGAGGCTTGTCTTGTTGGGTGTTCTCTTTAGCAGGGGGATGGAGTGTGTGGGGTAAAGGCTGGGTGTGTGGAGAAGTCCAGGGTGTCCCTTCTGAAGGAGCTTCCCAGCACCTAAGACATCAAAGTCCCCTCTAAAGTAACTTCCCAGCATCTAATGCACCTAAACAAAACTTGCATTCATTTATTGACTTTTGGGGCCAGCCAGCCTTTGATATAGTACAGAGGCTGGTTTTGGAAACCAGGAAAAACTCTCCTGTTCTTAAAAAAGATAATTTAAAAAAACCCCAAAACAAAAAAAAAAAACCCAACTCTACCTGCTTAATATTGCCTAAAAGTCCCTTCCAAGGAAGACCTACAAAACCATTTCATTCCTTAATAAAAGGTTTTAAACGCAAATACCTGGGCAGTTACCACTGCAATGTGAAAGAGTCAGTTAAGGATGATCACACTGTCAGATCCTCTGTGTGTGTGTGTGTGTGTGTGTGTGTGTAAGATTTCGGGAAGTCTCCCAGAACCAGGAAGGAAGGGGGGGAGGAGTGGAGAGGAGGATCTGGCTACCAAGGAGACACAGGAGAGGTTGAAGACACCCAAGGCAAATTTCACTGACTTCTCAGTTTCACAGTTTTGCTTCAGGAGGGATTGGTTTATCTTCACATCTGTCCAGAAAAAAATACAACTTTTGTGCAAATGTACATCATGTCCATTTGGGGCAGCTGGTGCCAACCCCACCTCAGCAGAAACTGCACATTCCTGTGTGCTTTGCAGGGATGTATTCTTCTCTGGTAGGTGTAGGTGACCTAATGTCTAGAATCTAAATACAGCAGATTCCCCAGCCTGCCCCCTTTAGGATGCTGGTGGTTTGGGTGGACCCATGAGCTGTTGTGCTGAGCCAGTGTGGGAATCACTAAAGCTGGGCCTTCAGGAATGGTGCACCTGCGCAACTGATCCTGGGAAACTGACCTCCCCTTTGCCTTCCCAGTAAGCACTCAGGAATATTCTGGGGTTGTTACTAGTTATTGTACTTGGTGGGCAGGCAGGTCCCAAGCTAGAGTCTCCAGAACAGAACTGAGGGCTAAGACAGTAGTCTCCCTTTCTCCCACCCCATGAGAATAGTAAAAGGAGCTTCTGAAGACTGGCAGCCTCCTCAGCCCCGTGCGGCCGCGCCACAGTCAGGGCAGCAGGGCTGCAGAATCTCCATCTGCGGGTAATGGGGCTGTGTCCTTTGTCAGGGCCTATGAGGCTATTTCTGTCAATCACTGTCATCTGCACAGGCAGTCTTTTACTATATGAAACTGTTCCTTTTCTGGGGACCATCTATGCCCTTGTAGTACATTAAACCCTCGAAGCTATGTGCTACCACGGGGTTCTGGATAATTAGTGACCCTTTAATTCAACTCAACTGAATTTGCTCTTACGAAGCACTCCCTATGTGCATTCCAACTGGAGGCCAGACAGGTGGACCAGTCCTTGCCCTCTAGGGGCTCATCACAGTCAAGTTGGAATGTCAGGCTCAAAGGCGACCCCTCGCCCCAGGCTACAGTTCTATCCCCAACCCCCAGCTCCTGGACTGGAGGCAGAACTGCTAAAGAAGCTCCAGGGGGTCTCAGTCTCATCCTGGCTGCAGGTCCACTCTCTGCCCGGGCCCAGCTCTGGTAACCAGATGCTGTCACTGTCTTCTCTGTGCCTCAGAACTGCCTGCTTTGGGTGATGCCTAACATGTGTAGGACAAGCCTCTGATTTTTCCTTGTCAGGAGCAATGCCATCATCTACCCTACCACTCTGGTATGAACTCCACCTCCTACGTTCTACACGTTATGTCCTATGGTGCCAATGTCAACCTGGCCCACCCCTGATTGTCACACTCCTGCTTTGCCTGCAGACTGCTTCCAACATCTATAGCTAGGTCTAGACCCTTTGTATATGTGCCTGCCCCTAATTCTAGTGAACAGACCTAATTCTAGAATTTTCCACCTTAATAATCAGTCCTATCCCATTTCAATTAATCATAGATGTGCAGCTGTTTCTTGATCACACAAGAAAGGGAGTAAAAAAAGAGAAAACAAATGTAAGACAATGTGCATACAAGTGTGCAATTTGTTTATTAGTCTGTCTTCCACTCTTGGACTGTGAAAGCATGGAGGGTAGTGCCCGTATCTTATTTTTTCCATATGCCCAGAAACTATTATAACATTGACATGCAGTAGGTACCTAATAAATGAAAGTGAATGGGTGAAGACCTATTGATGTTTCTTCACAAATTACATCATCTTCACGTTATTTGTACATGTGAATAAATGGAGTGCTTGTTTTAAACTAGATCTCCCCAAAGCCAGTGATCTTAAGTATCTGCCCCAGCCCACCAACGATCCTAGACAGCAATGCTGGGAAGAGTTTGCTATAGGGTGAATAAAGATTTTTTTCTCTTTAGCCTTATTTCAGCCTGTCCTTTTTATCAAATAATTGGGCATTCAACTCTTATAACTCATGAATTCCTATATATTCATTTTCTGGGAAAATTCACAAAACATATTTGCAAAGGGAAAATAATTTGTCTTTATTTTTTCCTCCTTTTTTTGCACATGAATAAACTAACTGTTCTGACAAACTCACCATCTCTTGCTTTGCCCACTGCCTTGCCCAGTATATTTGTCTTCAGCATTTCACTAAAGTTTTTTTTTTTGCACAAAGGAATACGTTTCTTCACATTTAAGAGACACAAATTGTTGCTCCCACTTTCAAAAGAGATGTGGTGTTTCCAGATTTAGAAAGACACTTCCAGCTGCCAAGCTCTGTCAGACCCTGCCTTGGCTTAATGAGGAATGTTTCTGTTTTTCTTAGGCAAAGAAAAAAAAGTAAAGCCCCCAAATTATTTAAATATCTTTCCGTTTAGTTTAGAGGCCAAGAGAGGCATTTACATGAAAAGCTGGAGGAGCTTGTGTTGACAACTTGGACTCAACTACCAAATGCTGTGCAGGGCTTTGCTGTGAGCCTCTGGGCCCCTACTTCCTTGTCAGTATGATGAAGGGGGTGAACGATATGGTCTTTGGAGTCTGTTCTAGCTCTCACGTTCTATGCTGCAAAGTATTATTCTCGTCTGTTGTTACCTGATTTTTGTATGTGCATGCCCTCTCCAAGGGAACAAAACTATGGAAGTGGCCGTGGACAGTGGGAGTGTATTGTTAGACAATTTTTGACTCTCTATTGAGGCCATGGGAGATGACAAATGGTTAATCCTGAGGCAGGAAATGAAGCAGGTTTGATCCTGGGAGGGAGAGACGTCCTCTCCTCTCTGGGAACCTCATCTGATTGCTTATGGAAGAAGTTTGGTTTTGGGTTTATCTGTGGCTGCTGTGGAACCTCTACTGCCCTGTCATCCAGTTTCCGTGGCATTCCTAGGCAGGGGAAGACTTGGGGGTATGTGGATGTTTCCCTAAAGATCTATAACACTGACGTCTGAAGCACCCAAAGTTGACAAGGTATTGGGAGGGAGGAGTGTCTAACTCTCCCTGCACTCTCAGAAGCAACAGCCAAACTGGCAGTGAGCCTCAGATTCAATGGCAATTCCTCCAATGCACAAGGCCAGGACTGGGCTTTGGTGGCAAGGTAAGCACAATAACCTCAACTCTTTCTGCCACGGGCCTTGGCCATCATCGTAGCATTTCTTTTGGCTAAAGAGTCTGAGGGACTCCTTGTTTGCAGCAGTTCTATAGCAAAGCCACACTGTAACAATGGTGGTGAAGAATGGTTTCTTCTGGCAGACAGAATGTATTTTCTTTGAAGTGATCTGGGTAAGCCCCTGTGGGCTTCTTGAATGTATCACAGGCAGGAAACCCCAGGACAGGAGAATGGATTTTCTGCCCTTGGAATGAGGGTACAGAATTTTATTGATTTGATTATGAAAAGAGATATTATTTTATTTTGAGGCTCAAATGGGTGAAGTAGACATTTCAATTGTATCATATTTTTTAGTTTCTCCCACAGATAACACTTATTCAATAAATGCTTGTGGGCTGAATGAATGAATAAAACTCATGTCAAATAGAAACTGGGGATAAAGGAGCTCTGTCGGCCAGTAGCTGTTTGTCTTGATCCACACTGTAAGGCTGGGTTGGTGCTGAACAACCGGCAGGGTTTCCAAGCGGTGGATAGGGATTGGGCCATTTCTTCATTTGGAGGTTTTGATTTCATTCCTTCATTTCTGAGTAGAGGCCAACCAGTCTGAAATCTCTCCTTTTTCTTTCCATTTTCTACCTTTCCATACTCCATTCTTTCTCTTTCTCCTGTCTACAGTCTTATTTTTCCAAATTTAAAAACAATGGTCAAGAAGAGAGAGTTAGGGTTGAAGGAAACTAATCAATTTCTAGACTGAGCCTGGGAACGTTCCTTTGCATATCCCACCTACAAACACACCTTGAGCCCTGAGATGTCAGGCAGGCAACAAACCCCAAGACACCCAAATCTCAGTCTAAGAAAGTGTTCAGGGTGCCAAGTTATTTCGAGTCCTTAGGAGCCATACTAAGGAAGTTCCAAGCACAGACTTTTTCTTCAGGGTTATCTATTGCTGTGTAACAAACTACTACAAAATTTAGTTGCTTGAAACAACAGCTATTTTGCTATATTTCACTAGTTTGAGGGTCAGGAATTTGGCAGCTTCCAGTCAGGTGAGTCTTCATTGCACCTGGTGTTGCCTGGGATTGCTCAGTGGAATTGTCTGGTCTAGAGGGTCACATATGGCTTTTCTCACCTTCCTGGCAGCTTAATGGGAATGGCTCTGGCTGGAAGGCTGGCTTGTCTGACCCCTCTCTCTCCATGTCATTTCAGGGCCTTGCCAAGTGGTCTCTCTAGCAAGGCAGCCTGCCTTTTCATGTGGCTACTCAGGGCTCCAAAAGAGCGAGGAAGAAGCTGCCTGTCCTCTTAAAGCCTAGGCTCAAAACTAGCATAACTTCCTTCTCACTGTGCTGTATGGGGCCAGCTCAGAAAGTCTATGGTGTTTTGTTATAGAAGCCTGAATTAACCAAGATGGATTGCTTTACGGTTATACCATAATTTTTATATGTTGTGCTTTAATATTAATATAGTTTGAAACGTTTTCTAATTTCCTTTGTGATTTCTTCTTTGATTTGCGTGTTATTTAGAAGCGCAATTTTCAAATATTTGGGGGATGTTCCAGACACTTGTTTTCTAATTTTTCTTCCCTGACCTAGTTGTTACAGTAAGAAAACATAATCTTTATTATTTAATTATTTTGAAGTTTATCAAATAGATTATCAACTATATTACGATTGTGGAATCTAAATCAATTGATTTGTGTAAGGGGTTTGCAGCCATCTTTAACCCACTACAGAGGCTTATGGGCATATACAACTGGAATTGCCCTCTTTCAGGAATCAGGAGAGTGAGGGTCTATTGTTCTGTATGGCAAGAGATACCTGGCATGGAAACATCTGGGTCCACTGAATCAAAACTTTGGTTCCCCTGATGGAGTGGAGCTGAGGTTTGCGTGCCATTACATCCTACACTAACATCTACAGAAGGTTCTGGCACTAATAGCTGAAGTTAAAAAGTATTTTAAAAGCGCAATCCCTAGTATCAGGCTGCTGGATGACTTCCCTTTTGATCCCTGCACTGTGTTTCCTCTTGTTGGCAGTGACAGAGAAGATGTTGGACCCTTAGCCTTCAGTGCAACCCAGACTCCATTTCATTTTATACTGCTAAACTCAACCCAACTTTTTGAAAAAACTGACATAAGTACTCCCAATTTTAGAGGAGCTGGCACTCTATACATTATCTCCAATTTTCTCAGTAACTGTAAGTTCCATATGCTAGCCCTACTTGCAGGTGAGGGAACAGCAGCTCAGAAAGGTTAAGGAACCAGCTCGAGGTTACACAGAAAGTGACACATTTGCGATTCTGAACCAAGGCCTGCTTGGCTCCAAAACCTCTTTCCATTACCCATATGTGATCTTTGGAAAATCACAGAACCTAAGAAAACATCCTTAGTGTACTGCCTGAGAAAGCACAGGACGATGTGCTGGAGCAAGCAGCCAGCAAGAAGACCCACAGCTCAGGACTGTGCTCCCCAGATGGCCACCCCCACTGAGGCTGCTGCCTGGCCACAGACTTGTTCTGACTCCGGCCGCGCCCTCTCTGAGAAATCTTGATATGCACAAAAGCATAAAAGTGATTTGTCCTTTTCCAGAAACGTTCTTTTTATAAAAGGCCTCTCTGCAGAATTTCTTCGAACAGATAGCTTTACTAGGGTACTTAGGAATAATTAGAGATGCAAAGAACTGTGAAAGATAATCACCTTGATATTACTCCCCCTCACATAGTCTGTGTCCTCAGAAAAACTTGTGTAAAGGAAACTGAGGAGAGAGCTGGGAAGGCTGGAGGGTCACCAGAGCCAGTGCAATCAGACTCTGGGTGAGGGAGACGGTGAAGGGAGGTTGGGTGGAGTGTGAGTCTGCTCTGCGCTCTAGCGAAGGTTTGGCAAGGCTACTGGGAGTCCGTAAGCCAAAATTGGCCATCAGATGAAACCATGTCTTCCAGGAATGGTCCAGCCTCAGAATCTGTCCCACTCAGGCATTGGCCAGGTACGGCCTGTGGGAATTGTGGCCTCAGCGCAGGGGTGGTGGTAGATTTCAGATCATGGCAGTTGGCCCCTTGGACAATTGAGCTCCCCATAGTTGGAGGCCTATGCTGTGTAGTCTATAGCTGCCACACTAACACCATACTGGGCATATGTAAGATGCTTAATAAATGTCTGTGGGTACATAGACTTCAAAGCAGTCTTCTGCTATTCTGCACTTCCAGCTTCTGTGACTTTGCCCAAAGTTTTCTCTGATTTGCTCGCTCTGCTCTCCTGTTCCTGCATTCAGAAGCCAGCTCAGATCTCCCCCTAAGCAGCTTTCTCCAATCTCCACAGTCAGAATTAACTTTACAAATCCTTCATCTAAGCACCTGCAGCACTATCTCTACTTTCATCAGGGAATCTAATATAGACTAACAATGAACACCAGAATTATCCATTTGTATCTATGAGGTGCTAGGGACCTAGGGTAGTGGCTTATTCACTTTTTGTGCCCCCCATAGCATCCTAGCACAAGGCTCTGCACATAGTAGGTGCTTAATATTGGTTATTGAATTTGTTGAAATTCTTGCAATAGGATGTACCCAAATATATCTTTAGGAAGGTTTTGCAGTTCTGCTCAGAATCTCTTACAAGAACTTCAGACTCAGCATGTCCCAAACTGAACCCCTTATCTTCTCCCTAAACCTACTTCACGTCTGCTATGTCAGTGCCCAACAGCCACGCTCCAGTCCCTAAGCCAAAGAACATCAGCGTCCTTCTGGACTGTTGCCTTGGGTCACACCGAATCTTGCTGGTGCTACTTTGGAAGGACCTCTCTGATGTCTACATCCCTGAAGCTGCCATCCTCTTTCATCTGGATCATTGTACTGGCCTCCTTACAGCCTGTTCTGATACATGTCCTCCTCCCTCTCCAAGTCTCTGCATTGTCCCCAGAGTGAGGGCTAGGAGTAGGGTGCTGTGAGTGAGGTGCCAAGGGCAAAAAATTTAAGGAGCCACTACTTTCAGGATTGCGCAAGTGCTGAAAGTGAAGGCTTCCTTATATTTCGCTCCTTAGGAGCCTCACTTGCCTCACCTAGGTAGTCTGCGTCCTGCCCAGAGTCCAACTGTGATAATGATGTTCCTTTACTGGAAATTATTCTAGCATTCTTCATTTCAGTGGACCCCAACCCTGGCTGTGCACTGGCACTGCCTGCAGAGCTTGGTGAAATAGGGACTCCTGGGTCCTACAGGATTGAATCAGATTGGAGGTGGATGCGGTCCAAGAATCTGCACAGCCAGGTCTGGGAAGCACTGGCTCATGGGACTCACCAGACTCCAGAATGACAGTCAAGTTTCTCCCAGTCTGGCACCTGCCTGTGCTTCTGTGCACCTTTGTGTCGTCTCTGTGCCTTTTCTTGGGCTGTTCCCTCTGCCCAGAATGCTCTTGTTGTCCCTGATCATTCTGGGAGGCCAAATTCTGTTCAAGACCCAGGTCAAGCACAACCTCATCTCTGAAACCACTTTTGATCTTCATTTCCACCCTTTGATAGAATCCTTTCTGTATTTTATTCATAACATCAGCAGCACCTCTCATGCTGTGTCACATTAGTCTATGAGGGTTCTCCTCCCTGCCTAGCTTCTGGAGGTCAGGAACTGCTTATTCATGTCGGATCTGCATTGCTTAGAAAACAGTGAGGAAGGGTATGGTGGCTTGCACCTGTAATCTCAGCACTTTGGGAGGCTGAGGCAGGAGTATCACTCGAGGCCAGCAATTTGAGATCAGCGTGGGCAACATAGCAAGACCTTCTCTCTAAATAAAAAAAAAAAAATTGCTGGGTGTGGTGGCATGTGCCTGTAGTCCCAGCTACTTGGAGGCTGAGGCAGGAAAATTGCTTGAGCCCAGGTGTTAGAGGCTGCAGTAAGCTATGATTGGGCTACTGCACTCTAGCCTGGGAGACAAAGTGAGACCCTGTCTCAAAAAAACAAAAACAAAAACAGTGAGCATCTATTAGTTGTTTGTTGAATTGAATGGAAATAGGTACTAGCTAGTTAAATTTAACTTTTCACAGCACCTAACACAATGCCTTGGGCACAAAGTCTTTAAAAATATTTGTTGAGTGATTAAATGAACAAAGGAGTGAATATGGGCCAGAGTTTGTCATCACCATTTAGCCACTTCCAGGAAGCTTGTATGTGTTTTGGTGTTACTTGGTACAGCTTAAATGTCAGTGTGCATAAATAAGAATCATCTGGGATATTATTAAATATGCAGACTCCTGGCCACACTCCCAGAGATGCTGATTCAGTAGGTCTGAGTGGGGCCTGGAAATTTGCATTTTTAACAAGCATCTTGGGTAATTCTGAGACAGGTGGTCCACAGAGCACATTCTGAGAAGCACTGCAAGAGGCACTTGGTGTTCAGCAGGTGGTGTTCACTCTATGGATGGATTCTCAGGCCAGCTGCTTCAAAATTCAACCCTTAAAGTCAAAGATAATGTGGAGTCCTATCAGGAGGATGTGGTAAAAGCAGCAGGTCTGATGTGGCATCTGATGGGCCTTCAGACTCCGGGAAGGCCATTCCTGGGAGAATCACTGCATCCTGCAATGGCAGGAAGAATGCCAAGCCAGACAAACTTCATCTTGGCTGCAGAATCTCTTGTTTTTGACCTGTGGCTGCTGCCAGGCTCCCCTGCTCTTTCATGGCCCTGTATGGAAGCCCCGATTCCTGATGCTCCCTGGGCCTGAGTGACTCCCTGGCTTGCTCCTATTCTCTAGGCTCAGCTTCTGTGGTGGTTTCCCCAGGGCCATTGACTTCATCACCATCATTCTTTGTCCAGCCACACCTCCACAGGGGAAAATCAGGGTGAGCCTGGTGGAAGGAAGCCAGGTGGATGAGCCTACAACCCTACGTCCTGGTCTGAGCTCTGCCACTAACCACCCACCAGACTTATCAAAGGCCACTTAAACAAAGTAAGCAGGCATTTATTGAGCACCTATATATTAGTCTGGGTTCTCCAGAGAAACAAAACCAAAGAGAAAGGGATTTACTATAAAAAGTTGGCTCACAAGTTTATGGAGGCTGAGAAGTCCATGATCTGTAGTCAGCAAGCTGAAGACCCAGGAGAGCTGCTGGGGTAGCTGCAGTCTGATTCTGCAGGCCTGAGAACTGGGAAAGCTGATGGTGTAAGTTCTAGTCTGAGTCTGAGTCCAAAGTAAGAGCAGACTGATGTTCCAGACAGTCAGGCAGAAAAAGAGAATTCTTTTTTACTCAGCCTTTTTCTTCTATTCAGGACTTCAGTGGATTGGATGAGACTCACTCATGTTGTGGAGGGCAGTCTGCTTTACTCAGTCTACCAATTTGAATATTAATGCCATGCAGAGACACCCTCCCAGACACACCCAGAATAACATTAACCAAATAGCTGGGCACACCATGGCCCAGTCAAGTTGACATATAAAATTAACTATCACAATCTGCTATGTGCAAAGCATCCTCCGAAGACCCTCTAGGGGCCCCAGACTCTTCAGGTGTGAAGCTCCTTGCAGTTCTAATTGCTCCAATTGAATGCAAAGCCAACCAAATAAAACCCACTTCATTTTAACCTTCCCTTGAGGACCAGGGACAGAGACATTCTATCAGAACAAAAAAAGGAACTGGAAGATCAACATTGAGAGTGAAAAGTCCTTCTTCCCTCTGAAAGCTCCCTTAAGAGGGTTAAGGATTGGTCCTCATCCTCTCTCATCTGTCCCCAGCGCTCTTCTAGGTTCTGTATGGTGATGGGAGAAGCAGCCGATTGGGCCAGAGAGAGGCACTTCTGGGTGTCTGGAGCCCAGGAACAGAGCTTTCTGTGTTCTGGGAAAACTTCAGCCAAAGAAGCAGCACCTGGAAACTGAGGCGTGCTCAGCACTGGCCGGGAGGAGAGAATACCCGCACACCTCCGCAGCTCACCAACACCCGTGTAGGCCACCTGACTGCGCGTGCTAACTCCGCACCCTCTTCTCAAGTCTTAGGGGGAAGAAGGGAAGTTGGTACAAACATGGATAAGCCCCCAGTAAGAACAACAGGTCAGCTGACTTCTGAAAGACACCGTGGGTCACTCCAGGTTGGCACTTTGGGCCCAAGTCACACTAATCCCAGAGCCTGCAATTTTCTTTCCATGCCAGCAGACACGACCCTCACCCCAGCATTTTGATCCCTGGCTCCACTTTGTACTGAGATGTCCTGGGCCTTTCTGGACCTTTTCTCCTTTCTCAGCTCAGTTTCAGCATCTCTCCCCCAGGAGGTGTCTCCCATTCTGCAGCAGCACCAGGTGCACACTTCACTGAGCCTCGGTCTGACATACCCTAGCGTCCTAGCACAGCCACCCTCCGAAGAATGCTTTTGGTTTTTTCCTCAAAGTCCACTTTGTCTGGAAAGATTTAATCTACTGATCACATTTATTTAGTACGTATTTATTTACTACTTACCCAGTCATGGTAAATAAATCAATTACATATTTTCCCATTTTTATTACTCAACGATGATCCAACCTCTTAGGAAGTCCATCTTCCCTGCTTGACTGTCCTTGTAGTGTTCTTGGTGCCAAAATCGCTTCTCAACTCTTCTTACTCTTTCTCTCCATGTTAAATGGTAAGAGAGCTTTCTAATTAAACTGCACTATCATTTGATATCATATCTAAAACAGCTGTTTCTTATTCTCTAACAAATGAAAATGAACGGATGATTTTCAAAGAAATTCTTATCAAAATTGACTCAGATTTTTAAAAACCCAAACCATGGAAGAAATTGAAAATGTTGCCATAAACTACCCAGGCCTGGGTCATTTAACAAGTTACTCATTGTAAACCTTTAAGGGATAGATGATTCTGTTGCTATTTAACTCATCCAGGGCACAAAGGAAAAATCCTCCTTCCTATTTTATGAAGTCAACATATCATTGACACAAAAACCTCATGAAGGCCGGGCGCGGTGGCTCACGCCTGTAATCCTAGACTCTGGGAGGCAAAGGCAAGAGAATCGCTTGAGCTCAGGAGTTGGAGACCAGCCTGAGCAACAGCGAGACCCTGTCTGTACTAAAAATAGAAAAAAATTAGCCGGCCATGGTGGCGTGTGCCTGTAGTCCCAGCTACCCGGGAAGCTGAGACAGGAGGAACGTTGGATGGAGCCCAGGAGTTTGAGGTTGCAGTGAGCTATGATGACACCACTGCACTCTAGCCTGGGTGACAGAGCAAGACTCTAACTCAAAACAAAAACGAAAACAACAGACCAAAAAAACCCAAACCCAGAAAACCTCATAGAAATCACATTATGCACCACATACTGCACACAACCCTCTTTCTCCACAACACACGTGTGCACACACACACTGCACAAATACAAACATCCCCCCCACACCAGGCCACACCACACACTCATACTCATGACCCACATGTACACACACACACCCGCCTCAGGGTAATCTTGCTTTTGCATATAATGCAATAGTCCGAATCAAGATATTAGCAAATAGAATCCAGTAGTCAATTTAAAAATACATGACAAAGTAGGACTCATTTCAGGGTAATTCAATCTATTAATATTATTAATAGTATAATTCACCCTATTAATAGTCAAAGGAGAAAAACCATGAATACTTCCAGAGATATAGAAAAGGAATGTAATACATTTGAACATTCTATTCATTCATGTAAAAAAATAATAATAATAAGGGCTAATTTTATTTTGTCGTTGCTATGTCCTGGGCACTGTCACACATGCTTTGTATGCCCGTTCTCATTTCTTCCTCACCATCCTCCGATGAGGGAGATTCTATCTATCATTCTCATTTATAGATGAGGACACTAAAGCCCAGCGCAGTTAAGACTCTTGCCTCAGGTCACATATCTAGGAAGTAGGTTGCATACAGCTAGGAAGTGGCGTGTTAATATATTAGACATATGTATCCTAAATCATAACCCAACATCACAATTAACAGGAGAACAATGGAAACATTTCCACTAAACTCAGGAATAAGACAAGCATGTCCACTATTACTGTTATTATCTAACATTTTTTGGGAAAAGCTAGCTAATGAAATTAGATAAGAAAAACAATAAAAGGTATAAATATTGTAAGAGAGGGGGCAAAATTATAGTTACTGAAGATGATACGACAATACACTTACAACCCCGAGAGAAACAACTGCAAAGTCATTAGAATTCAAGGAAGTAGCCAGTTACATATTTAATATTAAAAAATCCATGACTTTCCTACATACAAATAATAATCAGGTAGAAAATTTACTAGAAGAAAACGTCTTATTCAAATTAGTAATGAAAAAATAAAACAGTCAAGAATAAGTTAACAAAACTGTATACAGCCTGTACTATATGAAGAAAAAGGTGTAATATTGAGAGGCATAAAAGGAGGTTTGAATTCATAAAGAGACAGTTCCATTTTTGAGTAGAAAAAAAATAAAATGCCAATTCTTTCTTCATTATAAACTTAATGCCATTTCATCAAAATATTAGCAGAATTTTTGTAAGAACTTGACAAAATTTAGACTTAATCTGGAAGAATAAACTTGTGAGAATAGTCAGGAAAACTGTGAAAAGTAAGGGAGAGAAACAAGCTATACCAGATATTAGGCTGTATTACAAAATTATAGCAGCTGTAACACTGTGGTTCCAGCTCAGCAGGAGACTGACAGGACAATGAAGTAGAACAGGGTTCCCTGGAAATGGACCCCCAAACATATGGCAATTTACACCTAATTTATGATGTAGATATCATTTCCAATCTACAGGGAAAATACATCAACAAATGGTCTGTGCCAACTGATAGCCCTTTGGAAAAATAAGAATACTGGATTATCACCTTACTCCTTATGCTAAAATACATGTCAAAGTTATCAAAAAATTAAATGTGCTAATGAAGCCATAATTGTATTAGAAGAAAATATGGGCATGTATTTTTATAATCTTGAGGTGTATGAGGCCTTTTTTTTGAGATACAGTCTCACTCTGTCACCCTGGCTAGAGTGCAGTGGCATCATCATAGCTCACTGCAGCCTCAAACTCCTGGGCTCAAGTGATCCTCCTGCCTCAGCCTCCCAAGTAGCTGGGACTACACGCACCTGCCACCACACCCGGATAATTTTTTTATTTTTGGTAGAGACGGGGTCTCGCTCTTGCTCAGGCTGGTCTTGAACTACTGAGCTCAAGCAATCCTCCTGCCTCGGCCTCCCAAAGTGCTAGGATTACAAGCGTGAGCCACTGCACCCAGCCAATAAGGCCTTTTTAAGCATGACAATTCCTAGGTTCTAAAAAGAGAAGGTAACTACATAAAATAATAAGCTTCCGTGTAGCAAAAACAGAAGTAAAGGACAAACTGGGGGAAAAGTACAATATATATAATAAGCAAAGAGTTTATTGATTCCTCTAGTAAACAAAAAACACTTATAAATCAATAAGAAAAAGATGGACAGTACAATAGAAAAATGGGCAAAGGACACTAGAGGCAAATCACAGAAGAAATCATTAAAACAAGTGAAAATTTGCTCTATTTCACTAATAATTAAAGAAATTTCAAAATAAAATAACAATAAGTTATAAATTTTTACCTACAATATTGAAAAATAATAAAAAATTGATAATACCCAGTGTGGGCAAGAAGGTAAGAAACTTGTACTCTCATAAGTTGTTGATGAGAATGTTAGGTTGGCATATATTTTTGGAAGAAAATTTGGCAGCATCTACTAAAATGTTTAAAGCCCTCATCCTTTGAAGGAATTTATGGGTTAAATTGCATCCCTTCCCTCCTCCCATTCACCTGCCCCCCACACAAAAAAGATATATTGAAGTCCTAACTCCTATATCTCAGAATGTGACTTTATTTGGAAATAAAAGTCATTGTAGATATAATTAGATATATCATTGTAGATATAATTAGGTAAGATGAGGTCACAGGGGAGTAAGGTTGGCCCCTAATCCAAAGCAACTGGTGTCCTTATAAGAAGATGGCCATATGAAGATAGAGACACACAGGGAGAACATAACATGATGCTGAAGGCAAGAATTGCAGCTTTGCAACTGCAAGCCAAGGGATGTCAAAGATTGCCAGCAAACCACTAGAAGCTAGGGGGAAGTAAGCAAGGATTTATCTACAGGTTTCAGAGGGAGCACAGTCCTGCTGACACTTTGATTTTGGACTTCTAGCCTTCAGAACTGTGAGAGAATATATTTCCAGTATTTTAAGCCACGCAGTTTGTGGCACTTTATAACAGCAGCTCAAGGAAACTAATACAAAGGTCAAATTCCACATCTAAGAATTTATTCTACCCAAATATTCACTTGATTATACACATTCAAAGCTGTTCATTTCATTGTTGATTTTAGTATTTAAAAAACTGGGATACTATACAAATATCTATCAGCAGAGCAGTATTTAAATAATTATGGTACTTCATTAATGGAATACTAAGTTATGGTTAAAAGCAGTGAAGTAACTAAAAATAGACTAATTCACGAGACAGTCAAGATAAATTAGTAGGTTGAAAAATCAAGTTGTAAGGCACACATAGATCCTAAATTTACGTTTTAAAAAGTCATAACATACTAGTATGTACATAGAAAAAACACTGATGTATTTCTCACAAGTAGTTATTTGGGGTCATGAAAGGGAGAGAAAATGAATGATTTTCTTTTTCCAAATTATATATATAATATATAAGTTTGAATATTAAAAATTGGCATATATTACTATTATTATCAGAAATATAAAGTCATTTTTATTATAAGTTCTATATAGGGAGGTTCATATCTCACCTTACCCTCTGTCTTAGTCCATTTTGTGCTGCTATAAGAGAATACCATAGACTAGGTAATTTATAAACAACAGAAGTTTATTTGGCTCATGGTTCTGGAGGCTGGTAAGTCCAAGACTGAGGGGCCATGTCTGGTGAGGACCTACTTGCTGTGTCATAACATGGCAGAAGGCATCACATGGTGAGAAAGCGTGCAAGAAAGCAAGAGAGCAAGAGATCAAACTCACAGACTTAAGCCCTTTTATAATTGGCCTTAATCCATTTATGATGGTGGAGCCCTCAGGACCTAAACACCTTCCAGCACTGTTGCACTGGGGATTAAACTTCCAACACAAGCTTTTTGGTGGACACATTCAAACCATAGCACCCTCCTTCTGAGTTTTTGAATCAGTTTCATAGGAACAGCTGCAATAATCTCTTACATTTCCAGAATTCATCTTTCTGACAATGTCCCTATACGTAAAGTTGGAAAGAATAAGGAAATTCAGTAGGACACATAAAAGTCCTGTTTGCTGTCCCTTATGTACTCCCTCGGAGCCTGTTTACTTTTACTTTACACTCAATATGGACTTCTGTTGTTCTAATTTCCATGAATGTAGCAGCTTAGAAGAGGGAAATGAATTTGCTAGTGTTAGGTACATTGACAACAGAGAGGGAGGTTTTCAGAAAAATTATAAAAACCATTGCAAGGACTTACATGTATATAAATCTAGGTCTCTTAATATATAAACCATCTTACATGTCTCAGCAACTCCTGAGGTCATTTTTTTATGACAAGTCAATGTAACAAACTATCATTTTTATAACTCAGTAAAGAAAATTTTATGTTATGTCAATTTTTAAGAACCCAGGGTAGAGTATGATACATTTGATTTAGATTTCTATTTGAAATGCTTAAAACTAAAAGTTTGGGGCTTAAAGAAAAAAAAATGGTCAGTTATCTAGGAAATTTCCACTGCCAAGGAAGACTCATTATCTAAGGGTTCCGGATAATCAAGATTTTTCTCTCTCTTCTTTTCTTCCTAGAGCATTTAATCAAGGCCACCCACAGTCTAGAGATTTTAGAAGTCCCCAGTTGAGTCATTTACTCACTAGCAGAGTAAACAGAGAGGAGATGAGTCAGGGAGAATGGGATGTTATGTGTGGCTCCTCTTGCAGCCCCTCCCCTGAGATAGGATGAACTGTGAGGGGGCATCAGGGGAGGGGGCTCTGCACTGGGGATTCTCCAGCCCTGTCTCAGACTCCCTTCCCCTAGCTAAGCCCAGAAATGGTTGGTTAGGCTGTAAAATAAATAATGCTTATTAAGCCTAATTACCATGTAGCACAAAAACAATTATGCAAATCATTAAGAGTCAGATCAACTTTACTGTGTTTCTTAACTTCAGAAATAGCTCTGCAGTTCAAGTTTGCTCAGCTTTCAGAATTCATTGTTTTCTAGAAAGCTAGGCTGCTTTAACCACCTCCCATTAGAGAGGAGAGGGAGGGAAGAAAGGAAGAGGCAGGGAAGGAGAAAAAGCCCCCTCTATACAGAGAGGGGGGGAGAGAGAGCGAGAGAGAGCAAAAGGAGAATTGTCCATAAGAACATATTTAAAAAATCAGAATAGATCTACACAATGTAGGGTCATGGCAGAATGGTTGAAATTATTGTACTTAGGCAGCGATGTATGTGCTACATTCCCCATTCACTCCTTGTTCTAGAACTAGAGCTAAGATTTGTCTGGCTAAAATTTAGTGTGCAGTTCACTTTTTGCTTCTCTCTCGCTCTCGCTCTCGCTTTCCTATTTTTGAAAAGCTGGTAACCAACATTAAAGACTTTGTGGTTGGTATCCTTATAACTAAAATATAGCTTTATTTCTGCTCATGGAAATATGTAGTCAATTAGCCATAATGTGGTCCAGACTTCCTTTGATATTCTAAAAGAAAAACATTCCAAGTTATTTACTTGAGAAGAGTTGTTTCTAAAGCACACCCAGTAGCTGCTGTTTTTAATAATGCTGCTTTTAATGGGTGTGGGGCATTCTGAGAGAAGGGGGTGGGGAACGTGTGGCTTAAGGTTCTGAACTATTATCACTGGATTTTTGAAGTAATAACCATGAGGGCTTATATGTAGATACAACTATTACTGAAGTTTATTCGCAGATACTTAACAAATCTTGTACTCCTTTCTCTTTTCAAGCAAAGTGAAGGAGGAGTAAGGAGTAACCAGGGAAAAGAAGCAGATGGGGAGATCCCTTACAAGGATACCTTGCCCTGGAAATCCTCCCTAAAGAAGGAAGACAGGAGCTGCCCTTTATATAGCCTTGTCTGAGGAGAAGTTCCTAAATGCTTGTTCTTGGACATGGTAGGGCAGGATGCTCAAGAATCTCCTGGGAAATGTTAATTACAAAAACCAAGCAAAACAGAATTCCTGGCCCCACCCTGATTTGAAGAGGGTAAGGTGGGGTGCAGCGTATAGGTGGTAACCACTGGTCTGGAAAGCAAGGCTTCTCATTTGTAGTTAGGTCATTTGGGCTTTCTGACAATTCCCTGCTGTGTGACCTCAGGCAAAACAATCAACTTCTCTGAGTCTCATGTTGATCATTTATAAAGTGATGATCATATTAATAAGTTCACCTGAAAGGGTTGTCTTGAGAATCAAATGAGATTATGTGTGCAAAAGCACTTATTAATCTGTTGAGTGCTCTCCAATTTTGGCTAAGCCTAGATATTTAAATCCTAGTAATATTTGTGCTAAGTGGTGTAGGAGATTAAAAAAAAAAAACCCAGAATCTAGTTTGGGGGAAGTCTACAATCTAACTGGAGAGACAAGGTATAAATGAAATTAAAACTACATGTAACAGAGTATTAAGCCATTAAAAGCACTTTTAGTGTGTACCGTGGGCTCTGTGCTAGGGTAGATTATATAGGTAATTGAGAAGTATAGCCTACAACACAGATATTACTCTGAAAGGGTTCCCAGTTTTGGTGGAGAGAAACGATTACTCTATAACAACAAATAATACAAAGATAATATAATCAAAGTAACTGCTAAAGTTTATAGTACCCCCCTAAAAAGTTAGTGAGAGAAGCTCAGAAGAAAGAACAACAGAAATTGCTGTAGTCCAGGATAAGAGAGAACTTTAGCTGGGCTTAGAAGTTAAAACAGCAAAGGGAAAAGAGAGAAGCTCATTGGTCATTGGAGTAGTGAAAGCCAAGCATACAGGCAGGAATGAACATGGTGTATGGAGTACCAGTAAGGAGATCAGATTTGCTAGAATGGTAGAACAGATTACAGAGGGCTTTAAAAGCTCAGCTGAAAAGTTTGTACTTGATACACCTATGCATGTTTTGTATACATGTGGCCAGAGTTCCAGAGAGGGGACTGTTTATACACCTACCATTGAAACTCTAGAACTGTGCTGCGTAATGTGACCCCAACTAGCCACTGTGGCTACAGACCACTTGAAATGTGGCTAGTTTGAATTGAGATGTGCTCTAAGTGTAAAGTGCATACCAAATGTCAAAGATTTAGTGCAAAAAAAACTCATGAAAATTTTTATATTGACCATTTGTTGAAATGATAGTATTTTTAATATATTGGGTTAAATTAAAATATTATTAAAATTAATTTTATCTATTTATTTTCCTTTTTTTAATGTGGCTACTAAAATTTAAAAATGACATATGGGGCTTGCCTTACATTTCTTTTGGATAGCACTGTTCTAGAATGTCAGGATGGTTAAAGAATCTTATTTGCACAAAGAACCTGGGAGAAACAGGTGAGCATTGAGGTAGGTGGCTGGGAAGATGCCTGGGAGGGCAGCATTAACAGTATTGCATTCCCTGCACCACATACACACACACACACACACACACACACACAGGAGAGCAGATATATACACTGAAATCAAGGCAGTAGAACCTGGTCCTGGGACGGTGAATAAAAATTGATATTAAGGTATATTTTTGTGTGCAATACTGAGGGGTATCCTTCAAAGAGAAGAACCATTAAGAAATTGAGAGAGCAAGTAACATACGAATTGTAACAGAACTCATGTTTAAGGACCAGAACAGTAAAAGTCATAAGCCTTTGAGAAGCCTTCTCCCATATCAGGAAAATATCACTGGTGGCTATATGGGCAATATGCTCTGCCACTGGGCAGGGCCAGAAGAGCAGAACTGTCCTGTTTAGAAGAAATAGGTGGGTAGAAGTGGCTCCAGCTACCAGGCAGCTGGGTGGAGACCAGCAGCTCTGATTAAAAAAAAGACCAATATTCTCCAAGGAGCACAATGAGCCTAAAAGAGACTCGGCCAGCAGGTTTCCAGGAGTTCCTTTCTTTGGGCCCAGAGTCAAAAGTGATTCCTCACATATTTTGATGTATATATACATATTTTTTTCTATATTTTTTTCCAGGGGGAAATTTTTGTTATCTGTAGTATGACTATGCTCTAAAGAGAATGAATTATGTTAATAAAGAGGTTTTTGTTTTTCTGAATGTTCTGAGGGATATGTTTATGCAAATTTGGGGTAGCATCTACACCCTACTCCCTTTCCATTTTCTTCCCACCTTCTTCCCAATCACTCCCCACCCTCATTCAGGCTCTGGATGTCAGTTAGCACCAAGGTTTCGGAGAAAGAGGAAAACTATTATGTCTAATCAAATGAGAAAATTTTGGAGGGGATGGTGGGCAGAGAGGAGGGAGGGCAGAGGGGAGGAAGGGCTGGGAGAGGGGAGAAGGCTCCCCATTCTGTGGTGTGATCCTCTTTTTGTAACTTCACCAAAGCTAAAGTTAGTTCTACTAAACTCACCAAAATTGGGTGTGAGTGGATTTCTTGGAAAAACCAGCAAAGAGACTGAGTGTTGCCTCCAGGGTAATCTGGGGAAAAATATACAGCATATTCAAAGGCCCAGCCAGACCTCAAAATGAAGTCCCTTTGTACCATCTCCTATTAGGGAGTAAGACTGAGAAAAAAATTTTTTGTAAAAAGTAAAAATATAGAAGTGGAATTTAGAGATATGAAAATTATGCCCAGGGATAGCATGTGAGGGAACTGGCCCTACTGGCCTTGCCTTCTTGTTCTGGCCAGCAGGGCTGAAAGGGAGGCCCCGGCTCTGCAGGCTGTGCTGTTTTAAGGAATGCCTATCTCCCTGAGAAGGAGGGCTGGACTTTTCCAAAGCTCTGTCTCATCCTTTTTAAAAAGTTTCTTTTTGTTTTAGCAGAGCCTTCATTGACTCAAAGGCCGTACCACTGACAGGCTGAGAAGTGAAAGACACTGGGTCTCCAGACTTAAGTATTCAAGCTGCTTCAGATGCAGGATTTGGGGGAAGAGGAGGCGGCCGGAATGATCAGAGGGGGGAGTGAGGGAAAACAGGAGGGGTGGGACCATGACACTCATTGTCCTGTTCTCCTACTCATCCATTAGTATTGGAACGAGTAGGCTTCTGGAATTCTGCTGAGCGTTGAGATTTTTTTTCCTGTTTCTTTTTGGGCTTTATATGTTAACTGAGGATTCCCACATAGAGCTTTTCAGACCTTGAGCCAGCTCTGCAGCTGGCAGTGTGTGTTTTTGCCTGGTGTTGGGGACGGAGTGGGCAGGAAGAGGAACCTCAGAAAAGGGGAGGGCCCCCCAAGAGTGGACCTGAGGTGTCCTAAATGAAGCTCGCACTGAGTTCACCAGCAAAGCTGTGTTTACTCCAGCAAGAGTCACCTTGGCAACCAGCATAGTCAACAGAGTCTTAATTTTTAGATATGTGTTGGGGCACACTTGAAGATAAGTATATAGATATGACTTCTGCATGTGCACCTGTGTATATACAGATAATACAGTATATATATATTTTTTGCATGTGCTTGGCCCTATTAATTTTCACACTAAAGAAGAAACCATCAGTCTGACGTAATGAGATTTTCTCAGGTTATTTTTGGATTGCTTGTATTGTAACCATGCTGCCAATTCTTTGATGACACATTGGGTAACACTGAAAATATGGTGAATACTGTATTTCACAATATGGTACTGTAGGCAATGTGGTGTGGGGGTCTTCTGGCCAGCTGCATTCTTACAGAGCATCAGTGCCTTCCTGGGGTCCTCATGGATCTGCGGCCTGGTCCTCAGTGCATCAGGTCAACCAGATACGGTTCTCTTCAGTGTGATCAGGTGCCAGGATTCCCAAGCACCAGACTTATTGGTTACTTTTTAAAATAACAATTGCTAATAGTACAACACAGGTTCTTCACAGAAAGAAGGAAAGTGAGAAATAACATTAATTCCAGGAAATTCTTTGATAAACATAAGGTCAGGATGAAAGTAGATTAAGTTATCCCTAGAAATATTGATGTTTTTCTAACTATGTCTTTGTTAAAAGATGCCAACCAAATGACCAGGAACATTCATAGTGGGATATTTTTGCCCTTGGTTAATACAGGGACAGAAAGGCAAATGCTCACTTTGGAGCTTTTACCCCTTGGATTATAAGCCCTGCCCACCACAGTCCTAGGCAAAGTTAATCTGTCCCTAAGGGAAGAGTAGAAACAAAAAACATCTGCCCCTGGGGGAGGGCAGGAAAGCTGGTCAGGCCCAGTATCCTGTGATGATACAAACCACATATCTGCTCTCATTGGAGGAGAAGCAGGAAACTCTCTCTTGCCCAAGAATCCACAGAGTTACAAGGCCGAAATTGGCTTCCATGGGTGTGAGAAGGGCAGGAATGCCAAGAAAGTCCCACCCTCAAGGCCCAGGCACACAAAGCCTGCCTAAGACTGTGGCTGGACTATGATAACCAAAAACCCTCCTTTCCCCCATTAAGAGCCTTGAACTGAGTGAGTAACAAGCCACAGCAGCCTATCACAGGGGTAAAAGCAGGAGCATGGAGAGAGGCCCCCTCTCTGTGGCACAAGAATGCAAAGTCTGAACAGAGATGAGAGTGGAGCAGGAACACTGAGAACAACCCTTCAGTGCTTCAGGTCCCACACTAAAGGCAAGATAACAGCAGCTGACTACTGGAGTAATTTAAATTCTATGGTACATGGAAGGTAACTATAGCAACAACAAAACCCAAATTCAGATCAACTACTGAATGGACTGCCTGAACCTCCCACATGAGTAGCCTGATGGAGGAAAGGTGTGTTCGTTTCCAGGAGTAAATACTATTTACATCAGTCTGTACTAATCTTTTATCACAGTGTCCAACATTCAATAAAAAATTATGAGAAATACACACACACACACAAGCCAGAAAATACAGGCCATAGTCAAAATACAAAGCAATCAACAGAACCAGACCCAGAGATGACCCAAATATTGTAATCATCAGGCTGTTGACTTTAAAATAACTATGAGTGCAGGGTTACAGGGTCAGGTGGCATGGATAGACAAGAGGCATGGAGGGATAGAGAATGTCAGCAGAGAGATGGAGACTATAAAAGAAGTCAAGTGACAGTGATGGAATGAAAAAAAATCACACCATCATAAAGGAAGAGCTCCTTCAGCAACCTCATCAGCAGACCGGACACAGCAGAGGAAAGAGTCAATTCACTTAAAGACAGGTCAACAGAAATGATCCAAACTGAAATATAAAGGAAAAAAAGAGTGAGAGAAATAAACAGAATACAGCATCCAAGAGCTGCAGGGCAACACCAAACAGTCTAGTATACACATAATCACAGAAGAATTAGAAGGAGAACAGAAATTTGAAGAGACTGTGGCTAAGAATTTCCAAATTTGATGAAAAAAAATAAACAAAGCAGAAATACAAGAAGCTCAGAGAAACTCAAACAAGGGAGGGAAAAGAAATTAACCACATCATAGAGAAACTGCTGAAAACCAAAAATAAAGAGAAAATCTGGAATGTAACCAGAGGGGAAAAAAGAAACATTACATACAGAGGAATAAAGACAAAAATGACAATAGACTTCTCATGAGAAACAATGCAAGAAAGAAGACAGTGGAGCAATATCTTTAAAATACTGGAAGATAAAACGTTATCAACCCTGAATATCATACCTAGTAAAAATATCTCTCAAATATTAAGGCAAAATAAAATCTATCTCAGACACTCAATGTCTGAGAGACATTTAGTAATATAAGACATATTAAAGGAAGTTCTTCAGGCAGGGGTATGATACTAGAGGGAAATTTTTATCTGTACAAAGAAATAAAGAATTCCAGAAATGGTAAATAAAGATGAATAGATTACAGGCTGTCTCTGATTTTTTGTTTTGGCACTACTACTTTGAACACATCAAAATTAATCAGATGATTTTGCATTACTTATACTTTAACTTCTTGGCTATTTGGGAGAAACCATAGATATTTGATGATATTTGGGGAGCATTCAAGTTCTATCAGCAGCATGTTTATAAATATCTCTCAAGATGGGTTACTTTCTCAAGTGACCATCCATTCAAATTAATTTTTATTACCTGAAATTTCATAAAGTGAACTCATTTCAAATTGTAGCAACACATGTACCTGTATACACACACAAAGACAGAAACATCTGTATAGGCACCATATAAGCCCAAAGACATATGAATGTACTTAAAAGACACACATGTATATTGATTCATGATTCACTCATTATTTAGGGTAAGCATTTACCTTTTTACTAGGTACTGTCCTAGGGGCTGGGGATAATAATCTAAATAAGTCATGATCAGAGTGATCAGGTGCTAGGGTTCATGGTCTAGTGGGAGCTCATGGTCTAGTGGAAGTCAAATGCAAAATAAACAATTAAACACATTGAGAACCAAATGACCTGTGCCATAGTAACTGTATAGGGAAGACACCACATAGAGAAGGGTAGAACCAATTCAGTCTAGGGGAGTCAGGTGGGACTAGTAATAGTAGGTGTCCTGCCATCACAGGAAGGGACATCCTTTCCATCACAACAGGAAAAGTCATGTAGTCATTTGCAAGAAGATGGATTGAAGAGGAGCAGGGCTAGCGGCAGGATATTCTCCAGGAGGTCTGTAAAGTGGTCCAAGTAAGAGATAATAAGGGCCAGATTTAAAGTCATATTGGTGGGTATGTATCCTAAAGATATTTAGACTACAACAATCAATTAGACTTGCTGAACCATCTGATGTGGAAGGGTGAGACAGAAGAGGAATTTGGAGTGAAATACAGATTTCTGGCAAGTGAGAAGATGGGTAATTATGCCACTAGCTGAGATGGACATATATAAGGACACAAGGACAAAGAGAAGAAGCATTAGCACCCAAAAGATGCCAACAAATTTTTGCAAGTTAGAGGAGAGGTAACTGAGTGCAGAGTATAGGAGTTTCCACAGAATGGAACACTGATGAGAAGTAGATAAACACTTGGAAATTCACAGGGACCATGGAGGGCAGGGGGGAGGCATGACAATAAAACAGGGGACCGTTAAAAGAGTAGTTGGATCCTCATTTCACTCCCTCTTCCCACTTTCAAAATTCTGAATAGATGGCATAATGCCATCTTAATGGGAGATTGGAGGATTCTTTCCCAAAGAAACTGGCTATACGGACAAGTGCTCCACATAATGATATCTGGAAGCTCCTTAATGCAACAGCTGGCTCCCCACCTGATCCATGTACATTGAAACCTGCTGGTCATTAAGTTTTCTGCACACGAAACACCTTCTAGTTTCACTATTTTTTGTTCTTAAATATGAACAAATAGCTAAGGATGATCAGACATTTGAAGAAAGCTTCTAAAATGAAAAAGAGAGATAGAGAGAGAGCAAACAAACAGAATAAAAGGTCTTGATATTAAATGAAAATATTCAGGAAACAGAAGAAAAAATTCTTCATTTGAATTAATATGCTTAGAGAGATAAGAAAATCTCATATTTTAAAAAAGGTTATAATAGGATTCTATGAAAGCAATAAACAGAGAACAAATAAAAGATTTAGGAAGCTGAGAAAGTTTGTTATATAAGGTCATTGATATCTCCCCAAAAGTAGAGTAAGCTATGGAAAATATTATAATATGAAAGACACTTGGAGGATGCTATGGTTTGAATATGCTGCCTCCAAAATTCAGGTGTTGCCAATGTGATAGTATTAAGAAGTGAGGCCTTTAAGATGTGATTAGGCCATGAGGGCTCCTCACCTTGTGAATGGAATTAAAGCCCTTATAAAAGAAGCTTCATGCAGCTTTCTGCTCACTTGCCCTTCTGCCTTCTGCCAAGTGAGGACACAGCAACAAGGCGCCATCTTGGAAGCAGAGGGCAGCCCTCACCAGACAACCGATACTGATGGCAGCTTAATCTTGGACTTCCCAGCTTCCAGAACTGTGAGAAATAAATTTCTGTTCTTTATAAATTACCTAGTCTGTGGTATTTTGTTATAACAGCATAAGTGGACTGGGACAAAGGATCAATCTAGAATATCCAATTCATGAATAACAAGAACTCCAAAAAAGAAAAAAATAAACAGAGAAAACAGAAAGGAAGAAATTATTCCAAAATCAAGCCATGTGTCTTCATATTTATGAGGGCCACAGTGCTCTTTAAATGAAAGAAGATACATTATTATGAGATTTCAGAATATCATGAATAAAGAAAAAATATAAAAGCTTTGACATAAAATTAGATGAAACAGAAGAGACAAGGTATAGAATTACAATAGATTTCTTAATAGCAACACTGGATATCAAAAATCAATGGTGACTCAATGGCCAGGTGTGGTGTTACACATCTTTAGTCCCAGCTAGTTGGGAGGCTGAGGTGGAAGGATCCCTTGAGTTCAGGAGTTTGAGGCTGCAGTGCACTACGATCGCGCTTGTGAATAGCCACTGCACTCCAGCCTGGGCAACATAGTGAGACCCCATCTCAAAACAAAACAAAATACCAAAAATTAATGATGGCTCAAACTCCATTATTAATCACAGGTATTCACATTAAAACAAAAATACCTGTTGTTGCTTGGAACAGCAAAAAATAGAAAGGTAGAGAATACAAAATGTTGACATTGTCAGGAGACAAGAACTCTCTTGCACCGCTGGTGTGATTGAAATGAGTAAAGTTATTCTGAGAAGCAGTTTGGCAGCCCTTACTGAAGTTTAAAATCACATGCCCAACCCCTACCTCATACCATACACAAGATTAGCTTGAGTGGGGTCATAGATGTATTACAGGAAGGAATAGGAAAGTCCACAGAGTTTGTGGGTGATTTTAAGACGCCTCTTTCAGTTGTTGATAGAATAAATACACACAAAAGTTATAAAATAATATATAATAGATATATATAGGATGTTACACCCAAAAACTATAGAATACACATGCTTTTAAAGCACATGAGAAACAAAAAAAATTTATATTATACTGTTCCATAAAGCAAAGTCCCACAAATATCAAAACATTGACATTATACAGAATAGTTTTCTCACCACAATGCAATTATATTGTTATAAATCAATAACAATATCTTCAAAAATATTCACATGGTTGAAAATTAAGAAATATTTTCCAAATAATCCATAGGTTAAAAGAAATTATACGATATTTTAAACCAAATAACAAGAGTACTACTACATATCTCCTAAAGCAGTCGTTTTAGGGAGATGTATGTTTTAAATGTTTAAGTAGTGAAAAACAAAATATTGAAAATTAATGAGCTAAGCATCCATTGGATAAAACAGCAGAACAGATCCAAAGAAAGTGAAAGGGGGGAAATGATAAGGATAAGATCAGAAGTCAATGAAATTGCAAAGAAAAATAAAATGGAGAACAACAAAGCCAAGGCTGATTATTTGAAAAAACTGGTAAAATTGATAAAATGCTTCTTAGACTGATTAATTAAAACACACAGATAATGTAGAAATAACCAATATCAGTAATAAAAAAAGAAGATATCACTATAGAACCTGAACACATTAAAAAGATAATAAAAGAAAACTATGAGCAATCTTTGACAACATTTTTGAAAATTTAGATGGAATGGAAAAATTCCTAGGAAAATACAACTTACCCAAGAAGAAATAGAAGATTTGAATTTTTTTTTTGCTTTTTTCTTCCCATGACAAAGAAGCAAGATTTGAATATTTTAATATTAATTTTTAAAAGAATATATGTGTAATAAAAAAATTTCCAAAAAGGAAACTCCAGGCCTAATAGGAATTATTGTTAAGTTCTACCAAGTGATAAATCAAGTATCCTAATCTTACACAAACTCTACCAGAGTAAATAAAAATACAGGGAACATTGCTGAACTCATTTTATGAGGCTACCTTAACTTTAATACCTAAACTCCAAAAGAGAGTATAAGAAAAGTCAATAATACTTAGAAACAGAGAAGAAAATAATTCAAAATATTAGCAATCCAAATCTATAAATCCATAAAAAGAATATTGTGACAGGTTGTTTTTATACCAGGTTTATAAGGATAATTTAACAGGAAAAAATTAATTTATATAACAACATTAATAGATTAAAGTAGAAAGATCATATGATTATTTTAAGTCATTCTTCAATGTCCATTAATAATAATTTTAAAACTTAGTAAACTAGGGATAGAAGGGAACTTAATTTGTAAAGTGCATCTTAAAAACTTTAGAGCAAAAACCATATGTAATGGTGACATATTGAAAGTTTCTCTGTGAAATTGAGAAAAATTTTAGCTTAACATTCAATTCTCTCATCATTTCTATTAAACATTGTTCTCAAAACGTAGTCAACACACTAAAGCAAGAAAAGGACATAGAAGGTACAAGGATTGGGAAAGCAGATACAAACTTGTCATTATTTGCAAATGATAATATTATATAAGTAGAAGAGCCAATAAAATATACGTTAGCTAGTAGAATTGATATAAATTTAGCAAGACACCTGAATATAAAATCAGTATACAAAATGAATTATTATCTGCTTCTAGAAGATGAAGTAGACATAGTTTTTCTGTTCCCATGACTAAAACTAAAAATCTTGGACATTATATATACAACAAACACAAGAAGACTCTGAAAAGTGGAAAGAAGAAGACAGATTCCTTAGAAACCTCAAGACCCAAAGACAAAACTGTAGCAAGTTCCATGCTTTTTGTTTTTGTTTTTGTTTTTTGCCTCATATGTCCCAGACTGGACATGAGCTAGAGAAGTTGGCAACCTAGAAATGTAAATGGGCACAGACAAAAAAGCAATAAAAAAAGCCTGCTCTCTCTGACCGAAGGACCAGTAAATGGTAAGCTTAGCAGGACAGAAAACAATTTTAGATTACAGTTTAGAAAACTATTTAGAAAACTTATGGCTTCAGCCACGCACTATAGAAAAAACTTTGACCCCATCCAAACCTATGCCAGCAAAGATGAGTGGAGTACTTTGATTTCCACCCTCACTAGCACCACCAGTGTGGTGTCAGAGGAACCCAAACAGGGCTTTCATCCCCACCGTGGGGTAATAAAGACTCCCCCCTACCCCATCCCCGGCATCAGTGAAAACTATGTGGAAGCAGTGACTTTCGCTCCCTCCTAGCAGTAACAAGGCAACCCTACCTTTCCTAGCCAGGAAGGTATCAGTGGAAGTCTACTGGGGAACAGGAAGTCTTAATCCCAACCAGCAATATTGAGGAGCCATCTCTTCTCCTTGAGTATCAACAGAGGATGAGTAGGGAACCAGGACTTCTACCCCCACCTGGCAGAAATGAGGTGGCACTCACTCTTCTCCTGACAGATTGATGTCACAGACAGCCAGCTAAAATAATAGGTTTAAATAAGATTCAGAATCTCATAATATAGTACTCAAAATTTCTAGGTTTCTATTGAAAATCACTCATCCTACCAAGAACCACAAAGATTTCAAACTGTATGAAAAAAATAATCAATACATGCCCATAATGAGATGACAGAGCTATTAGAATTATTTAACAATGCTTTTAAAGTTTTCATGTCTCAACAAAGAAAGTCTCATCAAGGACATAGAAGATATAAGGAAGAAACAAATAGAAATTTTAGAACTAACTAATATAGGAATAGAATAAAACACTCAGTGGATGGGCTCAACAGCAGAATGAAGGGAACAGAAGCAAGGATCAGTAAAGTTGAGGTAGAACAATATAAATTACCTAATCTGAACAACAGAGGAAAAAAAAAGAAAAAAAAAAGAAAAAAAGAATAGAGCCTCAGGGACCTATGGGGCTATAACAAAAGATCTAACATGTATGTTAGATTCCAGAAGAAGAGAAGGAAGCTAGGGCTGAAAAGGGACTTGAAGAAATAATGGCTTAAAACTCCCCAAATTTGGCAAGGGATTTAGCCTATAGATTCTGGAAGCTGAGTAGATTCCAAACAGGATAAACTCAAAGACATCCACAAGAAGACACATCATAGTCAAACGTTTGAAAACTAAGGAGAAAGAAAAAAATTTCAAAAGGAGTGAGAGAGAATTAACACTTCATTTGCAGGGGAAAAACCATTCCAGTGGCAGAGGATATCTCATTGGAAATGACGAAGGCCAGAAGGAAGTGGCACAATGTTTTTCAGGTGCTGAAAGAAAAGAATTGTCGATTGAGAATCTTATACCCAGTGAAAATATACTTCAGGCATAAAGAGGAAATCAAGATATTCTCACATGAAAGAAAACTAAAAGAATTTGTTATTGGTTGAACCATCCTTAACGAGCAGCTCAAGGAACTTCTCTAAACAGAAAGGAAATAATAAAAGAAGGACTCTTACACCATCGGGAAGGAGGAAAAAATATAGTAAGGAAAAATATGAGCAAATACAATAAACTTTCCTTCTCCCCTTGTGTCTTCTAAATTATGTTTGAGGGTTAAAGGAAAAATTATAATATTGCCTCATGTGCTCCTCAATGTATATAGAAGAAATATTTAAGACCATTATATTATAAATTGGGGAGGATAAAGGGATGTAAAAGGAAAGTAATGTTTCTACACTTCACTCAAGGGAACTAAAAATACATAGAACAAAATGAAAATAAAAATACAATGTATCAAACCAGCTAAACAGTGCTGCAAGGGAAATTTATGGCACTAAGCATATATTAGAAAAGAGGAAAAGTCTCAAATCAACATCGTGTACCTAGAAAAAGAAGAGCAAAATAAACCCAAAGCAAGAAGAAAGAAGCAAATAATAAAAAGTAGAAAGCAATGAAATTGAAATGGAAAAACAAGAGAGAAAAATCAATGAACCAAAAAGTTGGTTCTTTGAAAAGATCGATAAAAGGGACAAACCCCTACAATACTGGCCAAGGAAGAGAGAGCAAACTATTACTATCAAGAATGAAATGGGATATCCCTACAGACCCTGCAGCCTTCAAAAGACAAGGAGATACTAGGAACAATTCTACACATATAAATTCAACAACTTAGATGAAACGGGCCAATTCCTTGAGAATCACAAACTGCTACAACTAACCCAATATGAAGAAAATATTTTGAATTGCCCTGTAAATATTAGGTAAATTTAATTTATAATTTAAAACTCCCAAAAAAGAAATCTCCAGGTGCAGATGGTTTCACTGGAGAATTCTATGGAACGTTTAAAGAATAATTAACACAAATTCTACATAAACTATTCCAAAAATAGAAAAGGAGAAAACACTTTCTAATTCATTTTATGAAGTTGGTATTATCCCGATACCAAACCCTAACAAAAACAGTACCAAAAAAAAAAAAAAAGAATAAAAGAAAGCTACAGAGAAATATTTCTCATGAATATAGACTCAAAAACCCTTAACAAAATATTAACAAATAGAATTTAGCAATACATAAAAAGAAGTATACACTAGTATACACCATGATCAAGTGGGACTATCCCAGAGATTCGAGGCTGGTTCACTATTCAAAAATCAGTCAATGTAATTCACCATGTTAATAAGCTAAGGAAGAAAATCGTATGATCATATCAACTGATACAGAAAAAGCATTTTACAAAATTCATCATCCATTCATAAAAAAAAATCTCTCAGAAGAGAAGGGAACTTCCTCAACTTGATAGAGAGCAGCTACAAAAAACTTACAGCTAACATTACAGCTAAAAGTGAAAGACTAAATGTTTTCCCTCTAAGATGGGGAACATGGCTGGGACATCCAGTCTCACGACTCTCATTCAACAAAGTGCTAGAAGTTCCACTCAGTACAATAGAGGGAAAGAAAGAATAAAAAAGAAAAAAAAAACCCAAAACCTAAGAAGCACAAGACTGAAAAGTAAGAAATAAAACTTCCCCTGTTTGCAGATAACATGATTCTCTATGTAGAAAATCTCAAGAAATCTACAAAAAAAAAATTAAATAAACAAAAACCTCCTAGAAGTAATAAATGAGTTCAGCAAGATCATAGAACACAAAATAAACGTATTAAAAATCAACTGTATTTCTATACACTAGCAGTAAACACTTGGACACCAAAATTAAAAATGCAATGCCATTTACAATGGCTCAAAAAATGAAATACTTCAGTATAAATCTTATCAAACATGTATAGGACTTGTATGCGGAAAACTACAAAATGCTGATGAAAGAAATTAAGGAAAATTTAAATAAATGAAAAGACATATGTGTTGAAAGACTTAGCCTAATAAAGATGTCAATTCTCCCTAAATTGATATACCAGATTAATGCAACTTCTGTTAGAATCCTTGCAAGTTATTTTGTAGACATAGACAATATTATTATAAAATATTGGAATACTATGGAAATATGAAAAAGCAAAGAAATTAGACACCCAAAGAAACTTTCAAAAAGAAGACTAAAGGACCTAATTCCAAGACTTATTATATAGTTACAGTAATCAATACTATGTAATATTTTTAGAGGAATGAATACATAGATAAATGGAACAGAAAAGAGGAGCTAGAAATAGACCCACACAAATATGCTCAACAGATTATTGAAAAATATGTAAAAGCAATTTATTGGAGGAAGGACAGCCTTTTCAACAATGGTGCTGCAACAACTGGCTATCCATAGGCAAAAAAGTGAACTTCAACCTGTCTCACACCTTATACAGAAGGGAACTCAAAAATGGATCATGGACTTAAATGTAAAATGCAAAACTATAAAAGTTTTAGAAAAAAACATAGGCGAAAACCTTAGGGGTCTAGAACTAGACAAATAGTTCTTAGAGTTGACACCAAAAGCATGATCCACAAAAGGTAAAGTTTATAAGCCAGACTTCATCAAAATTAAAAACTTTTCCTCTGTAAAAGACCCTGTTAAGAGGATGAAAAGATAAGCTACAGGCTGAGATAAATAATTTGCAAACCACATAATTGACAAGGGGCTAGTATCTAGAATACAAAGAACTCTCAAGGCCGGGCATGATGTCTCGTGCCTGTAATCCTAGCACTCCTGGGAGGCCGAGGCCCGAGGATTGCTTGAGCTCAGGAGTTCAAGACCAGCCTGAGCAAGAGTGAGACCCCCATCTCTTAAAAAAAAAAGAAAAGAACTCCCAAAACCCAACAGTAAAAACAAACAAACAAACAAACAAACAAAAAATACCCAAACAATCCAATTAGAAAATGGGCAAAGGACATGAACAGACATTTCACTGAGGAAGACATACAGATGGCACATAAACACATGAAAAAATGCTCTACTTCATTAGTCATCAGAGAAGTGCAAATTAAAACCACAATGGATATAATTACAACCTATCGGAACGGCTAAAACAAAAAATAATGAGAACACCAAATGCTGATGAGGATGGGAGAAACTGGATCGCTCATACGTTGCTGGTGAGAACGTAAAGTGGTACAGCCACTTTGAAAAAGAGTTTGGTATTTTCTTTAAAAATTAAACATGCAACCACCATATGACCTAGCAATTATACTCCTAGACATTTATCCAAAAGAAATGAAAGCATATGTTCATACAAAAACCTGTACATGAATGCTTATAGCAATATATTGGTAATTGCCGACAATTGGAAACAACCCAGGCATTCTTCAATGAGTGAATGGTTAAACAAACAGCAGTCCATTCATACCATGAATACTACTCAGGAATAAAAGGAACAAACTATTAATGAACAGCAGCCTGGATGAAAATCTAGAGAACTATGTGGAGTGAAAACAGCCAACCCCTAAAGGTTACATACCATATTATTCCATTTATGTAGTATTCCTGAAATGACAAAATTATGGAAATGTATGGTATACTGACTGCCAGGGGTTGGGGAAGGGTGAGGTTATGAGCAAAATGGGTGTGTCTATAAAAGGGCAACATGAAGGATCCTTGTGGTGTTGAAAATGTTCTTCATCTTGAGTGTATCAATGTCAGTAACCTGGTTGCGATACTGTGCTTGAGTTTTGCAAGATGTTACCATTGGAGTAAACTGGGTAAAGGGTACATGGGATCTCTCTGTATTATATCTTACAATTACATTTAATTCTATAATGATCAGAAACAAAAAGTTTAATTAAAAAAAAACAGTTAGATAAGCAAATTACCCCAAAAAGCTGTATACAAGTGCATTAAATGTATCAAGTACCTAAGAATAACTAATAATAAAAGAGGTGTGAGAATTCTTTGATATTATTTACAAAACTTCATTAATAGGCATTAAAAAAGACTTAAATAGGATGGGTATGGTAGCTCATGCCTGTAATCCCAGCACTTTGGGAGGCCGAGGCAGGAGAATCACTTGAGGCCAGGAGTTTGAGACCAAACTGGGCAACTACAGTGAGACCCCTGTCTCTACAAAAATAAAAAAATAAAAATAAAAAAATTAGCTGGGCATGGTGGCATGTGCCTATAGTTCCACCTACTTGGGAGGCTGAGGCAGGAAGATTTCTTGAGCTCAAGAGTTTGAGGTTACAATGAGCTATGATCGTGCCACTACATTCCAGCCTAGGTGACAGAGTGAGACACTGTCTCTAAAATATAAATAAATAATAATAAAAACTTCTTTAAAAATAAGACTAATAAACGGAGAGATATCATCCATGTTGATGGATTGTAAGACTCACAAATTGGCTGTCCATTCTCTGCAAATGCATCTAGAGATAGAACGTAATCACAATAAAAATTCCAATAATTTTTTTGAAACCTCATAAGCTGATTCTAACATTTATATAATATGAAAGATCAAAAATAGCCAATACATCCTTGAAGAAGAACTAGGTGGCAGGAACTGTTCTTCCAGATATCACACTTTATTATAAAGTTACAATAAATAAGACAATGTGGTATTTGTGTAGGGATAGACAAATAACCATTGGAAGAAATAGAGAATGCAGTCACCTATCCAGATACATATTATCGTGTGATTTATTTAAAAGGGGGCTGTGTATAACATCGGTAAGAGCACAATCTTTTCAACACTGGGTAGTTAGGTATCTATGTTGAAAAGTTTTAAATTGGATCCCTACCTCACACCATACACAAAAGCTAATCTCAAATGGATTGGGATTGGTCAATATACGAAAGAAAAACCAACAAAATTTGTGGAAGGTCATATAGAATAATGTCCTCTAAAATGGAAGAATATCCTCATGACCTTGAAAATATCTTAAACAAGGTCTCTTAAATAAGACACAAAAGCACCAATCATATAAGAAAAGATTGTAACAACTGACTGCATTAAAATTAGGAACTTCTATCAAAAGATACTATGAAGAAAGTGAAACTATGGAGTAGAAAAAGATATTCCCAGCACAAAGGACTTGGACCTAGAAAGGGGAAAGGACTTTGGCATCTCTTACAAGTGGAAGTACAAATGGTTAATGAATATATTAAAAGGCACTCATTGCTTTAATAAACAAGGAGGTACAAATTAAAGCCACAGTGAAAAACCACTATAAAAGCACCAGTTTGGCAAAAATTAAGAAGTTTGGCAATCCAAATTCTTTCCAAAGATGTGAAATAATGGGGACTTTTGCATACTGCTTATGAGATTGGTCGATTGACACAACTTTAAAAACAATTTGATAGAATCTACTAAAGTTGAAGATATGCATGTACTATGAACAAGTAATTTCTTTTCTGTGTACCCTAGAGAAATGTATATACATATATATCAAGAAATGTGTACATAAATGGCCATGTTCCATCTGTAAAATGATGATATAAAAAAAAAGAAGAAAAGAAACGGCCATGTGAATAACAGCGATTATTCGTAATCAGCCCAAACTGGAATCAACCCAAAATATACAACAAAAATAAAACGAATAAAAAAATTGTGGTATATTTATACATTGAAATACTACATAGCAATAAAAATGAAGAAATCGTAGCTACATGAAACAGCATAGATCAATCACAAAACAATGTTGAGTGAAAGAAAGAAAGACCCAAAGGCACGCACATGGAATTCATACAAAGTCAAAACAGGCAAAACTAAAATATTTTTTTAGGGATGCTTATTTGTCAGAACTATAAAGAAAAGGAAATGATTACTATAAAAGTCAAGATGATAATTATCTCTAGAAGTAATGAGGGAGTTGTGACTGGGAGGACACACATGAAGAAAGGACTTTGGGGATGCCAGTGAAGTTTTCGCTCCTGATCTGCACAGCGATTACACAGTAGTTCACTGTCTAATTTGTCACTATATTGTATCTATGTATTTTATGTGCTTTTTTTCTTCATGATTTAAAATTTAATTAAAATATATATGCACATAGTTTTACAAATCAGGCAAATGTGCACTGTAGGACTCTAGCTGGATTGATTTTTTTTTTTTTTCAGGGCCAGGCATGTGACCAATGAAACACCGATCTTTTTCTGAGACTTCCAGAAAAGAGACTTTTGCCCCTTTCCCACTCCAGAATGGTCTGGAGCTCCTATGGTAGCAATTCTTCTTTCACTGGCTGTTCTAGTTCAGTCTAGTGTGGTCCAAACCAACGGATTTAATATGAAAATAATCAGTTGAATGTCCATCCACTTCACTTCCAACCTCTGGTCAGTTCTATGGGAGATAGACAAGGGGAAAATATGGGCCTTTTTGTTCAATGATCTGACAGTCTAATTTTGGGGACAGGACTAAAACAAATGAAATAAGGCTGTGGTGGCTGTGCAAGACTGAAACACAGCTACACACCTGTTAAAGGAAGCACTTCAGGAGCTAGTAAAATTCTGCCAGCCCCAACCTTCTCGGCCAGTCTACCAGGAAGTGAGTGTGCTTGTCACACCAAAATACAGAGGCTTTAATGTGTGCAAATCCAAATTTACTTGAAAGTGGCACAAAAAAGAAAATGTTAAAAACCAGAGTCAGCCAGGCATGGTCACTCACGCCTGTAATCCCAGCACTTTGGGAGACGAAGGCAGGAGGATCGCTTGAGCCCAGGAGTTCGAGACCAGCTTGAGCAACATAGTAAGACCCTGTCTCTACAAAAAATTTTAAAAATCAGCTGGACATGGTGACGTGTGCCTGTAGTCCCAGCTACTCAGAAGGCTGAGGCAGGAGGATTGCTGGAGCCCAAGAGTTCGAGGCTGCAGTGAGCTATGACCACACCAGTGCACTCCAGCCTGGGCAACACAGCAAGACCCTGTCTCTAAACAAACAAAAAAACAAAAAAAAAAAAAAAACCAAAAGCAGAGTCTTATGTCCAGCAGAAATGAGTATAAATGTTTACCAAAAGAAATGTACTAGAATGAAGAAAGATGCACTATTTGTAACAGCCCCTCCCAACGGACAACTCCCCAAATGTCCATCAGCTGTGCAATGGATAAATTGTTGCATAGTCACTCAATGGAATACTACATAGCAAGTAGAATGAATGAACTATTGCTGTATGTAAGAACATGGATGTTTAGTGAAAGAAGCCAAAGAAAAAAGAATACATATTGTATGATTCCATTTATATTAAGTACAAAAATTAAAAGCTAATTTGTGCTCTTACAAGTCAGGATAATGTGAACCCTGGGTGGAAGCGGGGTAGGTGAGTAACCAGCAGGGGCATGAAGGGCCCCTGAGATACTGGGAGTTTTCTGTTCTTGGTCTGGGTGCTGGTATGTTTAGTCTCAAAATGCAATGGGCTATACACTAATGACATGTGCACTTTTCAGTGTATAAATTATACTTCAATAAAAAGTTAAAACCACAAGAAATTTTTTTAAAAAATTGATTTCTATATAACCTCTTACAAGTAACAAAGCATGCTCAACTGACCTTGTAAGGTATGAACTTAATATCTCTACAGATGTGGAAACTGAGGCTCAGAAAGATTAAATGACATACACATTGTCACATAGATGTCAAGAAACAGAACTGAGAATGACCAAGGGAGGCATGGGGGAAGGCCAAGTTCTGTAACGGTAACTGCTTGTTATTTCCCCAGGAGAAGGAAGTTTTTCCCAAGGGTTTTGATTTGTCTGTGTTGTTTTTCAGGAGAAGAGCTGGAGTGGGTAGTGGGAACCAGTACCAAACACGTGGGTTCTTGAATAACACCTGTAAAGTGTGCAGCTGGAGCTTGGCTCACAGTGGAGCCTTAATAGATGCTACTTTTCTCCTCACACACAAGCCCTTTTCCAGGGAAACAGCTTGGGGCAGAAGGCTGGGGAGCTCTGGCAAGCCAGGAGTGGACACTGCCCACCACTGGACAGAGTGACCAGGCCAGCGTCTCAGACTTGTGCTGAAGCCTGTCATCTCCACTGCCAGAGCAAAGCTGTCCTGGGGTCGGGAGTGTGGAGGAAGGGCTTCTGATTTGGGTCCAAATTCTTTACTATTTGTGGGGCCAGTTAGGAGCAGAGTAGCAGAGCCCAGAAGGTGGGGTAGAGACCCAGTGTGGGAAGAGAGGTCCCTGACACCCTGATATCCAAAAAGTGTGTGTGTGTGTGTGTGTGTGTGTGTGTGTTTATGGGGGTGGGCTCCGTTGTGTGCTGTCTTCTGCTGACATTCTTGCTGGTCCCTCTTTTCAAGGCATCTGAGCCGGCCTGGGCAGAGTGGAGCATATGCACTGGTTCCTGCTTAGACCCCAGACAACCTTGTGCTCTGAGTTCCTCAGCACCGTTAGAAAGAAACCCGTTTTTCTAGGTCTGGAAACCAGTCTTGTTCCTTTACCTAGAGGGGTTCGGGTTTTCCCTATAAGCTTCCCCGCCGGCCTTAGATTTCACATCATGACAGCGACACCTAGTGGCCACATGTGAAAGTCCAGCCGGGCCCCCTCCATAGGGGCTCTGGGCGCCAGGGGAGGAGGAGTTTACAGAGGTTCCAGACGCTTCCGCACTTTACACACCGCTTCCAGGAGACGGTGCTCCCGCCGCCAGTCCACACAACTCAGCCCTTAATCACATCCTGTCCTGGGTTGCTCTCGGTTTCACGTGTAATCCTTTAAATTCGCTTTATCTACCCAGTTATGCCAAAGGGTCGAGGCCAGGGCTATTAGAGACACATCTCTTTAGAGTTGGATGGGAATTTAGGATCCTCTCATCTGACCTGTTTGTTTTTTAGCTGGGGAAACGCAGATGTCGGGGGTGACAGGGAATTGCCCAGGGTATTAAAAATGAAGTTTGAACAAGAGCACAGATCTTCTGAGCACGCTCAGTCCCGTGTTTTCCATGGCACCATACCATTTCTTTGTCACCCACAATGCTTGCACACAGTAAGTGCCTGGCACACAGTAGGTCCTCCATAGACAGGCCTGACTGATAGGTCATAGCCTTTGCCACCCTGCTTGCCATTGGAGTGAGTTTTCAATCGTCATCTGGGCCATCCCCCACTTCTGAGCCTCTTAAGAGTCCTGATCAGTTAAAGCGGGCACTCTCTGCATAGTAGGCCATTGTCTCTGACATTTACAAAGCACGCAGTGTGGATTCAAGGTGAGAGGAACTCAGCATGACACACGCAATCTAAAGTGTCCCGATCCCAGCATCCATTCAGATAAAGCATCACAGTGGGCATCATAATCTCTAGCTCGGTGCCTCTCAAGCTTTCACGTGCATCTAGATCTCCTGGGGATTTTGTTGAAATGCGTATTCTCACTCAGTAGGTCTGGGGTGAGAGCTGAATTCTGCATTTCTAACATGCTCCTGGAGGCTGCTCACCTTGCTGCAGAAGCTGTGACCCGCACTTTGAGGAGCAAGGATGCAGGCAACTACTCCAAGCCTGCCCCTGCCCCTCCTGCTTCGGGGAAGCCAGGGGCCCCATCTGAGCCCCTCCCTCCACCTCAGTCCCTGCTGTAGCCCCTCCAGCCTCGGCTTCCCGGGAAAAGGGAAGGCACTGAAGCAACTGTGAACATTGTGGCCCTGTCCCCACCACGGCCCCAACATCCCTCCTGAAGGTCCTGCCCCCAGGCAGTGGGAAAAGGAAGGCGAGGTTGAACCTGACCTAAACATTGCACAGGAAAGGGAAGATAGACTTGTGCCTCACAGTTTCCCTAAGGAACAGCCCTGCATGGTTGCCACTTTATAACTGGGTACTCATGACCTCCCTATAAGTCGCAGGGTTCTCTTTTTAATTAGAAAATATATTTTAATTTATGTAGTTTAATTATAAGATGTATTTATGGATTATGCATATGTCCATTTGTGCTATTATTTTTCTACCCCTAGGCACACCAAAAAATTGTTCACTATTACTAAATTAAGAAAAGGAAATAGGGAACTTTCCAGAACATTCGGTGAGAAGCGGAGGAGCAGCAACTGTGGGAGCTGCACAGGGCTAAGCTCCTTCCCGCTCCCCCACATGGGCCTCAGCCTGCTCAGGCTGGAGAAAATGGTGGAAGAAACCACCTACTATGATGTCTTGGGGGTCAAACCCAGTGCCACTCAGGAAGAATTGAAACAGGCTAATAGGAAACTGGCCCTGAAGTACCACCCTGATAAGAATCCAAATGAGGGAGAGAAGTTTAAACAGATTTCTCAGGCTTACGCAGTTCTCTCTGACGGGAAGAAAAGGGAACCATATGACAAAGGAGGAGAATGAACAATTAAGGAGGGTGGAGCAGGCGGCAGTTTGGCTCGCCTTCGGACATCTTTGATATGTTTTTTGGAGGAGGAGGGAGGATGCAGAGAGAAAGGAGAGGGGAAAATGTTGTACATCAGCTCTCAGTAACCTTAGAAGATTTATATAATGGTGCAGCGAGAAAACTGGCTCTGGAAAGAATGTGATTTATGACAAATGTGAAGGCCAAAGTGGTAAGAAAGGAGCAGTAGTGCTGTCCCAGTTGCCGAGGTACTGGAATGCAAGTAAGAATTCATCAGATAGGACTTGCAATGGTTCAGCAAATTCAGTTTGTGTGCGTGGAGTGCCAGGGCCATGGGGAATGGATCAGTCCTAAAGGTAGTTGTAAAAGCGGCAATGGAAGGAAGATAGTTCTAGAGAAGAAGATTCTAGAAGTTCATATTGATAAAGGCATGAAAGGTGGCCAGAAAATAACATTTCATGGTGAAGGAGACCAGGAACCAGGACTGGAGCCAGGAGATATTATCATTGTGTTAGATCAGATGGACCATGCTGTTTTTACTCAACAAGAAGACCTTTTCATGTGTGTGGACATACAGCTGGTTGAAGCATTGTGTGGCTTCAAAGCCAATATCTACTCTTGACAACCAAACCATAGTCATCACCTCTCATCCAGGTCAGTTTGTCAAGCACGGAGATACCAAGTGTGCGCTAAATTAAGGCATGCCAATTTATTGTAGGCCTTATGAAAAGCGTCACCTAATCATCAAATTTAAGGTAAAGTTTCCTGAGAATGGCTTGCTTTCTCCTGATAAACTCTCTTTGCTGGAAAAACTCCTACCCAACAGGAAGGAAGTAGGAGAGACTGATGAAATGGATCAAGTAGAACTGGTGGACTTTGATCCACATCAGGAAAGACGGTGCCATTACAACGGGGAAGCATATGAGGATGATGAACACCATCCCAGAGGTGGTGTTCAGTGTCAAACCTCTTGATGGGGTCAGTGAATGACACGCACGGCCGGCATTTTATGTGCAATAGTGAATGAGTGAAGTACTATAATCATAATATGCTCGCTACTTGCTATTGTTTTTCTTTTAATATTCAACTGTAGTAGCATTTTAAAAGTTAAATGAATAAATGCAAATATAAAAGCTTTGACTTTGCCCTGTATGTATGATGACTTCAGTGTGCAAGATGAAATTTAATACCTGTAAAAACTACTTTAAAGAAAAGTTCCCCTAGCATTTGTTAGGCCAAACCTTGTAATTGATTTCAGCTATGTACATGGACAAGCTTAGACTGAAATGCCAGGTGTGTGTATTGGCTTCAGTGTATGACCCTTCATTATTAAGCTATGAAATTAAAACTCTGTATTTAACTGCCAATCAGAAGGAAAAAAAAAAAGAAAGAAAAGGAAATAACGATTCATTGAGCTACAAGGACATGACCAATACTATGATGAGTATCTCCACACTTTTCCTCACCTAATCTTCACAACGCTCCTGCAAGGTGGTGTGATTGCCGCGTTTTACAGATGATGAAACTGAAGCTCAAAGAGTTTGAGTAACTTACTCAGGACCACCCAGTTAGGGATAGGAGCTCAGATATGTTTGATTGAAAAGTTTCTTTCAATTAAGAAATTCAATCCAAGATAGACAATAATAATAAATACTAACATTTGCATTGCGTTTACCATGAACCAGATACTGCTCTAAGCATTTGCATGAATTCCTATAATCTTCATATCAATCTTATGAGGTAGGTATCATAATCACCTCCATTTCACAGATGAAGAAACTGAGTCACAGAAAGGGCAAATGACTGGCCAATTCACACAGCTAAGAAGTGATAAAGCTGGGATTGCATGGGATTCCAATCTGGCTCCAGAGAACTACACTCAAGCACTATTCCACATTGCCTGTCAATTTCCTACCAAGTTCTTAAATCTCATAGTGAGTGGAAATCACCTCTCCTCTTGTTATGTCACCCTTTTCTTATCCAGTGTATACTGCCATGCCCTGGAAAATCCGTTTGCCATGCTAGTAAGCATCTACATTTCTGGTTTCCAACCAGGACTGCCTGGGGCTTTGGGCTCTCTTTGTATCTGCCAGAGGCTGAGGTCACTCGGGAGAACCCGCTTCCCCATCAGTTGGAAGTTGAAGGAGTCTGAAAGAGTTGGGGAAGTCATGAGCTTCTGCATGGGCTGGTCACCCTCTCCCACCTTGTCGAGCTGGCCTAAGTCAGAGGACAAAAAGAGGAGGCTTGGGCTTGGATGACAAGCAGAGCAGGACTGGCCCTGTAGGAGCCCACTCTACAGGCACAATAAATGTTGGGTGTACACACAGGGCCTCGGACTGGGAATGCTTTTCCACTCTGTATTCTTAAGTCCTCATTTCCTATTTATCTTTTATTTTTGCGAGTCTTATTTTCCTACCTGAAGGATTCCAGAGGGTGAAGGTGGCTTCGTATTTCTGTGTGCACAGGAGTTGCAGCCTTACATACCTACCTCAGCTTTCCCTCTAGCTGCATGATTGTGGGCAGGTTATTTTAACTTTTTTTGAACTTTAGTTTCCTCATCTGTAAAGTGGGAATAATGAGAATCTACTTCAAAGGATTGCTGCATGGGAATAATAAATCTAAGTGCTGTGCTCATTATCATAGGCCCATCAAGAGTAGCTATTAGCCCGGCGCGGTGCTCACGCCTGTAATCCCAGCACTCTGGGAGGCTGAGGCAGGAGGATCCCTTGAGCTCAGGAGTTCGAGACCAGCCTGAGCAAGAGCAAGACCCCATCTCTTCTAAAAATGGAAAAATCAGCTGGGTGTCGTGGCATGTGCTTGTAGTCCCAGCTACTCGGGAGGCTGAGGCAAGAGGACCCCTTGAGCCCAGGAGTTTGAGGTCACAGTGAGCTATGATGATGCCACTGCACCCTAGCCAGAGCGACAGAGGGAGACTCTGTGTCAAAAAAAAAAAAAAAAAAAAGACTAGCTATTTATTAATACAATTTATAAACACATTCCTTCTGAGTGAATGAACGAGATGAATGAACACTAGGGAAAGTTCAGAAGGCTAACCTGATTCCTGACAACTGTCTTAAAAGTGGACATTTAGAAATTTGTTATTTTTGGTAAGAACTGGGTAAAAAAGCAGCTCACCAAAAGTTGTGTGGGAAGACTCCAAGGACAAACTTCCTCAACTTTATTATAGCTTTGCCGGGGACTAGGCCGATGGTAGGACAAGCCTCTCAAACCTTCCTTTGTTTCAACCCTCACCTGGCTCCAAATTTAAACCCAAAGCTTTCCACTGGAAACCTCCAGAATGACTGGATGTGTTTCTTTTTTGGGGGGGTGGCGAGGGCAGGGGAGGGAGTGCATCATGTGACTGCTTTCTATGAACAGAACAAACTTACTTATTTTGTTGTTGCTTTTGGAGAGAAAACTAAGTTATCAAAAGAACTTAAGGTACTGTGGTAATATGAGTGCACCTACTGATAAGACTGAAAACTTTTTGAAAACAAGAAACAAAGTCTGAAAGGAGAAAATAGTTTTTCTCATCTCAAAGAGGATAATAGACTTTACAATAATGCAGTCGTTTTTTATTGGTCTTTTTTTCTGCTTGTTATGTCTAATGAATGGAGTATTTGTCTTGAAAACCAATTTATTCTTCAAATCAAGATACAGCTGGTTTACTGATTGTAGTATCCCTATGTTTTTTAATGGATTGTGTTTGATTTGTAAAAATAAAATAAAATACAAATAACATCACCTATATGCTAACCATAATGAGCACATAACTCAAGTTTGAAAACGTCTGTGACTGGGTTTCTAACGTGATTACAATGGGTTGTTAAAGTGGGTGAGGGAAACTAGTTTTCCAAATTGGGGTGTCTATTTACCATCTACTGAAATCTGTGACACTTAGGAATGAGACAGTGATCAGCTAGGAAGAAATGACTACGGTTGACTCATCAGTCCACGTACTCTGCACTAATTACAGTACCTCAGTTTCCCTATTTTATAAAATGAAGTTATCACCTGCCTACTTCTCTGTAGTGTTTGGGGAGTCCAGGGAGATAATAGACTTTGAGTGCTTTGAAAATACAGAATACATTATAAATGCTAAATAATAATAATAATGATAATGGGAAGTCTTTAATAACAGGGGTCCTTTAATAATACTCATCAAGTATAATAACATTACTAACCAGTAGGAACAAGACAGAGTGCGTCTCTGTCTTCTTAATCATTGGTTTGTCTCACGGGAAATTGGTGCGGAGTTGGCACCTCATTCAGGTTGGTTATGATGCCTCAGGGAGGTGGGGGCAGTGCCCCTCAGGAAGGCTTGCAGCACTCCGTCACTCCTGGGCTCGCCACCTAAACACTCGGTTGCCTTTAGGAAGACATGCCCATGCAATCGGGAGAGGAACAGAGGCATCACAGCTTAACTCCTATGCCCAGGGAACATGAGTTTAAAATTCCAGTCCTAGCAGGTTGGAGAAAGAAGGGAAGGAACAGTTTGGGACCCAAGAAAGTTGTGGGCACGGTGATGTGGCCCGTGAGCCCGTGTGGCCACCTAATCCTGCCGCCAGATGGCGACAATCCAGCTGGAAACGGCTGCCGGGGCCGCCCCGCCGGCTGCCAGCCCGAGAGGGGCTTCCTCCCGTAAACACAAAGGAGGACTCTTCCGAGCCGGGGAGGAGGTGTTTGGTCGCTTGCGAGCGCGGATCGGAAGAGGCCGAGACAAAGGCTGCCCGACAAGAAGGGGGCAGCTTCCTTCTCACTTCCGCGGGCTTCAATTTCACGGGGCTGAAATCACTGGGGGGATTTTGTTCAAAAACACCCGAGAAATTCCAGGTTTGACCCCTCCCTCTGCCCAGAGGCCGGCCAGATGCTTCCCGGGGCGGCGACATTCCCAGGATTCCGGCGGGGGAGCGGGTGCTTCCCCGGGCGCGGGGCGGTGCAGACGGAGCGGCCGTGCGCCCTCCCCGGCCCTAGACCCCGCCGCGAAGCGTCCACCCCCGCCCGCGCAGGGCGAACCCCGCCAGCACCACCCCTCGGGCCCCGGTGTCTTTGGGGTTCAGGACCATGGACCTGAGCGCCCGACACTGCGGCGCTCTGAGGCTCTGAACCCAGGCTGCAGCCGCAAAGGCGCACCCTCCTCTCCTGCGGCACAGTTTGCTGGGAAAAGGTCCAGAGGTCGTTCATGGCTTGGAGGCAGGCGGTCTCTTTGTTTTCTTTCGTTTGGTTTTGAATGTAAGGAACCACCACACCCGTGTTTGTTTCAGGCTGGAGTAAACTTGCTTTGAAACGAAAAAGTGTTAGGGAACTCACAGATTCCCATCTCAGGGTTCCAAGTACAGTTTAAGAGACCCTCCTGGGCTGCAGAGCCTGGGCCCTGGCCAGCCTGGCCGCCATTGTCCAGCACTTGGCCTGACTGTGGCAGACCTGGGCAGATCCCTGCTCCTCCAGCCTCACGCCATTGTTATCTCCATTTTATGGACGAGGAAAGTGAGGCTTATGAAACCACCTTTACAAGTTGATAAAGGGGTACAAGGGGAGAACGTGTGGTAAGGGCCTAGCTAAAAATGTTGATAATAATTAGCCACTGTCCTCCTGTTTGCTTCTTTATAATTGCCACTCTGGAGCCACATGCTGGTGGTCATAAAGATTCTTAGCTTTCTCCATAGATAACATCACCTTTTTGAAACCTAGGGGAAGTTTCTGAGATATCTTCCAGGTCCCACATTCCAGTCAAATGGCTGACCCACCCAGACCAGTGGCCTATAGGAGGAACTGACTCAACTGATCTTGTGACCCCCACCCAAGAACCTGGTCAGCAAAGAAGACAATTTCTACAACCCTATGGTTCCGCCCCAAACCCAGCCAATTAGCAGACTCAATTGCCTGTGCCAAACTGTCTTTAAAAACCCTATTTCCCAAATTCTCAGAGTGGCAGATTTGAGAAATTTCTTCCATCTCCCCGCTTAGCGCTATGTGGATTAAACTCTTTCTCAGCTGCAAACTCTGCTGTCTCAGTGCATTAGCTTCCTCTTGGGCAGCAGGCAAATGAACCCAGTTGGGCAGCAACACTTGGAAGTGTTGAGTAATTTGCTTAAGACCATTTAACTCTTAAATAGTGAGGTTGGAATTTGAATCCAGATCTGCATTTCTCCAAAGCACCAGGCTGTACTACCTCCTTAGGTAGCTCCCAGAGCCCCACTGTGAGACAACTGGGTCATATAAAGAAATACTTGGGGCAGTGAGTGTGCTTAAACACTGACATGGGCAACCAAGGATATTTTGGACTCTTTTTGCTTTTAATGTGGCCTGTAGAACTGGGCTAGTGTAGCTTGCCTTCTTTCCTTCCTTCAACAAATGTTTACTGAGTGCATGTTATTTACCAGGGACTTTTGTAGACATTGAGACATCCCAGAACACAAGACAGACCACAATTACTATCTATGTGACCTGGGCAAGTGGCCTAATGTGCTAGTTGTTAAGCATTGACTCTCCTCCTGACCTACCTTCTGTATGTGGCTTTGAGATGCTGCAGCTAGGGCTCTGCAAACCACATTTCTCCTTTGCCTGTGCTCCTTGTTAATCTCTGCCAATGGGAGCGCTAGAGGGAGACTCAAGGCAGGAGGAGGAATAGGACACATTCCTTTCTGTAGCCTTGCTACCCCTGTCAGCTTCACCCCAGCATCAGCCGTAGGTTCTGGCCTCCAGTTTTCTTCAGCACTTCCAGTCCACTGTCACCATGACCCTTCAAATGTATCAGCACAAGGCGGGCAGCCACTCCTCCTCTGCAGCCTGAGCCTAAGCTCTGGAGTCCCTTCTCTGAGCTACGAAGTTTTTATAACCCAACCTCTTTCCTTTGCTTCCCAGCCTGGGTGTGGTAGCTGCTTTCTCCAGTGACTATCTTTGTGTTACCCCAGTGTGTGCTTTTTTCCAGCTCTCCGATACCTATAACCAATGATATGCTTGTAAATATTTAACAACTAGTTCTGTAGGAAAAAGACAACAACAAAAGAAACCTGATTTGTAATGTGTGCCAATTTCTATAATATCAATCATTCACCATGGATAATTTTAAACTACCAACACAGCTTCCCTGAATTTTGCAAGCTGGTGTGAGCAGATCCAGGATATGAATGCCTGCAACCAATCCCCTATGTTAAAATCTATTTGCTAAAGTACCTAGTGTGGTTTCTGTTTTCATGACTGGGCCCTGACTGATAACACTTAAGCTTCTGAGCGTCTATTTTTTGTCTCTAAAACGGACTTACTACCATTTTTTCTAACAGAGTTGTTGGGATGATATACAACAATACAAATAAAACATTCTGAAAACACTTTTAAAATTTTGTGACTATAACACAGTTTCTAGAAATTTCTGCCAGAAGGATATAAAGTCAAGATGATGGAAGTAGATAAAGTATATTGATGATGGCTCACAGAGGTGTTCCAGGTGCTTTTAGAACCCAGGGTGACCTCAGAGCATGGGTGCAGCCTGATGACTCAGAATCAGAGAAGTAGTCATGTCAGTGACTGGATTATGATGTCACAATGTATATGTGTAGAGACTTTGTTCTTCAAGGATTCCAGGACTGAATATTGTGCAAACCAAGAAAGCACACAAACCCAAGGGGCAAACAATTTATATCATTCAACTACACCACAGATGTGGGGCAGGGTTGAACTTTTACACATTCTGCTTGTACAGAGGAAAGAAAACTTCTGTATTTTTCCATAAATGATTTAATTTTCCCCTCAAGCTCCCAACCTACTGAGCAGTGAGAGGAAACAATCTTTAAACTTTCAAATCACCAGGATCTCTATTTCTGCCATTTTAAGTAACCTCTTTTGAATGACCTAGAATTTACATAAATGCTCAGACTTCCCATTTCCTCTCCCTGCTCTTTTGCAAGATGACCTTTAGGGTATGTGGGAGTGTATATGACCTTATGGCACAGGGGAGGAGGCCTCAGAACCATGTGTCCTCTGCTTTCCTGTTTGTCTCCAGCCTGGTTCATTTAGTCTTTCGTCTCTTTCGGGCACAAGTTACTGGAGTCTGAGGTCTCAGACATGTCCCTCTGATTTAAAAGCAACAAATACAACACTACATACTGAGACTTCTTCATCCTGACCCCAGACTTTGCCTATTTGGTCAGGCTTCCAGCCCTTTGTGTTATCTAGCTAGGGCACTTGGGAACTTCTGGGAACTGTGTATGCCACACACAGGCTGGAGCAACCCAGGGATGATGCCTCTGCTGCTTCTGCCTTCTCTGAAACCACCTGTCACTGTTCCTTACTGTCGGATGTAGTGAGGCTAAAGGTGGGGTTCCTCCTAGAGGCCTATGGGCTCCCAAGACCATGCCTGGGAATGGAGTCACCAAATCCAGCTAACTTGGACTCCCCAGTGCCCAGCTGGATGTCTCTATAGCCTCCTTACCTTGAGGTTCAACCAGGGAAGGGACTAGAACCCTGGAATTGGCATCTGACCAGCTCCCTTTCCCTCTGTCTCTCCTTTCCCATGCTTCTACCTCTTCAGAATGAACAATCATCACAGCCTCCTTCTTCCTGGGGGGCACCAAGCCTCGGGGGTAAATGGCTGAGGGAGAATCCTCTCTTTACTATGGAAGAAACTCTGGTCTGGCCTGATATGGGAGCTTCAGTAAAACTAGGAACTATGGGTTACAGAGGATGAAAATGCCTTGGTTTAGTATTCTCAAAATATTGTCCCCGTTACATATATGTAGTTTAATACAACAATCAACAAAGATAGACTACAGTAACAATTCTGGCCAACAAGAAAATGTATTTTTATAGCTTAAAAAAAAAAAAAACACTGCTTACTAAAGTTATGCATGCTTATTGTGAAACAAATGAACAAAACAACCTAAAATATATTTTTAAATGTCTAATGAACTGTCAACCTGAAATAATCAAAAGGGTCAAAATCCAGTTGTAAAGAGTTTATTCAAGTGAAAACCTGGGAATGGCCATTCTGGGACACACACACTCCAGGGAAATGGGGTCAGTGCTCTGAAGTCAAAAGTCATGTTCTTGCTTATATAGAAAGACAAAGAAATTTAACAGGATTATAGCATTTTCTATACAAGGCTGGTATGAGAGTTACAACAAATTAATTGGTTACAGCTTCTTTTCTTTTCTTTATAACTGGTTTTCATTTCCTTTCCAATTTAAAAGAGTGTGTTTAACATTCCATCTTAAGACATTGTGATGGCCATGAAGGCTTTATGTGAGAAAAGTAAGAGGAAGGTTAATCTATAATGATCACCAGTGGAAAGGGACCGGGTCTTCCCTGTCACCCTTTAGTCATTCACAACATTTTACAAAACAATGCAGGTAAGGAAGAATGCCAATCTATAATCAGAGAAACAAAGGTTACAGCTACGTGGTTACAGCTGTCTGTTACCTGACTCAGGTCCCATAATCACATTTCTTTAAGGCTCAGAATAATTTAGAGTTCCAACAGCTTAAATTTTGAATTACTTATTTTCACAGAAGGGAGGAGAGCTCCTCAGTTCTTCTGGTTTGGCCAAGGGCCACTGCTCATAAAACAACCCAGTTTACTAAGAGATTCTTCTTTTAAAAGGTGCCAGGGTCTATTCAGGGGTTAATGAGGTATCGTCCCTTCTAAACCACTGGGAATCTTCTCTCTTCCTTTTGAGAGCCAGGGCCCAGCGAGAATATTTTCTCTTGAGTTTAGAGACTGTGAACCAGGAGAAAAGGAATGAGCCCAGGGGACTGGGCTGGAAGGTGGGATGGGTATGAGGAGAAGGGGAGTCAGGGATGCAAAGTGCAGTAGAAAATGTGTGTCTGGAGCCAATCTGGATTGGGTTGCCAACTGGGCTTCTGCCACACCTTCCTTTATGAGTACACATGCACTCTGGCTTATTTGGGTATGTTCTACAGTGTTTAATGACATTTATAGAATGGGGTGGGTACACAAGCCCTGTGGTGTCCCTTCTTAGTTACAATATGCTGGAAGCAGGATGGACTGCTGGGCCCCAATATAATATAAGTACTTTGACAAGCACCATGTGCTTTCTCTTCCATTCTCTCATCTGATCTTCTAAACAGCCCCATGTGGTGGAAAACCCTATTTAACAAATAAGGAAATGAAAGCCCATAGCAGTTGAAATGACTGCCCCAGATCTCACAGAAAGTAAAAAGTAGAACTGGAACCACACTGAGGTCTCCTAATTTCCTTCAATCTCTTTTCAAGGCTGAGAGTTACAGATGAGAGCTGAGGTTTGCCAGCCTGTTTGCTGCTCTGCCCAGAAGCAATGGAATTAGTGTAGAAATCACAGTGACCAAATATCCAAGTTGACCTTTTTGAGTTGTTGCCCAGGCAAAGTATAGATTATAGAAGAACCTGAACAGGAGAACAAAAGAGGTTAGAGTACGTGTTCCATTTAGCAGGTTAGGGGATGTTTAGTGCAGGGGTTGGGAGGAGAGGAGATAAGGAACAGAACATTCAGTGACTGAAGACAGGATTCCTGGGCTATTAGTATTAAGGGACAACTTAACAGTCAAATCCAGGCAGCTCTCAATGAATAAGTAGGTGACTTTGCAGTGCCAGTCACCCTAGTCTGCATTTCAACCTGTTGGAGAGGAAGAACTTTTTCTCTACCTTCTTAGGTTTAGTAATTGGTGGTATGCAAATTAAACTGACAGAAGAGAGATCAGCAAGAGAAGGCAGATTTTGATCATGTTTCTCTTATATGTAAGGGAGTTCACGAAGAAATGGGCCTCAAAGGGAAAGTTAGGCCAGGCATGGGTAATCCTAACACTTTGGGAGGCTGAGGTGGGAGGATTCCTTGAGCCCAGGCATTCAAGGCTGCAGTGAGCTATGACTGTGCCACTGCACTCCAGCCTGGGCGACAGAGTGAGACCCTGTCTCTTAAAAAAAAAAAGGATGGGGGGAAGTGGGGAGAAGTTAGAATTTGGGGCTTATATATCATCTTAATAAGTGAATGGGAGGGGGAGAAAGGGAACTTATGGGAAAACAAATGACTTTTAGGAAAGATAAATGGACCCCAGGGTAGGAGAATAAATGGGGGATATGATAGTTTTGTGACAATGTGGTGCCAAACTTCTCATTGTCTGACTTCTCTGATGAAGAGTCAATCTTCCCTGGCTGCTTTATGATAATTGAGGTCTTTTCCAAGGCTCTGCTTTTAGGCAAACAAGGGATTTCAGGAAGTCAAATGCCTTCAGCTCCAAATATTTTTATGCCACAGTGGCTTATTCTGGACCCCTTTACTACCTTCTATCCCCCACTGAGCCCAGCACTCCATTTCCTCCATGGAGGAGCTTTCCTTTCTTTTATAATATTTGTATTATTTGTAATAAAGACCTTGATAAACTTTTTTAATAGCCAAAGGAATGAATCAGTAATTACCAGAGAACTTTTTCAGTTTCCGCTCAAATCATTTCTATCTCAAATTCTTATCAGAGAAGTAGGAAGGTATATATTAAAATATTTAAAAAAAATCTAGTAGTATACTTTCTTATAAGTCCATCCTTGGGGCCAATTATGAAGCTAATAAGGGGAAGGGGAGTTCACAGTTCAGCTGAATGAAATTCTTGTTTCTACATGGTGTAGTTCTGGGCCAGCGACATCAACATCACCTGGGAGCTTGTTGGAAATGCAAATGATTGAGCCCCACCTCAAAGCTACTAAGTAAGCAACTCTGAGGATGGAGTTCATCAATGTTTTAATAAGCCCTCTGGGTAAATCTCATGCTCCCTCATGTGGGTCTTGTCTGGGCTGCACATTATCATCCTTTGGCTATATTTTAAAATTCCTCATGTCTAGGCCCTACCCTAGAACATCTACATCAGAAATTCTGAGCGTGAGACCAAGGCTTCTGCATTGTTCCAGTTTCCCAGGTGGTTCCAATGTGCAGTCAAGGCTGAGAACCACTGCTACAGAGATTTCTGATGACCCTGGTGGTCTCTCCAGAAAGTGGTAGTATCACTCGGTGGCTATTTTACTTATTTATTTATTCCACAAATAGTGAGCACCTACTCTGTGCCAGACCCTATACTTCATATATGAAGATAAATAAGAAGTAGTCATTGTCTTTGAGAGAGACATCAAAACACTATTTCAATACGGCAGTGGGAGCCCCAGAGGGTGGCTTAGGGGAAGAAGTGGGCATAATCTTATCGACTTCTACCTCCATTCTTTGAAAAAAAAAAAACCACACAGCTAACTCTTTTAAATCTTATGTAAAAAAGATAGGCAAGTGTAGCTTCAATATAAATCCGATTATAAACGTCACCCAGATTGTTGCTGTTAAACTCCTTCAATATAGAAATTCTGAAGCCACCACCACAAAGCAGTGTGTAAAGCTGTATAATGTGGGTGTGTAGAAAGTGCCACAAGCACAATGGAGAGCAGCTGACTCTATCTTAGAGCTATGGGAGTCAGAGGGAGAGAGGCGGAAGGCTTTGGAGCAATTTTAACATGAACTCTTAGACCTGAGAATGAAAAGGAGGTTTTCACCAGGACAAAGATCTACCAGATAAAATCACTCAACACATATTTGTTGAATGAATGAAGAAATGGATGAATGGGATGGATGGATGGATGAATGACAGGACACTCCAGGCAAAGGAAACAGTATATCTAAAGCACCCGAGTATAAAAGGCATGCTGTGTTTGGGGAGCTATAATCAGTCTGTCATGGCCAGAATTCAGGGTAGGTAAGGCAGGAGTCAAATCTTAAAGAGCCTTCTATACTATGGTGGTAGATTATATTACTGTTTGCAAATTTCCAGTGCCCCTCTTCGTGGGAGCATTTTGTATCCCTGCCATGTTGAACTAAGATGTGGCCATATGACTTGCTTTGGCCCATGAATTATGAGTGGAATTGATGCGTACCACTCCTAGATAAAAAGCTGTGAGAGCCAGCCTCTGGTTGCTATATTCTCGTTTTTCCTGCTTCTGCAATTGTGGAAACAAGTGACACCTTCATCAGCCCCTGAGTAACTGCCATCTTGCTGACCCATGATGAACATGTGGCATGAACAAAAGATAAACCCTGTTGTTATAAGCCATTATGATTTTCTTTTCGGCACTGCAGCACACCTAGCTGATCCAAACTGATACTCTGTGTGAAGGAACCACTGAAAAATAACTCTGGTAGAACTGGAGGATCAATTGGATTGTTTGATTCATTTGTTTGTTTAAATAATAAATGTCTTTGGGCATGTACTAAGCAAAAGCATTAAAGAAGATATAAAGATACATAAAGGACAGGTCCTGCTTTTAAAGTAGTTTACATTCTAGTGTGCCTATTCAAAATCTGAATAAAAAGTATAAGAAATAGGTTAATATTTATTGAGCATGCACAAGGCACCAGGCACTATATTAACTGCATGCATGCACAATGCTTCATAGCATGTAATTCTCAATAATGGCATGTGTTTTATATTATTATTTTATTATTTTTGAAGTTCAGTGACATACTGGGATTCAAACCCAGTGTTTCTCCCTTCATCATGTACCATAAATAACAATTTCCCTGCTAGACTAAGATTCTGAACTAGAAAGTGGAGTCCATGACTTGATTTGGCTGACAATGGGAGGTGGTGGAAGAAAGAGGTGAGGCAATGGATTAAAAGAGAAAGGAGAAAGAAAGAAGGGTCTAGAGTTTATGATTTTGTGCATTCATGCATTCTTTCAAGCATTCATCAACAAGTGTGCACTGAGTTTCTGCTTATGTTCAATATCGTTCTAAGAGATCTGGGAAATATAGAGGAGAAGACAAAATTTCTGCACAGGGGGAGTTAAATATAGATGGGAAGATAAGATGAACATACAAGAAACAAATAGAGAATAATACAAAATAGCCTGTATCCAAATGCTAAGCGCACTGGCGGGTGGTACAATGGAGATAATACTGCTGTGAAGATCAGAAGACTCAGCACTGTTGGTGGGAATGTAAAATGGTGCAGTTGTTGTGAAAAGCAGTATGTGGATCCTCAAAACATTAAAAATAAAATTACCATATGATTTAGCAAGTCCACTTCTAGGTGTATACCCAAAAGAATTAAAATTAAAAGCAGCTCTGATCTTGACCACAAAAAAAAAAATTAAAAGCAGGGTATCAAGGAGATAGTTGTACACTTACCGTCGTAGCACCATTACGACAAGCAAAAGATGGAAGACTAACACTTAGTATTCTTCACTAGACACTTAGTCTAGTGAAGTCTAGTTTCATTAGTCTTTCACTTAGTGAAACACTAAGTGTCTGTCAATGGGTGAATGGATAAACAAAATGTGATATGAACATACAGTGGAATATCATTTAGCCTTAAAGAGGAAGGAAATAGACATGATTTGGAATCAACCTAAGCATCCATCAATGGATAAATGGATAAAGAAATTGTATACACACACACACACACACACACACACACACACACACTGGAATATTATTCAGCCATAAAAAGAATGAAATCCTGCCATTTGCAACAACGTGGATGGAACTAGAGAACATTATGTTAAGTGAAATAAGCCAAGCTCAGAAAGACAAATCTTGCATGTTCTCATTCATATGTGGGAGCTAAATAGTAAAAACAATTGATCTCATGGAGACAGAGAGTAGAATAATGGTTACCAGAGGCTGGGAAGGGTAGCGGGGAGTGGGGGATAAAGTGGGGATGGCTAATGGGTGCAAAGTATATATATGTGTGTGTGTGTGTGTGTGTATATATATGTGTGTGTGTGTGTATATATATATATAGTTAGATAGAATGAATAAAACTTGGTAGCACAACAAAGTGACTATAATCAACAACAAATTAGGTATACTTTAAAATAACTAAAAGAGTGGAACTGGATGATTCCTCACACAAAGAAATGGTAAATGCCTGAGGTGATGCATACCCCAATTACCCTGATTTGATTAATTCACATTGTATGCCTGTATCAAAATATCACATGTACCCTATAAATACATATAACTATTATGTACCCATAATAATTAAAAATAAATTTTTTTTAAAAAAAGGAAGGAAATTCTGACACATGCTACCATATGGATGAACTTGAGGACATTATGCTAAGTGAAATAATCCAGCCATGAAATGACAAATACTATAGGGTTCCACCTATATAAGGCACCTAGAGGAGTCAAACTCATAGAGACATAAAGTAGAATGTTGGTTACCAGGGGCTGGGGGGAGGAAGAAATGGGGAATTGTTTAGTGCAGAGTTTCAGTTTTGCAAGATAAAGAGTTTTGGAGATTGGTTGTATACCAATGTGAATGTACTTAGCATTACTGAGCTGTACACTTAAAAATGGTGAGGACAGTAAATTTTACATTATGTCTATTTTAACACAAAGAAATAAATTAGGCAGCAATTGTCAAGGTGGCAGATTATTAGGAATCATATTAGGGATCACAAGTCCCTGGGCTTTGTTCAAGAAATGAAAAAAAGAAACTGAGATCAAACTGACTGAAATGTAATTCATTAACCATGCCGTTTGTTATTTAGGTTTTTTTATATCCACAGAACACTTTTGCCAGCCTCTGGATTTGCCTAGAATGACAAGGATAGGATCATCCATATTAAATTGTCAAGTGCTATATACTAAATGTTTATGTCCCCCCACAATTCATACGTTGAAATCCAAACTCCCAATGTGATGGTATTCGGAGGAAGGGCCTTTGGAAGGTGATCAGGTCATGAGCATTCCACCCTCAAGAATGGAATTAGTGCCCTTATAATAGAGGCCCCAGACAGCTCCCTTGCCCCTTGTACCATGTGAGTATGCAGTGAAAAGGTGCTGTCTACGAACCAGGAAATGGGTCCTTACCAGACACTGAATCTGCTAGCACCTTGATCTTGGATTTCCCAGCTTCCAGAATGGTGAGAAAAAAATTCTGTCATTTATAAGCCACCCAGTCTATGGTGTTCTGTATAGCAGCCTGAACAGACTAATATAAGGCATCAAGATTAAAGGAGAAAGCCTTTAGAAACAGCTAAAACAAGGAAGATGACATGCCACATAAAAAGAAAGGCCTTGGCCGGGCTCGGTGGCTCACACCTGTAATCCTAGCACTCTGGGAGGCTGAGGCAGTAGGATTGCTTGAGCCCAAGTGTTCAAGACCAGCCTGAGCAAGAGCAAGACCCCGTCTCTATGAAAAAAAGAAAAATTAGCCGGGCAGGGCGGTGCGTGCCTATGGTCCCAGCTACTTGGGAGGCTGAGGCAGGAGGATCCCTTGAGCCCAAGAGTTTGAGGTTGCAGTGAGCTATGGGGGGAAAAAAAGAAAGAAAGAAAGAAAGGTCTTGCTTAGTTGTCATGAAAGGTCAGAAGGCCAATGACCCCAGAGAAAAAACAGACTCTAAAATCTACGGTTGGGAAATATATTCCATGATAAGAAAAAGTAGCAAGAACATCCACCCTGGGAAGGGAGAAGGAATTAGCCAGCTCTAGAACACTTTCCCAGGATCTACCCATTCTTCTGTATGATTTTTGAACAACTCATGAATGAGCTATAATTCTCAGTTGAGCCAAAATATAACCAACAACAGCAACAATAAAAATATCTGTAAATTTGAGAACGAGAGGGGGGAAAATGATGTAAAGACAAGGAATGGCTATCAAATAAGACGACTCTATTCCCTTTGTAAAGAAACCAGAATATTACATATCCAAATGAACATTGTCCTTTTAAAAAGAAGTCAACGTGACCTTCTTGGGAGCACTTGCTACTCATTCCAAAGATCCTATCCTTGTGTCTAACATTTTTGGGGAACTCTCATCCTAAAAGTTTCTTCAAATGCTGTGGCATTTGCTTTTGTCTACTTTCAATGTTGGCAAATCTTTGTCCCTTGGAGGTCAGCTTGTGTTTTAGTAACTGTGCTGGTATTGTGCTGCATCAACTTACCAAGCCAAACTGCATTTCCCAGAATGCCCTTCCCTATATAGTGCTAGGCTAGTGTTGGTGATGAGAGAAATTTGCAGGCAAGATTTGGAAGGTGGAATTGAATCAGCAGCATAATGCTCTGAAGGTAGGTGCCAGCAGTCACCCTGTGTTATTGTTGGCTCCCCTTGTGGGCTGGGGCAGCAGGGGGTACTCAAAGGAGCTGCCACTGCATTGCCTGCACCAGCTTCTCTGACTCCAGGGTCAGATTCCAGACACAGGTGCAGCATGGAGGCAAAGCTACGTCTACAGGTGACACATGTAGTCAAGGATGCAGGCCATGAGACCAGTATGGGGTCCAGTTTGTCCTCACTCTCCCCCACTTCATGTCCGATTTTCTTGTTGACTGCTGACCTTGCTGGTCTAAAGAGACCTCAGACTCACACCAGACGCAGAGGCAACAGGCATCCTCACCAGCTCCCACATTTGTGTAAAGTCTAATCCACAAAATAAATCCCTCATTCTATGTCACTTGTAGTGGCTTTGTTTTTCTGATTGAATGCTGCTGTTCCTATTACATAAAAAGTCATTTGGAATCAAGTCTGAAAAATAAAAGTAGATGAACAAGCTCAGTGAATACTGTTTGGGGCCAAAAATTCATGGTCACAATAAATAACAAATCTATTTCTTGTACAGTTCGTGAATGAGATCTGAAGTCATTCCCAAAGGAGTTCCCAACTTACATCGCATGAGGACTATTTGGAAGAACAATATTCATTTGGACACACTTTGCAATGCTTACCAAGTCCCTTATTTTATTTGTTTATGGTCGCTCTCCCCTATATGCTGGTTTACAGAAGGACAATGTGGCCCACAGTAAACGACAGCACCCAGTGAAACAGAACGCAATCAAGTAATTGGTTATGTAGTGTCAGCTCAGAATATTATAGAATCCTAGGGAGAAAGGGGGAGTCTGGATGAATCAGGGAAATCTTCGGAAAGCAAGTGAAATGTGCTTGAAACAAGGACTGGAATAGACAGGGGATCAGCTGAGTCAAAGCACAGAGATGATGTGGAGCAGGGAGATAAAGCAACTGAGATATTTGGGGAGTAAAATTTGTCAACGGCTCCCCCTCATAGAATCAAAATCAAACTTTTGCCTCAAATATGATTTCCATGATTTGCTCTATATCTGCCCCCTGCTTATCTTTCATTCTCGTTGCCCCCCATCCCTAAACCTGCCTTCCATCCATATTAAAGAACCTGCTGTGCCCCAGCATTCATTTATTCATTCAGCAAATATTAATCCCTACTATGTGCCAGGCATCATGCTGGATGGGAAGAGTATGGACTCTGCATTCCTCTTATCATTTAATGGGGGAGGAAGATAAGTAATCAGGCAATTATAATGCAGCATGACCAGCACGATAGGGGCAGATAAGGGTGTGAAGGTCAAGGAAGACTTCCATAGAAAGAGACTTTTAAGCTGAGGCATGCATGATGAGTAAGAGTTAACCAAGGCAAGAAGGGAGGAGGGAGGTCGGCAGAAGAGGATTGATAGGGATGGGGGAACAGCATGTGCAAATGTTTGGAAGACAGAGAAAATGTGTATTCTGGAGGAACTCAAAGTAGTTCCTGTGATCAGAGGCTGAGAATGGAGAGATCTGAGGCTGGAGGATGAGCAGGGGCAGCTCACACAGGGCCTTGCAAACCATAGGAAGGAGGCTTTAACCCACGGAAAATGGGAATGCTGGAAACAGGGAAATAGTGGAATTGAGCACAGGCCCAGCTGCTGGCTGCTTGCAAGAGCCAATAACAAGGACCAGGTGCAGTGAAAGGAAAGTGACTTTATTCCAGAGCTAGTGGTGGGGAATGGCCAAGGCTCGTACCTCAAAGAAACCATTTCAAAGCCTTGGGTTGAGGGTAGGGGTTTAAAAAAGGGAATTTGGTATGAAGGGCATGCAGGAGTGGCGAGGAGGTGCTTGTCAGCATGACTTGTCCTGATGACTATCTTGAATTATTGCTCCCCCAGTGAATGGCCTGGGCCATCGAAGGCTGTTTATCTGTAGATTAACTATAATCTTGAGGTAATCTCCTGGTGGGGTTCTGGACTGTTTTGAGACTCAGTCTCTGGAATTTCTAAATAAGCACATAATTAGATAGGGGAAATGTGCAGGGGAGAGCCTGGTGAAAGGAGGAAGGTAAAGGTCAGTATTTCCTCTTTAAGAGCATAACAAGAAATGGGCAGGGAAATTTCAAAATGGGTCACTGAAGAATAGGGCACTGGTTCCAATAGTGGATCTGATTTTTGTTTTTCAGAGATCACTCTGGCTGTACAGACTGGGTGAGGTTGACAGGGAAATGAGAGCAACCCTGGAATCAAATGACCAATTAGGAGGTGAGCTGGGGAGAAAGAATATGACCTTAACTAGCCTAGAGGCAGTGAAAAAGGAGGGAAGTGGATGATTTCAAGAGATATTTAGGAAATTGAATGGGCAGGACTAGGGGCCTTGTTGCCTGGGGGATGGTGGCTGTGAAGGAGGGGTGGGTGGGGACGGTGGCTAGGTTTTTTGTTGGACAGTTGGGTGGTACCATTCCCTGAGATAGGGAACACGGGAGGAAGAAGAGGCTGGGGAGCAGGGAGATGATAATGACTTCAGTTCTGGACTTGGTGAGTCTGAGGAACCTGTGGGACATGCCACCAGTAGACAGGGAGATCCGGAACTCAGGAGACCGATGACAGCTGGGGACATCAACACAGAGGTGATACATGCAGTGGCTGAGATTGGGGGTGATAAAATGAGGAAGAAAAGGGAACAGAGAAGAACTTGAGAAATAGCACACTTAAGGGAGAAGCAGGGGAAGTGGATCCAGCACAGGACTATGAAGATGTGATTGCAACTACAGGAAATCCAGGAGTGTGGGGTCGTCCAAGTAAAGAGAAGAAAGTAGTAAAGAAGGAAGGGGTGCTCAGTAGGAGCCCACCCTTCCAAGAAGCCAAGAAAAATAAGGATGGTATGAATTAGGACTGTTTGGTTGCAGGTAACAGAAACCAACTTGAGTTGGTTTAAGGAAAAGGAGGGGTAGATCACAAGGGTCAGGAGTATCCCATGGCCCCAAGAGCAAGGAGGACTGCAAGCAAGAATGTAAAGCTTGCAACCCCTTGAAGCTTCTCCCTGCATATCTGCTGCGTTCTCTTCTCTCTGCAGACATCCTGCCTTGGCTCACGAGGCTACACAGGAACTGGAAGATGGCCAACTGAGGTTCTGAGAGTACGGCTTTTCTGGTTACAAGACTTGCCCAGAATAAACTAGAATCCCAGTTCCTGAGAGAGGGTAGGAAAGAGGAGGAGAAAGAGAGATGGAGGGAAGAAAAGAAAGGAGGGAATGGGAGAGGAGGAAGGAGAGAGAGAGGGAGAGAAACTGATTTCCCTAGAACAGATTGAGGTGGCCGTCCCTGGTCCAGTCGTCTATGGCCAGAGGGAAGGATCTAAGGATAAACTAGGCTACTAGGGGTTCATCCTGACTGGGAAAGAGGGCAGTTAAAGGAGATATTATGAAATGGGCAAATACTTTAAATTAAGGTTTCTATTATAAGAACTGAAAAATATCCCTGGGATTTTGAGGCTAAAATGTACTTGTTGAACTTGGCAAGAGCAGTGTCTATGGAATGGTATCAACCAAAGTCAGCGTGCAGTGGGCTGAGGACTGGATGCAGGAGGAGAAATGAAGACAGTGCACAGAGATAACTCTTTCCAGTCTGCAGTGAAGGGCATTGGGGAAAGTTGGTGTTGAAGATTTTGCGTGTTGGTTTGCTTGTTTGTCTGTTTTTTGAGGTCTGCAAGAATTGAACATATTTATATGGTGATTACAGAGTATGAAGAATGGGCATAACAATCATTTTGGCGTCTTGATTAAACATGCAGAATCCCAGACCCTCTCCAGATGATTTGGACTCAGCTGGTGGAGGGTAGAGTTCAGGCACTAATTAGTGGGGCCCAGTGCAAAATGAAAATGCAGGCCTCCTTATTTAAAAAGCAGGAAAAAAAAAAAGAAGCTTTTCCCTTTATTCTGTGGTCTGTTTCTCCATCTGTCATTGTGTTTTTTCTTTGTTATTTAATATTTCACTCCCTCGGGAATGGGGATACTTGCTGGGCAAGTGCAGACCTCATAGGGTGTCCAGGGCCCTGTACTTGGAAAGTGAAACATGATTTGTCATCAGGAAAGTGCAAATTAAAACCACAATGAGATATTACTGCTCACTAACCAGAATGGTTAAAATTAGAAAGACTAAACATACCAAGTATTGGCAAGTATGTGTTCGAAGTATAAATTGGTTCCATCACTTTGGAAACTTTGACAGTAACTACTAAACCTAAACCTACAGTATGATTCAGCAATTCAGCTCTATATAATTGCACATGCTCATCCAAAGAGATGCATAAGAATATTCATAAAACTTTATTCACAATAGCCACAAACTGAAAATCCTCAAATGTTCATCAGTAGGGAATGGGGCCAGTCATGGTAGCTCACACCTGTAATCCCAGTGCTTTGAGAGGCTTAGGCAGAAGGATTGTTTGAGCCCAGGAGATTGAGACCAGCCTGAGAAACACAGCAAGACCCCATCTCTACAAAAAATAAACAAATAATTTTTTAAAAAAGAACAAAAAATAGGGAATGGATAAATGTTATATTCATAGAGTGCTATGCAACTAAATATCATTCATGGATGTTACTCACGGATACTATGCTGAGCAAAAAAAGCCAGATACAAAAAAGTTCATACTGTGTGATTTAATTTATATGAAGTTCAAGAACAAGCAAAACTAACTGATGATAGAAATCAGAATAGTATGTACCTTCAGAGGGATATAGATGTGAAATGGGCACAAGAGAATCTTCTGAAGTGCTGGAAATGTTCTATACTTTGGTCCGATAAGTGGTTAGGCTATATACCTGAGTAAAAATTCTTCAAGCTGAACATTTGAGATTTGTGCACTTTACTGTAAGTTATAGCTAAAAAATAAAAATAAAAAAAAAAAGAAGATACTCCACTGCTTCAATACAGTTAGAAGTGCTGTAACCCTTCAAGGAAAATGATTCAAAGGAAGATTACAATGTGGGTGGAACCAGATGCTCTCTTTATTGATAAATTTTAATGTTTATCGATGATGCAGGCATCCTAGGGTGATGTCCAGATCCCATGGACTCCCGAGGCTGGGTGACCTGACAGTCCTCCGACTAACTTCCTAAATGACATCCTGCGTCCTGTCCCCTCCCTTCAGGAGAAGATGGGGTGAGGGAAGGCCTTCCCTGGACACTGAACAGTGGCCCAGAAGTGGTCGTATTACTCTCCCTACTCTCCCTCCATTTCCCTTCTTCCCAGACCTGAGCAGTGGAGGAGTCTGAAGAGGTGTGGGCCCTTGGGATCCTGAAGATGAGCATGTTGGAATCTGAGGTCTGGGAGCCATTTCCACGGGAGGCGAGAGCTGCTGGTCATTTCTGGGCATCTTCAAGTCCAGCCCCCAGCCATGGGCTCGCAGGCTGATGGGACCATGAGGATCTGATCAGGATGTTGTAAAGATTCAAATAATCAAACGCCGACTTATATTTAGCGCAGAGTAAAGGTTCTGAGAGTTAAATTTCCCCTTTGTTTTATGTCTCCTCCTTTTTTTTTAAAGCATGGGAGCAATTGTGATGGGAATTGGGAGTAGGAAGGAGGAAAGAGGGCAACTGAGGGACTCTGCGGTTTCCTTTTCTGTACAAATGAAACCTTGATGCTTTCTATGGCCTGGAGATGGCCAAGTCCATATTTGATCTAAAAACTCTAAAGTCTACACCCTCAGAGGAAAGTGGAGGATTGGAAAAATTATGGGGATCCTTCATGGAATGTGGCTATTCCACGCAAGGCACTTCAGGCAAGGTGTGGGGCTACTCACTGGCGGGTAAGATTCCTTAAGTACTGCTAGTGCCCTCCACGAGGAGACAGAGACAAAGAGACAGACAAACTCAGGCCCTGGTTTCCTGCCTGGACTGGGCTTTTCTTCGGAGTATATGAGATTGAGTAAAATAAAAAATTGCCACCGGGCTTAGTCTGCTCGCTCCTGTTTGGTAGGGAGTTGGTTCTAGCCAGTCATGAAGGCTGGGTAGAAAACATGAATGTTTCCTTTGAGAAGCAATATTAGCTTTAGGTTTGCTTTCAGCAAGTGTTTTGGGTCTTTTCCCAGAGGTTTCAGTGAGCAATCGTGTGTCTCAGAGGTGAAAATGAAAAAAAAAAAGATTTGAGTTCACAAAATCACAGTGGATTGGAAACACTGTAGTTAGCCTTTTTGCTATAAACATAATTTAAAAATGTTCAAGTGCTTTTGTTTTTTTCTCTCATGGAAAAAAAATGCGGTTTTATACACATCACACACAGAGGGCTGGGGTGGGGGGTGTTCAGAACAAGATGTTTCTCATTCCATTTGTTTCAAGCAATAACTCAGAGGCTCTGGAGAAAATAAACCATACATAAATAGTAGAAAACAGACTGCATCTTGTTGCTATGGCAACGCCCTACTTATATCACATTAAGCTGATTCATGTCTTTTCTCACCTCACTGTTAATAAATTATAGTGGCTGATGAGAATCAAACTGGCTGGAAGAGTTGGCATGGACAAGTTGCATATTAATTTGTCATCCAATTCTGGGTATCCCATAATCTTATTTTTTTAAAGGGGAAGCCACCTTTTATCAAACAATATATTTTTAAAAGATTTTTTTTATTGTCTTTTTTTCACTAAAAGCTATACAGATGGGAGTTTCAGGTTCATATATTGGCTGCTTCCTGCTCCATCAGGCTTAAGACTTGTGGAAAGAGAAAGTGCACAAGAGCAATAGAGCTTGGAAAGTTCCCTTGTGTCTTTTCCTGTTCCCTTATTCTCTTCATTCCAATGTGTTTAGGGGCATAAAACAATCCCCCTATTCTTTTCAGCTGCTTTAACTCATATACATCTCCACCGTACACACACACAAGGCAACACAGTTAAAAGATAAACAAGAAACTGGGTTAAAAGACAGACAAGAAACCAAGAAAAATATTGGCAGCAGGTACAGCAAGTAATGGATGAATTTTATTAATATACTAAAAAAAAAAAACAAAAAACACACAAACTTCTTACAAGTCAAACAAAAAACCAAACCATACAAACTAACCAATGGACAACCCGTTATAAAATGGTCAGAGGACACATAAAGTCAGCTTATTGCAAAAGTGAGACCATTTGGTCAGCAATGTCTGAAAACATGCTCAATCTCAAACATTATTTGAGAAAATATCAAGGAGATACAAATTTTCCTCATGACAAATCAGGAAGCATTAAAGAGCTATATGATTTGGAGATGAACAGGATAGGGAAAAACAAGCTCTCTCAGACACTGTTTATAGTAGTGTAATTTGGCATAGCTTTCATGGAAGTAAATGTGGCTTTACTTAACAAAATGTTAAATGCATGTACCTGTTAACCTAGCAGTTGCACTTCAATGAATTTATTTATGAATATACTTGCATAAGTGATTAAAGATGTTATTACAACAATGTTCATTGCAATGTTGATTGTAATAGGAAAAAAAATCCAGACAGAACATAAATGCCTATCAATAGATGACTAGTTAATAAAACTGATTCATTTTTACAGTGGAATACTATACAGCTGTTTAAAACTGAATTCGCAGCTACAGAAAGATGTTAAGAAGACAGTAAGTAAAATTATCAGGTTTCAGAACTATATGCATAACATGATCCCATTTGTGTTAAAATACATTTTATTATATATATGCTATTAAATGCATAGAAAATTTCTCAAAAGACTCACATAAATAATCATTCTTCCTTCTGTGGAGTGGGAACAGACAGTGAGAAGGCAGGAATTGAAAAGAATGGGTTGGGAGACTCAGAAGAATTGAGAAAATTTAACTTTCATTTTCCATCCTTTTGCACTGTTTTACCTTTTTTTTTTTTACATGAAGATGTATTGCCTTTATGATAAAAAGCTTTTAAATAGCATATGCACACACACACTGTGTGTATGTATACATAGATATCTGCATGTTGTCTCTTTGTCACCATGAAGGGTTACAAGATGATGTATAGTTCTGCCCACAGTCTAACTGGGAAGATGTAAATGTGTGAAAAGTTAAAAAATACAAGGACAACTGCACAGTAGATGTTGATCACATCCCAGTGATTGGCTTCTACAGCGATATTCTAGAAGGTAAGAAGAGGAAAGTCACTATGACTGCAGTAAGTACAGAAGACAAGGCCATGAGCATCCGGCAGCGTCTGGGTACAAGATACCCCTAAGACTGCACAGAAAGGAATGCTTGCTGCTGATAAGAGTAGAGCTAGGTCAGCCTTGCAGATAACCAATCACCCTTCGCAAGTTTCCTCTTTGGCTGCCAGTGGCTCAAGACCATGCTGAAAGTTATACCTGTTCTGCTTTTGGAAGCTGCCTGCCTGCTGGCAGTAATAAGTACTGATAGCTGGTCTCTGTTAGGAAATGTCCAAAGCTCTGTAGTACAGAGAGAAACTGCTTCATAATTAGTACTAACCTTGTGCATAGGTCAAGAACCCAAACTCCCTTAATGGTGTTAATCTCTGCCAACTGGACCTAGTGTCTGAAATTCTGCATTATTGGAACATTCCTTTGGTTACTTTGCCCTCTTGAAGACGCTAAGAATTGTGTTTAACAGCACGGACTGTAGAGTCGGATTGACTGAATATAAATTCTGGATACATCACCTACTAGCTGTGCGTCCATAGGAAAACAACCTAATCTCTCTGTGCCATGGTTTCTATTTTTGTAAAGTAGGAATAATTACACTATCAACAACCTTGTGAGCTGTTTGAGGATCGAATGGCTAAATAATCTACAAAGGGAGAAGAACAGTTGCTGGACACGTAGTTGTTATTCACAATATTACTTATTCTTACCAGAGACAAGAAGATCCTAAAAGTTTCCATAGAGAAACAACAATCACACAAAGCATTGGGAATAAGAAAATAATGACAGTGACATAACAATAGTAACATCGGAAGCCAGAAGAAAAAGGAATAATGCCCACAAAATTTATTTCTGCTTAGAATGACATGCCCTGGCAAATTGAGCATGAGGACATAATAAAGATATTTCCAGACACGTAAAGTCTCAAAACTTTTTCCTCCCAAGTGCCCTTTCTCAGTGTATGTGCCTTATCAAAAAGAGAGACAGCCCAAGAAAGAAAATATGGAACTGGGAAACAGCGCTTTCAGCACAGAAAAGTAGCAAGGATTCCTTGAAGGGAGATCTGGGTAAAAAAAATTAAAAAAAAAAAAAAAAGAGAGAGACAAGTAGCAAGGAGATTCCCAAGATGAGGGCTGTGCTTCAGGCCAAAAAAGTGGATCTGCAGTAGGAATGTAGATAGGGGAGGTTATCCAACAAGTTTGACTGTGTGGGGAGTTGAGCACTTGTGCAAAGCTCGTGGGGGATATTGGAAGACACAGTAATAGGTTCAGAAAAAACTAAGCAAATGAAAAAATGAAGCAGTGAATAACTACAGGTAAATCAAAGTATCTTGCAAGAAAGAAAAGGTAATTAGAGTACATCACTCAGCTCAGCAGTGTGTAAGATTTATTGAACATAAAATGGCTATGGATTTAACACAAAAATATAACTATTTTGAGAGAATGGGGAGAAGAGTAGAAAGTTAAAATCTTCAGCTGCCATAACAGGGAAACAATAGATAATATAGACATTGATGAATCAAGAGAGAGCAGTATACATTTATTATTTGGAAATATGGTGAAAATAAGAGAAGAAACATCAAGTGGATGCCTTTGACGGGTGGGAAGGCAGGGGCAGCAAGGACAGCAATTGCTATTTTTTCTTCTGTCACTTTCAGTACTATTTGACTTTATAAGCTATATAAATTTTTAAGTACTTTGCAAATCTAAGGCACTTCGGAAATGACAATTCTTTATCCTTAGTTTGATGTCTACAGAACCCTAAGTAACTGATGTCCTAAAATAGGCTAGTATGTTTAAACATTCTGCTTTAACAAAGTGAAAACAGTAGAGGAAAGTATGACTTTTATTATCATTACTTTTCATCTAACTCTCTAGATTTAGCCTTCACAAGGTTCATTAACCTCCTCAAAACTTTATCGTCTTCTATTCTTATTTTATTTAAAGTATGTTTAAGGGCATAGTAAATGAAATTTACCTAATTATGACACTAAAACCAGGAGAATGTGGAGAATAAAGGCTATGGCTCTGTATCACATAAGATACAGATATAAAAACCTTAATTAATTACAGCAAGTTAAATGTAATAGCATGTTAAAGGATGAATATTCTTTGAGCAATTAAAATTATTCCAGGATGGCTAAAAATTAGGAAATTTATATTTCCTATAATTTATATTTCCACTATATTAATAAATTATATGAGAAAAACTATGTGCTCATCATTCTGATGCATACAGAAAAGAGATTTGATAAAATTCAATATTTATTATTGATCAAAACCTTTAAGGTAGGACTACATGGACACCTTGACTTGAGAAGGAACATTTTTCAAAAACTAATAGCAAAAATCATGCTTTATGATGAAATAGAAGTGGCATTCCTCAATTTCTTGGAAAAGTCCATTAAGATCAGGAACAAGACCAGGAAGATCACTGGTGTTATTCAACACTATTCTGAAGGCCCTCATTGAAATAATAACATAAGAAAAGGAAGTAGGAGGTTCCATGATAGGAAGGTAAGATATAAAATTATCACTATTTGCAGAAGATATGATCATCTATTGAGAAAATACAACAGAATCAACTGAAAAACCTAGGATTACTAAGAAAGTTTAATAAGGACTCAGATTACTAGATAATTATTCCCCCACCAACTTTAACATATACCAAACATGACAAATTAGAAAATGTAAATTTAAAAATTCCTATTCGTGATAGCAGCAAATACTATAAACTACTTATGAATAAACAGAAAATAAAAATATGATTCCCCGTTTTAAAATGTCATAGAAAATTGGGTAAAATATAAACAATTGGTGAAACTGGATAAAGAAATATCTTGTGCTATTATTGCAACTTTTCTGTACTTTAAAAATTACATCAAAATTAAAAGTTGCCAAAAAAAAATCAAGAGTAGTGAAAAGAAAATGGACAATGCTAAAAGGAAAATTAGTGATTTGAATATATAAAGGCAACACTATCTCACATCCTTAAGAAAAATTCCTTAAAAACAGGAAATTAGGAGTAAAAGGGTGAGCTATGAAAGGCATACCCAAAAGTCCTAAAATGGGAATAATAAAATTTACAGATGGGAAAAAAGAATGGATAGAGAAGATACAATTATAAAAGAAGAAATAGAAAAAATAACTTCCCTTATCTATAGAGATTTTCAGACTGAAATGCCTCAGGAAGTGCCAGGCAGAATTTAGGAAAAAACCAAATCAAACACATCCTAGTGAAATTTCTAAACCCTGAGGATAAAGAGGAAATCTTAGAAGCTTTCAGACAGAGATGAAGTTGCCTAAATGAAAAGATAATCAGGCCAAGTTCAGACTTTTCATCTGCAATACTTGACTCTAGATATAGTGAAACATTTATAGACATTTGAAAGAAAAGACCACAAATCAAGATTCTTATTCTGAGCCAAGTTATTATATATGAAAGCAAAAGACAGACATTTTTTCAGACATGCAATGGCACAGATAATATATAGACATATGCATTTTCAGAAGAAATTGCTGCAAAAGTACTCCAATCAAGTAAAAATTAAACTCAGAGCAAAGATCTCAAAATAGTGTAAGATGAGACTTCCAGTTCCAAAATGGCAGGATAGAAGAAAGCTGACTTCACTATCCCCACCCCACCCCGGCTGAATACCAAAAACAAATATACAGCACCAAGATTACCACCAGCAATATCCCAGAACTCAAATATAAGGAAGAGACAGTTTCTGAGGCCACAGAGAAATGAAAAAACTCCAAGCAGATGGTAAGGGAGTCAGAGTTCCATATCTGTGATGCTCTTCCTTTCAATCTGCCAGTCACCAAGTATGAGGAAAATTTTCCCCCAACTCAGAGTTTCTACTCTAAAAAAAGTGAGATCAAGGTGGACAACCAGCTTCCCCACCATCTTGAGTTCTCTGGCAGGAGAGCTATCCTTGCCCCAACTAATGGGAAGCATTGGGAGTGCCCAAAGGGAAGAGGTGGGACCACTGTCCCCAGCCCTGGAAACTTTGCTCTGTAACTCAGCCAAAGGAGATGCCATATCAGAGTGACTGTTCAGCAGCACCACACTGCATGAGTTTCATTCCACAGGTCCTCTAGACATGAACGCATACCCATCCTTCCCACACTACTAGGATATCCATCCCCTCTTGGGCCTCCCCTATTCTGGACGGGCAGCACTCTTATTGTTTACTAGAACCTAGGCAAACCTGGGCTTAAGGTGCCATCTAGTGCCAAAAAGGAGGCAGCAACCTAGTAGAAAAAAAAAAGAAAAAAGAAAAAGAAAATCAACAGATAAATTACAAATAATCTCTAAGCAAACATACCCAATAAAAACCAAAACAGCACTTTGGGAGGCCAAGGTGGGAGTATCACTTGAGGCCAGGAGTTCGAGATCAGCCTGGGTGACAGAGCAAGAACCTATCTCTAAAAATAAACAAACAAACAAACAAACAAACAAATAATAAAACTAAAACAAGCCAGATAGAGAAGACTGGAATAAATATCTAGTCCTTCAATGCAAAACACAGACATACATCTACAAGAAACAACAGCAAACAGGGAATCATGACCTCCTCAAATGGGCAAAGGAAGGAACCAGTGACTGACCCTAACAAGATGTTGATACATGAACTCTTTGACCAAGAATTCAAAATAGTAGTTTTGAGGAAACTCAATGATCTCCAAGACAATGCAGAAAATCAATTCAAAAATTCATCAGAGAAATTTAACAAAAAGGTTGAAATAATTTTTAAAAAATCAAAATAGTGTAAGACAAAAAATATATAAGAGGCCGTGCTAAACCATAAATTAAGCACAAATCATAGTTAAATCTAAGTGGATAATGCTAATGTGATTGCAAACTGCCAGGTAAGAATTAAGAAATGATTCTTGAAACAGAATAGCCATTCTATGAGGAAAGATGTAAAAATAACCTGAACTAAAATTATATGTTACTTTAAGGAAAAGAAAAAAGAAAGAAATGGGGTGAAGATGGGAGGGGGAGAACAAAAATGGAAAATAAAGTGTTCATACAGTTTCATCTTAGTAGTGGCAATCATAGATATCAGGTGATCAACCCAGTAAATTTAAGGAAAGGGAAAAGAGGAACAATAGTAAGGGATATTAATAGATGTACAGTAAGATGAAAACAATAAAACTCCTATAAATAAGTTGAATTCCCTGTAAAAGTAAATACTCTCAAATATTTTCTGTCTAAAAGAAATGTACCAGGAACAAAATGATAAATGTTGGAAATAAAGGAAAGGGCCAAAAAGATCATGCAAACACAAAATGTTATGGATTGAATTATGTCCCCCCAAAAAGATATGTTGAAGTCCTAACCACCAGTACCTCAGAATGTGACCTTATTTGGAAATAGAATCTTTACAGAGGCAATCACGTTAAAATGAGGTCATTAGGGTGGGTCCTAATCCAATATGACTATCGTCCTTGTAAAAAGCTGAAATATAGACACATAGACAGACATGCACAGAGGGAAGACAACGTGAAGACACATGTGAAAAGATGGCCATGGGACTGGAGAGATGCATATGCGATCCAAACAATGCTAAGGATTGTCGTTGTAGGGGCAGAAAGGGGGTGAGCCCTTTCTTCCTGATTGTAAAGGGTCACACCTAACACCCCATAACAAAAAACAAGTTAACAAGAGAATAGCATACCAAATGTATTACTACTACATGCGCATGTGTGCATGGGAGTCATACAAAATATGCACTCAAAAAGAGGCCAGATGATTGAGGCTTAAATGCCCTCTTCATAGGGGAGAGGGAAGCAGAGTTTGCAGGGGTAAATAATATTCAGGGGAAATGAATAGGCCTAATGCTCATACAAGGGTTCAAGGAACAAAGGTTGTCTTACTATGCAGATAAAGTTCCTTAGGTAATCTCTTGGAGGTACCTTCAGAAGAATAGATAAAAAATTCTCTCTGGGGTGAGGACTCTTATTCTCTTCTCTTCTTTTCTCTGGTGGCTAATCTTTCCTGGTTATTTGATAAGATCCCTAGGAAGGGAGTCTTAAGACAACTGCATTTCTTTCAGAAAGATTTCTTGGTCAGATAAGAAAATTCCAGAGAGTCCCTGCCTGCACTTGGGAGGAGGGGGAACAAGACAAAGTTAAAGGGACCTTGATTCTGAGGCAGCTTCTAAGCCCTCTCAGCACGTCAGAGCTCCAGTCTTTGGGGGTATTGCTTTCTGAGCCCCAACATTCCCCTGTCTGAAACTTCCCTAGAAGTTTTAGAAGAACTAGGGAAGTTTCGGACATTAAGCTAAGTTGGTGGCTATGGAGAGAAAAATTGAGTTAGTAGCTGAGTGGCAAATGTTCCCATAAACCAGTCTCCAATTTCTGGGAATAGGCCAGTCCAATTAAACAGTCGTGTCTCATTTCAGGAGGTGGCACTGCAGATGGTCTTTCAAAGCTAGGCCTCTATGTATGATGCAGGCAAACAGATATTTAATAAGAGACATTTCTGTGGAAACAGAAGAAAATACAAAGGTTAATGTCTAGACTAGTCTATAAACTAGCTTCTTTAGAGCCTGGAGGGCAGTCAGTTGAGAAGATTCCTAGATTTGGGTTTGAAGCATCTTCAGTTGGAGCAGGCAGGCAGTGGAAATCTGACAGATTTTTCTCGCTTATAGTTGGTATATCACAAGGTTGTTTATACATGAGTTTCAGCTTGAAGGGCCTCAGAAAAAAGGTAGTTTCAATTTCAGTAAGTCCAAGTCAGAAGAATGGGAGAAAAATTTGGAAATGTTAGTTTCCTATAGCAAGGAAAGAATTCAGGATTCAGTTCAAAATATAGGCAAACAATAAAAACCCCAAAACAATGGACAGGACTAGAATCTAATAACAGGTGTACCATAGCTTTCTTCTGAAACGTATTTTTTTCCTCTCCAGTCCCCCATTTCTACCAAAGATAAATCATAGTAAGACTAATTGGTTTGCAAAATACATTTTAGTCTTTTTATACTTGGCCTGATTATTTGCATAAAGTGCAATGAATAGTGATTTATCATATGTGCTCTTTTAAATTGACTTTGTGGAAATTTTTCATAAATAATCTCAGATTAGACTCTTTAAACAGCCTCCCAAGACTAAAGAGTCAACCAAAGACTGTGTCTGTAATGCCTGTACAAATTGGGTGAATACCTCTCTTCTTGAGGTTCCCCCAAATATCTTCAGGTTTCTCAACCTGTCAGAAAATAACATTTTTTGCTTATCACAAGGTCAGGAACCCAGTAAGAGAACTGCATAGACAAGGTACCAGGCCAGTTTTTCCCAAGGGGCTTTTTATTGGCTCCATAAAAGTCAACCTCAATCTCTCAAAGTAGGATGGTCATATCTGAAAATATGACATTCTAGTCAAAGCCTTGGTAAAATAACCAGTGTCTCTAATTGTGTCCTGTTACAGAAGAAAATAGATTCTTATTGAACTTATGCAAATAACTATATTGCCATAAAATAAGAATACTCACAAATAGTTTCTAAATTCTGGAGGGATCAGGTAGAGAGACAGGTAAATGTTTCAATTTTGTTCACAGAAGTATACTTTACCAAATTGTTGTAAAGCTACAGATAGCATAAGAGGAAAAAAAAGTTTTCTTTACTCTGGAAAATAAAACAAAAAATTAATTTAAAAACCATTTTAATCCTTTATCAGTTCAGTCCCATGCAATTAATTCTTGTTCTGCTTGATGTTAGGTTAGAATTTTTTGAGTCTGGTTTTTTTCATTGACGTTTTTGAAATTCTTATCCAGTCCAATTGAATAATCTCAAAGTCATCAGCAGAGGTCTGTATTTCAGTGTCTTTTTATCCTTTTCATGAACCTCCTTGACAACATAATACTTTAGGATTAAAGTTGCTTGCAAGATCTTTTAGAAGAAGCATCAGAATAAAGCAATTAACTGTGGACAAGACTTAAAATGTCCATGGTTAAAGACCTGGTAAGAGTTCACAATACTAATGTGGTTGACAAAAAAATGTGGTTATTTTCTGTGGCCTACAGTAATTTTATATAATAGACATAATTATGACTGATAATATATATCAAGACATATCAGATTTTTAGGAATCATATAATTTTGGAATACATATTAGTAACACATTCACACAAATATAACTCAAAGATTAAACATCTTTCTTTTTTTTTTTTTTGAGATAGGGTCTCGCTTTGTCACCCGGGCTAGAGTGCAGGGGGGTGATCACGGTTCACTGTAACCTCAAACTCCTGGGCTTAAGAGACCCTCCCATCTCAGCCTCCCAAGTAGCTGGGACTATAGGCGGCTAATTTTTTTAAACATTTTTTCTGAGATGGGTTCTCACTACGTTGCTCAAGCTGGTCTCAAGCAATCTTCCTGCCTCAGCCTCCCAAAATGCTAGGATTATAGGCATGAGCCACTGCGCCTGGTCCATTATTTCTTATTCGACAATACTTCCTGTATAAGATAACATATCTAATAAGCCTAATATATCTCTCTTGAACATTCACAGGCCCTTCTGGAATGTCCAAAAATTAGTCTGAGGTCAAAAAGACTTAAATTTAGAATTTGAAGTTTGATTTTGGGAAGCCTGTCAAATATTTCAAAGGTTTAAAACACATGATCAAAATAGGATTGTAGGTTACTGTAAGACATAAGCACTCATTTAGCCAACATGATAATTTTTTTAAATTTCAAAAAGCAAAAACCTTTACTCTTTGATAGAGAGAAAACTCAATTTTCCAAATAATCCAAGGACCTAATAAAGATAGCATAAGTTACACAGAATCTGTTTCTCTCTCTCCTCTCTCTTATTTTGCAGTTACTCAGAAGGTGAACAAAAATCTTTTACTAGCTCTTACTAATACTACATGAAAATCTTGTTCAAAAGAGAAAACCAAATTCTAATTTTGTATTAGTGTACCTCTATTTTTCCAACTTTTTACATCAATTTATTTTGGTCTACAACATTCTTTCCATTTATTTATTCTGAAACAATCTTTAAATAACCTTTAAACTAGCCAAAATAATTTTTTTTAACAAAAACCACATCCTCATGCCTTCCTTATAACTGTCTTCACTAAAAACATATCTTGCTTTTCTTATACACTTTTCATAAAGAATCATTTCTTTTATTTTTTATAGTTTTAACTACATATATTAATTACAATTTTAACTCTTAATCATCTTAATTTCTAGGGAAAACCTAGGAAGTAAGTAAATCTGAACTGTTCTGTATAAGTATTTGTAGGTGAAAACTATTTCATAATTTCTAGAAAGATATGTTTCCTTAATTTGTTAGGTTTATTAATAGATACAGATATATTTAGCTTTTCCATACCATATAAAAACAAGATTCCAAAGTATATAAACTGTATGCTTAATAATTAATGTCTTAGTATTCTAACTTACTTAGAAATGGTGCAGATATTTTATGATTATTATTTAATATAACATGACTAAGATTTAAAATTACTGAAAAGATTTTTGAAACTACCATGGTTATTTATAAACATTTATCCCATTCACATTTACCTAATTTACTCATTCTCACAATTATATTTGAATTGATTATGGAAAACAAAGCTAGCCATTTAAATTATTTTTTCTTTTGAAAAAGAAAAACCAGGCTAACCCTCCATCAGCCAGTCTTGTGTTAATCAAGGCCTCTGAGATACCGGACACAGGTGCCTTCCCTAGTGTCTCCCCAGTTGTCCTGGGTCTGGAGTACCAGCATGGCACCCAAGACAGCTGTAAAGGGCAGGGCCCATCTGGGTCCTAGATTCACACCCAGGTATAGAGCTCGGGATAGAAAACAGAGCTAGGAAGACAGTGCCTGGAGGATCCAACCCCTCCCAACAAGGCCAGGAGGCAGAGCTAGGCCAGGGAGGATGGGGCCATTTTGGGTTTGGCTCTGTCTTGCAGCAGGTGATCCAGGCACTGCAGACAAACATAGGTCCCCAGGCCTCACCATAGCCACCTGTCCAGATCCCAGAATCCAGAGGCTCAAAATCAAAAACCTTAAGCTCACAGCAAGATGTGTGCAAGACTTCAGGGGAGCCCAGCAGCCAGCCCTTACAGTTTTAGCTTACAGACAAATGAAGAAAGTATCAAATATATCACAAAATCAACATTTTATGACCATAAAACATCTAGCAGAGGAAGCATAAATCCGTCTGACCAATAGACCCAGGAAAAAATGTCTCAATTAAATTATGAAGACATTTCTATGTTATTTTACCAAAAATTTAAAAACTGGATTTACCAAAGATTACTTCAGATCACGTAGAATTATTACATACACACAACACATATAGACATACAGACACAGACAGAAACAGATCATATAGCTTTCATTGAGATTCTTTATTTGCCAGGTTCCAAATAGTTTTTCTTTCTTCCACTCAGACCACTAATCTTCTAATTACCTGTTTCATTGCTAAGCGATTATTAGGTAGGCAACCCTAAATCTGCACTTCTAAAGGGATGACTATTAGCTAAAACAAGGTAAAAATTTATATCTCAAAGACACAGAACTTAGATCTACTAAATGTCAGAAAGCTGTACTTTGGAGACCTATTTAGTTCACTAAGTGGCTTTTTAGTTCAGTTTCTGTTTCTTAACTAGATTACTGAATTCAGAGTGAAGCCCATTAACAAATAGGGCCAAACCCACTCATGATTCTTGGGGCTCTATGAAGAAGACAGGGGACCTGAAAAGAGGTCAGTGGCACCTGGCTGTGTTCCTCAAGGGATCTCAGCATCACTAGAAGTCCCTTTTAGATCCCTGTATGTGATAACCAGAACTCTGATTTATTTCTTGTAATTTTCCATCTGCTGATCACCAAATGGAGGAGGTAGGGGCTTGAAGGGGAACAAAATACCTTAGACTGGGTGGCTTGCAAACAACAGAAATTTATTTCTCACAGTTTTGGAAGCTCAACAGATTCAGATTCAGTGTCTATTGAGGGGCTGCTGTCAGGTTCACAGGTAGTGCCTCCTTGCTAGGTCTTCACATGATGGAGGGGGTGAAAAAGCTCTCTTGAGCCTATTTCATAAGGACACTAATCCCATTCATGAGGGCTCCATAAAAAATGATCATGTACTTGGCCCAAAGAAAATTTAATCAATTACAGAACTTAAAGATTTTATAGGCCACATTCTCTGCTCACAATTCAATGAAGCTAGAAATTAACAGAAGAATATAGAAACATAGCAAAAGCAGAAACACAACCACTTCAAAATTAAAGAATGCTTTTCAAAATATCCCCTAGATCAAAGAGGAAATAAAACCAGAGATCACAATTTATTTAGACATTAACAAAAGGAGAACAAAACTTATGGGAAATGGCTAAAGTTGTATTCAAAGGAAAAATCATAACCTTACATACCTTTATTATTTTATAAAAGGAAGAATGAAAACAAGTGAACTAGGCTTCTGTCTCCAGTAGTATGGTTGTCTGAGTATTTTCTAGACCCCCAAATCCTCCTGAAAAAAAAGAAAATAAAAGAAGTAAAACATAGAATAAAATATATTTTAAAATTTATTTTTAAAAGTATTCAACAGGATTACTGTTGAATAGCAAGGAATTACCAAGCCAAATACGTAAGTAAAAGAAGGAATTCAAAGACTTCTATAGTCATGTTTCCCCCAAGAAGATTTGCCCAATTTGTTGAAGTTGGTTTTCATAATTTGTTGAAGCTAGAGACAGAAGACAAAGTCTAAAAGTCTCCAAAAGTGGTAAATCTAATGGGAGAGTTAGTCCATTACATCTGAGATCCCTCACTGTAGGGCTATGCCCTCACTGTAAGGAGAAAAAAAATAAACACACTACTCCAACACATGCACGTGCATGCACACACATGTGCACACACATACACAGAGGACGTCAGGAAATGCTACACTGGCACTAAGCAGAACAGGAGAGGAAGTATCATCCCTGATAATTTATAAACAAAAGTCAGCCCTTTTGTTGTTCCCAAAAGCTTTCAACCATGAGTTCTAGACTGGAAGTGACTGGGGAGTTTGGTCAAAACAAATTCTCTCTAAAGTATACAGTGAAGGGTTAACTTGGGTGTTCAAACTCTCTATGTTCTAAAGAAGGAACTGGCCCTTGATCAGCTCTTGCAAGACAACCTCTAAGTGTCTTGGTATATTTGGGGCCATAGGCCACACCCGACAGTCTGTGTTAACAATGTGATTTATGATGAGGGCCTTGAGCCACGGAATATCAGTTTGACCTCTGGAAGGAATGGTGGTTGAGTAACTAAGGTCAGTCACACAGGTGCTCTAGGCTTACATGACTGAAACCCAATAAACAACTCTGGACACCAAAGCTCAGGGGAGTTTCTATGGTAGGCAATACTTCATACATGTTTTCACACATTGTTGCTGGGAGAGTTAAGCACTACTTGTACGACTGCACTGGGAGAGGAAAATTCGAAGCTTGTACCTGATTTCTCCTGGACTCTGCTCTATTTGCCTTCTTTCTTTGCTAATTTTAATCTGTATCCTTTCTCTGTAACAAACTGTAACTGTGAGTATAGCAGTTTTTGTGCATCCTGTGAGTCCTAGAGAATCTTCAAACATGTTGGTAGTCTTGGGAACTCCTAAAACAAAAATAACTCTTGTTCATTCTAGGACTAAAATAATACATAAAAATAATTTTCCAATGAAAATTAGCCCCCCATATTCAATAACACTTAAGAATACAAGGAAACATAGTATCATGAGCAAAAAAGAAGAGAAAGACTTTAGATACTGGAATTATCAGATACAGATTATAAAATGACCATACTCAATATGCTTAAAGAAATAACAGGCAAGCTTAAAAATATCTCCAAAGAAAAGAAAACTCTAAAAACTGATTAAAGGCCTGGAGCAGTGGCTCATGCCTGTAATCCCAGCACTTCGGGAGGCTGAGGTAGGAGGATTGTTTGAGGACAGGAGTTTGAGACCAGCCTGGGCAACACAGCAAAATCCCATCTCTACAGAAAAACTTCTTTTTAAATTAAGTGAGTGTGATGGTACATGCCTGTCATCCTAGCTACTTGAGAGGCTGAGGTGGGAGAATTTCTTGAGCCCAGGAGTTCTAGCCTGGGCGACAGAGCAAGATCCTGTCTCTTAAAAAAAAAAATCAATTAATTAAAATCAATTAATTGGGATTTTTGAAAAACTGAACAGGACTTCTGAAATTGAAAAATACAATAATTCAAATTAAAATATGAGTAGACAGGTATCTTAATTTTCTGTTGCTGCATAACAAATGTAATGGCCATTATAATCTCCCAGTTTTTGTGGGTCAGGAGTCTGGGCACCGCTTAACTGAGTTCTCTGCTTCAGGATCGCTCACAAGGCTGCAATCAAGATGTCAGCCAGTGCTGAAGTCTGATCTGAAGATTTAAATGGGGAAGAACTTTCTCCCAAGCTCACTTGTGCACTTAATGGCAGGATTCAGCTTTTGGTAGGCTCAGGACTGTGGCCTCATTTTGCTCATTGTCAACTGGAGGCTGCCCTCAGTCCCCTGCCACATGGGTCATTCCATAGGGCAGCTCACAACATGACAGCTTGCTTCATCAAAGCCAGCAAGAGAGTCTGTCAAATCTGTTAGCTAAATGGAAGTAACAATCTTATGTAACATAATCACAGAAAGGACATCCATCACCTTTGCTGTATCCTGGAGCAGCAAGCCACAGGTCCTACCCACACTCAATGAGGGTAGATTACATAAAGATGCCCAATCTTTCCCTTTAGCACCCTTCGGAGGCTCCTGAAAGAATCTCCCAGTGAGTACAAGCTCCCACTATGCCTGGGGCTCCCAGCTATTCCAGACTAACATCCCAGACCACACTAAGCCTTTAAAAGTTCCTTAAAATTTTAGTCGATTTCTTCTTACCTATCCCCTCCCCTCTCGCTTTTGCTCTGCCGCTGGTAAACCAGTCCACATGTCCCTTCTCTCCTGGGAAAGGTCTATTCCTCCCTGGAATTTAGACTGTGACCTCAGTTTTCTGATGGGCTTTGATTAGTTATGATTTTGTAGTGTCTCTGCCTTTTTCTTATTGTTAGAGTGAAAGTGACACTCTGTCCAGCTTTCTACATCCTAGGCAGAAGTGGAGATAACTGGGATTAGAAAGTATTTTGAACTAAATTATAATGAAAATATTCCACATCAAAATCTATGAAAGGAAGCTAAAGCAGTTATTAAAGGGAAATTTATAGCCTTAGTATGCACATATGAAAGCAGAAGAAAGGTCAAAAATGGGCAGTATGTAGGCAATATATATAACCAAAGTGTTGTACCCCCATAATATTATGAAATAAAAAATAAAATTAAATAAAAATAAAATTAAAAAAAAATTAATGACTGAAGCTTCCAATTTAAGAAGTCCCAAAAAGAGTAGCAGAATAAACCCAAATATAACAAAAAAAAGAAAATAATTAAGATAGAACAGAAATTAAAGAAACAGTAAACAAATATTCAACAGAATTAATGAAACCATAAATTGGTTCTTAGGAAAAAAAATATATAAGCAAATTGGCAGTGCTTTGGCAAGACTGTCCAAGAAGATAAGAGGGCAACATTATAAATGGAGAAAGGGATGTAGTGCTAGATATAACAGGTATTAAAAATATGTTGACAGTTTTATAATTAGCTTTATTTCAATAAATTTGAAAATCTAGATGAAATAAACAAATTTCTAAAATAGAAATGTATATAATTTGTTACAATTGTTTCAAGAAGAATTAGAATACATGAATAGTCCTATAATTATAAAAGACATTCTATCAGTAGTTAAAAACACTTTCATAAAGAAAACTCTAGGTCCAGGCAATTCTACTGGCAAGTTCTACCCAATATTTAAGGAACATATTCTTTCAGTTTTACATGAATTATTTCAGAGCATACCAAAAGAGGGAATATACCATAACTAATTTTGTGAGGCTTGTATAAACTGTATGCCAAAACCTGACAAGGTGAGTATGAGAAATAAAAATTACAGACCATCCTCACCAATGGGCTTAGATTCAGAATTCTAAACAAAATTTTAGGAAATTGAATCAAGCAGTGTATAAAAAAGACCAAAGAAAAACAAAATCACATGAAGAAAAACAAACTGCTAATTATTCTAAGATTAAAAATTTCCATTGCTAATGGAAAAAATCATCAGAAACTTAAGAGAAGATCATATGAAAAATTTGGAAAAAATTTCATTTGATGCTAGTGTAAATGGAATTGGATCAATAAACATGATCTTTGAACAGGATTATTAGACCAAATTAGGTATATTTTGAATCAACACTAATTATAGAATTTGAGAAAAATAAAATTCTTACCATGTCCACTTAAAATTTTTTTATTTTTTTATTTTTATTTTTTTTAATTTTTTTCTAAGACTTATAGAAGCATACTTAAAAATTTTAATTGGTCTTTTAAAAGTATTTTGGGGCATATAATTTTAGACACTACAAAGGGAGGAAACATTTTATTTATGTAAAGTCAAAATAAAGAAATATATATTTTTCTTTCTTTAAAAGAAAGTTGTGAAAATGAAAGTATGATATTTTATATGAAATTCTATGGATTTTCTTATGACTTGTTAAATGAAGAAATGCTATGCTTTTAATTTGTTTTTAAGATTCTTTGTGAGCATGTTGTTTTAATGTAAGCGTGTTACATAGCTTTAATCATAAATAAATGTCTGTGAAATGATTTCCTAAAAAGGTAATGCATCATGAGCAAGTTGGGTTTATTCCAGCAAAGAAAGATTGGCTTAAACAGTGGAAAATCAATTAGTGTAATTCATCATGATAACACATCAAAGGAGAAAAATTATATGATTATCTCAAAAGATCCAGGGAAATAACTTGATAAAATTAAATATCCATTTATGATTTTTAAAAAGCCTCTCTGCAAAATAGGAATAGAAAATAATTTTCTTGATCTGACTCTTTTGTGTATTGCTGCATAACAAATCAACCCAAAATTTAGTGGCTTACCACAGTAACAATCATTTATTATCTCCTGTACCTTCTGTGGCTCAGAAATTCAGGTGTGGTTCAGCTGAATATTCTGGCTCAGGGTCTCATGATGTTGTAGTCCGTCAGTGGCTGAGGCTGACTTCATCTCAAAGGCTTCTTCACTTACATGTTTGGTGCCTGCGCTGGGAAGACTCAGACACGGGGGGGGGTGGTTGGAACAGCTGGGTACTTCAGGCATCTCTATTTGTATGGGATCTTTCCACATAGTCTGTTTGTTTCGATTATCTACTATTGTGTAACAAAACTTCCCAAAACTTACCGGTTTAAAACAACAATTATTTATTGTTTCTCAAGAATTCTGTAGGTCAAGGAATTCAGGAATATTTTAGCTGGGTGGTTCTGGCTCCAGGTCTCCTAATGTTGTTGCCATGGAGTCATCATCTCAAGGTTTCTTCGCTCCCATATCTGGTGCTTGGACTGGGAGAGTCTGAACATCTGTAATCTGGAACAGCTGGGGTTCCTTGGGTATATCTGTTTCTATTTGGTCTCTTTAATGTGGTCTCTCCAGCATGGTGGATTCAAGGTATCTGGACTTCTTATATGGAAGTGCAGGGCTCCAGTGACAGATGTCCCAAAGAGAACTAAGCAGAAGTTGTATCAACTTTTATGATGTAGGCTTAGAAGTAATAGAGCTTCACATCCATTATACACTATCAGCCAGTTCAGGCACAAAGGCCCAATGTGATATTGTGAAATATATATTTGGTCTTCCTCCCAGTTTCCTGGCATACAATTCCTAAAATCCTTGGAATCTCCAAAGTGCTGCCTTTTTGTATGCTAATGTTGACTGATAGCTTCAGGATAGGGCTTATTATTGGAAAAACCAAGGCATGAGTAGAGGATTGGAACTTTTGGCCCCACCTCTCAACCTCTGGAGAGGGGAGAGTGGGTGATGGTCAAGTTGATCACCAATGGCCAATGGTTTAATCAATCATACCTATGTAATAAAGCCTGCATAAAAACCCAAGAGGACAGGGTTCAGGGTTAGCTGAACACATGGAGATTCCTGGAGGACGGCACATCTCAGAGAGTCCATGGAAACTCCCCTTCTTCTATACCTCACCCTATGCATCTTTTTGCCTGTATCCTTTGTAATAGTAATATCCTTTATAACAAACCAGTAAATGTAAGTGTTTCTCTGAGTTCTGTGAGCTGCTCCAGCAAATTAATTGAACCCAAAGAGAGGGTCATGGGAACCCCAATTTGAAGCCAGTTGGTCAGAAGTTCCAGAGGCTCAGCCTTAAAACTGGTGTCTGAAGTGGGCTGGGGGGCGGGGTGAGTCTTGGGGACTAAGCCCGCAACCTGTGGGATCTGACACTATCTTCAGATAGATAGTGTTGGAATTGAATTGGAGGACACCCAGCTCGTGTCCACTGTAGAACTGATTGCTCATTTGGTGGTGGGGAGGAAACCCCCTCAAATACACATTCGGTCACAGAAGTCTTCTATGTTGATTGTTGTGGTGTGTGAGCAGAGGAAAAACACAGTTTGAGTTTTTTCCAAACACCTAACTTAGGTTCAAGGGGAGGGTACATAGACTTCACTTCATCATGGAGGAGTGGTAAAGTTCTGGAAGAACCTGCGGGACTGAAATGTTGTTGCAGCCATTTTTGGAAAATATTATCTCCCACAGTGACAAAGAGTATCAAAACAAATCCCTCCAACAAACATGCTGCTTAATTTCAAGACATTAAAGAATTCCCTTTAAGACTGGGAATTAAAGATACTGATGTCACTACTTTTATTGAGCATTGTACTAGAGATCCTAGCCAGTGGAGTAAAAAGAAAAAGAAATACAAAATATAAGAGTTGAAAGGGAAGAAAAAAACTGAAATCATTTGAAGACAATATCATTGCATAGTAGAGAATCCAAGTGAACGTTCTGATTAATTATTAGAATAAAAGAATTTAGCAAAGTTGCTGAATACATCAATATACAAAAATCAATTACACATCTATGCATCAGCAGTTAGAGCAAAAGATATAGTTAAGCTGGGAAAAAATAAAGAAGTGTAAAAAAGAGAAAAAAACCTATATACTAGCAAAGAAATAGTACCTGGAAAATAATACATTAACATAACTAAATATCATTGGCGGATGGGCCAAATACATGAAACTATTGAATAGGGAAAAAAGTCTTAAGCATTCATGGAAATTTAGTTTATGATAAAGATGGCATTCCACACTAAAGGGGAGAAGATGTATTCTTTGATAAGTAGTGTTGGTACGAATGGCTCAATACTTCGTATAATGTAAAGTTAAAACAATGACTCATTCTTTACACCAAAATAAATCCAGCAGGTCTAAAATATAAATTTAAAATTAATAAATAAAGCCATAAAAGCAAATTAAAGGAAATATATCATTTACAAAAGCATCAGAAGTATAAAACACTTAGGAATAAATCTAAGGTAAGATATGATGATCTTTACCCAGGAAACTATAAAATATTACTGAAAAAATTAAAGAAGATTGAGATAGCCAAATTTATGAGTTGGTGGTTTCAAGATATCAATTATTTCTAAATTGATCTATAGAGGTAACATAAATCAATTCAAGATCCCAACAAGTTTTTTTCAGAAATCAACAAACATATGTGGAAGGGCAAAGATCCATGAACAGTCAAGACACTCCTGGGCAAAGTGAGTAGACTTGATTTATCAGCTGCCAAGACTTACTAAGAAACTACAGTAATAAGATAATCTGCTTTTGGAAAATGGACAAAGAAATGAAAGAGAACAGAAAGCACAGGAAGAGACCCACACATATGTGGGAACTTGGTTTTTGAGCAAAGCTGGAACTACGATCCCTGAAGAAAGAACAGACTTTTCAGTACATGGTACCGGGACATAGTGTGGAGAAAAAATGAAATGAGAAACTTTGTAAATTACATTTGATCCCTTTCCTTTTAGAGGACTGTACAGGCGGTCCCTGGGTTACAGACAAGATACATTCCTGAGAACGTCTTTAGGTCGGATTTGTATGGAACTCGGATCCTTGATGAATAGTGCATATACGGTAATAAATAATAATGATGATAATAATAACAATACTAGAATGGCCCATATGTGATGATAATAATACAGTGTAATACTGTAATAATAATAATAGTACCCCTGTATTATAATAATAAGTTACAGAAACCATTGTGCTTTTTCCTTTAATTCAAACAAAGAGAACATAAAAACAAACTCATACAGAAAGTTTAGATAGGAAATAGAAGAAATTTCAAAAAATAATAGTAAAGATTAACACTCATCCAATGTTGCATGCACACTAGGCTAATAGGAATGTTACGCTTATTTTGATCTTGTAACCAAATCAATAATAACCTTTCCATTTCAATAATTAATCCACTACTCTGCTTAGTAATAACTGACACTTTCATTGGAGCACTGCCTTTCATGTGTTCCGTTATTCTCACTTTATCCTTTATAATTGTTCCGATAGTCCAGTGGCTGAAGCCTAATGCTTTCCCAATGAATGATGGCTTCTGGCCTTTCTCCGAACACTTTTTTCTCCTTTTGTTATTTCTCCTTTTGTTTCCATTGTTCACCTTTTTCTTCGCTGCAGGCTCACCTGGATTTGCAGTGGACGTTCTCTTTGGAGGCATGGTCATAAGGGTAAACACAGACCACAAAACTGAATAAAAAAGTTAAGACAAAAGTGATGCTGTTGACTCAAGCAGTACAAAACCAATCCATGTAACCAAAACATTTGTACCCCCGTAATATTCTGAAATTAAAAAAAAAAAGAAAGCGATGTTGTGCGTAAGCGATTGTATAAACAACGAGACTAGCCGCTAGGGTAAAGATGTTGCACCAATGAACCGCTTACGCCATGCGGGTTTGTTTACATGCATGGAAGAAACTAGTTCCCAAATTATTAATTTAATTTTTAATTATAAATTATCCTTATCAGGAGCCTTGGAAGCCCATTCGTAATATGGAATGCTGTAAGTTGGGTTGTCAGTAACCCAGAGACTGCCTATACACTCCTACCCATTGCCGTATGATTTGCTGTGCTTCCCTGTAAGAGGAGTATATTTTTCCATCCCATTGAATCTGGGTTAAATACTGGCATATACCACGTCTGAACATATTCAAGAGTCATTGTGTAGCAGAACACGGGTCTTATGAGAACACACCTTAGATAGAATTGAAGCATCAAACTTGGAGTTGCTGACATTGATATAAACAAGAAATAATGTATACATAATTCCTTCTTGCATTGAGAGGTCAGTCTTTTTCTATTCCAGCTTTCAACTGATTGGATGAGGCCCACCCACATTATGGAGGGTAATCTGCTTTAGTCAGTCTACTGATTTAAATTTTAATCTCATTTAAGAAATACCTTCACAGAAACATCTAGAATAATGTTTGATACCATGGCCTAACCAAGTTGTCAAAGAAGCTAGAATGCTTAGGGCACACGGCAACAGAGCTGAGTTATGGATGATTTGTATTGACTCTGTTCTCACCTTGCATCTTTGTAAGTGTTTTTGTTACCTGGACATTACACATTATTTAGACTGAGAAATAATGGCTTTTAAAATATGTATAATGGAGCAAAGCAACTATGTGTAGATGATCAATTGTATAAACAGAAAATACAGGTCCTTGATGTCTATCAGGATACCTAAAGTCATGAATTTGTTGTGAATAACCAAATTTCTAAATACTGCCATAAGATATGAACCTATTCTACCTCAAATAATTACTGAAGTAACATTAACTGTAAATGCCATTTGAAATTGCAAAATCCAGTCAATGCCAATGACACACTAATTGTTGTTGCTCAAAAGTACTCTGCATGGAGAAGGATGACAAGTCCCAGATCAGGAGGGTCCTCCTGACTTTCTGGGTGATCATCTAGCATCAGAGTTGGAAGAAGTATGGGAAGAGGATTGTTGAGGGAAATACAATATTAAAGCATAAAGCAAAGGATTCTTTCCCCAGAAGGCATTCTTAATATTTTAAGTGCTTCCTTTAAGAACATGACTGGACAGACCCTCACCCTCCACCAGTCCTTGATTTGCATCCTAGATGCCCCCCATACTTTCTAAATGAATTTGGGAAAGGGGTTAACTTTGCTGTACTACCATTTCATTGACTGTAAACAGAGGATACTGCTGCCCTCATAGGATTGACATGAGATTAATTAAATAGGGATTCTTCCAGATGGCTGACTAGAGGCACCCAGCACCCATTCCTCCACAAAAAAGGACCAAACCAATAGGTAGATAACCGCACATGGAACAGAGTGTCTAAGAGAGAAGACTGCAATTCAACAGGGAAGTGACAGAGAACGTCTGAAGCATGGAAAGAGAGGGGAAAGAAGCAGCTGGTCTGGCTAAGATTGGTTCAGAGCCAGGAGGAACTCTTCATTGCAGGGAAAAGGTAACCCAGAGATCCTCCATGGTCCACATTTCTACTGTGGACTCCTGCAATCCTTGCCATGGGAGAGCCCATTGGCCCTCGTGGGCTCTGAGACTAGTATAAGGAGCTGCCTGTAATCTACAAGACGGCTTTGTTCCAGAGAAGGAGTTCATGCTGGGTCCCACACACCCCTGAAATTCATGCAGCTTCAGCAAGGCATCATTTGGAGAGTCCATCTCCCAACAGCCCCTGCACCTCCACATCCCTGGAGTCGTGCTGAAATCCCCCCATGTTGACCCAGAGGGCTGTGGCATTGCAAAACCAACTGGACCTAGCAGTGCAACTGGGGCCCCAGCACTCTAGTCCATCCAGAGTTCTATACCTTGGAGAATGGGCAGTGCAGAGAACTAGGGAGGCTGCCTTGGGGACAAAAGGATCCAAAGTATGCACTTGTCAGAGCCTGAGAGCTATTTGTCCAGGGCCACTGTCACTGACAGCAACCTTGCCCACTCCAGTGGCAGGGCCAGTGTGTACCTGCTTGCATCCTTAGGGGCCTGATGACTGGTCCACCCATGCACCATTCCAGGGCCTAATGACAAGCTTTCTCTACCCACCACTGGAGATGCCCATGCACTCTATCTGGGGACCTGAGGACAGGCCTGCCCTGCCCACTGCCACTGCTGCTGGCACCTGAGCACACTGTCTGGGGGTTTGGGGATCAACCCACCCTGCCTACCACCAGTGCCTGTGTGTGTCACTCAGGGACCCAAGGCTTGGCCTGCCACTGATACTGCCACTGCCAATGCCACAGATGTGCCCCATGCAGAGGACAACCCAAACCCATTGCCTGCCGTGTCCTGCCAGGACCAATTGACTCCAAACATGCCACCTGGCCAAAAGATAGCCCCTAGACTTGCCACATTGGCCCCACATGCCCCCAGACCTGCACTTCATGCCCATGCTTCTGAACCAAAGTGCCACAGGACTGCACCCCGTGCCCTTCCCCAGCCCAAGCCTAGACGGCCTTACTAACAACCACAGCTAAGCCACGAAGACCAGACACCACTGATGCTAATTACAGCCGAAAAATCATATGGAAACTACACTACTGTGCCACTCAGAATCAAAGAGAAGCACCCTACCCAACCAACACTAATAGATATATCTACAAAGAAAGTCTTTCCCTATGAAAGCCAATTTATAAAATTAGAAGTGGTGACTATTATACCAGACGAGCAGACATCAACACAAGGACGCAACAAACAACATCACTAAAGAAACACAATAATTCTCCAGTAATGAACCCAAAGTAAAGGAAATCTATGAAATGCTTGAAAAAGAATTCTTAATAATAATATTGAAGAAACTCAATGAGATACAAAAGAACACAGGTAAACATTACGAAGAAACCAGGAAAACAATTCATGATCCGAATGAGAAATTGAACAAAGAGATAGATATCATTAAAAAAAATCAGAAATCCTGGAACTGAAGAATTCAATGAATGAAAAAAAATACAATCAGGAGCATCAACAATAGACTAGTTAAGTAGAAGAAAGGATTTCTGAACTTGAAGACAAGTCATTTGAAATAACCCATCAGACCAAAATAAATAAATAAATAAATAACAAAAAAGAATGAAGAAAGCTTACATGACATATGGAACACTATAAAGTGACCAAATATTTGAATTTGGGGATTTTCAGAGGGGGAAGAGATGGGCAAAGAAAACCTATATAATGAAATAATAGCTGAAAATTTCCAAGTCTTGAAAGAGTTATAGACATCCAGAAAAAAAGCCCAGAGATCTCCCAAATAGATTTAACCAAAAAGGTCTTCTCCAAGGCACATTATAGCAGAATTGTCAAAGGTCAAAGACAAAGAGAGAATTCTAAAAACAGCAAGAGAAAAGCACGAAATCACATATAAGGTAATTCCCATAAAGCTAACAGTGAATTTCTCAGCAGAAACCTTCCAGGCCAGAAGAATGGGATGATATATTCAAAGCACTGAAAGAAAAAAACTGCCAATGAAGAATACTATATCTTGCAAGGCTATCCTTCAGAAATGAAAGAGAAACAAAGTCTTTCCCAGGAAAGCAAAAACGGAGAATTCATCAGCACTAGACTGCCCCTAGAAAAAATGCTTAAGGGAGTCCTACATCTGGTAGTGAATGGACAATATCTACCATCATGAAAACACACAAAAGTATAAAACTCACTGGTACAACAGACACACAAATGAGTAAGAGAAAGAAATCAAACATTATCATTACAAAAAAACCCCACCAAATCACAAAGGTAAACAATAAAAGAGGAAGAAAGGAACAAAAGATATACAAAACAATCAGAAAACAATTAACAAAATAAATGGAATAACTTCTCATCTATCAATAATAATCTTGAATGTAAATGGTTTAAGTTCCCCAATTAAAAGATATAGACTGGCTGAATAAATAAAAAAAAAAAAAGACCCAACTAAATTCTACCTACAAGAAACTCACTTCATCTGTAAAGACACCCATAGACTGAAAGTTAAGGAATGGAAAAAAGTGTTCCATACAAACAGAAACCAAAGACATGCATGAGTAACTATACTTGTATCAGACAAAATAGACTTTTTTAACATAAAAAGAGACAGAGAAGGTCATTATATAATAATAAATGGATCAATTCATCAACAGGCTATAACAATTCAAAAACAAATATGCACCCAACACCAGAGCACCCAAATATATAAAGCAAATGTTATTACAGCTAAAGCACGAGAAAGATCCCAATACAATAACAGTCAGGGACTTTAGCATCCCATGTTCAGTACTGGACAGATCATCTAGACAAAAAAATCAACAAAGAAACATTGAACTTACTCTGCTCTAAGGACCAAATGAACCTAACAGACATTTACAGAACATTTCATCCAACAGCTACAGAATACACATTCTCATCAGCACATTGAACATTCTCCAGGATAGATCATAGGTTAGGCCATAAAACAAATCTCAACAAATTTTAAAAAATCAAAATCATATTGAGTATCTTCTCAGATCACAATAGAATAAAACTAGAAATTCATAACAAGAGGAACTTTGGAAAATGTACAAATACATGGAAATTAAGGAACATACCCCTGAATGACAATTGGATCAAAAAGGAATTAAGAAGGAAATCAAAATATTCCTTGAAACAAAGGAAAATGAAAGCATAACATACCAAAACCTATAGGATACAGTAAAAGCAGTGCTAAGAGAGAAATTTATAGCAGTAAGTGCCTACATTAAAAAAGTAGAAAGATTTTGAATAAACAACCTAATGATGCACCTCATGAAATTAGAAAAACAAGAACAGACCAACTCAAAAGGAGTATAAGAAAAGAAATAATAAAGATCAGAACGAACTAAATGAAATAGAGACTAAAAAAAAACAATACGAAGGATCAATGAGATGAAAAGTTGGTTTTTTGAAAAAATAAGCAAAGTCAATAAACTGCTAGCTAACCAAGGAAAAAAGAGAGGAGATAAATAAGTTCAGAAATGAAAAAGGAGACATTACAATTAATACCACAGAAATACAAAGGATCATCAGAGATTAGTATGAACAGATATATGCTAACAAGTTGGAAAACCTAGGGGAAATGGATAAATTCCTGGGCACATACCACCTGACAAGGTTGAACCAGGAAGAAATAGAAAACCTGAGCAGACCAATAACAAGTAACAAGATTGACTCAGTAATAAAAAGTGTCTCCCAACAAAGAAAAGCCCAGGACCAGATGGCTTTACTGCTGAATTCTACCAAACTTATTATTTAGAAGAACTAAAACCAATTCTTCTTAAACTATTCCAAAAAATTGAAGAGGAGAGAATTCTTTCTAATTCATTCTATGAGGCCAGCATGATCCTGACACCAAAACCAGACAAGGACACAACAAAAAAAGAAAACTGCAGGCCAATGTTCCTGATGAACATAAACGCAAAAATTCTCACCAAAGTACCAGCAAAATGAATCCACCAGTGCACCAAAAAAGATAATATACCATGATCAAGTGGGATTTATCCCAAGGAGGCAAGGATAGTTCAACATACTCAAATCAATAAATGTGATAGATCACATCAACATAATAAAGGATAAAAACCTTATGATCATCTCAATAGATACAGAAAATGCATTTGATAAAATTCAACATCCCTTCATAATAAAAACTCTCAACAAACTAAGCATGGAAGGAATGTACCTCAACATAATAAAGGCCATATATGGCAAACCCACAGCTAACATCATACTGAATGGGGAAAAGCTGAACGCAATCTACAGATTCAATGCAATCACTATCAAAATAACAATGACATTCTTCACAGAAATAGAAAAAAATTCCTAAAATTCTTATAGAACCACAAAAGACCCCAAATAGCCAAAGCAATACTGAGCAAAAAGAACAAAGCTGGAGGCATCATGCTATCTGACTTCAAAATACACCACAAAGCTATATTAATCAAAACAGCATGGTGTTGGTATAAAAATAGACACATAAACCAATGAAACAGAATAGAGAACCCAGAAATAAATCGACATATTTATAGCCAACTGATTTTCGACTAAGGCACCAAGAATATACATTGGGAAAGGGCACCCTCTTCAATAAATGATATTTATTGAAGAGGATATCCATGTGCAGAAGAATGAGACTAGACCCCCCTATCTCTCACCATATACCATATACAAAAATCATATATACAAAATATCACCATATACAAAAATCAATTAAAAATGAGTTAAAGACATAAATGTAAGACCTGAAACTATAATACTACTAGAAGAAAACATAGGGGAAATGCTTTAAGACATTAGTTGGGGAAAAGATTTTTTAGATAAGACTTCAAAAGCACAGGCAACAAAAGCAAAAATAGGCAAATGGGATTATATTAAACTAAAAATCTACTGCACAGCAAAGCAGACATCAACAGAGTAAAGGGACAACCTCTAGAATGGTAGAAAATATTTGCAAACTATTCATCCAACAAGGGACTAACATCCGGAATACATAAGGAACTCAAACAACTCAATAAGAAAAAACAAATAATTCCAGTAAAAAGTGGGCAAAGGATCTGAATAGACATTTCTCAAAAGAAGGTACAAATGAAAAACAGGTATATGAAAAAATGTTCAACATCACTAATCATCAGGGACATGCAAATCAAAACCATGATGAGGTATCATCTCATCCCAGATGGAATGGCTATTATAAATAAGACAAAAATAACAAATGCTGGCAAGGATGCAGAGAAAAGGGAACTCTCATACACTTGTGGTGGGAATGTAAATTAGTACAACCATTACAAAAAATAGTATGGAGGTTTCTCAAAAAAGTAAAAATAGAAGTACCATATGATCCAGCAATCCCATCACCGGGTGTTTATCCAAAGGAAAGGAAATCAGTATATTAAAGGGATATCTGCACCCCCATGTTTACCGCAGCATGATTCACAATAGCCAAGATATGGAATCAACCTAAGTGTTCATCAATGGATGAATGGGTAAAGAAAATGTGGTATATATTTACAATGAAATACTACTCAGCCACAAAAAAAATGAAATCCTGTCATTTTTAGCAACATGGATGGAACTGGAGGTCAACATGTTAAGTGAAATAAGCCAGATGCAGAAGACCAACATTACACATTCTCTCTCATATGTGGATGCTACAAAAGTTGATCTCATGGAGGCAGAGAGTAGAATGATGTTTACCAGAGGCTGGGAAGGGGCGGAGGGGTGGATGAAGAAAGTTTGGTTAATGGGTACAAACATACAGTTAGGTAGAAGGAATAAGTTCTGGTGTTCAATAGCACAGTAGAGTGACAAAAGATTATGTATATTTCAAAATAGCTGGCAGAGAAGATATAAAATGTTCCCAACACAAAGAAATGATAAATGTCTGAGGTGATGGATATCCTGATTACCCTGATTTGATCATTACACATTGTATATACGTAAGCATGCATCAAAATATCACTTGTACCCCTTAAACATGTACAATTATCATGTGTCAATTAAAAAAAGGACAACATGATTGACAACTGTCTTCATGTTTGTTTGGAGACAGAGTCTGTCGCACAGGCTAGAGTGCAGATGCATGATCATAGCTCACTGCAGCCTTGAACTCCTGGCCTCAAGCAATCCTCCCACCTTGGCCTCCCAAAGCGCTGGGATTACAGGTGTGAGCCACCGTGCCCCAGCCCAACTATCTTTTGTCTCCTTTGAAGTCTATCCATTTCCTAGCATAAAGATAACACTAAATGTATTTCTTAAACAAAGTAATTGCCTTTGAATTACTTTGGCAAACTAAAAAGCAGACAGATTACTTATTAGTTTAATTCTTTCTTTGTGCTAGGGCATGTTTCCTTATGAGTTTCTTCAGCTTAAGATGAAGGTCAACTGAAGCCACCTCCCTGTCAGCATCACATTTTGCAGATCGCTAAAACAACTTTTACTTTTGGTGCTTCAACCGAAGGAGTAAAAGCTACATCACCTACTGCTTCGTAGACATGTCTGTGCAGAACTTCTAAGTCCCATTTCTGTGAAAAGAAATTCTTTCCAGTGCATTTCCTCAACTACTAGTTAAGGGCTTTTTGTATATTACTGAAGTTTTGTTTGTTACTTGAAAACTAGTCGTGCCCTGGCCCAAGAAATTGCTAAAGCAGTTTCATAACTCTCTCTCTTTTTCTTTTTTCTTTTTGTTTCCTTAGAGAGTATATGGGAGACTTATCACATCACCAACTTCAAACAAAGGAGAATTTGATAATGGGCTGTATTCCAGAATTATTTCCTGCCTAAGAACAATCAATGTCTTAGATTTTTCACCTTTTCTTCAACAACATTCAGACTAGATGTTGTCTTTCTTTGCAGGACTCTTTGTAAAACAAAAGAGAATTTTTATACCACTTGGGATTTACTGCAAATGCAGCTGATGGAAAACAGCAATTGAGGTGAGGCTGCAAGACAGTAGTCGAGGCATACCTCCTGGATTACTGTAGTGACTTGCATACCCAAAACTTGTGGGGATTTATTCAAATGCGTACTTTCACAAAATGACAAGGTTCTACCTGTAATGAAACTTCAGGATCACCCAAAGATAGTTGAGCCAAAAAACATTAAGTCTGTAAACAACAATGACCAGGTATTGCAAAACTTAGGGAGTTTACTTGAAATTCTACCTTTGAATAACTGGATTTCAGAGTTAGCATTTTACATAATTCAGCACATTTCTTTTCTATCTGTTAAAATCTATAGAGAGCAGATTTTTTATTTGCTCTAAGAAAGAAATTGGAGACTTAGTTCATTGAAAGTTATGATATCAAATATCAAGACCAACCATGAGAATTGTTAATTTGCTGCTCAGACCTTTGCGTTCATTGGCATTTCCTCTCCTCAGAGCATTAATTCTGAGTACAAAAGAATCCATCAAATATCGCCAATGACAGACTATATGATTGCTTTTAAAACAAGTTTTCCATGTTCTTACCTTCTTATACATAGCTCTCCCCATTGATGAAGTCTGTTTCCTTCCCGAGACCAGAGAAAGAGGAGGAGTTTGATATGAATTTTAAAATCACAATACATGAGACATCTTTGGGAGAATTTCAGGTAAATAGAGTTATTCAGGCCTTGGTCATCCAGCTCTTTTGTTTTTCTGTGTATCTTTGAGACAAATACTCCTCATGATGACTTCGTTTTTGGAAATGAGGCAAGGAGAAATATTCAGTGGATTTATGATACTCTCTATTCATCAGATTTGCTCACAGGAAAAGGCCTTGCCCAATGGCATGAATTGTAGATTCTAGGATTTTACAATGACTCTGGGATATCAATGGAGATCCCTGGGCACAAAAGAAAATTAGGTTCAACCTTTATAACTTTATCCTTGTGTTTTACCTTTCAAACAACACACACATGAAAATCAATGATGATTCAACATTCAGCAAACACCCACAAAATTTATCGAAGGTGTTCCTACTATTTCAAGAAAAACTGAGTCACCTTTAAAAAAAAGGTATGGATTTTGTTCTTTTTAAATATATGTTTTATGGTTATTCTAAAGATAATTTAAAGATGTGGTATAGTTATGAATGCCACATTCCTGAGAATACAAGCAGTAATAACACTGTACTAATTTAGGCAATAGCAAACAACCCCTAAATCTTTACACAAAAGGTTTGTTTCTTGCTCTTACTACATGTCCACTCTGGGTATGTGGGAGGGTGGGGGGCTCTGCTTTGCACTATTCTCATTCCAGAACCTAGTCTGATGGAGACCCCACCATCTGGATATTGTTGGTCCCTATGGTGGGGGAAAGGGGGATAAGTAATCGTGTACCAGCTCTTAAATGCTTCTGCCCAGAAGAGACATCTATAACTTCACTCACATTTTATTAACCTAAGTCACATGAACATTCTTCAAGCCTGGAAGTAGAAGAGAACTGAATATTAGTGAGCAGCAGTCATGCCTACTATAACTATTTCCATTTTTTATAGGCCTTTCTACTTTTTGAAGCACTGACACATCCAAAGAAGAAAGTAACTGCCTATTAAAATGTTCATGGTCCATTCTCCACCCACAGGACCAGCTTCAGAGTGTGTGACTTGCGTTCAGAAGGTCCCCACAATTGACTAGGCTTTAATGTTTGCTGTTTTGAAATTCTTAATAATCTTATCTTTGAACTTACGTTCTATAAATGAGGTCCAATGGGACAATGGAGCATGTGCACAAACAGAGGAGATACGTGCAATATGCATGTCTGCTACCGTTCCTTACCACCACATTTGCATAAAACATTCACAATATCTCATGATCACAGAATTCTAGTGTAGCCACAATGCATGGGAGCTCAGTAAGAATCAAAGCAAGTACGGGGTAAGAGTGTTATGTCTACTACTAACTAAGCAGCGGTTAGTTAGTAGTGTTATTACTACTAACAGCTCCAAGAGGTTACCAGCACTTGCTTTGAACCTAGAAAGAAGGCAATGGTTGTCTAAGAAACGTCAATGACCAAAGAACCCTATCATATCCTTTCTAATTCACGTTACTTTTGTAGGGTTCACTAAAAAATCAACTCACAAAAGGCAGATTAATTAGAAAAAAGGCATACAAATTTATTTAACGTGCACACCAGGGAAGCTTCAGAATGAAGACCCAAAGGTACAGGGGAAATTGTCCATTTTTATGTTTAGTTTCAACAAAGTATGGACAGCCATGTAGAAATATGAGTGGGGAAACTCAGCAAGGCCTGTCTGTCTAGATTCTTCTTGACCTCTCTGAGCATGCATTCCTTCCTTCTGGGTGTGGGACAGGGCCCTCTCTGGAATGGGGGTCTTATGACCTACAGTCAAACAAGGTAGGTCAGATAATTTCTTTATGGCCAGTTTTTACACAAAAGGTGGAGGGAAAGTTAGAGTAATATTTTTAGGTTTTGTGGCTAGCTTGGGGGGAAATAGGTTCTGTTCTATGACCTGCCTTGGGGAAGAGGGAATCTAGTTTTTACGGCTAGCCTCGGAGGAGAATGGAACTGAAAGACAGGAGGGCAGAAGAAGGTAGTGAAAACCTTTTTCTTCTGAGGCTGCTGAGGCCTTCATTTTGGGGTATTGTTTTTCTAAGCCCCAACACTTTCCTGCATTAGCCACATATATTGAACATGCCAACATAGAAGGAAAGGGAAAGGTGGGGCAACCAATAGTTCCCCTTCCTTTCAGTTTTTTCTTATTTATCATCTGTAAACTGAAGGAAGAGAGTGTTAGTAAAATGTGTGCATATCAAGATATGAAATAAAAACACTTGACTTAGTTTTGTGCAGCTTCCACTGTTCTGGTTAAGAATAAAATACTATGCATGTATAAACTATGAAATACGAATTGTATAATTTTAGTGATTCTGCATATGAGTTAAATGCTCTTATATTTGCATTTGAAACTGTTATCACACAATATAAAGATGAATGTTAAATTTTATGCTCATAATTTAAAATTTTACTTTCCCTTTACTTAGAATGACCTTAAACAGCAAATAAAAAGACCAGGACAAATCGAAAGAAGGGCCACAGAAGAAAGGAAGGAGTTTTATATTTCAGTTATTTTAATGGCACTTTTTCACTGCTTTGTGAACAAGGGGCCCAGCCTTTCCATTCTGCGCTAGGCCTTGCAAATCATGTAGCTGACTCTGCCCACCCACAAGTCCCAGAGATGCAACGTGAATGAAAGAAGACTCATTTGAGGTATAGGTATGAGGTCAGAGGAACCTTAGAGATAACCTAATCCAGTGATTTCCAAATTCCTTTTTAGCAGCAGAACCTGTTCTTCAGGGTGAAAGTCCAAAATGTAAAACAGATAAAGCAAACTGCTTTGGTTTGGAGAGGAGGGATGGCAGGCTTTGAGCCCTGTCCACCTGACCTCCTCTCTACCCCACACTTTGACAGCTTTTTGGGGAATGGGAGGGTCTCTAGGAAATGCTAGGGTTCCTCAGAGCACAGTGGAAAAATCTCTGATCCAGAGGGGCTCACTGAATTTAAGGGACATACCCAAGGCCCCAATCTCCTAATTGCTAATTTGGCCCTCTTTCTTCTGCTCCATGTGGCCACCCGAAGAAGCTAGCAGTCTGAAATTGTGGGGAGAAGATCATTTGGTAGTCCTGGCACATCTGTGACTATTCTTATCTATTAAATGGTGATGATAATGCCTACCTCAGGGAATTAAGGATTGAATGAAATACTGTGGCTAAGTAAATGCTCAATAATAATTAGCTGCAATTTTAGCATAATTATTATAATTATTATTCAAGCCTAGAATCCTATCTTCCATAGAAATGAGTGGAGCTGTAAAACTTTTTGTTGTTTTGTTTCTTATTTGTTTTTAAAATTTTTATTTTTGGCCGGGTGCAGTGGCTCACGCCTGTAATCCTAACACTCTGAGAGGCCAAGGCAGGAGGATTGCTTGAGCTCAGGAGTTAGAGACCAGCCTGAGCAAGAGTGAGAACCTGTTTCTACAAAAAATAGAAAAATTAGCCAGGTGTGGGGGCATGTGCCTGTAGCCCCAGCTACTTGGGAGGCTGAGGCAGAAGGATCACTTGAGCCCAGGAGTTTGAGGTTGCAGTGAATTGTGATGACGCCACTGCACTCTACCCAGGGCAACAGAATGACAGTGTCTCAAAAAAAAAAAAAAAATTATTTTTACTTGTGGTAAAATACACATAACATAAAATCTACCATCTTAATAATTTTTAAGTGTACAATTCAGTAGTGTTAAGTATACTCGCATTGTGGGACACCAGAATACACCACCCCAAAATATGAAGGATTGTTAAGCTGAAGACACTTAAGAAAAGGCAGATGTAGGAAAGCTCTCTGCTTTCCCTCTTTATGCCTGAAAACTGGACATTGATTTACAAAGACAAAAGGTGTCCTGGCCCCCTCCTTACCAGGGAGATCAAAGGTTGACCACTGAAGGTAGCTTTAGATCTTTACCCACCTGGAGATGATGCTGGAGGAATCAACATTAGCGAGATTTCCTAACTACCTTTATCTGCCATATATTTGCCTTCCCCCCACCATGGGGCCTGCAGAGGCTCAGAGTCCTTTTCCTTTGTCTTGTCACTTCTCTAAAAACCTGCTGTTCTTTGTTGAAGATGCTATATGAGCTGGAATTCAAAACCACCTCTTTTAGAACGGCTCAATTTCTGGATGTGTCCCATGCATATATGAAATATACATATTAATAAATGTCTGCTTTATCTTCTTAGTCTGTCTTGTGTAACAGGGGTCCATTCCAGCTAAGAACCCACAGAGGTTGTAGAAAAACTCCTACAACATATCGTGCAACTGATCTCCAGAAGTTTTTCTGTCTTGCAAAACTGAAACTCTATACCCATTAACCTACAATTCCCCACTCTCCCTCCCCCAGCCTTGGCAACCACTGTTCTTTCCGTCTCTATGAATGTGGCTTCTCCAGATACCTCATACAAGTGGAACAATACAGTATTCGTCCTTTTGTGACTGGCTTATTTCACTTAGCATAATGTCCTCAGGGACATTACAACATTCATCTCTGCTGTAGCATGTGTCAGAACTTCCTTCCTTTTTAAGGCTGTATAATATTCCATTGTATGAAAACTTTTTTTTTTAAAGCAAGTAAGTACTTACCTGACAAAAGTCAGGACTGTGGTTACCTCTATGCAGGGAGAAGGATGTCACTGAGAAGGAACACATGGGGGCCTGGCATTAGGGGAATCACTCTGTGCTTGGCAATACCCTATTACTTAACTTGGGTTATATGAATATTCACTGCTATGGACTGAATTGTGTACTCCTCTAAATTCATATTGTGAAACCCTAACTCCCAATGTGACTGTATTTGGAGATAGGGTCTTTAGGAGGTAATTAACCTTAAAAGAAGTGATAAGGGTGGGGCTTTCATTAAATAGGATTGTGGCCTTAAAAGAAGAGAAAGAGAGATCTCTCTGTCTGCTATGTGAGGACACAGAGAGGTGGCGGCTGTCTGCAAGCCAGGAAGAGAGCCCTCACCAGAAACCAAATTGTCTAGCACCTTGATTTTGGACTTCTCAGCCTCCAGAACTGTGAGAAATAAATATCTGTTGTTTAAGCCACCTGTGACTTTTTTTGGGGGGTGGGGGGGAGACAGGGTCTTGCTCTGTCACCCTGGCTAGAGTGCAGTGGTGTCATCATAACTCACCGCAACCTCAAACTCCTGGGCTCAGGTGATCCTCCTGCTTCAGCCTCCCGAGTAGCTGGGACTACAGGTGCATGCCACCATGCCCAGCTAATTTTTCTTTTTCCTTTTTGTAGAGATTGGGTCTTGCTCTTGCTCAGGCTAGTCTCGAACTCCTGGCCTCAAACCATCCTCCCGCTTCGGTCTCCCAAAGTGCTAGGGTTACAGGCGTGAGCCAACACACCCAGCAACCTGTAATATTTTGTATGGCAGCCTGAGAAGACTAATATATTCACTTTATGATTATAAATTATATTATAATTTATATTTTTGCAACTTTTCTAGGTATACATAATATTTTACAAAGAAAAGCTTAAGAAATTACTAGGGATATTTTTATTTTTGTACACTAATATTGCTTGAAGGACTCTTTCCCTGCCCACTTGTATAATGTAGTGGCTAAGAGTCAAAGCTTTGGAGTCAGACTACCTGTTGCAAGACTGGCTCCTCCCTCCCTTTAGTAGCTGGGTATTTGGGTAGGTCTCTGAACATCTCTGCGTCTCAATTGACACATCTAAAACAACACCTGGTGGCACGTGCCTATAGTCCAGCTACTCAGGAGGCTGAGGCGGAAAGATTGCTTGAGGCCAGGAGTTTGAGGCTGTAGTGCACAATGATCACACCTGTGAATAGCCACTGCACCCCAGCCTGGGCAAGATAGAAAGACCCTGTCTCAAAAATAAATGAAGAAATAAAATAAAAATAAATAAATAAAACAGCACCTGGATCACAGTAAGTGCTCAATAAACTTTAGCTACTACTAATATTATATTTGAATCATTTTTAATGTTGGAAACTATATTAAATAGTGCTTCCCAGACACCAGGGCCAGTCCAATAGAATTTTCACCCATTGGAAACAAAAGGAGGGCAACACGATGGGTTTTTCCATATAGCTATTTGTATACCATTTTATTTGAAAATTATTTTCTTCTCTCTTTCAGGAAGTAAAGTGTCCATTCTCTTAGGAAATAATGTTGATTATAGATGCTACTTGCTTTATTAATGTCTTTATTTAGCAAACCTGGAAATTGCCTATCATTTTGGTCCTCTCCACTTTGAATATTTTTTTGAAGTTTTAAGGCTCTGTAAAATAAAAAAGTCTGAGAATTATTGCTCTAAAACATTTTTTAAGGTCTTAAGCTACCCTTTCTTTTCTTACCAGCTGGCCCACCCATTCCTCTGTTCTGTCTCTCCTGCCTTTAGGATAGCCCAAGACAACCCTGATTAGAAACATTGCTCTGCAAGATCGAGAGGCAAGAGAGGAAGCAAGAGAGAGGGGGGAAGTGCTAGGCTCTTTTAAACAACCAGCTTTCGTGAGAACTAACAGAGTGAGAGTTAACTAATCTATTCATGAGGGATCCACCCCCATGACCCAAACACCTCCCACTAGGCCCTACCTCCAACCTTGGGGATCAGATTTCAACATGAGGTTTGGAGGGTCAAATATCCAAACTATAGCACTTGTCTGAGGAACTCTGAGCCACTATGTAAGAAGTGAGAACCCCCCCATCTCAAAAAAAAAAAAAAAACACTACAACAAAAACAGTAATATAAGCATAATTTGAGGTATAGGGATAGAGATCACCACCAGAAGAAATAAAACCTCTGAGGGATGAACCATTCTTTAGCCTGATGCAAATACTACTTTTTCAAAATCAAATTTCTGGAGTGTTTTCCCTGAGCACCTTAGTGCAGGCCAGTCCTGCACTGGATGTAAGAGAAGACACTACCCCTGCCTTTGGGGACCTTTTGCAGTACAGGATAGCAATGACACCTGAGAAAAAGAATAATGTAAGCCAATACATTAGAGGCAGCTGCAGAATGGGCTGAGTGACCAGCTAAGGCATTTAGGAAGACATATGAGTTAATCCAGGCCTCATATGTTGACTGCAAACTTGTCAAGCTGAACTTTCTCGTCTCCTCATCAGCCTCTCAGGAAGGCCAGAGACTGCCCTCTAACCTTTCTGTAGGCCCCTTCCCATTCCTACTGAGGGTGCCAAAGCTGATTTGTACCTAGTAGCTTGATAGAATATATTTGATTCATGGCAGAAACCCAGAGAGAACAAAACCATAGTTATGATCTGTACACAGCAATGACAGACAGTGCTTGCAAGGTGAGGAAAAGTTCCTGGAAGGCAAACCAGTCCTAAGCATGACAGATAATTACTTACTTCTTTTAATTTTAGGTGTCAAAATGTCCCTTTGATCAAAAACCTCTCTCCTGTGGTTTCACCAGGCTAATCAAAATTACTATTATTCAAGGTACTACTACAACACCTCCTCTCCTCTTAATGTAGAAGTGTGAATTTTAACAAAAAGACTCATGTGCTAAGGCAATGTCTATTTCTTTATTTTCTTTTAAAACAGTAAAATAAGATTCTAGACACACCTCCCAGGGGGCGTGCATCACAAAGCATTAGGGACCTCTGTCCTGGCTGGAAACATGGTCCTATGAGGTGCACTGGCTTTTGCTTCTATGCCAGGAATACAGAACCCTTTGTCCAGTATGGAGACCCTGGTCCCCAGGGCCCAGCCTCCATAGGAGCACCACCCAGTAACCCCCTTCCCCTTTCTGGCTATGCTCCCTCCTTAAGGTCAGCCAGCAACAGCGCACAAGACTCTTTGTTCTACCATCCCTGTGACATCTAACCTTTGATTTCTTGACCTCATCTTAATTCTGGAAGAAATTACTCCCCACCCTCCTTGTCTTATTGCCATTACAGATACTTTGCAAAGTCTCTTCAATTCATTAAGAATTTTACAAGAGACAAGAAAAGTTCTTGTCTTACAGCAGCTCCTGCTTTCCACCCTCCTTTCTCTACAAGTTTCCTGTGTTAACTCTCTTCTCTTTCAGAACTCTCTTGAAAACTCTTCATCTGTGGACGACCTGCCCCTCCCATTCTCTTTGCTCCTATGGGTTTTTTTCCTGTGTGTAATAACACATTTAATTTCGATGGGGTTTCAGGAGGGACGAGAAGCAAACTTGGTACTAATTCCACCATCAAGAATTTTCATTTGTTAAAATGATTTCTTTGCTCTACGAAAGATTTACAGGCAGGATTCTTTGTAGGTAGTCCTCTACGTGCACATATAGCATGCCTAAAATATATATATATGTATATATATAAAATAGAAGGTGAATATTAGAAAGTTGAATGGTGTTATATGTTATAAAGGAAAGTCTGTTTAAAGGAAGCCAGAAAAATTTTAAAATGCTTAATTATATCTTTTCCTTCAGATACAGTCTTCAAGTTATTTCCAGCTTTTATGCATGTTCTTTAATTTTGTTCTTCCCATTCAAACACACAATATATTGGCTTAAGTTCAGTGAACATTAGATTGAAACTAAAAATATATTGCTTTTAGCATTCCTAATAATTTCCATCTTTTCTCCATTATGCTGATTCTAAGATTTTTGTTTCTTATCACTCTTTTTTCCCCCCACTTAGCATTTATTTTTATAAAATAAGAGAAAAGTACAAAAGAAGTATTTAAATAATTGCAAAACAATGCTGGATGAGCAAAGATGGAGAATCTGCCAGAATTGAGCCGTTGATAGGCTAGCAGTTCATGCAGAAAAGTAAGTGCTTATTCATCAGTTAATGAAGGAAGATTTGAATTTAATGTACAACACAGATGGTTTAGGAGTATCAGTGTAGAAGGTATCAAAGAGTAGTATGTATAAAAGTTAAATGTCCCAAAGTCAAGGACAGCCTAAATATTCTGAATCATAGAAGTATTTAAGAATAACCACTTGACATGTATGAAAGAGTTTTAAGGAGATATGCACAAAGTGGATTAATTCAAAGTATTAATTTAGAGTATTATGACATACCTTAAACATTCATTGTGAATGAGGAAAACCCATCTCTGAAATTACAATGTAGTTTGTTAAGCACAGGATCTTGCATCTAGCAGGTGCTCAATAAATATTTGCTTTAACTGGTTTACACCAAAAAGATTATTTAGTCTACTCAGAACTTTTGAGGAACTTGCTATAATGTCCAGTTCATTGGCAAAATGCCTCTGTACTGTCATGGGTATGAGAAGATAGTGAGGCTTCTTCCTCATCCAGGCTTTTGTTCCCTCCCCTCTAATCCACAAAAAAATGAAGTCGAGCCCTCCTTTTTGACCATGATATTGTTTTATGTTGGCTTTTTCAAAACACTGATTAATTTGAAGAATTTTTGTCTCAGCAAACTAATGCTCCTCCAGCACAAGCAGTCCCTACAGGATTAATCCTTTTGTAGGGGAGATTTATACTGGCAAGGATTTACATTGTCAGCTGCAGGTACTGGGCTTGTAGGAATCCTGCATTGTAAGCAGCAATATTTTTGGCGCAGCAGTTTATACTCCGACAGCATATGAGCACCTTTTCCCCCCTTTTATTCAGAGTGGCACTGAACTGCTTCTTCTCAAGTAAATTAAACAAGTTCACATGCAAATGTAATAGAAATTGGGCTGAGGAAAAAGGGAAATGTGACAGAGGCATATAAAGTTTTGCAGGCTACGCTGTCTTGTGCTGTTGTTGGGTATTTAGAGGAGTGGCTTTTTAGGAGGGGATTATCTTTTAACAAAAAGAAAGGAAGAAAAAAGGACCTACCCTCAGCTACCTGCAAAGCCAAAGATAACCTATAGCTATAGGAAAAAATGGGGAAAAGGCAAACTTTGGCAACTGAATTAATGTCATTCACCTAAGGAATACAGATAAAGAGCACATATTTCATCTAGACTTAACTATGTATTGAACAGGAAAGATTCACTCTTTTCCTTAGGAAAATATGATAATGAAGACCACTTTACAAAAGGATTTATCATTGGATTTTTATGTAATGGGAGGTTTCTGTAAAATAAAGGGGTTGAACCTGATGTTCTCAGAAGTTGAAGCAGATTTCTTAGGCATTCAGTATTGAGTTGGATTTTAAAGTTTTTTAACTTTTCAGGAACCCACTTATTATACAAAGTAAGATGACTTTTGACCTTCACTTTGTCAATTTGTTGAGAAAACTGGAGAAACAATATAAAGTGTGCATCAGATACTATGTCTTTAGTTTCCTGGAATTACAATAAGGGCCTAGCTCTTAAAATTTCCCTGGGCAGACCTGATCAAATTGAAAAGCTTCTGCACAGCCAAGGAAACTATCACTAGAGTGAACAGACAACCTACAGAATGGGAGAAAATATTTGCATTCTACACCTCTGATAAAGGGCTGATAACCAGAATCTATACAGAACTTAGGAAAATCAACAAGAAAAAATCAAACAACCCTATTAAAAAATAGGCAAAGGACATGAACAGAAACTTTTCAAAAGAAGACAGAATAATGGCCAGCAAACATATAAAAAAGTGCTCAACATCTCTAATCATCAGGGAAATGCAAATCAAAACCACAATGAGATATCACTTAACGCCAGTGAGATTGGCTCATATCAAAAAATCCCCAAACAACAAATGTTGGTGGGGATGTGGACAGATAGGAACACTCATACACTGCTGGTGGGACTGCAAATTAGTACAACCTCTATGGAAAAGAATATGGAGATACCTCAAAGAATTAAAAGTAGAATTACCATTTGACCCAGTAATCCCACTACTGGGTATTTATCCAAAGGAAAAAAAGACATTTTATAATAAAGACATCTGCTCACGAATGTCCATAGCAGCACAATTCACAATTGCAAAGATGTGGAAACAACCCAGGTGCCCATCAATACACGAGTGGATCAATAAAATGTGGTATATGTATACCATGGAGTATTACTCAGCAATAAGGAACAATAGCAAATTAACACATCTGGTATTATCCTGGTTGGAGCTAGAACCCATTCTTTGAAGCGAAGTGTCACAGGATTGGAAAAATAAGCACCACTGGTACTCACCATCAAACTGGTACTAACTGATGAACACTTACATCACACAGGGCAGTAACATTCATCTGAGGGCGGGTGGGCGGGAGCGGGTGGAAGGGATGGGAAAAACTCTCACTGAATGGATGCGGGGAGCACAGTTTGGGGGATGACCACAATTGTGGCTCTCACATGGGCAGAACAGGGGCAATGTGTATGGCCAAAGTGTCGTACCCCCATGATATTCTGAAATTATTAAAAAAAAAAAAAAAATTTCCCTGGGCAGTACTTGAGGCTCATCTTATGGCTATACTATAGTGGGATAATTTGGCTTGCAAGTGTCTTGAATTTTCTAGATGAAGTTTAACATGGTATTATGTCTTTCCTGGCCCACTAGGCTAGCATAAAGCTAATAATAACAATGCTGGTAATGATAATAATAATAGTAGTTAAACATTCCCTCTGAAGGTTCAAGTCTAAGTCTGTTGAAGTGAATTGATAATGGACAGATTAACAGGAAAAAAAGCATACAGTTTTACTAACTTGTGTAAACACAAGGAAATCCCAGGAGAATGACTACCCAATAACCCAGTGAGGCACACATGCTTATATACCCTTCCTCATCAGGGAGGGGGAAAATGGAGAATGCAGGCAATTATATTGAGGGGTAATAAATGATTATTAGGGAGAGTGAATGGACCCAGAAGATAGAAATTAACTTGTAAATGATTCTTTTTGGAATTTGAATGAACCTGAGAGGCAGACATTATCTTGTGAAAAAGTCAGGCCAGGTGTAGCTGGATTTCTTGGTCTTCCTTTCTGCAATAGATAATTTCCGGGAGGAGATGGAGCGCACTTGTTTTCTCTTTGTTGGGTATAGTCTTAAAATGTAGAAGGGAATGTCAAAGTACAGCTTCTTCCAGCATCTGCTGACTTTCAAGGGCCTTTAATTTAAAATAAGCAGCATACCTGGGTGCCACATTTTGGGGTGAAATTCCCTGGGCTCCTTCAAAGATTTACTCTGGGGCAGGCAATCTTCTAAGCACTTTATAAGCATTTTCTATTTAGTCCTAACAACAACCCTATGAGGCAAATACAGGACAATAAAGAAATAAAATCTCATATTACTGACAAGGAAATTGAGGTTTGGAAATGTTGATGACTTACTTGTAGTTACACAGCTAATAAGTAGTGAAGCAGAATTCAAACCCAGACCCTGCACTTTGAATCCAATCTCTCCAGCTTGGTCAAGAATTGTCTTCCCATCCATCTTTCTTGAGCTCATATTCCTTTTCCCATTTAAAAGTAAAGATAAAATGACATAAAATGAATACTTTCCGGTGTGGCAGGATCATATCTCTAGATTCTTCTGAGGATTTTCTTCTCTGCTTTTGTAGGGACCAAGACCCTTGGCCTCCTAAAGTTTCACTGAAAATCACTGACATGAGGCAGATTGATTCATAGGAGAAAAGGCATACAAATTTATTTAACAGGTATACATGGGAGCCTTCAGAATGAAGATCCAAAGATACAGGGGAAATTGTCCACTTTTATGCTTAGGTTCAAAAAAGTATAAACTAAAAATAAAATCCTAAGCCCTCCACTGACTGAACAGATACCCTCATGGCCAAGGGAGTCCAGAAAAACCTTAAAACTGGGTTCCTGGCCATGAAAGGAAGAGAGGCCAGACATGTTTCATCACACCCCCTCCCTTTTGCAGTTTAGACTGATTGCAAACTGGACCCAAGGCCATATGTGGGGGTGGGGGAAAACTTCCCCTTTCCCACAAAAGCTTGCTGAAAGATCTCCTCACAATTAATGCAGATTAATAACAGAAAGAGGTTTACTTACTGTGTGCGTGGGGAGAATCACAGAGTGATTACCTAATATCTCAGTGGGGTCCAGAAATTTTTATACCCTCTTTTTAGAGGGGAGGAGGAGATGAGAAATATAGGTAATTCTGTTTAGGGGCAATAAATGGTTGTTAGAGAGGATAAATGCATGGGGGAAACAAACTGACTTATAAATTAACCTGATAGACAGGTATTATGTTTAAAATGATTTGGGCCAGGTCTCTTTGCATTCTTGATCTTCCTTTCTGCAATATATTGACATAACAGGGAGAAGGGAAGTCAATTGTTCTTTTGATGGGTCCATCTGATTACACAGATAGAGGGAAAGCCCCTTCCAAAGGCCTGTTCATCTCTAAGGGCCTTTAATTCAAAATACTCTTTATACCAAGGAGTCATATTTTGAGGTGAAATTTCTTGAGCTCCTTCATATGCAAGGCAAAGGTTAAGACACACCTGCAGACCATCAATTTACTTAATAGACCACTTTGAGTATATTGTGGCTTGCTCTATGATTAACAGACTTCCTTATCTTAAAACATTCCTTTCTACTGATTCCAAGCCTTTAGATAAAGCCTTATTTCTTTAACCAATTACAAATCAAAGAATCTTTGAACCTACCCATAACCTGTAAGCTCCCCCCCCCTTCAAGATGTCCTGACTTTTTGGGCCAAATCAATGTATACCTTCAAACTATTGATTTATGATTTTACCTGCAATTCCTGTCTCCCTAAAATGTATAAAACCAAACTGTAACCCAACTGCCTCAGGACCTCTTACTCAGGCTTCTTGGGTATGGCTCCCTGGGCCATGATCACACATATTCGGCTCAGAATAAACCTCTTTATTTTATAGAGTTTGGGTATTTTTCCATTAGCAAAAGTGTAGACAGCCATGTAGAAATATGACTGGACAAAAAGGGTATGATCTAATGCTAATAGACTGAATAAGGAAACCCAGCAAGCTTGTCTGTCTAGATTCTTCCTGGCCTCTCTGAGCATGCATTCCTTCCTTCTGGGTGTGGGGCAGGACCTTCTCTGGAATGGGGGTCTTATGACCTACAGTCAAACAAGCTAGGTCAGATAATTTCTTTATGGCCAGGTTTTACACAGAATAATTTTAGGTTTTATGGCTGGCTTTTGGGAAGAAGGGTTCTGGCTTTTATGACCTGCCTTGGGGAAGAGGGAATCTAATTTCTATAACTAGCCTCAGGGAAGAATGAGACTGAGAGACAGGAGGACAGGAGAAAGTCAGAGAAGAACTTTTGTTTCTGAGGCTGCTTCTGAGGCCTTCATTTTGGGGTACTGTTTTTTGAACCCCAACACTTTCATTTCTCACTGGTACCCAAGGAGAGGCATCTCCTCCTTAAGTGACACAGAAGCAGAAACAAAGACTCAAAGAAGCTGTTGGTCCACGTGGAGAAATAAAGATTTGGACACCTGTTTAATGCTCCCAGGGGAGGGGAGGGTTCTGCTCCCACAGACTGGGAGTGGGGTGCTGCTGGAAGATGGAGGACAGGAAGTGGAGGGGATACTCGGGGGCATGCAGAGGAGGCTTAATACCAGGCTCTTCTCTAAACACCTTTGAGTATATTGTGGCTTGCTCTATGATTGACAGACTTCCTTATCTTAAAACATTCCTTTCTACTGATTCCAAGCCTTTAGACAAAACTTTATTTCTTTAACCAATTACAAATCAAAGAATCTTTGAACCTACCTATAACCTGTAAGCTCCCCACCCCCTTCAAGATGTCCTGCCTTTTTGGGCCAAACCAAGTTCACTGATCTGTTGCCTGCAGCTATTTGGCTATGTCCAGCAGTCCTAGCCCAGAGTGGAGGACGTGGACACCTTGTTTGGGGTGGATGTATCACAAGAAGACCTTCCTTCCCTGATCAAGGTGAGAGTGAACAGAACCAGGTGAGAATTTTCCTGAGGTAGGACAGTAATAGTTACGTATCATTTTATAGAGGCAAAGCTAAAATGGTAAAAGCAGGGGACCCCTTTTAATAAAGCTACGTTTGAAAGAAAAATGCTATAGAAGACCAGGCAAGGTCTAATCTAACTTTTTCTCAATCAGAAATAACTAAAGTCATAAAACATGCCCCATTTGGCAAACCAGAAGGCACTTAAGGAAGGGTGGAGGTAAAAATATTTTTGAAGGCTCAAGTCCCCCAATACTGCAGGCCCTCATGGGCCATGATCTTGATGGAGAAACCTATGGGCTCTTCACAGTCTGGCTCGTCTGTGCCAGGAGAGAGCAGTTTCTGCCACTTCTGAGCAAAACGGCACCCAGGCCAGGACTGCCAGCCACCGGTGGAAGCTTCCTGCTGGTTATTAGTAAGGAGATGCCTCTATAAATGTGGGGCTTCAGTGCTTTTGGGGATGGCTTTTGAGTACCAAAAAGCTTACACAAAAGTTACTTTATTTTTAAAAATTAATATTTAAGTTATTAAAGTTGCAAATTAAAAAACCTAGTTATTAAACTTTTAAGTTCAGTTTACAGATTGTGATATTTGGTGTAATACTCTAGTAAATTTTAATAATCACTGTGAAAGGGCCTTGGATTACAATGTTTTATGTTATTTACAAATTTGGTAAATTAAACCTCTCTAAATATTTCAAGTGCATTTATACATTTAATGTATTCTATTTCCTTTGGAGAGCTACAATTCTTTGACTAATAAATAGAGTTTCCCAAGACCTTGTATCTTATAAATTTAATAATAAATTAAACTTTTAAATATGGTGAATCTTATCTTCTTTTGACTGTTTCAATACTGTTAACAAACAGTAAGATTGCAATCAAAAATTACAAGTCTAAATTATACTCAGTTATATATTTTTCATTAGACCCATAAGGTTAATCTGTGAAATACTCTAATGTCCCTAATTCTCTTAAATTTGACTAGTACTTACAATACCAAATGTACAGATTATTTCTAATATTTTAATTTGATATATTTCATATCTATACATAATTATAAATCTCTATTTCTGACCCATTAAGGAAACAAATATGTCATCCTAAACAATTTTGAGCTTCCCTTCCCTGCAAATTTTGGCATAGTTGTACATGGACTAGAAACATTGAGTGAGGTTTGAGGGATAGAGCTTCAGGCCCCAGGGCAATTTTTCTTACACCACGTGCCAAGCATTGTTCTAAGTGCTTGTGATATATCAGTGAAGAAAACAGACAAGGATCTCTTCCCACGTACGGCATGCATTCTCACAGGGGAAACAGACAACACATGACAAACATGTTAAATAAGCAAACAGAGAAGAGTGAGGGGCATGAGGAGTGTGGTGCGGGCAGGCCCTGAGATTAAGCAGGGGCTTGAATGAAATGAGGTTAGGGAAGTGGACATCCGGGGGAGACTGTCCCAGGCAGAGGGAACGAGCCAGAGCCCTGAGGTGGGAGCATGCTGAGCACGTTCAAGGGACAGCAGGGAGGCCAGTACAGCCGGAGCAGAGGAGGCGGCAGGAGCGAACAGGAGAGAGGCCTGAGGGGGACCAGAGGCCACATCACATGAGGGTTTGTAGGCCTTTTCTGGGAATGGGTCCTCAAACTTCCTGTCCAATTATCCTTGGGGTGTGTGTGGGGGGCTCTGAGTATGTGTGTGAGCGAGAGAGCGTGTGTGCATATATGAAAATTTCTCTCACTCCTCTCTAGATCTATCTACCTTGATGTCCTGCAGTCACCTCAAAGCATATGCCCAAAACAGAACTCCCCAACCTCCCAGAGCTACCCTTCCTCCTCTATTTTCCATCTCTGCTAAGATCATAAACTTCTACCTAACTAATCAGGCCAGAAAGTTTCTTCTCTCTCATGCCCCAAAGTCCTACCAGTTCTACCCCCACCAGGCTCTTGGATCCATCTCCCCTTCCCCATCTCCACTGCCTCTGCCACCATTGTCTCCCGCCTGGCTTCCTGCAACAACCTCCTTGCAACCATTTGCTTCCAGTCTCTCTTTGCTCGGCTGTCAGACTGACCTCTCTCAAGGAGGGAGTTAACTAACTCAGGGAGTTAGTTCATTTCCTAACTCCCTGCTTAAACCCTTCCGTGGCTCCCACTGGCCACGGGATAAAGCTCTCACTCATTAGGGTGGCCCCCAGCCCTTCTCTATCAGACTCCCACCCACCTTTCTGGTGTCATCTCCATCACCCTAAGTTCCGGCCACCCCAGACAATCACCATCGCCAGGGCACACCTTAGATTTTCATGTCTTGGTGGATGCTATTGCTAAGTCTTGAAATGTTTGCCCCCACCCCATGATCACTTGTGCATCCTTCAGGATCAGGCTCAAGGGACTGCCACTGCAACTCCCTCCCCTCCCCAGCCATGCCCCCACACACTCAAACATGCATCTGGCCTTGCCCTAGCAGTGAGTGGGACCACATTTCACCACTGTATGCCCACCCCTACTAACACAGGTTTACGACCTCTTGCCACCTTCCTACATGTTCCTACTACACCACACCCATATTTCTAGTACTCCTCAGGAGCTCTCACAAAGCTCACAGTCAAGTCCAGCTAATGCCAATGATGGTCTAAGATTTGTTGTATACCATTTTTCCTGCTCAGTGAGTACAATCTTCCTGGGAATACAACCACATCTGTGTGGGGTGGCAGAATTGGGACTTGAGCCAAGTCCCAAGTCCTGAGTTCTACTCCCCATAAAGAATGTAGATCTATATTTATGTATACATTTATGTATATTTAAAGTTCAAAAAAGCCTTAAAATATATATACTGCATAGATATGTATAAATATATACTTATCTCTTCTAGATCTATTCTATAGCTTATGCATGTGCATACCCACATATATATAAATATACACTTATCTCTCCTAGATTTATTCTGTAGCTTATATGTGTACATACACACATACATAAAATGAAAGTTCCATCTTTACAAGTTTGTTTATACATGACATTTCTGCCAGTAGGTATTTATAGATCTTTATATCCTTGCATAAGTATGTAACTATAAATTTATTATTATATGCACATGTCACAAACAATTTTAGGATCTTAGTAGCTACTACTAATCAGCTACTACTAATATATCTAGATATTAATATATAAGTACAATTTTAGAGTTCCATTAATAAATGATAATCTAAAAATTGCCAATCTTACTATCTCTAGTCACCCAGTCCCTGAAGGAAAAGTCACTTCTTAAACAAATGCTGTTTCTGTCTCCCCAGTGAAACAGAAAGTGCTCATTGTCTCAGCAGACTCCGATCCCTTGTCCAGCTCCTCTGTTTGGATGCCAGCCATGCGTCTCAGTGGGGAGATCCTTTGCTCATTTTCCCCGGGTTCCTAAGAGATGAGAGGTTGTGCCAAGAGCTGGACCAGTTCCCTTCAAGGCTCCACAGTGTCCAGGAGGGGACTGCGGATGGGAGGCCAGCGGCCTGAGGCGCCTCCTCACACCTCCATTTCTGCTGTTGTCAGAGAGCTTCCTGGCTTCCTTTTGTGATCAGCTGGTTCTGGAAAGGCTCAGCAGATGGCTAATTACCATAATGCACAGAGCTTTTGAGGGTCCTGGGTGCAAACCCAGGCGTGACCAAGCCAAGAGCAGCTGCATCTAATGCGGCATGTGGAGCCAACATTAGGCTTTACCCACACACCCATTCTGACCTTTCCAATAGGAAGCTGACGGCACAGTTCAGAACAGATGGCCAAGAGAAACATGAGGGAAAAGCCCTCCCAACCAGCTGTAGTGTCCCTTTTCCAGCCTCCTAGCCTAACAGCTCCGGAGCTGACATGAAGCTCATTATCTCCATTGTGTCCTTCTCTCATGGTGTTTATTCTCAGGGAGAGCCCAAACCCAGATAGTGCCATTCTTAGCAGTCCTACCTTTGGGAAACTTGGTTTCTAAACAAAATGATGCTTGCTGCAGTTGGAGTCCACCAGAGCCTGCCTGGTTCCCGACCTTGGCAAGCATCTCTCCCCACAGGTAAACTCCAGGACCCCCACCAGCTGATTTGGCCATCCCTGGTTGTCATTAGAACCAATCCTGGACTTGGAGAGATATAAGAAGCTCTTGCTCATACTTTGGATTTAATATCAAGTCATATTAGCTGGTGTTGACTTCAAATGTTTAGAGCTGAAAAAGAAATATATTATTGTAGCAGAGTAAAGAATTTTTTTAAAAAATCAGGATTCCTTTTAAAGATGGTACCAAATTTTTGCTTAGGAAAACCCCTTGACATTCATGGGCAGTGGGTCTGTGTAAAATTACAAAGGAGGCCCACATACTATATGTCTAAATATTTAAAATTATAAATCAAGTTAACAAACTGTTAAATAAATTGTGTTATGTTCTCCTAACTTGACAAATATTCCTTTTTAAAAAATGTATTTATTTATTTATTTTTTCACATGGCTGTTTTTGTGCACAAATATTTGTTTTTAGCGATCTGGAAGGCCCATTTTGAATTTGGACTCCATGGACTCCTCAGAGTTCTGAGCCAGAACATAGTGTCCTGGGAGAGCTCCTGGTCCATAGACCCCTTTTCCCTTTCCCTCCTTCCCCAATTCCATCCCACACGGAGGGAGCCTCTTGCACACCTGTGAGGATACCCTAGCTTTCACAGCTAAGCTCTGAGCACACTTCACCCCCAGCAGCCACTTGGCCTAGAAGTATGCACACAGGCACTGAGGATCTGGAAAAGAGTGTGGAGCAGGCCCTGGAGGCAGGCCTAGCCATTCTATCAGGGAATTCTGGGGTCCCAGGTACCTGGGTGGTGGTCTAGAACAGTGGTCGTCAAATTGTGGCCCATGGGCCACATCTGGCCCATTGTCTGTTCTTATAAATAAAGTTTTATTGGAAGATAGTCATGCCCTCTCATTTTTATGTTGTCTAGGGTTACTTTCATGCTACAATGGAAGAATTAAGTAGTTGCAATAGAGACCATATGGCCACAATGCCTAAAATATCACTATCTGGTCTAGAAGGCAGAGAGAAAGGTAAGCTCTGGGCAGGCAAACTCCTTGGCCAATTGGATGCCTCAGCATATAGGGACGGGCACAGTGGGAGGATGGTCACAGCTGGCTCTTCTAAAGCACAGTGCCCAGGTGGGGCCCCTCCTCTCTGAGTCTAAGAGCAATACTGCTTCCAGATAGGCCTATTGTGGTGGAAAAGTACCTCAAACCTGGAAGTCCTGGGAAATTAATAGAAATTTGGTTGTTAGAGAATAGAGAAGAGAAGGGAGGGAGTTGAACAATGTGCTAGAGTAGTAAAAAACTTTTAAAAACAGGGAATAGCACATTTTTACCATAAGTTTATGTACATTGCTGCAATATAATCCCCTTGCCACTCCAAATCTTCAGTAAAGTCTGCTATACATGCAATAGCTTTGTAGGCCCCAGTGATGGGTGGTGGAAGGTAGGAATCTAGGAAACGGGTGGTCCCACGTCTGAGTCTACGTAGTAACAGAGGCAGCATGTAAGGAGTGGCAACATGATCCTTGAGCAGTTAATTCTGTAGAGGCAGGAAGTGAGAGCTAAAATTGACTATGAATTTGCCCTTGGGACTTTACCAGAAAAATTGAGGAAGACACTGAACTTTAAACAAATTGAGGAATGAGTCAATCCTGTGCAGCTGTAAAGGGCAGGGTGACCCCAGTTACATTATTGCATACATTTTTATAGCTAGATATTAAAAAGTACATCTTTCTAAAATATATAATATGTACTTGGCATATTTAAAAGTGCAAATCCTTTTGAAAATATGTAATCAATACCTGACAACTGGACATTCAGTTTGTTCCCTCAAGTCTGATCCTTGCCTTGGTGACCCATCAAATACTCAGATCCTCTCCACCCAGAGAACTTCCTGGCTTTTTCCAGACCAGGGTCCTGCTACAAGATGATAATTTCAGAGGTTACATGACTACCTGCTTCCAGGCCCCTGAGCATCAGCTGTCCATGGATCCCCCTGGCTGTGTTCAGCATGGCTTGTGGGACCCCATCCCTCTGGGCTGTGCACCTCAGTGCCAGTGGTTTCCTAGTGAACTGTAGCCTGTTCCCCGTTTCCTGTTCCCTGCCTCTCAGTCATAGTGAGGTACCCCCTGCAGTGGGCTTCTTCTCTACCAGGCAGTCTGGGAAGCCCCCTGGTATTCATTTCCCTGATTCCAGTGCTAATCTGGTTTTAGTCTGTCCCAGGCTGTGGATCCTCCTCCTCAGTTCTGGGCCTAATAAATTCCACTGGGGAAATGCCAGTCTTCTAAGATCTCTCTTTTTTAAAAAAATTTTTAGTTATTTTTTGATACAAAGGAAAATAATCTAAGTGACTTTATATTTTCTGCATGTATCTTATTTTCATATGCAACACAAATAATCCTTCATGGTTACTTAGTTGTGTGCTAAGTTTCTTCCCAACCAAATGCTTATTTCTTATAAATCTAACATCTATTCTATCTCAAGAATCTAAAAGTATTAGTCTTCATTATTGCAGAAAATAGATTTCATCTGGTCTTCTCTATTTCCAGACCCCTCAACTTCTTGAAAAGCCTCATAAAATGTTATCATCTTGTTCATGTTTTGGGCAGGCTATATTGGACACTGATCAAATTATCAATCCTAAATTTTACATGTACAGTAAAAACATGGCATCACACCAAAAATGTGTTGAAATGCTTTACCTTCTGGTGAGGAATTTCAGTACATAAACATAACTTTTATGCAATCTTGGCTGCATATTTAAACATTTGTGGAGGTCTTAAATTTTTATTTATTTATTTATTTTTGAGATGGGGGTCTCACTATGTTGCCCAGGCTGGGCTCGAACTCCTGGTCTCAAGTGATCCTCCTGCCTCAGCCTCCCCAGTAGCTGAGATTACAGACATGAGCCACCAAACCCAGCCCAGAGGTTTTTTAAAAATACAAATTCTGAAGCCCCATCCTAGGTCAATTGAATCTGAATCTGTGAGAGTAGGGCCTGGGCATCTAATTTTTAAAAGTTCCACAGTGGATCTTGATGGGCAGATAAATTACAAATGGGTGAAAAGAAAAATATACAGATACACAACTTAGTCAGCAAGTTCAGCTTTACCTACTTTAAAATTAAGTCAGGCTTTCCCGCTCAGCTTCTCAGTTATTCACACCAAAACCAGTCAGTATTTTTCTCTCTTTTAGTGCCTGGTTTTTGATGAAAGCAAGGTCTTTTCTGGCTCACCTCAGGTAAAACTTCTGAGTTGAAATTGAAACTGCTCACTTCCTGAATCACATTGTTATGTAGCTGTGAAATGGTTCCACCAAACACTTAACGTAGTTTGCTACGTGAGTAACACGTTTTCTTGTGATAAAAACATGGCGTGTCATCCCCCTTAAGAATGTTACATCATATCTTATCAGTCCACATAGGTGAGTTATTGGCCTCAACTACTAGACTCCAAAACACATATCAACCCAAGATTTTGACAGACGGATTGAGAGCTTAGCCTGTGGCAGGGCTACTCTCTGCCAGTCTTTTAGCTGGTCCCGAAGCCTCACTTGCCAAGGCTGGCACCACTCTCTAGAGTCCACGGACCTTGCCTATAGTCACAGATCTCTACTGTGTTGGTCAAGCTTCTGTGTCTTCAGAGAACCTCTCATAGAAATGTACTCCTCAAACTTCCATTAGACTTTACATCCACAGAGGTCTGCTTCCATCCTAATTGAGCAACTAGAGTTTAATAACTGGACTCTAAATGAAATTGGAACTCACTCACTATGTGGTTAATGTACCTCATCTATCAACACAAATCCCTGTGAGATTCATTCTTGTTATTCTCCTCCTCTTTAAGCATGGTGAAAAGAAAGACATCTCTTTGTATAGCAATAGAGTGTGATTCATGAAATCATACTTTGATCATTTCCTTATTTTAACCATGCAATATGAAGTGCAACCTTCGCTTATTTCCTTCCCCCCAAACTCATCCCCTTTATCCTCTGACCTTGTCTTTTACCCACATGCCAATCAGTCTAAAGTCATGCTTCCAAATGAGTTCTGTTAGCACCCTCTCAATTGAACTACCCTTTCTGCTTTTAGATAAAATCCTTCGGTTTGACTTCCTGACTATAATTTTTTTCTTTGCTAAATACCTCCCTCAACACCTGTTATCTCTAGTTCTTACTTCCTATCTGGATCCATTTTTGCCCCAAGGTGTCTGTCCCACAATTGTAATAGCCCCAACCCCTCGACTTGTATTTTGTCATTGCAGGGGAGGGAAAACTTTCCTTCCCTCCACCCTCTAAGGGTTCAGTAGCTGAGTCTATGAAATAAACTGACTGCAGGCAGATTAACAGGAGAAAAGGAATACACATTTATTACATGCACAGGGGCATCACGTGAAAGAAAAGCAAATACCCCAAAACCCAGCAAGATCTAGAAGCTCATATACCCTTTTCATAGGGGACAGTGGAGGGGGGGATGTAGGAAACTTAGGGGAGAGTAAATGATTTCGGGAAAGATGAATGAGCCCTGAGAAGAATAGATGACAGCCTGTGACAAAGTCTGTCTGGGGGTGATGTCACCTCCAGTCTCCCATGATAGGAGTTAACCTTCCCTGACTGATGAAATCGCAGGGATTCATGACAATTGCATTCTGTTTGGGGGATTGTCTTTATGCAGATAAGGGGAGCTCAGAGGAAGCCTCTGCCTGCATCTGCTCTCCCCCAGGTGCCCTCAGTTCAAAGTAATCAGTATACCAAAGCGGCATATTTTGTGGTGGCATTTCCCAAACTCCTTCAACAACTACTTTTAAAATTTCCAATATTTTTTCAATTACTTTAGTGTTCTGGAAAAAAATCAATCATTAAAATAAATACATGAAAACTAATACAGGGTGCACATTTCCCCTTTGGCTCAGGCTCCAATATGACTTGGCTCAGCACTGTTGGATTCTGTCTTCATTTAAAATTTTGATGTTTTGTTCATCAGGAATTTTTTGCATTAACTTTGACTTTTAAAAAAAATGCTGCATTAAAATATTTTTTATCTTGATTACTGAGTTTTTGAAGCTTCCTGAAATTTTGCACCAGAGACATATGCCTTATTTCCCTCACTGTAGTCCTGGCTTTGAATCACAAAAGTCCAGGATCTGCTCTGGTAAAAATGAACACTTCAGAGCTGAGTTGGAGAATACCAGTAGGAAAAAATATCCTTTTAATCAGGCTAAGAGTAGGGCAGGAAAAGAGTCCGGAAATATTTGCACATTAGTAGTTTCTTACTCTGTCACACATTTACTGGGGTCCTAAGTAAGAGTTCATTAAAAAAAAGAGTCCAAAAATTAAAAAGAAAAAGTTTGAAAACCACTGATTCTAGCTCAGACACCCTCCCCCCCACTTACGGGTTAAAAAGTTAGACACATGGGTCACATAGAAAATTAATCAGATAGCTGGGCTAGAACCCAGGTGTCCTAATTGAGATTAGTAAAAGCTGTGAAAAACATTATTCCTTCACAAGAGTAATTATTAATATAACTAACAACATCTCAATTATTCCCTTTTGTCCCACCCCTACCAGTAAAAGACAACTAAGACAAGTCTGCAAAGACTTTTAATATCAAAGCCATAGCTCAGAAGCCAATGCTCAAATCAGAGAACACATAACATCTGGAAATTTTTTGACCCTGAGAAAAGATATAAAAGAGTGCTTCTTTCTGTTTAATGCTAGTAAGGGAAAGCCAGGTAAAATGAAATTGCTATGGACTGAATTTTTCTGCCCCCCCCATTCATATGTTGAAGCCTAAGCCCCAATGTGATGGTATTTGGAAGTCAGGCCTTTGGGAAGTGATTAGGTCACAAGGTTAGAGCCTCACAAATAGTATTAATGTCCTTATAAAACCCCAGAGAGTTCACAAGCCATGCCAGGACACAGTGAGAAGACAGTCATTCATGACCCAAGAAGCAGGCTCTCACCAGATGTTGAATCTACCAGCACCTTGGTCTTGGACTTCCCAGCCTCTGGAACTGTGAGAAATAAATTTCTATTGTTTATAAGCCACCTAGTCTATGATATTTTGTTAGAGCAGTCTGAACAGACTAAGACAGAAGTAGTGATTTAGGAGGATCTTGTTAATTGGTATACATTTACCCCAATTCTGATTACAGCTTTTTGGGTATCTATCCTTCCCCATTCTTGACACATGCACTTTGGGGGCCTCTTCCCAGCCACTCTCAATGCCAGAGCTGCAATCAATAAGTACATCATATACTGTCTTGAGTGATCAATTCAGGTGTGGTCACATAACCTAATCAGAGCTAATGAGAAAAAAGGAGGCTTTTGCTAGGACTTTTGGGAAATAAAATCTTACTCTCTCAGGTGTAACTTGAATCTGAGAGAATGTGTTGTCTGGAGTTGCTCCAGCTTTGTTTTGACTATAAGAGGAACATGTGGTTGAAATTGAAGCCAACCTGAAAAGAGTAGACTCAAAAGATAGTGTAAGAGAGAAATCAGGTCTTGGTGACACATTGAGCTCCTGCACTGAGCCACCCCCACTGCAAGCATTACTACAGAACTTTTCAGACATGTGAGCCAAAGCTTGTCTTTTTGCTTATGCCAATTTGGGTTAGGTCTTCTGTCACTTGCATCCAAAGAGATCTAACTAATATGATTAATAAGATTTCAAGTTTCTCTGCAGAGTATACATTCTTCTCATCAGGACTTGGAAATTTTCCAAGATAGACCACATGTTAGGTCACAAAACTAGTCTCAATACATTTTAAAAATCGAAATCATATCAAGTATCTTCTCATGCCACAATAAAATAAAACTAGAAATCAATTCCAAGAGGAGTTCTCAAAACTACACAAATGCATGGAAATTAAACAATGTGCTGCTGAATGATTTTTGGGTCAATGATGAAAACAAGATGGAAATTAAAAATTTTTTTGAAATAAATGATAATGACACAAGTTATCAAAATCTCTGTGATATAGCAAAAGCAGTGCTAAGAGGTAAGTTTATAGCACTAAATGCATACATCAAAAAGACAGATCACAAATTAACAGTCTAATATCATAACTCAAAGAACTAGAAAAACAAGAGCAAACCAAACCCAAAGCTAGAAGAAGACAAGAAATAACAAAGATCAGAGCAGAAGTAAACAAAATTGAAAGCAAAAAACAATACAAAGGATCAATGAAACAAAAAGTTGGTTTTTTGAAAAGATAAACAAAATTGATAGACCACTAGCTAGATTAACCAAGAAAAAAAGAGAGAGAATTCAAATAAGCTCAATCAGAAATGAAAAAGGAGACATTACACCAACATACAAAAATTATCTGAGACTACTATGAATACCTCTATGCACATAAACTAGAAAATCTAGAGGAAATGGATAAATTCCTGGGAACATACAACACCCCAAGCTTGCGTCAGAAAGAAATAGAAATCCTCAACAGACCAATAACAAGTAGTGAGATTGAATCAGTAATAAAAAATCTCCCCCTCCCCCCAAAAAAGCCCAGGACCAGGTAGATTCACAGCCGAATTCTACCAGACATACAAAGAAGAACTGGTACCAATCCTACTGAAGCTGTTCCAAAAGATCAAGGAGGAGGAGATCCTCCCTAACTCATTCTACTCTTATACCAAAGACAGGAAAGGACACAACAAGAACAACAAAAAAACTACAGACCAACATCCCTTATGAACATAGATGCAAAAATCCTCAACAAAATACTAGCAAACCAAATCCAACAGCACATCATAAAGATAATTCACCATGATCAAGCAGGTTTTATCCCAGGAATGCAAGGATGGTTCCACAAACACAAATCAATAAATGTGATTCCCCACATAAATAGAATTAAAAACAAAAACCATATGATCATCTCAGTAGATGCAGAAAAAGCATTGATAAAATCCAGCATCCCTTTATGATAAAAACTCTCAACAAACTAAGCATAGAAGGAATATACCTCAAAATAATAAAAGCCATATGTGGCAAATACCCAGCCAACATCATACTGACTGGGGAAAAGTTTAAAGCATTGCCCCTAAGAACTGGAACAAGACAAGGGTGCCCACTTTTACCACTTCTATTCAACATAGTACTGGAAGTCCTAGCCAGAGTAATCAGGCATGAAAAAGAAATAAAGGGCATTCAAATTGGAAAAGAAGTCAAACTATCTCTGTTTGCCAATGATATGATCTTATACCTAAAGAACCCTAAAGATTCCTCCAAAAGACTCCTAGATTTGATAAATGAATTCAGTAAAGTCTCAGGTTGCAAAACCAATGTACACAAATCAGTAGCATTTCTATATACTAATAACAACCAAGCTGAGAATCAAATCAAGAACTTAACCCCATTTACAATAGCTGCAAAAAAATAAAATAAAATACCTAGGAATATACTTAACCAAGGAGGTGAAAGAGCTCTACAAGAGGAACTACAAAACACTGATGAAAGAAATCATAGATGGCACAAACAAATGGAAAAACATCCCATGCTCATGAATTAGAAGAATCATTGCTGTTAAAATGACCATACTGTCCAAAGTAGTCTACAGATTCAGTGCAATTCCTATCAAAAATACAAATGTCATTTTTCACAGAATTACAAAAAACAATCCTAAATTTCATATGGAACCAAGAAAGAGTTCCAATAGCCAAAGCAATCCCAAGTGAAAAACACAAGTCTGGAGGCATCATATTACCAGACTTTAAATTATACCTAAGGCTACAGTAACCAAAACAGCATGGTACCGATACAAAAGTAGACACATAGATCAATGGAACATAATACAGAACTCAGAAATAAAATCATATCCCTAAAATCCACTGATCTTCCACAAAGTGGACAAAAACATACATTGGGGAAAGGACACCCTATTCAATAAGTGATGCTGGGAAAATTGGATAACTACATGCAAAAGAATGAAACTGGATTCCTATCTCCCATCATATACAAAAATTAACTCAAGATGTATTAAAGACTTAAATGTAAGACCTGAAACCATAGAAATTCCAGAAGAAAATTTAGGAAAATCTCTTCTCAACATTGGCCTAGGCAAAGAACTTATGACTACGTTCCCAAAATCAAATGCAACAAAAACAAAGATAGACAAATGGGACTTTTTTTTTTTGAGGCAGAGTTTCACTCTTTGCCTGGGCTAGAGTGCTATGGCATCAGCTTAGCTCACAGCAAACTAAAACTCCCAGGCTCAAGCAATCCTCCTGCCTCAGTCTCCTGAGTAGGTGGGACTACAGGCACACATCACTACACCTGGCTAATTTTTTCTATTTTTAGTAGAGATGGGGTCTTGCTCTTGCTCAGGCTGGTCTCGAACTCCCGACCTCAAGTGATCCTCCCGCCTCGGCCTTCCAGAGTGTTAGGATTACAGGCGTGAGCCACCGCACCCGGCCCAAATGGGACTTAATGAAACTAAAAAGATTCTACACAGCAAAAGAAATAATCAACAAAGTAAATAGACAACCTACAGAATGAGAGAAAATTTTCACACGCTATACATTCGACAAAAGACTAATACCTAGAATATACAAGGAACTCAAACAAATCAGCAAGAAAAAAACAAGCAACCCCATCAAAAAGTGGGCAAAAGACATGAACAGATATTTTTCAAAAGAAGAGTTACAAACATATGAAAAAATGCTCAACATCAATGTCACTAATCATCAGGGAAATGCAAGTTAAAACCACAATGAGATATCACCTTACCCCTGTCAGAATGGCCATTATTCAAAAGTCAAAAAACGATAGATGTTGGCGTGGATGCAGTGAAAAAGGAATGCTTTTATACTGTTGTTGGGAATGTAAATTAGTACAACCTCTGTGGAAAACAGTATGGAGATTTCTCTAAGAACTAAAAGTAGATCTACCATTTGATCCAGCAATCCCACTATTGGGTATTTACCCAAAGGAAAAGAAGTCATGATATGAAAAAGACACCTGCACTTGTATGTTTATCACAGCACAATTCACAACTGCAAAGATATAGAATCAATTTAAGTGTCCATCAACCAAAGAATGAATAAAGAAAATGTGATATACATACATATATATATATATATATATATATATATATATATATATATATATAAAATAGAATACTACCCAGCCATAAAAAGGAATGAAATAATGCCTTTTACAGCAACTGGGGTACAACTGGAGGCCATTATCCTAAGTCAAGTAACTCAGGAACAGAAAACCAAATACTCTATGTTCTCACTTACAAGTAGGAGCTGAGCAATGGGTATGCATGGTCATGCAGAGTGACTTAATAAACAGTGGAGACTCAGAAGGGTGAGGGTAGGAGGGGGCTGAGGGATGAGAAATTACCTAATGGGTACAGTGTACAGTATTTGGGTGACAGATATAAAAGACCATACTTCACCACTATACAATTCATCCATGTAACAAAAAACCACTTGTACCCCCTAAATTTATTGAAATAAAAAAAGATTTTAAGTTTCTTAAGCAAAATATAAGATTGCTCCAGTTGTAGTATTTCTTTGAACTTTGTTCTATGTTTGTTTTATAAATGCTCATATTTAAAGAATAGTTGGTATTCATACTATTGTTTTCATTACAAGTTCATGTTTTTAATATAAAAAGAATGAGTAATTGAATCATATGCTAAATTTTTTTTTTTCAGAATCTTATGGGGGTACAACACTTTGGCTATATATATTGCCCATGCACTGCCCGTGTCAGAGCTACAATCGTGGTCATCCCCCAAACTGTGCTCCCTGCATCCATTCAGTGAGAGTTGTCCCATCCCCTCCACCCCCCTCCCACCTGCCCGCCCCCTGATGAATATTATTGCCCTGTATGATGTAAGTGTTGATCAGTGAGTACCAATTTGATGGTGAGTACCAGTGGTGCTTGTTTTTCCATTCCTGTGAAAATCATATGCTAAATTTTCAGATATTCAGCTATTTGTGCCTAAGAAAACAAGCCTAATCCATTGACCTACTGTATGCAATAACAAGCCAGAAAATATCTGCACTTCAAAATAGATGGATTTGCATTCTAAAAAGGATGAGTTTAATTGAAAAGTAGCTTGAGAAAAAAAATGGATTAAAACATCAAGTAATCCTAAAGAAGACAGGGAAAAGAAAAGGAAATCTAAAAAGAAAGACAAATAGCACAAAATAAAATGGTAAACATAAGTCTGTGTACATCAGTCATTGCAAGTGAAGTTAATAGTTTAGTTTAGTCTAGTTTAGTGAAGTTAGAAAGACGGAGATTGTCAGGCAATGATAAAATTAAATCCAGCTATATGCTTTTTACAAGAGACAATACTGAAATGTAGAGACATCAAAAGGTTGAAAGTAAAAGGACAGAAAAAGTGAAACCAGGAAAATATTTACCAAAGAACGCTGGTATAGCTATATTAGTACTGTGTCAGCCCAAAAGGTCTGTTACCTATAAAAGTGCCATGGCAATTAAGAGGTGTCAAGCAGAATCATTGTATGGTGAAGAATGGAGATTCTACAACTCAGGGTATGGTTCTCACTTTTCAAATCACTCATGCAATTCATTCAACTCATTCAAAAAGAAAATGAAGGCTAACTATATCCTGAGCTAACAAAGTCAAAACATGGCCCTTGCTTTCAAATTTACAATCTTATAAGGGATATAGATAAATAGCTACACCAACGATAAAAGCAGAGTGTGGTCAATGCTGTGATAGAGGGATGCCTACAGAGCCTTGGGAATGCACTTGGCAAGGGAGGTGTTTGAGTGGAATTTTGATGGATGTTCCATTCATTCATTCACCTATTGGATAAATTTCCCTGATTATCCAGGCTAGCATCCTACTCTTGATTCCTGATGCATAGCTCCAGTATGCTTGTGACTCTGAGGGGAAGAAAAGGTTAAGTACAGGGGAGTGTGGTGGGCCTAGGACCTGAAACCAGCACTCTCACTGGGTTGGGGCAGCTGGAGGAAATCCAGTTGGATGGGTGGCAAGTCGTAGACCCAGCTCAGACCAGCAGGAGATAAAGGATAGGAGGAGAAGGGGCAGGTGAGTAGGCAATACTTGGAAATCCAGGAAGATGGCTGGAAACTGATGATTCATATGAGTGGTGGGAAGGGGAGAGGGGATAGAGAGAAGAGAGGCAGAACTGGCAACATCAGGGTATGGACCATTCTTAGAAGGCCTGGCATCCCGAATGGGCCAGGCTTTGGAGGTGAGGTCAGGGCAGAGACTGGTTGGTCAAGGAGGGTCACTACCCAGTCATTAAGACAGAGCAGAGCAGGACAGGCAGCAAGGAAGGCTCAAGGATCCCCTGAGGGCTGGCCAAATCAGAGTTTCTCTAATCTCTCCAAACTGAGGCTAGGGTTGGTCCTGGAGAACCTGCAGGGAGATGCCACCAGGCCAAATTATGGGAAAAAGGGGGAGTCTGAGCTGCAGAACCAGGTGGGCTCTGACACCACCGTGAGAGCTTCATCCCTTCAAGTTCCACCATTGCCAATCCAAGCTCCTCTTTTGAACTGCAGCTACCCTGGGGAAGAATAACCCATTAAATCACTCAGAGTGAATGAGTTTACCAGATGTCTTCCTGCCTGTTGGAAAGAACCAAATAATTTGAAAGCGCTGGGTGCCTGGGAAAGAAGGAATGTAAAGGGTGGGTGAAGGGCGTCACCGAGAGAGAAAATTAGGCCCCAGAGATAAGTCTATTGACTTCCATTTGCTGATGACCAACCCTGCCTATAGTGTCAGCGCCATTCAGGAGTTCAAAGACAGGCTCCACGCAGCTGAGAGCTGTTAAGCATAGTTGTACTGTATATATAATACCATGTAATGACTGGTTGGGGTTAATCAAATATAATACCCAAGCCAGACCTATTAAATTTCACCACAAAAGAGGCTTTAATCAGTCTTTTATCAGCTTGGTGAACTGGCCTAAGAAGACTGCTTTTGTTTGCCCATATAAGAGACAATGGGAGAGCCAGGATCAGCCTGCTCTCTGGAGTACAACAAGCGAATTGTCCACAAACAACAGATCATTCAAGGCCATGGGAGAGGAAAGGCAGGAGAGGCTGCATGAATCTACAAAAGTGCTCACTGTTAATGGTCACGGCCTTGAGTGTTTAAATTCAGGCCACATTCCCGCTGGAGCTTCCAAAATATAGGGAGGACAGAAACAGAAAGACTCCAGTGTGTTCCATGTAAGTCTATCTGGCTTTGGCCGTCTGCAGGACATTCTTGTTTGCCGCTTGCTGAAAGGGGAAAGGAAAACTGACATTAGGTCCTCTCACTAAGCAAAGCTCAAATCTCCTGGGGGTTAGAAGTGCTTCCCAGGGCCATGGATTAAAGTTATGAGTACAGGTTCTACGCCAAGCACACCTGTTCCACAGCCCAGGTACCTCTTGGGCCACGGGAGGAATGGGAGGAGAAGGGCGACAAAAGCCAGTGGAAAAGACAGAGAGAAAAGGGAATGACATTTAAGCCGCTCAATTCAATTCTGTTCAACAAATATTTTAATAATGTTTAGGAGGCAGGCTGGGACACACCCAGACACAGAAACAAACACACAAATTGAAAATCCACCTTTTCTGCTTAGAATCTGAGAAGGTTAATGCTGGAAAGGTCTCAGATCATTTTACTTTATATTGCTATGGTCTTCTAATGAGGGGAGGCATTAAAAAAAAGGAAAGAAAGCTGAGAACCACAGCCCCATCCTGTGAGGGAAACCTCAAATTCTGGTATGATCATGGGATTGTTGTGGGAATGCGTCATGTGTCACTGAGGGGAGAAAGGTCGAGAATTACTGATCTAGGCTTACCCAGGAACTTGGAATGCGAGTCCCAAGTGGCTTGTCGAAGGCTGCTCTGCTACTTAGTAGCAGAGAGGGGATTAGTGCCCATGTCTTCAATGCCCAACCTAGGACTCAGCCAATTATACCACAATGTCATACTACTGGGAAGGTTTCCTGGGAAGAGGCAAGTCCTGGAAATCCTTGAGCATGTAACTGGCTGTCGTGGATCTAGCTCTTCTCACTGATACGTCGCCCATTAGCTGCCAAGCTTTGAGCTCTTGTTCTCACTTCTGCTCTTCAGAGTTTAGATTTTGTTTGTAAACCAATATTTTTCCTTCTGCTCTAGAAGGAATTTTGCTTGGGTCTAGGAGTCTTTAAAGGAATAGTAGGAAGAGGAGTCAATGAAGTTAGATACAGCAAAGGAGAAAGAGAACATTTCCTCAGAAGACCAAATCTGTGGTCCTTCAGCTCCCGTTCAGTGTGAAGGCAGGAGTGGCAGCTGCATAGGTTAGTCTTGCTCCCAGCTGCATTCAAGTATGTTGGGGGCTGACAGTGACAGGAGGACATTCCTATGATCAGGTGGGAGAGAGACCTGTGAGTGACTCTGTTTATGGAAGGTTTACTGGATACATGTATCTGAAGGTAAAATGAATGGTTCCTAGTCTGGATGTCCATGCAGGGTGGGATGGAAGGGAGATAAGAAAGGGACCAGGGAAAAATGAAAGTTGTTCTGTGCATTGTGAGGGGTCCCAGTGGCCAGAAGTCTTTTACCATCCTCATTTGTCATGCGGTGTTGCTGACCTGTGCTTTGAAATTGTTTGGCGTCCTTAAAAATGTTCTGAGCTGTAATTGCCAATTTCCATTTTATGTTCTTGTATTCTACCATCCTGCTCTAGACGATCAATTCAAAATTCTTCCTCCCCAATGTGCAAAAATGTCTTTGCAGAGTTGATGAAGGATCTGTGGTGTGGCCTATGTGAATCTATCAGTTTTGTTTTCTGTGTGTAAATGAGAGTGGTTATGGCAAAGTGGTTATTAGCTAACTTAGATCAACAATTTGAGCTGGTGGGGCTTGGTGACATATCCCCTTTAATAATAACTTTTTTATAAATTGCATTAATTGTGACTGTGACTTGCACTATAGTAATGGGACTAGAAGCTTTCTGTTTTCTTTCAGGCTTCAGTAGTAATCCTGCCTCAGGTTTTTTATTTATGTTCCTGGCAATCAAGTGCTATCCCAAAGCATAAAATCCTCTTCTTAAAATCATTGTGCAAGGAGTAACATGTAAAAGATGCTGATACTTAAAATATGATCTTGTGAAATAAATAAAGGGAGCTCTCCTATTCATGGGACCAGTAAGGAGCCATTACAAATCTTAATAGAGAAAACTCTGCTTGTCAATTGTTTGGGGTTTTTTTCCTCCACCTTCTAAAAAAATAATGTAATCCTTCTCTTTGGATTATGTTTAACTGAAGAAAAGGAAAACAAACAAACATTTTGATAATTTTGACTATGGTTGGTTGTTAAAATATGGCCCATAGGGAAAAATTAGAAGTAAAAAGAATTATCACATGTGCTTCCCCCGACACGATGAACTGTCAGGGTTTACCTGCTTGAAGCTGCAACTGTGGCTTTCAGCACACCTGTCCCCTTCCACTAAGTGATCCAATTTGTGATCCTGCGGGTGTGCCCTGCACCCACCAGCCTTCACTCTCCCAGGCTCTTGCCATCTCTTTACCTCAGCCAGCCAGGATTGGCTCGTCCTCCCTACAGGAAACAATATCGACCTTGGAGTCAGACTGATCTGGTTTAAATCCATTGGATAGGACTACATGAAATTGCTGTTTCTATATACCAAAGATGGTCAAATATTGGCAATTTCATGTGGTTCAACCTAATACCACCTTCTCGTTATCATGATTTCTGAGATAATGTAGTTTAAATGTTTTACTTATTCCAGGGCACTTGTTAGTCACCATTTATTGTGGACATACTGTGAATTATAAGAGGCAGCATTTCATTCCAGGTTAGTTTAACAAGCCTTTTCTGAGAGCCTTCTCTCCACCCCCGGCACTGCTTTTGTGTTGGGAATACCTGAATGAGGGCAGATCCCAGCTCAGTAGGGCGGACATACTCGTATAAACAGAAAGCTGCCAGGTGGCATGACGCAAGCAGGAATTTGGCAGTACACCCATGGTACAGGGTAGCAAGGAGGAGGAGGTTGTGAACTTTGGGGGGTGTGGGGGCTGAGGGCAGCCTTTCCCCAGAAAAGATGCCTCATCAGAGTGCTGAAGAACAGACAGTGTGGTGGGGGAATTTCCAGGCTGTGTGTTCAGAGGACCTCGGGCTATTGGGGCTGAGAGAGAGAGAGAACACTACCACAAGATGAGGTCGGAGGGACGGACAGGGCCCACAGAGCAGAGTCCGGTTTTGTGGGGCCTGGAGCTTTGACAACTTGGGGGACCTTTTTTATAAAACAAAATACAAAATGGCCATGTAAACACGTCACTAGATTCCTCCCAGGCCCTGGAGGTGAGGAGCCCTGCATTTTCAGCTTCATTATCTCCCCAAAACATTGGCCCCTGGCAGGGCCACACTGTGAGGGGCTTTGTTAAAGAGCAGGGGGCATCCTGGAAGACAGTGTGTAGCTACTGAAGGATCTTAGGCAGGAAAGTGACATCATCCCATTTGCTTTTTAGAAAAAGCACCCGAGGGCTGTCTGAAAGATGGATCAGAGAAGCTTGTGTTAGATGGCAGAAAAACCAATTAGGAAGCTATTTTAATAATCCAGAAGAGAGCCAAATCTGAACATGACGGAGTTCATGAAGAAGGAGTCAATCCAGCCTCACTTATCAAGAGTCTCTGGGGGATAGTCCCACCCCAGGAGGTCTGGTCCTCCTGCCCTGAAGCCTAGCCTAAGCAGGTAGCACATGCTTTCAAAATGAGGTTTTCCACCCAGGAAGGTCTTGAATTAGTCACACGACCACAGGCCTGTGACCTCACACACCAGTGATAAGCATGGCACCAGAATGCCCACGCAGGCCTGCTTATTCCTTACTCCTGTCTGCCCTGTCATATGCCTGGGTTGTGCCTCAGTTTCCTCTTTAATAGATCAGTTCTCTGCTGGGCTCAAGGTCTGGTCCTGGATCCTGGACTGCTTGGCCAGGGCCGTGTCACCTACTTAACTCCTGCCATACCCCTTCTGTTCTCCCAAACTTTGGGCTAAGCCATGCATTCCATGTACTCTATTTTCCTGGGAAAACCTCCATTCATCCTGTTCATCTTTTGAAATGCTGTGCGGGAGTCTGCTCCTCAGTCATCCTTCCCTGGCTACCTCCCTCTGTTCCCCCAAACTCAAATGCTCTCCCATCTCCTCCATGTCTTGCACATGCCTTTATTATTTTATGTATTATGCTTATATTATTTATTTGTGTATATTTGTTTCCTTCCCACCTCCACACCTGAGATCCTTGAGGTTAGGAATCATGTCTCATACTGTCATTTCCTCAGTAACTCACACAGATAGTAGGCACTTAATAAGTGTTGGATGGGCTGATGTGAATAGAATCCACTTCTCCCCACTTATAATAATACAACACAAGGCCAGGTGCAGTGGCTCACGCCTGTAATCCTAGCACTTTGGGAGGCCGAGGTGAGAAGATTTCTAGAGGCCAGGAGTTCGAGACCAGCATGAATAACATAGTGGGACCCCATCTCTACCAAAAAATTTAAAAATTAGCCAGGCATGGTGGTGTGTGCCTGTAGTCCCAGCTACTCAGGTGACTGAGGCAGGAAGATCACTTGAGCACAGGAGTTTGAGGTTGTAGTGAGCTATGCTAACACCACTGCACTCTAGCCTAGGTGACAGAGTGAGACCCTGTCTCAAGGAAAAAAAAAAAATACAACACAATACCAACCTGGCCAGGGACTAGCTATGCCTGACTTCTTAGGACAGCAGTGTCCCAGCCATCCCTGTTCTGGCACTGGCATGTTTATTCTGCAGGTGACAGGCAACTTTCCTTTTCCAATCCTCATCCCTCTTCCAAGCTATAGTCACACATTTCCTGCTCCAATTGAACATTTTGTCCAGATATCATTAATAATTAAATTTAAAATGTCTAAAACTATATACATCTTCCTTCCCTAACTTTCCAGTTTTATTACCAACATTTTCCTTGTCTCATGAGTTCAGATCCTAGGAGTTATTTTTTTAATTCCATCTTCTTCCTCATCACTCACAACCTAGTCAATCACAAAGTTCTGTCCTCTCTTCCTTTGGAATAGCTCACCCTCCCCCATATCTTCCCGGCAATTTATACTGTCATTCGCTTAGTTCAGAATCTTATTTCCTTTGTAGATGGCTCAAGGAATGTCCTGAATAGTTTTTTAGTTTCCTACTTCTCTTCCTTCACACCTCTTAATCCTCTGAAGGCACAGTTTTGATTACGTTACACTCGTTAAAAAATGTTCACCAGTTTCCCATGGACTGTTTGGTAGAATAGTCTAAACTTCTCTCCCAAACACTCACGGCCCACCACTTTGCTCTGGCTGTGCAGGCATGACTTTCCTTGTCTATCTGCCAAGCCCACACCTGGCTGGTCTACCTCCCCACCCTTCCCCACCACTCAGAGTTCTGAATACTACACCTTTGCACACAGATATCACCCTTCAGTGCCTAGGAGTTCTTCTTTTACTGGTTCAGCCCACACTAATTTCCTTTGTCCAATTATATTTATTTTAATATTTAGCTTCATACTGCCCCATTTGGCTACTTAAATGCTTTATGTCTTATGTGCCCACCTAAGTTTTAAGTCCCTGGAGGGCAAAAACTATCATTTGTATTCTTTTTATACACTCTGGGACTACTTAGCACACACTTGGGCAACCTGTAGAAACCTGACTCTCCCATTTACTAGCTTTGTGACTGGACAGTTAATATCTGTACTTCAGTCTCCCCACTTGAAAAATATGTTAGAAAATAGTACCTACATTACAGGGTTGTTGGGATAATTAAATTAAATAATAGGGGAAAATATTAGCAAATTTCCTGACATAGGAAGAACTCGATCAATGTTGACTATTATTAATCTTATAGTGACAAATAAATAACTGAATGAACAAGTAAATTAATGACAAAATACATAGTTCCTCTTCTTAGGGGACTCCAATTTAGTGAAGAATGGCCAGATAATCTTCAAAAAAAACATTTATGATAGTATTACAGTGACCCATGGGAGTGGCAGCATGGACGATGGGGAGTAGCACCTTCCTAAGGGCCTAACTTAGATGTGTTCTTCAGGAATAAGAGAGAACCTGATAAAGTGCATTTTCAACTTATGATATTTTCAACTCATGGGTTTATCCGGACATAGCCCCATCATAAATTGAGGAGTATACTGAATGCTTACCTTTTTGCACCATGGTAACATTGGAAATCATAAGTTGAACCATCATTAAGTTAGGGACCACCTACAGTAGAATTCAAACAAGCCAGACTTTGGATTCCTACAACTTCCTTTTACCATTTATCAGCCATTAACACAACTGTGCAAGTGAGATTATCAAATGCTTTTCTGAGAGTGGGTTTTCACAGCCTGGAGGGGGAAGACAGAAGGGGATATTGAGCTCCTTGGGAGTTGTGAGGGAAGAAACCAGCTGTGTGCAGCTGAAGGCAAACTAAAACAACATCACTGGTTAGCTGAGGGCTGGTCTTCCATGTGGCACACTAAAAAAATTTTAAATCTACTTCCAGATAGAACTTCTGTTTTAGCTCTTCATGTTACTGGTGGGAAAATATGTGCTCCTCCTGGAGCTCCTGATTCTGAATCTGTTACTATATTTTAAAAATAATATTAATAGATAAAATAAAATGGAATCCTAACCACAGTCACTGTGCCATCTGTATGAAAATATTGGCTCTGGAAAAGGGACGGCCTGGTAGGAAATCAAAGAATAGAAGTGTGTTTTGAGAATCATGTTCCTGGCCTGAAATGGATCTTGCATTAGGGAAGGTTGGCTGAGGCCGAGGTTCCCAAGGGCAGAGAAGGGGGAGAAGCTGAGCAGTTTGTTTTTTTGCAGTCACAGTGGAACAGGGCAGCAGGAGAAGGTGTATTTTAGTTTCTACCATGCCTTCCAAGGGAAAGAGCAGACCAGGTGGGTGTCTCCTCTATAGAAATGGGTAGTGTGCCTTAACCAGGACAGACCCTCCTTGAAATCGTGGAGAAGTTTCTTGTTGGCACTATCCCAGTTCCCCTTCTAAATGGCCTCTTTCTCCCCTGGGTACCCCAAACCCTCCTTCTATTCCTGACACTCCAAGCCACAACTCAAGTAATGTGGCTTCTGTGCACAGTGCTACAGTCTGAGTCAGGGTAGGTCTAATAAATGTGATGACTCTAACATCTCTTATTCCCATCGTCTCCATTCCCATTTGACTGAATTAAATAATTAATTAGGCAACTATTTTAAAATTGTGTGTTAAAATGAACTTGACCAGTTAAGTGGCTTCTGATTAACACAGATATTTTTTCTGCCTTATATTTTGATGGGTGCTATTGTGGGTTGAATTGTGATCCCCCAAAAGATATGCTGAAGTCCTAATTCCCAATACCTGTAAATGTGACCTTATTTGGAAAAAAGGTCCTTGCAGATGTAATCGAGTTAAGATGAGGCCACATTAGATTAGGCTGGGCTCTAAATCCAGTGACTGGGGTCCTTTAAAGAAGTCTGTCAAGAGACACAGACACACACAGAGGGAAGACAGCCATGTGAAGAGGGAGGCAGAAACTAGAGTGATGCAGCTACAAGCCAAAGAAAGCTGAGGATTGCAGACAACCACTAGAAGACAGGAAGAGGCAGAGAAGGATTTTCCCCTGAAGCCTTCAGAGGGAGCATGTCCTTATTGACACCTTGATTTTGGACTCCTAGCCTCCAGAACTGGAAGAGAATAAATTTATATTTTTAAAAGCCTACCAATTTAGGTGTTTTGTTATGGCTATCTTAGGAAACTAATACCAGTGTTTTTATGTGCACGAATCATTTTTTTCCTGATTTTGCTAGTAATTTTCTCCTGGTAACACATTCCCAGCACTTATCAACGTTCTTGGCAGCATACCAGGAGCTCCATTAACCCATGTCAAATGAATGAGTGAATCGATTATATATGTGTAAAATCTGTTTCAGTAGAAGTATATGGATATACTTTCTGATCTATTTCAGTTGTTTACTATTGCAAGGGGTCTGTGAATCTATAAATCTATGCATGTGGACTCAATAATAATGTCTACCACATAAATGTACTTCTTACATTAACTTAAGAGCCACACAAGTAAACAAAACTAACTGACAAAAATTCCTACCAAAAAAGTCTCAAAAGATTTACTTTTGTTAATAGAAAAATATGAAGATTTACAAAAGGAACAGTCTGCTGTCTTTTCCCTGTTCTCTCTGAAACTGTCAAAATTGTTCAGTCATGACAGTAGTGTATTATAGCCACTCCTACAGGCAAATATTCAACTATAAATTCTGGCCTGTATAATAGTCAATATTATTGACTTGGAAACAAAGAAGAATATGATCCATTACCTGCATATATCTCTTGCTGTTGTCAAGATGTAAGAGCTGCTTTGAATTTGTGGAACAGATGGATTTATTTGAATCGTGAAATCTTCATTTTTTTTCCAAATGCTGTTTCCCTGTAATAATCCTATTCTGCACAGGACTGGTACTGCACTAGTCCCTAGGGCAGTGTTTCTCAAAGTGCATTCTATGGATCATCTGCATCAGAACTACCTTTTAAACCTACTACAATTAAGACAGTGTGGTATGGGCACATGAAGAGACAGACATAATAGTGTCACAGAAGAGAAAGTTCAGAGTTAAACCCAAATCCACATGGAAATCTAGAATATGATAAAAGGAGCAATTCAAATCATGGGCAATGATGGGATGTGGAATAGATTATTCAATAAATGGTATTAGGGAGACTGGGTAGCCATCTGAAAAAAAAAGTTGGAACTAAATTCTACATCTTATACTAAAATAAATTCTATATGGATTGAATTCTAAGTATTTTTTAAAAAATCTTCAAAGGTACTAAAAGAATCTATGAGATAATTTTTTTATAATCTTAGAGTGGTGAAGGCCTTTCTAAATATAACATAAAATCCAGAAGTCATTAAATAAAATATTAAGGAATTCTATAATAATTAAACTTTTAATAAAAAGCTACCCTGCAGAAGCCACCAAAAGAGAAGTCAAAAGATAAATGATAAGCTGGGAAAATATTTGCTACTCATATCACCGCCAAAGGCTTAATTTCACCAGTATATAAAGAGTTCCTACAAGCCAATAAAATAAAGATCACAAGATTCAGTATCAAAATGGCAAAAGAAAATGAACAGACTTCACAAAACAGAAAATAAAAATTACTTAAACATATTAAAAATATATTCATCCTCCTCTCTCATGTTAAAATAAATGTAAATTTAAACAGCAATGTGATACCATTTTTGACTAATCATATTAGCAAAGATGAAAAGTTTGGTAATATACTTTGTTTGTGATACCCCAAAAGTGTGGTAATATACTTTGCTAAAGATTGTGGGAAAGTGGCACTCATGCTGGTAGGAGTGTAAATTGATATAATTTCTGTGAAGGACAATTTGGCAATATCTACCAAAGTTACAAAATCACTTATCATTTAGCTCAGCAATTCCACTTCTAAGAATGTACCCAGAGATAACTACTGGTATGTGAAATGACATATGTACATGGTTACTCATTGTTACATTCATTGTTTACAGTCAGGAGAGATTTGAAACAACCTACATGTTCATCAGCAGCAGATTGTTAAATGGATTATGGTGTACTCCTACAGTGGAATACTAAAGAATGAGGAAACTTTATACACTAGTATGGCATAATCTCAAAGAAACATTGTTAAGTGAAAAAAAAGCAAGGTTCAGAACAGTGTGTGTGGTATGGTACCATGTGAGTAGAAAGAGGGAAATACATATGCAGTTTTTGCTTAATGTCATAAAATATTTCTGAAAAGATATAAAAGAAAAATGTCAGATTTCTAGACTGCAATCCCTACCTCAGACCTAGAGATAGAATCTGTTCAGGCCCTGGTTCTGAAGCTTACCAAAGTTTAATAACCTTAGGAAGGAAAAATTTGAGAAACACTTTGAGATTTGCTGCCCCAGTTACAACTGGTGAATTTTGTCCTGTTTCTCAAACCCAGTCTACCCTTCCCCATAAGTTAGTTCAGTAACTAGCTCCCTATCCCTATCACCTCACCTTTGTCTCAGGAAACTTCTTAGTTCCCTCACACCCAGTCTCTTCTTCCAGGCAGGTAGGGGTCCCAGAGTCAGGGCATCTGCAACTAGGATGGACCTATGCATGCACAAAGCTGGCCAACAGCTCCTTCCTCACCTTTGGGATGGACAGTCTGGGAAGAGAGAAAAAACTCAATGGTCATTTCAGAGGCGTAAGCTGAACACAAAACCAGAGCCCTAAGGTTGGTGTTGGTAGCAAAGTACAGAGATGATACAGGAGGAGGTTTGGAGAAGGAAGGTCTAGAGATGTTCCCTAAGGGAACAGAACTGAAGAAGACTTTTATGGAAAGCAAGTAACCCAGTCCCTGGTTGGGAAAAAGCAGGAAACAAGTTCAGACCCCTAGTTCTTCTAGAACTGAAGTTCTGCCTTCTCTTTCCAAGCACCACTGCCATGATCAATACCCACTCCTGAGCTGAATCATGTGTCTGGGCCCTTGCTACCCAATTCCAGACTTCTCTCAGCTGCCTTTCCACCTTCCTAAATTTCTGAAGGCCTTCTGTTCTCACCAATCATGAAGTACATGCCTGCACCTCCAATCACCAGTGCTGTGTGGCCATATTCTTGGGATACCTTTGCAAGACTGGACTTGCTGCTAGAATCTGCAGCTTCATCTATTCTCCAGTGACTCCTCCCCACATTGGTTTGATCTGGTTCCTAGATCACAGCTCCCCAGGTCAACACGGATATCCCCAGGGGAACTAAGCCCTATGGGACCTCAAAAGCCAGTTGTGGTATGAAATTCATATTCCAAGTTAGATGGCAGCTTCTGCCTGGAGTGACTTGTCTGTGAACACAGCTAACCTGAAACCACAAAAAAAGTGAATAATCATATTATTGCAGATTTAATGCAGAGTGACGAACACCAATGGTGCAAATGTTCGGACAGTATCAGGCTGATACAAGCACAGGCCCTGTTATCAGACGTCAGAAAAACAGAAGGGTGGATAGGTTAATGGATAATAGCTGTCAGAGGTTATGATAGATCAAGGATACGTCAGGTAAGCAATCAGAGTCCTGTGATATAGAAATCTTATTCTGAGGCAAAGTCTGCCCCAGACCTCTTTTTGCCAAGGCTGGTCTGGTATTGGAGTATGCTCAAAACATCTCACTCAAGTAAGCAATTTTAGGAGGCCAAAGAGGGGGAAGGGGAGTGGCAAAAGGTTCTCAACCTAATAATAGGAACATATGCAGCTTGGTGTGATGGAGAGAGCACTGGAGTAGGTGCTGCACACCTGAGTGCTGGTCCTAAAGTCCTCTCTATGTGCTTTATTGCAGTAACTCCACCCCAATCTCAAACCCTGCCTAATGGGGTCTCCTTGCTTTTAATTTAGCATCTCTGGTCCCAGGAACTGGTTCTACATTTATCCTCCAGCTGTCTCTGAAGGTCTAGAGCAGATATTTGGCCCATTTAGATCTGTTTGGTAGTGAAGCACTCCCAGCATTATTGACAAGGCGCCACCATTATTGATCTTGGCAACACTTCCATTCCTGAGCGAACAGCACGTGTCCTTATCAGCTGAGGCCCCTGTCTATGAGGTGTTTAATTTCCAAAGGAAATCTAGGCATATGTTGGGTCTATAGAAACTCCTAGCTAAGAAGAGGGAATCAGTTCTTTATATGTGAAATGTCCTGGTCATATTAGTATAACACGACATTTTTAACCAATCTCTCTCTCTTTTTTTTTAATGAAACAGAAACTTATTTTAAAAGAGGAACAAACACCACACTGGCCTTTGAGGACTTTACTAATTCTCCAATTCTGAAGGTCCTCTATCTTCCCACATTCAATCTGTGTATTGAAAACTGTGTTCCACTTTTTCTGAAGAAATGGCCCCCTGCCATGGTTGCCCCCAAAATGTCAGCGGTGTGAGTAAATGTTAGCAAAGTAGCTGTCTTCTGCTGTAGATAAAATTCTGCCTGATCTCTTCTCTCCCTTCTCCCTAATACAAGTCAGCAGTTAGCATAAGAAATAAGTAATTTAGAATTTCCTAAACATTTTACATATCTAAAAGTCTCCTCAAGATTCACTTACTGTTGAAATGTTGAGATTTTTCTACCACAATGCCTTTACTCATCTCCCTACTGACCAGTCATCTTAAAAAGTAATTTCATTATTTCACTGCCTGCCTCAGAAATCCTTGAGTGCTTCATGTCTTCAGGGTAAAGTCAGGCTCCTTACCCTGGCATTCAAAATCCTCTACCACTAGGCCTTATTTTCCACTAGTCCCCTAAGGAGCTCTTAGTTCAAGCCACAGAGATCTGCTCACTGCTTTCTACAAAACATCCGACCTATTCCTGATCCCCATCTCTGCTTCTGCCATTTGTCCTTCCTCTCCACTTATCCAACATTTACAATTTTTAAAATATTCAGCTCAAGTCTTCCCTCTTTCATAATGGGAAATGACAGAGCCAGTGAGCTCATCCTCCCTGCTACATTTGCACAACCTGTTTACTATCTGTTCCCCTCATTTGGCATGTTGTCTTATGGCAGACCTTGTATGTATTTTTAACTTGTTTTTCTATTCCATCTTTGTACATATTTACCTTTTCATGTTTCATGTTTGACTTTGAGGTCACGGATCCCATCTACCATTGTATTAGCACACCATGGACTCACAATATTTACTAATTTTAACTGATTGACAGTTAAAAGATGAAAAGTTAGTTGCTTTCATCTTTTCCCATAACCTTCCCTACTTGCTTTTTATCATGAACCATTCCACTTCCAAAAGACCAACATTGTTCTTTCTGGTTGGAACTTGTGTGGAATTCCAGGTTTCGGCACTGGAAGGGAACACTCCAGGAGAGAGAGAAGCTCTTGTAGTATTAGGATGACTAGTACACGGCTTCCGCCTTCCATATGTAGATATGCTCCCCCACAAAATGCTGCTGCCTCTTACGCACTCTGGCTTACGGTAAACAAACAAAGAGGCCTTCCCTTGGATCACCTTTGCACAAAATGGACAGGCTTTATTAACCACTAAGGAAGGCCAAAAGGGAAACAAACACAAATTTAACAATTTAAAACAGACTTCTCTATTATAAATTTTGAATCCTTCTAAAGGAGCTTAATCCCAAGGTTCTCAGGACCTGCCCTATTTCACAAGGCATCTACAATGTCTACAGTCCAAATAAAGACCGCAAAATTTTTAGGCATAAATACCTGGGTTCTTATTTCCTATTCCCCAAAGTATCTCAAGCTGAAGAGTAACATTTTACAACCCACTATTCACTCTTCGGCCATATGTCCTATACTCTCTCTTTGCCCATTGTGGCTCATCAGTAAAATAAGGATACTTATAAAGTTGGTGTGAGGACCGAATGAGATAATCTAGGTAAAGCAGTTAGCATGTGGAAAGCACTCAGTAAATACTATCCATCACTATTTCACAAACAAGACTGATAAAACTGACCTGGAGCAGGGAAGAGAGTGAGTTGAGGAAAGGGAGAGAGAGAGACTTTAATTTCAATCCCAGTAACCACACCACCACTAGGGCCTCTCCATCTGCTCTTTCTGCTTTCTTCTTTGAAAGACATGTCTCTGAGGCACATTGACTATCTTCAGGAGCATGGCTTCACTCTTTCAGTCCTAAACAACAATCACACTTTAATATAGTACAATAACTGTTATACTCAACATAGTAAAAAAGAGTCCATTCTTTATGGTTCTTTTCTGTCAGCCCAATAGTCTCAATATTTTTCTCAATGTGATATAATCATGTCCATTCTCCCTGCCTACAACTGGTCCACTCCACTGTCCTTAACTCAAGATAGAAGATCACAAGCTTCCCTTTGCCTTCTTCCTGGAGTGCCTAAGGAACCCATAAAACTTTTCAAACACATGTGTGACCTTGATAAAATCCTTTTTCCTATGGGATTTCCTATAGGCCTTAGTTTCTTCATTTGTAGGTAAGTGGGTCTGACTTGATGGTCTCTAAGGTTCTTTCCAACTGTCATATTCTCTGTTCCCAAAATAGAAAGACATTGCAGCTGAAAGGTAGACTGGAGCCTTACTGTGGAAGAGCTTTGAATGCTGGATTATGGAGTTAACTGAATTTCATAGTCAACAGGGAGCCACAGAAGGAAGTTGAACAAGAAAATTATGTGATTAGTATTTATTAACAATGATGTTTAAGAAGGATAAGGAGTACAGAGGAGAATTAATGAAGCTTGAACAGAACAGATGGGTAATATTGTGGGAAAGCAAAAGCTTTCCAGGCTTGGTAATAAATTGGAAACAGGCAACAAGTGGGGGTGGTTGGGGAATCAAAGGCCTGGCAATTGGGATGTTACTAACAGAAATAGGGAAGTAGAAAAAAGGCAGGTTTTGAGGGTAACACAATAAATTCTGTTACGGACATACTCTACAACTCAACAATTCCACTTCAAGGCATAATCCCCAAGGAAATTCTTGGACTTATATTATATGGAAGAATGTTCACTGAAACATTGTTCACAATAGCAATAACCTGGAAATAATTCAAATGCCCGCGAACAGGAAAGTAGATAAATAAACTGTGGTATAATTATGCCACAGAATATTATACAGCAGCCAAAACAGATGAAGTTCAATGGCACACAATAATATGGATGAATATTTGCAATATAATATAAACAAAAAAATTAAGTTCCTTATATACAAAATAATATCCTTTTTATAAAGTTAAAAACAATCAGAATCAAGAAGATATATTCTATATATGTACGTATCACATATATAATCCTTTTAAGGAATGCATATTGATACAATAACACAACAAAAAAATCAAAGGAAGGATGAACATAGGATTTAGGATAATGCTTCCTTTGGACATGGAGAGGCACTGGGATGCAATGAGGGAGCCACATAGTTAGATATAGATTATTGTCAAGAAGCTAGTTTTCATGTTGAATTTTCAAGTGTTTATTACATTATTTTAAAATAACTGACCAAATAAACAAACATGTAAATGATCAGGAGAACAAAATGTGTTAGACATTTTGCTCTAAAAATAGATCTGCAAGAATATTACAGGGATTTTAAAAAGTACAACAGAAGAAGATAAAAGCAGATTGGTAGAGAAAGAAATCAAAGAGAAAATTTAAAAATCTCATAAGTGAATGCTACATTCAAAACAACCAAAAATGGGGGGGGGAGGATGATAAAAAAACATGTTAAGAGAGGTGGTGAACCGGGGACAGGTATAAGAAAATTTATTTAAAAAAAAAAAAAACATGTTAAGACATGAGGGACAGGCTAGAGAGACAGAATGAAAGAACAAACATATAGAAATGATGTAGAGAAGGTGTAGAAAAGAGATTCAGCTTCTTGAAAAATAGGGATGTGGTAGAAATAATATTTGAAGATATAATAGAAGAAGTATTTCCTGAAATAAAGACTTTAATCTATAGATCAAAAACATATACAGTGTATTAGGAAAAAATGATGCAGAAAGATGAACCCAAGTTTTCCTGAAGAAACTACTCACCTTCAAAGATAAATAATTAATCCTATGAGAATCCAAGCAGAAAAGGCAAATTATTTATAAGGAGGAAAGAATTAAGTTTACTTCATATATTTCCACAGTGGTACTGAAATGATTGAAGATGGCTACACACTTTTGAGAGCACAAAAACACGGCCCCAAAACTCCATAACCAGATGTGGCAGGCAAAGGGTAAATTTCTCCATATCCATTCTCTTCTTCCTTCTTAACAGAAAGAACCTAGGTTTTAGTTAGACAGTTGCCATCAGCTAAAAGACTACATATTCCATAGACATGTAATTAAGTTTTGATGAATGACATACAAACAGAAATGTTGTGTGTCACTTCAGAGACATCTCCTTTAAGGTGGAGCCTACCCTTCTTTATAATATTTTTTCCTTCATCCTGCTGCCTGAAGTATGGACATGATGGCTGGCACTTAAGTAGACTTCTGGACTGTGAGGACAAGAAATGGTAGAGCCATGAACTGAAAAGGCTGTAGGTCACCGATGAATTCGTGGAGTCATCAGGCCAGTTCTGGACTTCCATCACATGAGAGAGTAATAAACTTCCAACTTGTTAAGATCTCTTATGTGTATGTGTGTTGGAGGAAGACGGCTCCTTATAATCAGCCAAACTTAACTCTAAATGATTATGACAGCAGCTGTCATCTAGATATTAAAAAAAAAAGGGACAGGCCTTCTCAAGCTTGGGAGGAAAATCAGATGATGGAAGTCAGCCAAAAAAAATCAAATCAAAATAATATAGGAATAGGGAATACAAAAGCCTTTATAAAAGGATTAATGAAGAAAATTTAATTCACTTAAATATAAAACTAAGATTAAATAACTGTCAGCATTATGGTTACAGACAGAATGTAAGTGATAAAAATCAGGAGGATGATGGAGTGGTAAATGTGCTGATTTCCTCACCTTGCATCACATTGGATCAATAGATATAGTCAAAAATGGAATACAAAATTTTTAACATGATTCCTAGCATTTTTCACAATTATTTTTTGAAAAATATTTGGGAACAAATAACTTTCATAGTAAAGAAGCATTTTTCTTAAGTTTAGCAATTCTTATAGTTTCACTTCAATTTCCTTTACCTTTGTTAAATGCAAGTATAATTAAAGTTACTATATTTTGTTTTAAAAATAGCATATAGAGTAAGATTCTCATTTTTGTCTGCCAATCTGTCTCTTTCTCACTCTATCTATATTTACCTATCTACCTACCTCCTCATCTTTCTGTCTGTATCTTAGATACACATAGAATGTTTTGACAGATCTTCAACAAATGTCATTTGTTGTGGGTCTGAATGGTGGAATTTTTTTTATTTCTGTGTTTTAGTAAGAATCATGTATTATTTTGATAAAATATATCAACTCTGTAAAAATCAAGTTTTTTTTTTTAAACAAAGGAATTCCCCCACTTACTTCTGGAAAATTTTGTAACTATGCACAAATGAAAATGAATACCTGCCCCCATACCCAGACATTAATAGAACTTATATTCCAAGCTTTTGATTTTACTATAATTATGAACAGAGGTAATAATGGTACACTAGCAACTTTGGAATAAATAGTCAGTATCGACACTTCTTGTCATAAATATTGCCTGAAGGCAATATTTTACAATTGTACTCTTATTTTATATTTGTCAAAGGAAATTTTTAACCTCACAAATAAATGTGCTTAAAAATAAAGTAGGGAGAGAATCATTTATCCTCATCTCATAGATGGGCAAACGGCATCCAAGGTAACAGACCTAAATAGTGGCAAAGCAGGGACTAGAGCTAAAATGTTCTAATTTCCAGACCAGATGTTCCCAGAGAAAGACAGTTATTGTTATTTTCCCCTTGTTGAATATGACTGGCTTTCATGGCAATAAAATAAACCAACACATACCCAGCAGAGCTATCGGTTCATAAAATTTTAGACTTGCAAGGAACCTTAGGGATTGTCTTAGGTGGGAATTCTGCAGAAGGGCCTCAGCAGCACCTCTCTGGGCTCAAGCTAGAGTGAAGCTGAGGTGCCTTCAGGCTCCCACTGCAGCAGAAAACTTTTTTCCCCTTACCTGATTTACATATTAATGTTCCATAAGATTTCATTTGAAAAAGAGGCATGACTTCTACCAATAGGTTTAAAACCATTGATAGCCTAATGTTACAGAAATAGAGAGCTGATTTAATATAATCATTGCCAAGCAAGGAAATTTCAAGAATTACCAACCAATTCACAGGAGAATAAGCAATCTTGGACCAAGCTTTATTTTGGGACTGTGTGATATCATTCCATTTAGGAGCAGCTGTTTTTCTGAATTCACACTTCTCCTTTTTTTCTAAACCACTAGCTAACTAACCCAAGTGTACAGACTGTACAAATCTTATGTGGTCAAGAAATTGTAGATTTCATGCACGCACAAGAACTGGAGAAAATTTTCAAATTTCTTGCCTTATAACGTTTCATGTTCAAACTCTGAAAATTGTCTAACTAGGAGCAGCTGTCTGCAGTTAAAAATGTGGATCCATTTTAAAGGTAGCAGGAATGTTCTTTATTAGATATAAGTATCACTGTGCTTCTGAGGTTGATGACGTCAGTTATATGCAAATTGTTGGCAACATCATAATTTACATTTATCAAGTGCTTTACAAATTATAATCAGTAAAGTAGCATTTGGTCCATAAAGAAGGGTGCACACTTTACAATAAGACATACCTAGTCTTATAATTTAGTAGCTGTGAAACCTCAGGCAAGTCTACTTAGCCTACTGATGCTGTTTTGTCACCTGTGAAATGGGACTATTGTGAGGATGTGGTGTAATAACACATGTTAAGTGCCTAGCTCTCCCTCAAGAAATTTCAATTTTCTTTCCTTCTCCCTTCTGGAAAGTTGAATATAAATGACATTTTTACTAATTGAACCCTATTTTAAATATACAGGAGTACAAGCCATAATATATGGTAAATTATTTCTTTAATGAAGAATCATCTTGCAATCTGAATCATAACCAATTGTCAGTATATTACAATGAAAAGAGCCCTTGGCCAATAATCAGAAAACCTTAGCTCTCATCTCCCTTCTGCTACCCTTAGGTTAAGCCAGTGAAATAACAATTTTTATAGGTCACAAATGGTTGGATGGATTTGTGGTGCTGGATAAACTATAATCTCTCTGAGATTCAATTTCTTTCTCCATTAGGTAAATTTAGATAATTACATTCATTCACTGATTAGACATTTATATGCCTATGTGGTGGGCACTGTTTTAGAAGATGACAGTGTAGTGAAGAACATGACAATGTCCCTTTCCTTGTAGAGCTCTATTCTATAGGGAGACAAATAATCAACAAGCAAATAAACTGATAAATAAGACAATTTTTTCAGGTAGTGGTAAAGTATTCAGTGACTAGGTGATTACTAAGTTTTGCTTCAGCTAAAAAATGATAAAATACCAGGTCATTTTTGTAATAAATTACATTTTTTTATTACTGAATTGGTCTAATATAAGATATGCCTGTGGATAAGTTTGATTTTTTTTTTGTTTTTTGTTTTTTGGGTTTTTTTTTTAAGACAGAGTCTCTCTCTTTCGCCCCAGCTAGAGTGCAGTGGTGTCATCGTAGCTCACTGCAACCTCAAACTCCTGGGCTCAAGCGATCCTCCTGCCTCAGCCCCCGGAGTAGCTGGGACTACAGGCGTGTGCCACAACACCCGACTAATTTTTCTATTTTTTGTAGAGACAGGGTCTCGCTCTTGCTCACGCTGATCTCGAACTCCTGACCTCAAGTGATCCTCCCGCCTCAGCCTCCCAGAATGCCAGGATTACAGGTGTGAGCCACTGCGCCCGGCCAATTTGTTACTTCTTAAAAATAGAAAGAAATATGATGGTAGGAAATCTGAAAGGGAATCTTTAGAAAATCTTAAATAAAAGGATTGAGGGTCCAGTAGGGCACACATAGGGTCCACAGAGGGGAAAAAAATTGAGGGGGTTATGCAGGAAAATATGTTTGGTTGCATGTAATGCAGAAATACCAAGTAATTGTGGCTGAAAGAATAAGGGGTTTATTTTTCTCGTCAATCAAACCCAGTTCAAACCCAGTTGTTCCCAGGCTAGTCTGGCACCACAATGCCTGCAGGATAGGCTGCTCTCAGCCATCTTTACCACAGACTTTGCTTGGCTTCTTGGTTATAAGATGGCAGATGGAAATACCTCCCAAAACATTGTACCAATGTTTCAGGCAGAAAGAGGTAAAGGTTAAGGGGTAAAACTTACTGCCAACTTAGTTTGCCTCCTTTTGAAGCATTTTCTCAGAAGCCTCATCCAGCAATTTCCACTTACAACTCATTAGCCAAAACTGGACCACCCTGACATTTTCTTGTTGGGTACATGGCTACCCTAAACAAATCCAAGATTATATAAAAAAGGAGGGTAAGGATGAGTACTGGCTAGAGAATTAGCAGTACCTACTACAGAGATGGACCAAACTTCACTAAGAAATATGATTCTGAAGATCTGCAAGACAAACATTTACCAAGGAAAATCATTACTAAAAAAAATTCTTTGACATGAAACTTTTTATACAGCAAATATTGTTTGGCATGTAAATGATCTCCAATTCCTCTCTCCAAGATTTATGTCTCACAGCTTTGTTAGTTAAGTTCCACCCTTTTTATTATTTACTAAATTCCACCTGTACTATCAACCTCAGGGCTTGGTTTGAATAAACATGAAAGCATCCCATTTATTTTAAATGATTTTCTATTTTATTCCTTTCACATAAGATTTAAGAAGACTTATAAAAGAACAAAACCACACGACGAAATAAATAGCTAAGGAGATCACATTGGAAGAGAAGGGCAAAAAAGTAAAATCCAAGTGGGCTGGTTGTCATACAAGGATGTAGAGGGCCCTAGGATTGTGGGAGGCTTCCACAAGTGTGGGCAACCCTTATTGTGTGCCCACAAGTGTGGGCAACATGAACTCTAGCAATCTAAAAATTTGTATAAAGTCTGGTAAAAATCTTTATCAGAATCATTACCCAAGTAAAGAATTGGCTATAACGAACACACAGGTGTGCACCAAGTAAAGTTTTATGGGTGGGCACATGCCAAGGGTTCCTGCGGGCATCCTTCACCTTGGTGTTCAGAGACACTCTGGAGCAAAAAGTAAGAGGTACACAGGCCAGATTCAAGGTCACCTTACACAGTGCTGTGGAAGCTGTGGAACTGGACTCTGCAGCAGTGGCTGGAGGAGGAGGTGAGGATGGGAAGTTGTGCCCAAGAGGCCATCAGTTCACCACCCAGCCCTTCTGAACCAGACTTTCTTCAGTTAAAGGCTGGGGATATACATTGTCAACAGGTTCCAGGTAATTCTTAGGGACACTGAAGTTTCAAGAACCACAGCTCTGGTTTGGGGTTTCTGAAACGGTCTAAAGGCCTGCCACATCACCATCCCTTTGGTAGTTTAAAAAAAAACAAGGAATGGACAGTGGAGAATTCAATATTATTTTTTCTGGTAAAAACTTAGAGTGTAGGTATTTGGCATAGAAACTTAGGGACAGGTCCAAATACTTAAAGAATGAACCAGGTGGATCTAGTGACTTGCTTCCAACAGAAAGAATACAGCAAAGATGATGGGATATCACTTCCAAGATTAGGTTACAGAAAGGCTGGCTTCTGTCTTGCTTTTTCTCTCTTGCTTTCTCTCGCTTACTCACTCTAAGGGAAGCCTGCTGCCATGTGTGAGCTGCCTATGGAAAGGTCCACATAGCAAGGAACTAAGGGAGTCCTCTGGCCAATGTCTGGTGAAAAACTGAGGCCCTCAGGCCAACAACCTACAAGGGAATGAATCCTGCCAACAACCTGTGTGTGAGTTTGAAAGCAGAGGCATCAGCAGCACTGGAATGACACCTTGATTGAGGCCTTGTAAGAGACTCAGCTAAGCTACACCTGGATCCCTGGTCTACAGAAACTATAAGATAGTAAATGTTGTTTTAAGCTGCTAATTTTAGTGGGGGGGTGGTGGTGGAGGGTGGTAAATTTGTTACACAGAAAAGACAATCAATACAAGAATGCTTCATACAAAAATCTTTACCAGTTTTTAACATTTGGGCACATAAAAGAATGTCTTGGTCATACGGGATTTGCATTCACATGAAACACTTTATTCCTTGATATCATCAATAAATTAAAATGTTACTGTGCGATGCAAGGTTTGACAAATTTAGGGGTCAAGCTAGCCAGAGAGCAAATGTAAATCCCCAACACAGGATAGATGCTTACTAAATACAAGCAGAACTGTGTTGATAGACCAGAGGTAATTAAGAGTCCTGAAGGATAGAAAAAAAGATTCCACTTGACCCAACAGGCCAGTGGGTCTCAGCCTTAGTGTAAATCAGAATCACCTGGAGGCCTTTTAAACCACAGCTGCTGGGGCCCAGCTTCAGACCTTCTGATTCAGTAGGTCTGAGGTGAGGACAAAGAATTTAAGGTGACGTTGATGCTGCTGGTCCAAGGACCACACTTTGAAAACCACTGCACTAGGCAATAGTTTATGTTGTTTCCTGCTGGGGGAGTGACCTGAGAATAGTGCTTCAGACCACTCAGGAAGCATCAGAGGAAAGCAAGGCTGAAGGGAGCCAGACATGAAACAATTGTGAGGCTCTTCCCAAGGTAACCAGGTGGTGGTATTGGGGAGCAAGGAGCTTCACAGCCAAGGAAAATTAAACAGGAAATATTGAAAGAGCTTGCTGATTTCACCAGTTCTCCTCACTAGAGTGACTTAAACAGTCACTCTAACTACAGAGGGAGACAATAAAATTACTGTCATTCCTAATGAAACAGCCACCCAGCCAGGTTTGCCAGGCATCAAGAAGAGAGAATAAGTACCACTCAGCATAGCTCCTACAAGTCAGGTCCTCCAAGCTCTATTTACTGCTATAAATAACTCTACCAGTTCTGTTTACCTTACAGAATTGTCTTTGGGCTTCCAGATGGCCCTGGCTTCCTCTAGGATCATCAGCTGGAGGTCCTGAAAGCCATTCAAACTCTTTAGATTTGTGCCTGATCTGATTTACGCCATTTCAGAGCACAGTGCAATTTTCTGTATTGGCAGCCGTTGATTCTATTTCCAAGTTGAAAATGATTCAAGCAGTCAAAAGAGTACATGATTGTATTTATTTGTGGGCTGTTTTTGGAAATGCATTTATTTCCTTGATGTTCCAGAGACAGCAGTGTTAATAGAGTGCTTTCCAAAACACACAGACCATGGAGGTTACCATTTCCAGGTTTGTGGCATCTTAAGACATTAGCAGATGTCTTAAGCAGTGGTGGTGGGGCAGGAAACAAAGAAGGCCTTCTTTGCATCTGCACCTTGGCGTGCTCCCCTGAAGACTTGGTTACTTTTGCATTTTCCTTATAATTTCTTGCAAATGGTTCAAGAGTTCTAGTGTAATTAGCATAATCTCTAAGTGACAATTTGAGATAACAGCTTATTTTTGCTATTTGGAATTCTTGCTGCCTTCCAGCAATTTCTTATACCAAAACTATGTCTCTAGGACTGGCAGCATCAAAGCACTATCCAGAGATACTCGTGGTTGATTTCCAGGGAAGGGAGGGAGCAAGGCATCTTGAGGGTTATGAGGATGGAAATTTACCCCCAAGGAGCTTCCAGTCTAGCAGGGGGAGAGACATTCGTGAATAACCAGACAACAAGGTTGGTATAAAATTTCAGGGCCAAAATAAAGCATCCCAAGTGGAAAATCACACATTTTAAATCTTTTTTAAAATACAATGAGCATAATTCAGTTAATTTCCATATTATCAATAGTTGTTTTCATAATAGAAATGAATAGAGATTCTTGGATCTGAAAAGTGAACAAAAACATTTTCTCTCATTTATTAAACTTATTTCTCGAGTAAACATTTTGACAAGCAAGTGCCCTGATTTCCCCCAGTCTCTTCTCTGCCAGGCCTCCTTGGCACAGAGCTTGATGATAAAGATCTATATGTTCATGTACTATCAGCAAAACATCCACCTAGATAGATACAATTACAATGTTTTGTTTTGTTTTGTTTTGACATCACCTTTTTAAACCAAACCTCTAGTTAAAAGTGCTAACCGGTATAATTTCAAGCTGAACTAAAGCAAATACGTATTTTTTAAATCGCAGTATAAAACCCTCTCAACCAAGATAATAGAAGGTATTTACTGGCAGAATTGCCATACAGTAGAACAGGTTTCCCACACCATTATGTGGCTAGGCTAGTGTTAATGTGTCTCCATTCTATCTGCAAGTTTCAGGGTAAACCTGCTCCATACATCTGTAGTTAGTTTCTCTACAGCCAACCTTCCCTATAAGATTTAAAGGTTACAAAATGACCCCAAAGCACGGATTTCCCTGGGTCTTTTAAATTCTTATGCTGTACATTTTCTCACATTCATCAGACATTCAGCTCATGGCAACCCAGACCCACAAGTACACTTACTGCAATCGGGTTGTTTACATCTACTTTGAAGGTCTTTTCAGTTAACTTTTTTCCTGACCCACCCCACAATTTCCTTTGGTTTGTTATTTGACAGACTATCCAAATACTTTACCTAAAACATTTGCTTCCTTCCTATTGAAAGCTTTTTACTGCTACCACTGGCCTCTTTCAGAGAGCTCACGTCTGTCTTCCTGAACAAGGATCCAGGGTTTTCTTCACTCTGTACTCTGGTGCATGGTCTCTTTTAATAGCTCTTAGTAAAACTCCTTTTTGAACTGCTGGTTGGGGGACAGGGACAGGTCTGAATTATGAACTCAGCTATAGAGGTGTAACACAACTAGTTGTGAGCACTTAGAATAACAAGGTTAAAAGCTAATAAAGGGCCTTCTAAGTCCTGTTATAATTAACAGGTAAGCATCATTCATTTCATTTAGTGTATAACTTATTTCTGTGAAAAGACCTCATTCTCTAAAATGGTTTCATTATTTCCCTCTGAAAACTTCTCCTTTTAGTCAATTACAGTCATGTGCTGCATAACTACATTTGCGCCAACAACTGCATATACAACAGTGGTCCCATAAGATTATAACGGAGCAGAAAAATTCTGATCGCCTAGTGATGTTGTAGCCGTTGTGACCTCGTAGTGTGATGCATTACTCATGTGTTTGTGGTGATGCCCTTGAAGACCTTCCAGTGGGACAGTGGGACAAGATGTGGAGGTGGAAGACAGTAATGATCCTGGCCCTGTGTAGGCCTAGGCTAATGTGTGTATTTATGTCTTAGTTTTTAATAAAAAAACTTAAAAAGTAAAAAAAAATTTTAAATAGAAAAATGCTTTTAGAATTAGGATATAAAGAAAGAAAACATTTTTGTACAGCTGTACAATGTGTTCTAAGCTAAGTGTTATCACAAAAGAGTCAAAAAAGTTAAAAAAATTAAAGTTTATAAAGTAGAAAAGTTACAGTAAGCTAAGGTTAAATTATTATTGGAGAAGGAAAATTTTAAAATAAATTTAGTATAGCCTAAGTGTACAGTGTTTATAAAGTCTACAGTAGTGAACAGTAATGTTCTAGGTCCTACTACTCACTCATTGACTCACCCAGAGCAACTTCCAGTCTTGCAAGCTCCATTCATGGTAAGTGCCCTATACAAGTGCCCTATTTTTTATCTTTTATAATGTATTTTTACTGTACCTTTTCTATGTTTAGATACACAAATACTTAGCACTGTGTTATAATTGCCTATAGTATTCAGTACAGTAACATGCTATACAGGTTTGTAGCCCAGGAGCAATAGGCTATACTGTAGAGCCTAGGTGTGTAGTAGGCTGTGCTGTCTAGGTTTGTGTCAGTACACTCTTGTGATGTTTGCACAACAACAAAATAGCCTAATGATGCATTTCTCAGAATGTATCCCCATCGTTAAGCAATGCATGAATGTATTTAATAAATCTTATTCTCATCACTAGTGCAAAGGCAAAGTCAAAAGATCACAAACTCCAAATTAGTGGACTCTGAACCTAAGGGCTGGAGGCATCTTTGGCTTGCCCCAAGGCAGAGATGAGGTGTGTATTTTAGTTTTTCCAAGGAGCACCGAAGGCCTCCCCCACCTCCCACCCCTAAAGCAAACCTAAAGTCGTCCTTTACATTTCACCACTCCTTTTTCTGAGCCTTGGATCTAGGGCATTACTCAATATTTGCCCTTTTCTCCCCTGGAAAATCCCTAATGGTGAATGCTACTTCATAAATAAAATGTACTGGTTTCTCAACTCATTTGCTGAAGAATTTCTCCATGTAAGAATGGCACCAAGAAGTGTTCTTAAACTGCCAGATGAAACTGACCTGGGAAAATTACTATGAGTTTCCTGAGCCAGTTCTCCTAGTGACCAGGTATGAATTTGGTAGATGGTCAGATAGTCTGACATGTAACCTGTGTTGAAAGACTAGAGCTGTGTGTCCTAAACATCCAAGCCAACCACTACCCACATATTCTAGGCTTGATAATAATAGAAATATAAATTAATAAAGCCACCTTTGAGTTCTATGACAGTAGAGTCTGAACGTGGGCCGAGTGTCAGGAAATGTGGATATAACCCTCTCCCCATCATTAATTATAATCTTTATTGCAGATCGATTTAGTGGAATGGTTTTATAGGCTAGTGGGACCTTCTGCTCAAAACCAGGTGGCATGGGGCAGATTAATTCCACCATCTGTTATTCTATCAATAAAGTTCTTCTATTTTTAATTTTGAAATCTTTTCAGTTTTGATGAATCCTCTATTGAAATGCAAATATCCCTTGATGGGGTTATACCAATTTTTTATCAGTTGACATGTTATAAACAGTGTGTATTTTAGCAGAGGTAGGTACAAATGCAATACAGGCCAGGGAAGGAAGGGAAAATTGGGGCTGATGAGGGAGGAAGGAGGACACAGAAACAAATTTTATTACTCTCATCAAACTGCTTGTTGAGCATCACCTTAATTCTGACTGCCATTATCCCTGCTGACCATCTCTGGATCGAGGGTGGTGGCTTTCTTGAACACAAGGTCGGGCTTTTCAGCTTGGATGACAAACAGCCACCTTACCACTTGCTAGCCTTGAATGCAAGGCATTCCCATCTTCCTCCCATTGATAAATAAATCCACATTTGCTTAACTTTCTAATGGTGTTCAGCTGTCAAGCTGGAATTTTCACTTGGGATTCTCATTTACACAGAAAAGTACAACACATAGCCCTATTTGCTTTTCCCTTTTCATGAAAATGAATAATATCAAAACTATCTCTTCAATGCCAGGAGCCTGGAGATCTGCATTTTGAAAATAACAAAGGATAGGGAGGACTTATTTTAAATTTTCTTCTTGGCAGTCCAAAATGTCTAGCCCTGACACTAGTTGAATTGACAGACAAAATGAACTGCAGATAGCTGAATTTCTGGTTCAAAGGAAGGAAGTTATGAATACCAACTATGGCCTCATGACCAGTTGCAGAAACAAAGACTATTTTCTTCCTGACACACACATTATTATAGATTACAACCAGTCCTTGCCATGCCCCCCTTACTATTTCATATAAAGTGTGCTGGTGGTAGTTAATTTTATAATTTACTTTTTAGGTTATAGGGTATCCAGAAATATTGTTCCTAAACTAGATGAATGACCATTACTCAGAGAAGGCTCCAAGGAAGGGGACTTTTAAATTTTCCCTTTCAGAGAGATACTGAGCACATTTTCATTTGCATGAAGGATCATTGCATTTTGTTAGATGAATGCATATTTGGATTGCTATTGTTGTTTAGAGATTAAAGTATGGGTAGAAGGGTGTGTAGAGTTATTAACTGGCCAAAGGGGTGGACTGTGATAGCTTTGGTAAGTCATTTTCAGCATCTATTCTAAACTCCTTATGGAGGGGCTTCCTGTACTGTGGAAGCTGTAGAGTTAAACACCACATTTCTGATTTCTTGACTTCTGAGTTAAAATAGTAGATTGAATGTACACATCTAACTTTGCTTTCTCCCCAAAACCTACAAAAGGTACAATAAAGAGATTTTTTTTTTAAAAAAAGACATAAACTCTTTGGGGCTTGGAAAACAGGAAAAGAGACAAAAACAACAATGTTTCAGAAGCCGGATAGTGGCAGTGAGGAAAGCAAACAAACAAATCAACTTACATTGCAGGATTCTCAGACATTTCTAGAAGGTTGTACTAGGTCATGCTGGAGCTATGGTGAAGGGGGCATCATGCTGAAATAATGAGGACTAGGCAAAAAAGGTGCTTGGAGAGCAGGGAGGTCCTTAGAACTCCTCTCCACACTGCTAGGGAACTGCCCTACTCCATCCTAACAGAGCGTGGAGGTTTATTCACCGTGAAGGAAAAAGAGGGTGTCAGGACTGAGGGATACCAGGCCCCACTGAGGGCTGGGTTCTGTACCAACAGGCAGTCTACCCAGATGTTTCAAAGGTAAACCTCTAGATTGGTAAGTCCCACTTACTTGCTTAGAGCTTTCTGTGTTTTCATTGCTCACTTGTTTTTAGTTTTTTTAAGTAGACTTTTTTTTGAGGTATAATTTATATAGTAGTGGAATGCACAGATTCTAAGTATAAAGTGTGAGAGTTTTGACAAATGCATACAGCCCTGTACTCACATTTCTGCCTGGATATGGAACATTTCCAACTCCTGAGAAAATTAGTTTCTTACTTTAAATCATGAACAGACAACCAAGGATGACCAGACATCTGAGGGAAGACATGAATGATAAAGTCCACAGCAAATAGAAAAAAAGCAACTTAGAGGAAAGAGTCTTTTTGGGAAAAATAAACCAAATTTTTAAAAAGTATATTAATATCTTCAGGGAGATAAGAGAAGATTCTGCATATAGAGTGCTGTGAAAAAAAAATTTCAAAGAACCAAAAAAAAGCTCTTAAAAATTGAAAACATAACAGCAATAAAAAAAATCAATAGACATTTTTCAATATAAAGTCAAGAAAATTTCCTAGAAAATAAAGCAAAAAGACCAAAAGAAGGAAAATAGGAGAGAAATTATAAGAAAAGTGGAGCCTAGTCAATAGATCCAATGTCTAAATAACAGAGGAGAAGGAAGAGCAACGAATACTTGAAGAGAATTTTCCCAGGGTAAATTTCCAACTGTAAGGGCCTACTGGAGTCCAACAGAATGGATGAAAATTAGACTCACACAGAGGCACATCATTAGGAAATTTCACTGGGTACAAAGAAAAAATCCTACCAAAAAACTGGTCACATACCAGGAATCAGAACAGTGTGAGATTTCTCAGTAGCAGCACTTGAAACTAGACAACAGTGGAGCAAAGCCTTCAAAATTCTGAAGGAAAAAAAAATTTTAATTTAGCATTCTATATCTAGTCACTTTACCAATTAACAGGAAGGTGGAATAAAGACATTTTCAGACAACTAGGATCTCGAAAAATTTACCTTTCGCATACCCCTTTTCAGAAAACTACCAGAGAATGTGTTCCATCAAATGAAGGAAGTAAACCAAGGAGGAGGAATATATGGGCCACACAAAACAGGAGGTTCAGCACAGAAGAGAGGCAAAGGGAATCTGTCAGATTACGGAGAGGGTGGATCCCAAGATGACTGCTGTACACAAAGCATAGATTTCGTTAGAAAATTTGAGGCCGAGGACCATGGAGGGCCCATAATCATAGCTGCCCTTGCCTCCAGAGTAACTCCCAGGCGTAGTAAAAGCCCATGGGGGCACAATAAAAAGGAAATGATGAGATAATAACAAAGGATGTTTCTAACATAAATGATACAATGAAGCCTGGGATCTCCCTAACTCTTGGCAAAACTTTCCTGACTCCCATAATCCATAATAAAGGACAAAAATAAAAATTGGCCCAAAGAAGAGAAATTCTCCTACATATTAATGTATTTGTTCATATGTCGTGTGGGGATGTATGGGTGTATATGCATGTGGGGATGTATGGGTGTATATGCATGTGTCTATGTGCTTGTGTGTGCATACGCTATCTCTGGATGGATTATGGAAGGGAATATGAAGGAAATCTACTTTCTATTATCTACATATTTGTTCCTTTTTATTTAATTTTTTATGATGTGCATGTATTAGCTATTCAAAAAATGAATCAATAAATAAAATAAAATATATTTTCTTTAAAAAATTACATACAACATGCTCATTGCCTGAACAATTCTACTTTTAGGAATTTATTCTATGGCTACACCTATACACAGGTGAAGTTATGTAAATACAAGGTCATTCACTGCAGCATTATTTGTGATAACCAAAGATTGGAAACTGCCTAAATGTCCACTGAGAGGGGAATGGTAAAAATAAATTATGTGCATCCATACCATAGAATACTTTGCAGTCATTAAAAAAAAGACTGTAAAAGCTCATTGTGTGATGGTATGGAATAATATCCAAAATATTCTATTAAATGAAAAAGGCAAAGTGTAGAATAGAGTGTATAATTTGTTGTAAAAATAGAGGGAGAAAAATGTCTCTGACCCCTGCAAACTAAGATATGTTGTCATTATATTCTATGCTTTGCCTATGTGACACTTACAATAACAATAATTAATGATTATTGGTGGCTTAAAAATCTTCTACTTCTCATGCTCCCTTGCAGCTGGTTCTGGGTGTGAAATAAATTGTACCAATCTGATGCATTATGCAAGATTCAGAAAGCAGAAGGGGCAGGTACCATTTCTCATGCTCTTGGCTGTTGCTGCTGACAATCATGGTCACAGAATTACCAAGATTTTCTGCAACCATGTCCTGTGTCCAGAGATTAGCTACACAGATGTCAAGAAGCAATTGCAATGGCAGCTTTCTGATCCTTGGATCTCAGCCTCAGTGGTGTGTTCTTAAACTCAAAAGTTCCAGAGGGGGCTCCACCTCTCTGACTCTGACTCACCTGCCAGGACAGTTCAGTGGTGATGTTCTGGTGGTCATTATAAAGAGGCAAGCTTATCCCACTCTGCTATGGTCTGAATGTTTTTGTCCCCCTGAAATTCATATGTTGAAATCCTAAACCCAAAATGATGGTATTAGGAGATAGGGCATTTTGGGAAGTGATTAGGTCATAAGGGTAGAGCCCACATGAATGGGATTAGTGTCCTTATAAAAGGGACTCCATAGAGCCAACTAGCCCCTTCAGCCATGGGGGATTCAGTGAGAAGATGTCTGTCTATGAAGGAAACGAGCCTTCACCAGACACTAAATCTGTGGGTGACTTGATCTTGGACTTCCCAGCCTCCAGAATGGTGAGAAATAAATTTTGTTTATAAGCTACTCAGTCTACAATATTTTCTTATAACAGCCTGAATGGGCTAAGACAAAAATTGGCACCAAGAAATGCAGGTGCTGCTGTAACAAATAGGCAAATTGTGGAAGCAGCTTCAGACCGGGTAATGAATAGAGACTGGAAGAATTTTGAGGTTCATGATCATGAACCTACATTGCCATGAATGGACTGTTAAGGGCAATTCTTTTGAGGCTCAGAAGGGGGAGAGGAGAACTGTAGAGAAAGCCTCAATCTTCTTAGGGAATAAGTAAGTGGTCACGATCAGAATGTTGGTAAAAATATGGCCATGGACTGTAAAGGCCATTCTGATGAGTCCTCAGATGGAAATGAGGAACATATTGGAAACTGGAGGAAAGTTTATTATAGAGGGTCAAAAAACTTGACTGAATCATGTGGTGTCCTAGTGTTTTGTGGAAAACAGAACTTGTGAGCAATAAAATAGGATTATTTGGTGGAAGAAATTTCTGAGCAAAGTGTTGAAGGTACAGCATGGCTTCTTTTGAATGCTTATAGTAAAATGCAAAAAGAGAGAAACAATTTAAAGACAGAATTTTTAGTCAAGGGAAGCAGAACTTAAAGATTTGGAAAATTCTCCTCCTGTCTATAATGTAACAAATGAGAAAGAGTGTTTGGAAGAGAACACCCAAGCCTGTGGCCAAGCCACCATTTGATAAGGTTAGTATGGATTGGTCAGGTGCTATTCATCAAGATGATGGAAGAATGACCTAGAAGGCATTTTGTAGATCATCAGTGCTGCCCTTTCCATCACAGGCCCAGAGTGCAAAGGGCTTTGAGGGCAGGATGATTTCAAAGGAGGGGTCCAGGGAGCCCTCACCCTGGCATTGCCTTAAGGATCTTTCCCCTGCATTCTGGTACAGCCCTCTTCAGGCCCCGACGTGGTGTGAGCTGCAGTGGCCACTCCTCTTCAGGGCACAAACAGTAAACCTTGATGGCATCCTTGCAGTGCCATCTTCGCTGGTGCACAGAGTGCATGAGCCATGGGGGTGTGGCTACCTGCACCTAGGTTTCCAAAGATAGAGCCCACATAACCCAACCAGAGGGCCATCTTGAGGGCAGAGCCACTGCAGAGAGTTTCCATTAGGGCAATGACTAGTGCAGCTATAGGGACAGGGCTTCTTTGTGACCCCAGACTGGTAGGACCAGCTGTGTGTGATTCTAGCCTGGGAGAGCCTCAGGCACCCTGACTACAACCCATGAGAGCTACAGTGTGGACTGTGCCTAGCAAAGCCATGGGAGGAGGGCCACCCAGAGGGGGCCCAACTCCCACCCTAGTGTGTCCAGAAAGCAAGACATTGAGTCAAAGATTACTCTTGAGCCTTAAGATTTAATGTTTGTCCTGTTGAGTTTCAAACTTACTCGGGACCTCTTACCCCTTTTTCCTTTCCTATTTCTCCTTTTTGGAATGGGAATGTCCATCCTATGCCTGTTTCACCATTATATTTTAGAAGTACATAACATGTTTGATTTCACAAGTTCACAGTGGGAGAGCAATTTGCCTCAGATGAATCATACCTTGAGTCTTACCCATAACTGATTTAGGTGATATTTAGATGGGAATTTGGACTTCAGACTTTTGAGTTGATGCTGGAATAATTGAATACTTTTGGGGCTATTTGGATGGAATGAGTATCTTTTGCATGTAAGAAGAACATAAATTTTGGGGGGCCAGGTCTGAGTGCTATGGTCTGAATGTTTGTGTCCCTCCAGATTTATATGTTGAAATCCTAACCTCCAGGGTGATGGTATTAGGAGGTGGGGCCTTTGGGGTGTGATTAGATCATGAGGACTCACCCTTCCTCATTAGGATTAGTGTCCTTGTGAAAGAAACCCCAGAGACCTAGCTAGCCTAGGTGCCATTTGAGGATACCGTGAGAGGTTATCTATCTATGAAGGATGGTCCACCTTGATCTTGAACTTCCCAACCTCCAGAACTGTGAGAAATACATTTCTATTGTTTATAATCTACCAAGGCTACGGTATTTTGTTACATCAGCCTGAATTGACTAAGACACACTCCTATCAGCCTCCCCAACAATTCTTTAAGCACCCAATTCCCTGTATGAAATGCTCTTCTGCCTCTTTTAATAGGCACAGTGGTTTGTTTCCTGCACCTAAACTTAGCTGATATAATTGATAGTATAAACTTTTCAAATGAAGACATTGCAAACCTTATTTTAGAGTCATCAAAGTACTTTATTTGCATCTATCCTATATACTGTATGCTACCAAATTAAGGTAGCACGTGTTAAGGGACTTAAAAACTGAGATTATCTATGAGATTCTCTTCTGTGTGTGCTAACTACTGGCACATCAAAAAAATACACATCAAATCACAGACAGCATGTTTAACTTTATTTTTAAAGTTTAGCCATAACATGGAATGAGTGAATGAGTAGGTATTAAGAATGATTTTCAATAAGGTAATATTTTTTCTTTTTTAAAAAATTTGACAAAAATGAACATGACTGGTGGAAGGACAGTGGCTTACTCTACTCTCTAAGAAATACCTGATGACATCAATTAAAAAGTGTGTCAGAGACTAATAGCTGGGTGACTCCAGGTTTCACTCTTGTTGACTCAGCATCCTGAAATAACTCTCAACAGGCTGGGAAAGCCATTTAAATGGCTCCTGGTCCATAACAGCAACAGGTTCTTTACCTTTCAATCATGGGAATACTGTGGGGGATGATGACAATTCTGAATTTTGTCTCTTTTTACATTGTTTGCAATGTGAAATTGACAGTGAGTAAGTAAAAGGCAGTGAAAGATGGGAAATTATAGCCATTGAGTAGCACTGAGCACACACTTGATATATTTGTTTCTGAGGCAGCTTTTTATATTTACATTTAATCCAGTGACATTTTTGTGTGTGCTTTTAGAAGAGAAAATTTGATGGATAAGAGGGCAAATGACTGAGAAGTCATAGCTCTCTGCAAATGCAGACGCACAAATTTACAGTTTCCTGGCAGAGAACAAACAGCAATAAACATCCAACTCTAAGTTTTCAGAGATTTACTCTATATTAATGAGGTTGCCATTTAGGGCAAAATAAGACAGAATTGCTTTGACTCTCAGACCTTTTAAAGACTGACTGGAGCCTTCTAATGCTCGACCAGATGTGAACTATCCACTTGGTGGATTACTTGAAATTCAGCCAGCATAACCCTGAGTGACCTGTTCTGCCTGTTATATTTAGAAAACACTAACTTATTTAAACATTAGACTATGCAAAATTTTACGAGGTGAACATGTCCAAGATTTTTTAAAATGTATATATAAAAAACATTTCTAAAACTAAAAGGAAGTGCTTTTTGGATCATCCAAAGTTTTGGAGTTAAAATTATTTAGAGCTGGCAGGGCCCTTAAGATTTTTTGTCCAATAGCTTCATTTTATAGCTGAGAAAACACAGTGAGGTTTACTGACTTGCCAAGCAAAACAGTTAATTGTGAAATTAACATGTTTAAATCATAGCTTCCCTTCCATTAGCCTGTATATAAGGAAGTTTTTGGAAATATTTTCAGAATTGTCTGCGATATGGAGGAAATGATCCAAGGCCACACCAAAGCTCCCTAAGAACAAAGCTGGACTCCAGGGGCAATGGGCTGATATGCCGGGGATGTGGCTGGGGAAGGAGTCTGCCAGGTGTGCTTCGCTCATCTTTGTCAGCTGTCACTGTGAGGAGTCCTCAGAATCTGTCCTCACTTTCTCTCTGTTTTATTTTATAACTCATTCAGAGGGCTTATTGCCCTTATGCTATTCTCTTTCCTGCAAGTAAGTAAACCTCAATTGCCTCTTGTGAGCTATTGAATCTCAGGGAGGAGCTGGACCCACAGGAGTGTGGAGAGACAACCCGCGGGCTAACCAAGAGAATGCACCTGGGCTGCTGGGGATGAGCAGAGAGTAACCTTCACAGTGTGTGCTTAACGCTGCTGAGCGGCTGGGCACCAGGAATCATGAGACTCTACACCACAGAAGCTGCTCTACAGCGGTTTGTGGCCCTGCCAGGAACAAGTAAGGGAACCGGCAGAGAGGAGGGAGCCATGCAGCCAGTGAGCGAATCCCACAAGCTCATCCCAGCACTCCTGGCTGCCTTTCAGGCTGAAGACCCACAGCTAGGGGCTTATATCTATCTGCAGATGTACTTAGACATTAAAAGGAAGCCTGCACCACCTCATACCCATTAGGATAGCTACTATTTAAAAGAAAGGAAGGAAGGAAGGAAGGAAGAAAGAAAGAAAAAACAGAAAATAATGATTATTAGCAAGAATGTAGGGAAATTGTAAACTTTGTGCACTGCTGTGGGATTGTAAAATGGTAAAGCCACTGTAGAAAACACTATGGTGGTTCCTCAAAAAATTAAAAATAGAACTGCCATGTGATCAAGCTATTCCACTTGCGGGTGTATGCCTGTGGTGTTATGACATATACATATATATTGGGCTTCATCCACGGTTCTTGGCTTATAACTCCCATAGTCCTTGTTACAGTCTTTTGTTATTACATTAGGTTTTTTTAGGCCTCAGGAGCAGGCCTCAGAAGACAGAATCTCTCTCTCTGACCTTCTCCTGCCCTCCTTTCATCTGCCATAAGGCAGGACTCTAATCTTCACCCACCTCTCTGATTTGGGTCATAAGACTCTCATTACAGAGAGAGTCCCACCCTGTACGCTGAAGGACTCCATAAAAACCCAAGAGAACTGAATTCAGGGAGGTTTTTGATAGCTGGACATGTGCAGGTTCCTGGAGGGTGGTTGCCAGGGGGTGGGGGTGTGGGGGGAAGATGGTGGAAGCTCTGCACCCCTTCTCCCACACCTCGCCCTACACATGTCTTTGTCTGTATCCTTTGTAATATCCTTTATAATAAGTCTTCTTCTGTGTTGATGATTGTTGTGGTGTGAGGGCAGAGGAAAAACACGGTTTGAGTTTTTCTCTAAACAAAGCCTAAAAGAATTGAAAGCAGGGATTTGAGCAGATATTTGCACACCCATGTTCACAGCAACATTATTTACAACAGCCAAAAGGTGGAAACAACTGAAATGTCCACTGACAGATGAATGGTTAAGAAAAATGAGGTGTGTGTATATGTATATATATATATATATACACACACACACACACACACACAGTGGAGTATTATTCAGCCTTAAAAAGGAGTGAAATTCTGATACATGGTACTACGTGGACAAACCCTGAGGACATTATGCTAAGTGAAATAAGCCAATCACAAAAAGGCAAATATTATATGATTCCACTTATAGGAGATACCTATTGTAGTCAAAATTGTAGAGACAGAAAGTGGAGTAACAAGTTGCTGGGGGCTGCGGAAAGGGGGAATCAGAAGTTATTATTTAAAGGGTATAAAGTTTCAGTTTTGCAAGATGAGAAGAGTTCTGGTGGTGGACGGTGGTGATGGCTGTACAACAATGTGAAGGTACTTAATGCCACCAAACTGTACCATTAAAAGTAGTCCCAATGGTAAATTTTTTGTGCATTTTACCACAATTTTTTTTAAAAAAAGGAAGTCTGTAGTGTTCCTAAAATGTGTATTAATTGAATTTTTTTAATTGAAAGGAAAATCACAGTGTATCTTCCATCCATTCTTCCCTTTGTTCCTTCCTCTTTCCTTTATTCCTTCATCCTTCCCTCCTTCCTGCTTTCAAACACTGGTAGGCTACTTGATGTTTGCCAAACATTGTGTGAGACCCTGGGGAAGCTCTGATAAAAGATACCATGCTCTGCTCATAGTCCAGCAGGGAAGCTCCCTAGGTAAACAGACATTGTCATCTGACCAAGGCTCTGCTCTCTGATAGAGATGTGCTCAGTTTCCCATGGGAGCCTGGAGAAGGGAATGCTTGTCGGAATTTGGGATGCCTGAGTAAAGTCTGGAAGGGTAAATAGAAGTTAGCAAGCCAAAGGAAAAATCTGAACTACCATAACAACATCAGTAATGACTTATTTTATAGTAGTAAAGTTACAATTCGTGTACTATTTATCCAACTAATGTTTATTAAACTCTAGGTGCCAGGCACAGTTCTAGGAGCTAGAAATAAATTATTTATTTATTTATTTTTTTGCAACAGAGTCCTGCTCTGTCACCCCAGCTAGAGTGCAGTGGCATCATCATGGCTCACTGCAACCTTAAACTCCTAGGCTCAGGCAATCCTCCTGCCTCAGCCTCCAGAGTAGCTGGAACTACAGCTAATTTTTTCTATTTTTAGTAGAGATGGGGTCTTGCTCTTGCTCTTGCTCTTGCTCAGGCTGGTCTCGAACTCCTGGGCTCAAGTGAGGTGAACAAAATAAAGTCTCTCTCTCATGAAGTTTAGGGGAGACAGTCAATAAATACATAGACAAGTAATTACAAACAATCATCAGATTGTGGTTAGTGCTCTGGACAACAACAGAGCAGGGAAAAAGGAAAGGGTGGTTTGAGATGAGGGAGAGGACATTACATAATTTTTATATGGTGGCTGGGGAAGGCCCCACTAATAAAGTGGCATTTGAGGAGAGGACTAAAGGCAGCAAGGGAAGGAGCCCTGGGAAAAGAAGGGAGGCCAAGGGAACGGAAAGGGCAAAGTCCTTGGGGTGGGAGTGTGCCAGGTGTGTTTAGAGGAGGGTGTGACTACAGCAGGAGGAGGGAGGGGAGAGTATTTGGAGAGGAAAGGGGTGGGAGGAGGGCAAAGTTCCCATGATGTAGGGCATTTGAGGCCATTGGCAAGTACTGTTTGTGAGATAGAAGCCACTAGAGGGCTTTGAGCAGAGGAATGGCATAACCTGACTTGGGTTTTAAGGAATCATTTTGTCTGTTGAAAAGACTGGAAGAAGCAAGGGTAGAAACAGCGTCACCAATTAGGAGACTATCTCAATAATCCAGAAGTTGATGGTGGCTTGGACCAGGATGGCAGCAGTTGAAATCATCACATTCCAGATATATGTTGAAGGTGCAGTCAACAAGATTTGCTGATAGACTGGAGATCGAGTGTGGAAGAAAGCAAGATAGCCATGAATGACTCCCAAGTTATAAGCCTGGGCAACTGGAAGCATAGAGCTGCCATTTACTAAGATGAGAAGCCTATAGGACATATAGTTTTGGGGTGGGAGTAGACAGGGAATCAGACATTTGGTTTGAGATCCATATTAGATATTCACGTGGAGATGTGAACTGGCTGTTTTATGTGTGTGCACACACACACATATATATATATATCTCCCAGAGTTTAGAGAAGAAGTGCAGCTAAAGACATAAATTAGAAGTTCCCTGCTTGTATTGGTTCAAAGCCATGACACTGGCTGAGATTTCCAAAGGAGGAAGTGTAGATAGAGAAGATGTCTAGTGAGCCATGGGGTACTCAGGACACTCCAAGAGGCAAAGGTCAGGGAGATGAAGTGGAACCAGCAAAGAAGAGTGAGAAAGAACAGCCATAGAGACAAAAGGAGAACTATAAGAGTCTTTTAACCAAGTGGAAAAGACCTGTTTTGAAAAGAAGGGAATGAGTGACTGTGTCAAATGCTGAGGACAGGTCACGTACACTGAGGCCAAGACTGGAAGGTTGGACTTAGCAGCTTGGAGGTCAGTAGTGACCTTCTCAAGAGCTGCCTTAGTAGGGTGGTGGAGGTGAGTGCTTGGTTGGAGTACACATGAAAGGAAATAAATTTTAACTGTTTGAATCCTCTATGTCTTAGTTTCATTGTCTATAAAATTAGGAATATGTTAGCACCATTCTCATAGAGTTGTAAAAATTAAAGGAAATAACACATTTGAAGTGCCTGGTAATGTCTAGTACATAGAACGTCCATAATAAGTATTAGCTATTGTTATTATTATTTTTAGATTTCAACCATCCAGGGGGAAAAAAATCAACATTTATTTATCTTCACCTTACTTAAGTCAATCAACTTTTTAAGAAAGCTCGGATAATAACTGCCACATTTAATAATCATTTTTCTCTTTTTTATATTTCTTTTCTTTAAATACAGAAATAAAATGAGGGTATATAGACAAACGTAACGAGAGGGGAAGAAGGAGAGGAATTGAAGACAGATATAGATAAGACTCCTTTAGGGAATTTTGCTGCAAAGGGGAGCAGAAAAACTGAGTGTTGCTGGAGGGTATTTTTTGTTTTTTAAGATGAAAAAAATAACAATATATGGTAGAGAAAATAATCCAGTCAAGAAGGAAAAGGTAATGATATAAGATGGGGGGGAGATGTCATTGAGAGGGAAGGAGGAATGAAATCTGGTGTCCAAGTGTAGAAGTTGGCCTTATGCATGTAGCCAGTTCACCTGTGACTGAAGGACAGGCAGCACCTACAGGTATAGATGCAGGCGGGTGGGTAGATGTAGCAGGGGAGTGTGTGGAATTTCTCTTCTAGAGGCTTTTTCCTACTTTCTTAGTAAGATAGGAAGCAAGATCCTCAGCTGTGAGTAAGGAGGGGGAGAGGTGTGGGAGATTTGAGATAAGATGTGAAACGTGAGATAGTCATCTAAGAGATGAGGAAAATGGATATATTAAGGAAGGGGAGGATTACTCGGTAGCACTGAAGACCTAATTGAGGTTGGTGGATGTCTTGGTCTGTTTTCTGTTGCTATAATACTGGAAACTGGATAATTTATAAAGAAAAGAAATTCATTTCTTACAGTTCTGAAGGCTGAATGTCCAAGCTCGAGAGGACACATCTGATGAGGGCCTTCTTGCTGGTGGGGACTCTCTGCTGAGTCCTGAGGTGGCTCAGGGCTTCATATGGCAAGTGGGGAAGGGCATGTAAAACTGGCTTTTGTAACAGACCCACTCTCTTGATAACTAACCCACTCCCATAGTAACCTATTAATACATTTACCCACTAATTCATTAATCTGTGAATAGATTAATCCATTCATGAGGGCCAAGCCCTCATGACCCAATCACCTCTTTAAGGCCTCACCTCTTTTTAAAAATTATTTATTTATTTTTTTTTTTGCAACAGAGTCCTGCTCTGTCACCCCAGCTAGAGTGCAGTGGTATCATCATGGCTCACTGCAACCTTAAACTCCTAGGCTCAGGCAATCCTCCTGCCTCAGCCTCCAGAGTAGCTGGAACTACAGGCATGTGCCACCACACCCAGCTAATTTTTTCTATTTTTAGTAGAGATGGGGTCTTGCTCTTGCTCTTGCTCTTGCTCAGGCTGGTCTCGAACTCCTGGGCTCAAGTGATCCTCCTACCTCAGCCTCCCAGAGTGTTAGGATTATAGGCATGAGCCACCGCTCCCAACCACCCACTTCTTAATACTGTTACATTAGGGATTAAATTTCAACATGAGTTTCAGAGGGGACAAACATTCCAACCACAGCAGTCATGATGAATTTAGAGTGACACCAGCTAACATGTTTTCCAATCACATTTATCTATGTGGATGGTGGTTCAGACGAGGTGGAAAGTTGGCATTATCAGGGATGGGTTTTTGACAGGTGAGTACAATGAAAGGAGAGAGGGCAAGAGACTAGGTGGGTATGCAAAGGTGCTTGTAGGGAGGGATATGTAAATTAAGGTGGGAAAGCGAGGAAGTGAGGGATGGTGAGATGGTGGAGTCCTGACGGGTACTAGATGGAGGGCATGGGAAAGTTAGGTGGTGGGGTCAGAGAGTGGGTTACTTGGAATTGAGATGACAGGGAGGTTGCGGCTGTTGGTAATGACAAGCCATGACCATGGAGTGGACGCCTGAGGTAGGGTGGAGCATGAGACCATTGGAGGAGAGGAGAAGCAGAAGTTAAAGACTTAAGAGGCCAGTATATGGAAAGGATTCCCTGCATGTCATAGAAATTACCCAGAATTATGACAGGATTATCTTTGGAGAAAGTGACAGTGAGACAGGAGCTAAACTCTTCAAGGAATGACGGGGAGTGATCCAGTATCTGCAGATGGCTGCAGAAAGAAGGGCTGGCAGTTGTTTCATGTAATGTAAAGAGATTCAAACTTTGGGGGTAGGGGGAGTTTAGGAAAAGGCATGGACGATAGTCTTCAAGCAGCAATAGGAGCACTCAGGTTACCTATCCCACTTCCGGGTCCAGTGGGACATGAGATATGGCAGAAAGGCAGCCACTACTTGAGAGAACTGCAAAGGAAGCAGTGCCCCCAGAAGACAGCTAGTTTTCAGTTAGGCCAAGAGGTGAAGAGAATATAGGAAATTTTGCTAATGGTGGATTGTGAGTTCCAGGGAATACAATGAAAGTTCTTGTATTATGGAGGGGAAGGAAACAGGGTCAGGTGAAAAAATGTACAGAGTGTTACGGGCATACAGTCCTATCTTGTGGCAATATAGGGCACATATATAACGACAAAAGGCAAAACAGGATTTGTAGCCATGTTCTCCCAGGTAGACTGTGGTAGTGAGGCTGGTGGGGGAGAAAGGAATGAGGATTTTGCCAGGAGCACGAAGGCTCTGGGGCTCTGTCTTCTCTTCTGTGGATGGTGGGGAGGAGGCTAGGGAAGGTGTGATGCCACAGAAGCATGGAACTATTTCAAGAGCCCAGGTAAGGGATGGGTTGGGTTGTGGCAGTAGTGGAGCTAGTAATAAATAGCTGAATAAGGAGTACAATTTGAGATAGAGCTCAGAGGACTAGCTAATGGATTGGATTGATGGGACAGGACAGGGGAGGAGACTGAGAGAAAGAGAAATCAAGGATGGTTCTAGGTTTTGGTCAGAGCAACTGAAGACTGAGAAGGAGGAATGGCAATGGGTGAGTAAAGAAATCATATTTCAGAATAAGTTTGCTTTGCCTATTTGACATTTAGATGGAGATGGTGAGTCAGCTGTTGGATTTATGTCTGAAGCTGTAGGTAGAGGAGCTTGGTGACCTTGAGAAAGTTATTTAATTGCTCTAAGCCTATTTCCCAACTGGAAAATAGACCTATCTATGTGATGTAAGGGTTAAATATGGTAATACCATAGCTAGCTTAATACTTAAGCTAGAGCCTGGCACACACTGATGCTCAAAAAATGTTTAATTATCCCCATTAAGAGAAAATGGAGGTTCATTGAACCTAAACTACCTTTTCCAAAGCTGCTGAGTAGTAAGCCCCAAAGTTGAGACTTGAATACCAGTCTATGCTCTTTCTACTACACTACTGGCTCAGTTGGAAATAATACTAACTGACAATCCTCTGCAGCCAGGGAACAGGAGATCTTACCATAATATCAAAGAATATAAAGGGCTATAAACACTTCTTAGAGTGTTTCCATATAAAGTGTCTCACTTATTAGTCCATAGAGTTATGATATAGGGAGGAGGAAAGCATAGGCTATGGACCTAGTTCAGGTCTCAGATTATAATTTTGCTTTTAGATTATTCAACATAACAGCAGATGTGGGGATCATCATTTTAAAATGGGTAAAATTATTAAGTGTTTACCCTTTGGCTTTCAGTAGCAACCAAATTCCATTGGTATAACCTATTTTTTAATGTTTTTAAGTAACTTAAGCATCTACTTTTCCATTTAAATAATTACTGCCCTGGTAATTACCATTTTCTGATACTAGTTCTAGACTATTAGCCTTCTTATGTCAACTTCAGAAATCCTAGAGTCTTGTTAATTTTCTCTACCAAGGAGGAAAAGGAAACTGGCCTCCCAATCAGACTACCTACCACTGTTCAACCTCCCATTGGAGGGAATCTGCCTCATTTTCCTGTGAAATAGAGCTTAGATCACAGGAGATAGCCCTTACTCAGAATAGGAAATGAGCTCTTAGAGACCCTTGGGAACACTAATTACAATAGATTAATAATTTATCTTTAACAGTTTTCAACAAATATTTATTATTAATAATTTATCTTTAACAGTTTTCAACAAATATTTATTGAGAGAAATCTTATCAAAATACTCTAAACCCTTGCTTCTGGTTAATCCTGCCTATAGCATGTTTAAAAAATAGGTTCAGCTTTAATAACTTCAGAAATAGGAAGCTTACTATCCAACTGCCATCCATTGAGTCTAGGATGCAAAGATGAAAGGATTCTGCCCTCAAGGGATGCCCTGATAAGTGGGGGTTACAGGCAAGGAAGAGAAGAGATATACAGTACAGAGGGATAAATAGCATAACAGATGCTGAAGATGTAACAGGTTGGAGACACAGAAGTGGGGCAAGCCTTTGTGGGGATGAGGTTGCCACCAGGGGTCAAGGAAGGCTTTCAGAGAATGGTAATTTGTATTGAAAAGCAGTGGTCCCCAAACTTTTTGGCACCAGGGTCCTGTTTCATGGAAGACAATTTTTCCAAGGACGTGTGGGGAGTGGAGGGAGGCGGAGCTCAGGCGGTGATGCAACGCGGGGCTGGGGAGCGGCTGTAAATACAGTGAAGCTTCACTCTCTGGCCCACCGCTCACCTCCTGCTGTGCACCTCCCCCAAGTTTCATGGAAGACATTTTTTCCACAGGATGGGCTGGGGCCAGTGGCGGAGCTCTGCTGCCTGGGAGTTGGGGACCACAGTTGTAAAGGACAGGCCTTGAAAAACCAAACCTGATACAACTTGCATTTTTTAACTGTTTTATTTAATAGAAATGCCTTTTTATAAACATCTATTCATTTACTCAACATTTATGGGGGACCTACTCTGCGCCAGGTGCTGGCCTAGGTGCTGGGACTGCAGCAGTGTACTAGCCAGATCTTTGCTCATCATCTGGAGGTAAGACCTACGCTAAGGAAGGAGGAGCAAGGGTGAAGAACCTTGTGATCGAGCAAGAGCAGTGTCTGTAGCAGACCTGGCCCAGTCCTGGTCTGGCATTAGCATGCAGCTGAGCACTTAGGTGTTTACCTGGTTGGTGAGTTCTGTCCCCTTTGGAGAATAGGAATCATTCTCACAGTTATTCTGAATCCCCTGGGTGCCTAGCCTGGGGCCAGGGGATATGGTCATCAGCTCAGAACCCACTGCCTGACTCATTGGGTTCTATTCTTTTAGGCTTGGGAAGGCACTTCTGAATCTTCACCTTTCTGAAGATAAATGATCTGTAGAAATGCCAGGGAGAGTTCTGATTAAACTCTCCCAGATAGCAGTGTTTACTGAGTGTTCATTAAAGTCTCATCTGGTTAAGGAGGACATGAGACTAGAGGTCCTGAGATCACTTAATTTCACCTGAGAAAGTTCTGTTCTTACACCCCTAACTCTAGCCAGCCGCCTTACAAACGCCCATCGTTGGTCATGACGGGACAGTTATTCACTGCGTAATTTTTACAGAAGGTGGGTAATTTTTTACAGATGTCAAGGATGGTATATTACAGACTCTTCAACTTACCAACTTCCACCTTACAAAATCAGACAGATATAACCAAAGCCCTGCCCTGAGCCAGAGTAAAAGCAGGTTAATTCTGCCCACTGACAGATGGCATTAGTAGTAGTTTCAAGACTGTGAGCCTTTCAGTACCTGATACAGTTGTACACTTAATAAGTGCCTGTGAAATTCATTGAAAACAAAGTCTGGGAGGCCAAGGTGCAAGGATCGCTTGAGCCCAGGAGTTCTAGCCTGGACGACAAAGAAAAACCTGTCTCAAAAAAAAAAAAAAGAAAGAAAAAAAAACAAAGTCTGTTTTCCAAACCCCAGAAATAAAGATACAGCATCAGAGCTGGACAGGATCTTGGAGGTCATCTAATGTAGGCTTTGCCAACCAGTAGACGTTAAAGCTTCATCTGGTATCTTTAACCAAGATAAACCTTTTATACTCTGTCAACCTCTCTGATTTTCCTGGAACCCTGATCAAGGAAGGTACCTGTGTTGACATTCCCACCCACATCCCTCTCTTACTCCTACCCACATTCACGTAGTAGCTTCAATGTCAGCACCCTGCCCTGGGTTGGGACTTTACAGTTGCAAAGAAATAAAAAAGTGGCAGAATAATGACAGAACATTCTGGAATGATTTTAATATTCTATATATTGATAAAGGTGTGGGACATATGGGCTATGTATTTGTCAAAACTGGAATGGCACACTAAAGATTTGTGAATTCCATTGTGCAGATTTTATCCCTAGAGTTCAATATATTGAACTCTAAGAATGATATGCATGCTGAAGTATTTAGAGATGAAGTATATGGATGTCCACAAATGTATCACATGGACTGATGGATGGACAGAGAGAGAGATAGATGGATCCTTATGTGAGGAAGGCAAATGTGATAAAATGTTAATTGTAGAATCTAGGTGGTTACATGGATGTTCACTGTATAACTCTTGTATTTTTTCTGAAAGTTTTTCATAATAAATCTAAATAATTCATAACTTAATAAATACATAAAATACTAATAAATAATTCGTTAATAAATACATTGCTTAACTAGTAACTAATAAGACATTTAAAATTTTTCATAATAAAATGCTCAGAGGGGAAAAAGTGGCAGAATGGTTCTTCCTAGGCCAACTCAGTCATTTTACAGATGAGAAAACTAATGCTCAGAGAGCATGTCTGATCCTATTATTCCACTGTTTAAGATCCCTGAAGGCTCCCCATTCCCTTTACAATAAAATCCAAGCTCTCTGGCTTGGCACACAAAGCGCTTCCTAACCTGTCCTCTGACCTCTCTCTGACCACATCTGCAATCCTCCAAGTACAAGAGCAGAGGGGTAACAAGACACATGGGCAGCTGAGCAGGCTAATAGTTTGGTGCCCTTTCAATATGATAGTATTTTTAAAACTAATTTCTACTTATCAAAGCAATATATATACACAGCTTAAAAGGTCAAGTAGTGCCAAAAGGCTTATAACAAAAAAACAGCAGTATTTTCATGCTGCTCTGCCCCACCCCCCACTGTCCTATTATCCGGAGACAATCACTTCCAGCTTTTTCAGCTGTTTCTAATTGCCTCCAAGTTTCTGGGTTTGCAATTCTATCTCTCCTCATCAAGTTAGATATTATCTATTGATTTCCTTTCATTGTAGGTGAGACTATTAGTGCTCTTCCTCTTCCTCTGCCCCTTCCCCCATTCTCCCAACATAGTTGTGTCATGTGTTTTGGTTTAATCTATATTCATTGTTAATTAATATGACTATAAGTACTGTTTGCTGATGAATCAAGAAGGGTATTGTGATTACATTTACTTTCTTGCATATCTTTTAGTTTCTCTTGAATTTGATAATCACCTGTGTTTTTTTTTCATTTGCTTAGATTGTGTTGAACCAATTGTTAAGTGTTCTCATACTCACCAACAGCTCTGTAAAATGCTTCTCAACAAAAATTTTTAGAAGACCAATCTCTTAGACCATCTAGTAGTTCCATTTTGTTCCTCCTGGCACACCCTTCCTGGAGCCCTCCGTCCCATTTAATTCAAATGGGTTGCTTTCCAGGCCTGCCACCTAGCCTACTCTTACCTGTTGGTCTTGGAGGACTTCCTTTGGCCATCATCCTGGAGATGTCCTTTTCCCTGGATCCACTGTGTTCTTTCTTGGTTTATTTCTCCATTTGGTGGAACATATCAACCAGTCATTTCCTGAGAAAGGATTTGTGAAAAGAACATCTTTTCGTGATGTCATGTGTATAAAAACTTGTATATACTATCCTTACCCATAACCAAAGTTTGGTTTTGGTGGGTAGGTATAGAATTCTAGGTTGAAAACCTTTTTACTCAGACTTTTAATGGCATTATTCAATTAGTTTCTAGCTCTCAATGTTGTTATCCTGTATTATTCTTTTCCCCAGTCCTTTGGAATGATTTTTTTTTTTCTCTCTGAAGGCTTTTTCTTCCCCTCTGTGAGTTTTTGTTTTTGACATTGTTATTGTTCTGGTTTCTAACTACCTTATTGGGGGATTTCATCATACTTCCAGTGACTTTTGTCTATCCATTTCTAACTTAAAATGAGGTACTTAAAAGCTGTTTGAAAGCTATTTATATGTGGGTGGCCTTGTCATCTGGTGGCCTTCACTGTGATAAAAGCAGATGGCCAGCCAACTTTTTCTTTTGGGATCCCTACATTTTAGTGTAGGTAGGTCTCGTCTCTGGTGGTGGTCCCTTTCTCCAAAGAAGGATCACCCAGTCTCCTACAGGAGGAGGAGGGGAGGGAGGGAGTGCCTTGAACCTGGCAGGGAAGGGCACTGAGTTCTCACTTCTCCCTTTTCAGATTCTAGTGCCTTACTGCCAGCTCTCCTCTGTACAGTACCTGATTTCCCAAGACTTTCTAGCTCATCTTCTCCGAAGACTTTCACCTTCCTGCCTTGTAGAGTAGCTGGGAACTTAGAGATCTAGCTGCTTCTTACACTCTCTTAAATAATCCCCATTTTCACTCCTTTGCTTGGCCTCTGCCTTCCAGGTACCTCGTGCCACCAATTCCTGAGCCTTCTTGCTATTCAATGGAGTGAATCAGCTCCTTCAGACGGACATGGCCCTGGGCAGGTACTTTAGTGTGACCTTCCTCCTTTTTGGTTCAGAGTCACAATTGTCCCTCGTTTTACTAAAGATAAACTCCATGTTTCTGATTCTTGTTCTTCTTGTTTTTTTAGGACACTTTTTGAGGAAAAAGGGGAACAGAACTATCTTTACTCTGTCACCTTAAAACTGAATGTCTTCCAAACTGATATTCTTTATTATTTGTTCCAGAAGTTTTTAGAGGAGAGGCTGGGTGCTGTGTGGGGAAAGGGTGGATACAAAGGACCAACAGTGGTAGAGAAGCTGAGCTCTGCCCTGTTAGGAAGTCATACAGTTTGAACTAGCTTAGGCTAAGGGGGAATGTATGGGTTTACATAACAAAACCCCTGAAAGGACAGGTCTAGTCACGTGCCCAAACTAGGCACTGGATCCGCTCAGGATGCTCTCTAGACATGGTTCTGTTCTCCAAGTGGTGGGGAATGACTTGGGCTGACACCTTCGCATTAGTACATCAGAGAGGAAAGAATTGTTTTCCCCCAGCTATTGGAAGAAAAAACCTAGGGAAGTTTTTTGACTGCCCCAGCTTGCATCACAGATTCACCTCACTGTGGCCTGGGAAACTCCATTTGGACCACCAGAGTGAAGGAGAAAAGTGGCAAGTCCCTAAAAGAAGGGGAAACAGCATGAATGTTAGCTGGGGGCATCATTGGTGTCATGCTTATTCATTGTATTATTGACTGACAGATCAGCACTGCCCCTAAATGGACTTCTCTTTGGATGAGATGGCTAGAAAACATAAGGTTCATTTATTACTTCACTTCCCAAACATCTGCGAGCACTTACTGTATACCACTGGGCACTGGGAATAAAAAGACAAATAAGATCCAGTCCTTGACCCCAAGGAGCTCACAGTCAAATTGTCAAGAGAGCCACGTAAACAAACAATTGCAGTACAGTGTTGTGAGCGCAGCATTCCAGATGCTTAGAAGATGGAGAAAGAAAAGAGGCTGTGATTTCCTCTGCAGAGGCAGTGTTTTGGAGTGGTAACACAAGGTGGGTTTTGAAAAACATGAGTTTACCAACCAAATAGGAAGGGGGAAGACATTCCAAGCAGAGGGAAAAAAACATGTGCAAAGGCTTATTTATTCATTTGTTCAAAAATATTTATTGAGGACTACTAGATATCTGGCACTAGGTAGGATACAATTCTGAACAAAACAAAGTCTCTGTTCTTGAAGTTTGCAGTATGATGAGATCAGACAATGAAATTGTCAAACAAATGTCTAATTACAAACTGTGATAACTGCTATGGAAGGAAAGTAATAAGAGTGGCAGGAGGTGTGGGGGGAGGGGTTACAATGTGGCACATTCAGGGAACCATAAACAGTTCCATATGGCTGGATAGGAGCAAAAGGTCCAGCTGTCTTAGGGCAAGTCCATGGCTCCCATTTTACCCTTCGGCTGACCCATACTTGTAAGTAGTTCTTCAGCCCCTGGACAGAGAATTATGAATTTTAGAGTTCTTTCCTTCTTTCAGCAAGTTTAGCTTATCTGAGAATTTCAAACTCCTTTTGAAAATTATAGAGATTCTACTCAGACTTAATCTGTCATACTGTTGCTCACTGCCTCTCTCAACATGTTCAAGTCCATCTGGAGTTTCTCAGAATCCTTCAGTGGGGTTTTTTTTTTAACTTCTCCAAACAATTTAGTGTCATCAGCCACCTTCTCCAACTTAAAAGTTTACCTCTTCTTGCTGAATGCATTAAGCACACCAACATTTGGAGACATTTTTAAAAGTTGATTTTGGATGTACCTTCTCTTCTACTATAAAAAGAGGGTTAGTATTCATGATTCCCATTTAGCAAATCAAGGCTGCCATGATTTGTCCTTGTGTATGATATTATCAAGTTGTGGTGAGTCACTGGTCTGTCCCACAAAGCACTGGCTTGCTGGTTATGCCAGGTTGGATTCCTCTGATTCACATTCTTTAACATCTGCAGGGTCCAGATTTACATTTACAGAAAATACCCACCTAGAGCAACCTATTAAATGTTTCACCTAGAAGTGATGTCCAGGGGCACCCCAGACTAGCTACCGAGAGCCCTCGGTGAAATGGCCAAGTAGGTATGGTTTGTCTTTGGTGCCTTTTCATAGCTCCCATCTTTGTCTCTCCCCATGTCACTTCTCAGCTGCAGCTTTTAGGCTCTCAGCTCTAGTGGAAAACTCTTTTAGGGGCATGAGGGAGACATGGAGAGAAATGAAGACAACTGTCTTTGAATGACTCTGACAGTAAATAATTCTGTCTGGGAGCACATGGATGTCTATGCATCTGCACCCAAACTATTCTTACACATCTTGAAAGAGGCCCTTGGGAAGGAGAAAGGGATCTGTGGTAACAAGATTTGGGAGAAGAGGAGCCATCTACATTTCTGGGTACCAGATAAGGATAAAGTTGATTAACCACCATGTAAGGTTTTTGGAGTCTTCGTACTTCCTCAGATTGTTATTTTTGTTGTCCCCTTCTGTTTCCCCATGGTAATTAGCCACAAAAAAAGCCCTTACAATTGAGAGGGTCTGTGTGCTTATTTTGGTGCACAGCAAGAAGGGGGTATATTCTGCCCCACATCCAATCTTGGAGAAAAATGAGAACCAATAATCTCTAAAGCAGTACAACCCTCCTCACCCCCAAGTGCTCCATGTTTTAACATGACCTTTCCTTCCTTACCCTTAATCCAAACTCCCATTTTGGCAAAATAGGAAGAGGGAGTGCCTAGACTGCCATGGCAAAACCAAGAGAGGCTTCACAGAAGAGGAAGATACATATGAGCATCTTAATTTGGCAACATCACTAACAAAATATTTGCATGACATATACCCACTGTGGAGCCCGGGCCAGCCACCATGGGATCTCCAGGGCAAGCATCATTTTCCAAAAGGAATAGCTACTTTCTATTTAATTTTCGGAAGAAGAAGGTAGGGCAGAGCCATTCCCAAGAGAAATATCCAGTGGAAAAATGTTTTAGAGTCCACTAAATCCACTTCAGAGCCCATGATTTCCTTGCATTTACTCCAGCATGTGATTATATTAACCAGACACAAATAGCAAACACTTCACATTAATGCCTGCAATTTGTGTTCCTTTTACCTTGCCAAAGCAAGTGTCTGTGTATTTTCTTTTCATTCTGTTAATTATTCAGCACCAGGGAAAAGTACCTTTGCAACACTTTTTACCAAAATCAGGTTTCCTATGTCACTTTTATACATAATAGGAAAGGAAGACCCTGAATCATCCCCTCAGAAGCAGAAGATCCCTTTCTTCAACCCTATCACTCCATCTCTAGCCCGAAACATTCTTGTGACCTAACCACACATTTCCCTTCCGGTCTTTTAGGATCCTGCCATATACATCCTCAAAGGACTTTTGAATAGCACTTTGGCTGCACCTCATTTCCTGCTGTAGCTTCCCTGCCCTCTGTTCCTTGGGTTTGGGGCTGGTGTCTGGAAGGAATTATGAGGCTATGGCCTGCTTGAAGGTGGAGCCATATAGAGTTGTGGTTATGAGAGTGTCCTCTGCAGTCTGACTGCCTGTATTAGAATCTTTGTTTCTTTCACTTAACAGTAGTGTTACTTTGAACAAATACCTAGATTCCCAAAGCCTGTAAAATGAGTATTACAAACCCTTAGCAAGGCCAGGCCGACAGTAATACAAACCTGACTTCTGCTAATATAACAACTAATATAATAATCCCAAATTGGGCACCTCACTAATACAGCAAAGATAAATGGCAGCCCTGATCCTGAGTGGGCATTTCACCCGAATGTGCAGACACCACTTCCAGCCAGTCCAGCACTTACATAACACCTAACAGGTAAAGCCAGATATTGCCAGCCAAGAAGAGGCACTCCAATACTTTATTGTCTTAATATGGAAGACAGCTGGCCTGTGGTTTTCAGCTTTAAAAGGTGTGGTAGCCAACCTCAAGGTGGCCCCCCAACAATCCCCACCCCCTAAGTATTCATGCCCTTAGGTAGCTCTCTCCTGCATTGTATCAGAGTTGGCCTATGTGATGGATAGAATATGGCAGAAGCAATGGAATATCACTTCCAGGGCTAAGTTATGAGATGTTGTGGCTTCTGCCTTGCTCTCTCTTAGACTACTCTTTCTGAAGGATGCCAGCTTCCATGGCTTGAGGCCTTAGGAATAGACTCATGAGGCAAGAAACTGAGGTCTTCTGCCAACATCCAGCAAGGAACTCAGGTCTTCTCAGTGAGTAGGGGTGGGTACCACTCTTGCCAAGAGCCATGAGTGTCAGCCATCTTGGAAGTCAATCTTTCATCCCAGTCAAGCCTTCAGATGGCTGCAGCCACGGCCAACATTTTGATTGCAACTTCACGAGAGACCCTGAGCCCGAAATACCTAGCTAATCTTCTCCCAGATTCCTGACCCTCAGAAACTGTGAGATAATAAATGTTTGTTGTTTTAAGCTGCTAAGTTTGAGGTAACTTTTGGGGGTACACAGTCATACACAACTAATACAAAACACTCTCTTTCTTAAACCCCAGTCCCCAGAGCCCAAACTCTGCTGTATCCCTGGCCAACAGTAAAAGAAATTTCCACTCAGAGCTCACTCTGGGGTAATAATAGTACATATCTCATCAGCTTGGGAGGATTGAGCAGGAAAATATATGGAAAGTGCTTAGTGTGAGCCTAGTACATAGTAAGTACTCAACAAATGCTATTTACCAATATTACACAGAAACATAGGCCTGTGGGTGGTTGCTCTGGATCTTGGTGTCTGGAGACTTAGGGCACAGCATAATGAATGAAGACTTAGAGTTAAGGGGGCAGGGGAGGAAATCCTAAGGCATCTTCCCCACTTCTAATAGCTCATAGGGAGCAAGCTTCTAGCCGCTGTAACCAGGGCTCCCTTCCATGGGAGCAGGAGGAGCAGGTCAGAGGAGGAACATCCCCTTTTCTTGGTCCCTAAATTGACTAAAGCAGTATGTAAAAAGGTAGAAAAAATGTACTAAGGAAGGAAAGAGAAAAAAAAAAAACCCAGGAAATTAAGGTGGTGGAAGTCATGTTCATTTGCTTCTTAACTTTGCACTGGGACTACCTTGTTTATTTTCAGCTTTCACTGAGCCAAACAGAAGCTGTTCTCAGAAATACTCCTATTGTACACAACCAAGCACTCTGTGCTTAGAACACAGCACAGATCTATTGTCTCTGCTCACGGTCCAGGCCATCTCTGGTATGAGCTGTACAGAAATGTGTGGGCTCTGGGGGTTGCAAGTCCAGAAGGTTTATTATGAGGTCATTCATGCTCAGGGGAACCACACACGAAAGGAAAGATAGTTTTTGGAATACAAAGAACAAAGTGAAGACTCTGATCTGAAAGTTTGTCAATCAATGTGTCAAACTAAAGTGATTAGGCAGACAATAAACTGAAGAACAATCGACAACCAAGAGTGGTCAGAGACAGACTAAAGTAAAATGGGTCAGTTGGAGCAATCTGGGCACTAATGTAGTGAATGTGATTCATATGCTAAAGTATTATTCATAAATACAGTAGATCTAAGCTTCACAATTTTTATCTGTTTTGATCACTATTATATTCCCAGTGCCTACATTAGAGCCTGGCACATAGTAGGTGCTTGATAAATATTTGTTAAATGAATGAATGAATGCACGTGTGACTCAACATAGCTCAAGAAGTAGGGGTAAATTTAGAAAGACCTATTACTTAAGTATACACACTGATTTATTTTAATTTATACAGTTATGATTCATACTTTTTTTAGGGACATTCTCCCATATAACTCTGTAGTCAATGTGCATTATGCATTCCACTTGGAGACTTGGTCAGGTTTCAAGTTCTTCCTATCTCAAAACTTTGAGCTTCATGCACTAGTTAGACAAATTAGGAAGAGTGTTCTAGCTTTATAGACTGTGGAAATAGAAGGGAGAAGCAAGCTGGCTGTTAAAAATATTATATGAGGAAATTATAGCTTGAATTCACAGGTCAGCAGCAACATGTTAACATAGAATTAATTGTCCTTCAAGGGTTGTAAGCTACTATATCTTTAAGGGGTAGAAACTGGCTGTCTAACATATGGGCCCTCAAATGATCTACTCTTAGAGAAACTGCTTTGATAAAACCAACTGTTTCTCAGCCTAAGACTTTACAAGATCAATGCATTTCTGTTGTTTTATTTGTATGAATAAAAAGGAAACCTAAGAAACTTCAATATTTTCTCTGCTATTCCTGGGTTGGAATAGAAAAATGAACTTTGTTTGACTAGAATTCCTTAGTCTCTACCTTTAGGACTTCGAATCATTTCAAAAATCTCTTGCTCAGTAAACAAATCTCTTTACAGAAGGAGATACTGCAGCATAAAGTTCAGGTCAGAGTCTTGGTTGGACGGACACTACATTTACCCATAAGTTGTCCACAGCCGACTTAGTTTTAGCTTCCTCAGAGTTTGACTTGGGAACGGTACTGTCATCTGGAGCCATTCTGTGCCGAATGACAGCCATCTGCTTTCCATGTGCCCTTTCTATTTGGACAAATAAAAACAATAACCCCACATGAAAACCCATGAATTTACAATCCTTCAAAGACAGTCCCACCTCGGAGTAGTAACACCTCTGACAGCAATTCTTTGGGGACCAAGAATGGATCACCTAGAGCAAAACTTGGAAGTATTGAGAATGTTTGTGCATTTCTAACAGGAAAAATGCTCCCGGTTCCTTTTTTGGAAACTTTCATCTTCCCATCTGTCTGTAATTGGATTACTCAGATGATGCACAAAGAGTGAGTGAACAACTATTTACACAAACCCTGGCTTAAAGCATTACATTTTGACCATACTGATGCTGGTTTAAAATGATGTATGATTTGTTATAATCCTATTATTATTCCTATTCGTAACAGGTTTCCTTATCTTCATAGATAATCCACTATGTAAGTATTAGGGATTTGGGAGTGGTGAATAAAAGAAGTGAATTAAATTCATTCCTTTAACAAGTAGTATCGTGCCTACTATGTGCTGGCCTGGTGCCAGCAGAGGGATACAGTGGTGATTTTATATTTATTGAGGGCAATCCCTGTGACTTTTCCACTTTGTTCCTCATTCAGAAGGTACCTGCATCTATGTATCTATCTATCAATTAATTGATTTCTAACATTATATGCAGCAGTGTACTAATTTGCACTATAATTACTTTAAGGCCAGAGTTTTATAATTCTTATATTATACTATGTGCATTATAAAGTTTGCGCAGTTATCCTGGGGCAAATAATTTCCCCCCCTTTTGTTTTTATGAGGCCACACATCATTCTATTTTGTTCACCTGTTTAGTTCTCCCTTCTGTCAAAGATTATTTTGTCAAAACAAATATAACCAGAAAAATACATATTTTAAGAATCAATGTTACTGTTGTCACAGTGTTATAAAATTTGCCACTTCAATACTATTGATGAAATAAATAACAATGGTTGAGAAGCAGCCAGTTTCCTGGGCTTCCACATACCATGACTGTTTAAACAAAAAAAACAGGTGGTGAGAAAGTTCCAACATCAAAAAGGAGAATCACAAAGGCAAAGGTTTACAGCTTTGATCCTGCCCTGCCTTGAGAAATCTCTCTAGAGAGCAAAGGGGACGAGGGTGGCTACTGCTTTAAAATAAGCCTCCCTAGAACAACTATGAATGCAGGAAAGAGAAACAGATTTTGGTACACACACACACACACACACACACACACACCCGTATACCCACATATATATACACACATACATATACATATGTGTACATAAATATATATATCTATATTATATAAAATAGTATATCTGAGGGAAAGTAATGGGAAGATGTAGGGGAACCAAAGGGAAACTGTGTGTGAATCTCCTCCCACCTCAGGATTTTGGAAGTTTCTACTTGGTTTTTTGAAGTAAGCACCTCACTGAAGGGGAGAGTAGTCAGAAAGAATTCACACCTGGTGAGCCTGTTTTTTTTTTTTTCTTTTATTTTGTCTACCATTAAGCAGCAGAACAGGATGGAAACTCTTTTTAGACAAAGGGTGGGTTGGGCTGGGCATGGTGGCTCACACTGGTAATCCCAGCATTTTGGGAGGCCAGGAGTTTGAGACCAGCCTGGCAACATAGCGAGAGCTATGTGAGAGCTATATGCCTGCAGTCTCAGCTACCAGGGAGACTGAGGTGGGAGGATTGCTTGAGCCCAGGTGTTTCAGGTTGCAGTGAGCTATGATCATGCCACTGCACTCCAGCCTGGGTGACAGAGAGAGACCTTGTCTCTAAAAAATTATTAGGGCTCATAATTTGGAAAAGAAAACAAAGGTACCTTGGGGTTTTTACTTATTCCAAACACTAAAGTGGAAGTGTCATGAGAGCACAAACTTGCTCACAGCCTTAACCCCACAGCTATAAGTTGGTCCTCAATAAATATTTGTTGGTTGAATAAATGGATGAATTGAAGGATCAATCAATGAGATCAATGAGTATGGAGTGTTTTCTACATGTGGTAGAGAATATAGGAAAGTATAAGATATAATTGCTGCCTACAGAAAACTTTGTAACCAGATAGGAACACAGAGTTACCAATCATAAAGTAATTGGGAAACAATATATAACAGTGGCAATTATGAAAGTTGGGTTATGAGTAGTTCAATCTGTAATGTTCCTGAGGTGCTTGGAGAGCAGAGAGATGATGCTGAGCTGTGTCTTAAAGAGCTGATAGGATTTAAATAACCCTGCCTACTTACTAATGCTACTTCTCCAAGTGGCACCTTGGGGGTTCTAGGGCACATCCTCAGAACCTCTGGGGTTGGTTCTAATAATTGAAAATTTTTTTTAATTTGTTAAATTCATCTATTAGATCTAACTGTAAGAGCAGCATTGTTTTCTTTAGGGGTGGAAGAAGGAAGACAGAGAATGATTTTACAATACAGGTATGGTAACCATATATTTGGAGCTGCAACTCCAGTCATACAATAAGACATCACATTTGAAATTGAGACTCTGTAGAAAAATCTGTGCTCAATAAATACTTAGAGTCCAGGTGCAGCGGCTCACACCTGTAATCTCAGGCCAAGGCAGGAAGATTGCTTGAGCTCAGGAGTTCGAGGTTACAGTGAGCTATGATTGCAACACTGCACTCCAGCCTCGGTGACAGAGCGAGACCCTGTCATTCTTTCATAAATAAATACAGATATATTAATACATACACACTTGCAATTGTCTGATACAGATCCCATGGCTCTCATCTCACTTGTCACAAATAATGAGTTATTGTGATATAAAGTAGACTCCAGTTCTTTGCTTTAATGAATACTTTAGGAAAGTTAGTTTTCAGAGAAAGCTTTGCTGAAGACTTAAAGACAGATTGGGGTTGCAAATTGATCTCTGGGTAGCTCGTAGCAGCTTAATGTCAAAAGATCAATGGATGGAATGCATCAAAGCTATTTTGTTTGTCTAATCTGAATGGAGTGAGGATGTAGACCTGAACAGACAGTGAGGAATTCTCTAGTTTCTCCGAAAGAATTTGTGATACCATCATATTAATGCTGCCATACGTATACCTTCCCAGGAGTTTCATGCATTATTTTTTGCAGAAATGTGCTTGAATGGCAAAACCTTTTTTTTTTCTTCTTTGCTGGACTCTTGCTTGCTTTCTTCCTACACTGTTCTTTTTTTTTTTTTTTTTAATTTATTTTTTTAATTTCAGAATATCATGGGGGTACAACACTTTGGCCATACACATTGCCCCTGTTCTGCCCGTGTCAGAGCCACAATCGTGGTCGTCTCCCAAACTGTGCTCCCCACATCCATTCAGTGAGAGTTTTTCCCATCCCTTCCACCCCCCTCCCGCCCGCCCACCCTCTGATGAATGTTATTGCCCTGTGTGATGTAAGTGTTCATCAGTTAGTACCAGTTTGATGGTGAGTACCAGTGGTGCTTGTTTTTCCAATCCTGTGACACTTCGCTTCGAAGAATGGGTTCTAGCTCCGACCAGGATAATACCAGATGTGTTAATTCACTGTTGTTCCTTATTGCTGAGTAATACTCCATGGTATACATATACCACATTTTATTGATCCACTCATGTATTGATGGGCACCTGGGTTGTTTCCACAACTTTGCAATTGTGAATTGTGCTGCTATGAACATTCGAGAGCAGATGTCTTTATTATAAAATGTCTTTTTTTCTTTTGGATAAATACCCAGTAGTGGGATTGCTGGGTCAAATGGTAATTCTACTTTTAATTCTTTGAGGTATCTCCATATTCTTTTCCATAGAGGTTGTACTAATTTGCAGTCCCACCAGCAGTGTATGAGTGTTCCTATCTGTCCACATCCCCGCCAACATTTGTTATTTGGGGATTTTTTGATATGAGCCAATCTCACTGGAGTTAAGTGATATCTCATTGTGGTTTTGATTTGCATTTCCCTGATGATTAGAGAAGTTGAGCACTTTTTTATATGTTTGCTGGCCATCATTCTGTCTTCTTTGGAAAAGTTTTTGTTCATGTCCTTTGCCCATTTTTTAATAGGGTTGTTTGATTTTTTCTTGTTGATTTTCCTAAGTTCTGTATAGATTCTGGTTATCAGCCCTTTATCAGAGGTGTAGCATGCAAATATTTTCTCCCATTCTGTAGGTTGTCTGTTCACTCTAGTGATAGTTTCCTTGGCTGTGCAGAAGCTTTTCAATTTGATCAGGTCCCATGTATTTATTTTGTTGCTGCTGTGATTGCTTTGGGGGTCTTCTTCATAAATTCTTTGCCTAGGCCAATGTCCATAAGAGTTTTTCCAACGTTTTCTTCGAGAATTCTTATGGTTTCATGTCTTAGGTTTAGATCTGTTATCCATTGTGAATTGATTTTTGTGAGAGGTGAGAGGTGTGGGTCCACTTTCAGTCTTCTACATATGGCCATCCAATTTTCCCAGCACCATTTGTTGAATAGGGAATCTTTTCCCCAGTGTACGTTTTTCTGGAATTTGTCAAAGATCAGGTGACTGTATGAGGTTGGTTTTATATTTGGGTTCTCAGTCCTGTTCCATTGGTCTACGTGTCTGTTCTTGTGCCAATACCATGCAGTTTTGGTTACTATAGCCTTGTAGTATAGTTTGAAGTCTGGTAGACAGATGCCTCCCAATTTGTTCTTTTTGCTTAAGATTGCTTTGGCTAGACGGGGTCTTCTCTGGTTCCATACGAAGCGTAGAATTATTTTTTCTAGATTGGCAAAAAATGATGTTGGTATTTTGATAGGGATTGCATTGATTCTGTAAATTAATTTAGGTAGCAAAGCCATTTTTACTATGTTGACTCTGCCTATCCAAGAGCATGGTAAGGCTTTCCATCTATTTACATCCTCTGCAATTTCCTTTCTCAGTGTTTCATAATTCTCTCTATATAGGTCTTTGACCTCCTTAGTTAGATATATTCCTAAATATTTAATTTTCTTTGTTGCTATTGCAAAAGGTATAGCATCTTTAATTTGTTTCTCGGCTTGATTGTTATTAGCATATATGAAGGCTATGGATTTGTGTGTATTAATTTTGTATCCTGAGACTTTGCTGAATTCATTTATCAATTCCAGTAATCTCTTGGTTGAATCCTTGGGGTTTTCTATGTATAATATCATATCGTCTGCGAATAGTGAAAGTTTGACCTCTTCTGCCCCTATCTGGACGCCCCTGATTTCTCTGTCTTGTCCAATTGCTGTGGCCAGGACTTCCAGCACTATGTTGAAAAGAAGTGGAGATAGTGGACACCCTTGTCTGGTGCCAGTTTTAAGGGGGAATGCCTTCAATTTTTCCCCATTCAGTATCATATTGGCTGTGGGTTTATCGTATATGGCTTTAACCTACACTGTTCTTAAGTCAGGCTTCAGATAAAGTGAGTGTCTGTCTGTTATCTCAAGAACAGGCTTTGCTGAATTTAATGGAGAAACGGGGTCACACAAAGACTTTTGGAAGACACTGAAAAGTGTCCTGAAATGAAAGCAATGTACAGCACAAGTCTCTTCTAAAACTCTTTGTGTTTTGTACTGCTCTCAAAAAAAAAAAGACAAATCTTTTGATTGAAAAACAAAACAGCCATCCCAGGCAACATAGCAAGACCTCGTCTCTACAAAAAAAATTTAAAAATTAGTTGGGTGTGGTGGTGCATGCCTATAGTCCTAGCTACTCAGGAGGCTGAGCCAGGAGGATGGTTTGAGCCTAGGAGTTTGAGGTTGCAGTGAGCTATGATGATGCCACTGCACTCTAGCCCAGGCAACAGAGTAAGACCTTGTCTCAAAAAAAAAAAAAAAAAGAAAGAAAGAAAGAAAGAAAGAAATGCTAAACAGGTACAGAAAAAGATACACAACAAATGCACAATATAGTTTAATGAGTCATTATAAGGCAAACACCTTTATAACCACTATCCAGGCCAAGATACAGAACTCTGCCAACCCAATCCCCATCCAGAAACCTCTCCATATGTTCATTCCAATAGCAACCTCCTTTCTCTCCAAAAGTAACCACTATTCTGAGTATTAAAGCAATCCTTGCTTTCTTTGCAGTATTATCACCCAAGTGTAATAAAATATCCAATGTGCACCCCTAGACTGTTGTTTTGTCTTATCTATTGAAAATTTTCTTTTAAATCTCTTAAGTTCCTCCTCCACTTCTTTTCTTTACACCCTATCTGTTGAAGAACTAAGACCATATTTCCTATGTACACTCTGAATGTTGCTGACTATACACTCGTGGTGCACTTCAACAAGTTTCTCTGTCCTCTTTATTTCCTGCATATTGGCAGCTACATCCAGGGGTATGATCAGACTCAGATTTGATCCTTTGGGAAGACTAGGTGATGGTGTTTTCCTTCACATGGAGATATGTCTGGTGGTTTCTCTTTTTGTGATGTCAGCAGCTGTTGATGTTCAATGCCTAGACCCATTAAATCAGTGAAGTTGAAAAGTGGTGAGTGACACTGTATTATTTCTTTTTAATTCATTAGTTAGAATACTTTTATATAAAGATGCCTCCTCTTTTTAACTATTTAGTAATACAATGGCCCTGTTCATAAAAGAAAGGTAAGATAAATGCTTGATTCTTCCCCATTATCAGTTTTCAAAAACAATGAATTAGTTCTCTATCATCCTTCAAAGACCAATTTAAAACAAACTCTATATATGTATAAAAATATATAAAGATATATAATTTTGAACATATATATTTAACTATAATTGATGAGTTTTAATCAATTATTATCAACTCTGAAGCTCAAATTGTAATTGTCCTATATTTGGCCAGTGGCAGTCTCTTTAGGTTGGCTCCTGTGTCTTTGGACATGACCTTGGTAAATCTTGATAGCTTCCTCACTATCTAGTATGACAGGATGTTTGAGGCTCATGTTGTATATTTACTGCCTGTTATGGGTTGAATTACATCCTCCAAAATTCATATGTTAAAATTCTAACTCCAAGTACCTCAAAATATGACTTTATTTGGAGACAGAATTTTTACAGAGGCAATTAAGTTAAAGGTCATGAGAGTGGGCCCTAATGTGACTGGTGTCCTTATAAAAAGAAGAAATGTGGCACAGAAATACGTATAGAAGGAAGACAGTATGAAGAAACAGGGAGAAGACAGTCTGGAACTGTGAGACAATAAATTTCTGTTGTTTAAGCCACTCAGTTTGTGGTACTTTGTTACAGCAGACCTAGCAAACTAATACATTTCCCAACACCTGAAATTAGCCATTTCTCCAAGCAGGCCTGGTTTCTTTTAGTAAGAAATGGTATTCAAGACCATGATCTGGGCTGGGCACAGTGGCTCATGCCTGTAATCCTAGCACTCTGGGAGGTTGAGGTGGGAGGATCACTTGAGGTCAGGAGTTTGAGACTAGCCTGAACGAGAGTGAGATCCCATCTCTACCAAAAAAAAAAAAAAAAGAAAAAGAAAAATTAGCTGGGCTTTGTGGCACGCACCTGTAGTCCCACCTACTTGGGAGGCTGAGGTAGAAGGAAGGATCGCTTGCGCCCTGGAGTTTGAGGTTGCAGTGAGCTATGATGATGCCACTGCACTCCAGCTGGGGCACAGGGCAAGACTCTGGTTAAAAAAAAAAAAAAGCCACGCTCTGTCTTCTAGGGATGCTCGTGAACTACAGCATTGATCACTATTTCTAGGCTTCTTCCATAGACAGTGGATACCAAAGTTAAAAAAGAAAACCTTTAAAAAAAAGTTATTGTAAAACAATGCATAGACATAGAAAAGCACATATTTTAAACATAAATTACTCTGAGTTAATAGTGATATTGCAATTCAAATTCAGCACTATAGGTTTTTTTATTTACTCCCTCCTGTATTCAGTGTTTCACACCAGAAAATCCTGGTTCTCAAGGGCAGAGATCAAAATGGCACTAGAATATCCAATAATTACTGTTTACTTTATCCTGTATTACTTACATCACAGGCTTAGAAAAATAAAAATACAGTTACTGAAAACAGCTAAATTTTTTCACATATTTTCCCCGTTTCCCTCCCCAGTTTTAATAGTTGTACTGTATCAAAATTGTCAGATACCATTACATACTACAGTCTCCCTTTTAACCCTTACATAGTCTCAGTTCTACAAGTAATTATTTGTTTAATGCTCACAAGCAGTCCTTATGTCAATGTCTGTAGTCATTTTGGTTGTTTAAAGCTCATTCTCTAGTAGATTCTTCAGGGAGAGAAAGTAAAAGCAATATTCCCTTTGCTTTTGCATGTTGATAAATGTTTGTGCTTTTTATACTTGAAGGTCAGCTTTGCTGAATATAAAATCCTTGGCTCACATTTGAGTGTCTTAAATATGTTACTCTATTTTTGTCTGGCATGAAGTATTGTTGACAAATTTGATGATCTGTGTTTGTCTCATAAAATCACATGTTCCTTTCGCCTGAATGCCTAAGGGATTTTTTTTTTCCTTTTTCTTTAAAGTCCAATAATTTTACTAAATTATGTTTTATTGTTGGTTGTTCTGGATGGGTATTCTCAGATGCATGGTGTGCTCTTTCAATGTGTAATTTAAATTCTTTTATTTCAGTAAAGTTTTCTTGAATTATGTTATTTAGTATTTGTTCTGTTCTCTTACTTTGATTTCTTTTGGGGGGACTTCCTATTATCTATATGTTGGACCTTCTTTGCCTCCAATTTTTCAATTTCTGTTAAATTGTCTATATCTCTTAACTTTTTGATTTTAAAAATTCTTATTCTTTTCACCTTCTAGTTCTCTTATGATATTATCTGTATGTTTATTCTCTTGTGTTCTTTTCTAGTTAAGACTTTATTTCTGAAGTGATTTTTTCTTTTTAGTTGTCAGGTCTATCACCTCATTTCTAAGTTTTAAATCTGATTTATAGGTTTTTCATGTCTTATATTTCAATATCTTTTAGGATATTTTGAAATTAAAGGTTACTATTTACTTGTTCTGTGGACACATTTCCAGTGTGCTCCCATTGTCTGAAGTGATGTCATTCTGTTTTTTATTTTTGCATAGTAACTGATTTGTTGCTCACTTTTATGTGAAAAGAGTTTTTCTGAACTTTTAGAAGGATGCATGGTTAAGGGTAGCTTTGCTAACTTCAGATAGCTCCCTCTTCTGTGGTATTCCTGAAGTATTAAAAAATTAACTGCTTGCTTGCTGAGATTTTCTGGCTATGGATCTTCAATCTTCTTTCCTTTGTCTCTGTTGTCTTTATCCTGATCAATTTTGATTCCATTGCCAGAAGTCTGGGTCAGGCTTTATTCTGGAAGGGAGCCCTGGCTTGTCAGTTTTATAAGTTCATTGGGGCCAAACAGTTCTAGTTCCTTCCATCCTCAATGTGGGCCACTTGCACTTATCTGCTATTGTAGTGGGAGAAAATGCCTTCCAATTTCAGCTGCTATTCTCAAATAGATCTGTTGTACTTTCCACTTACTAAATAACTGTTGGATATTTTTTCTACTCTGTTCTCAGGTTCATCAGGGGCTCTGTTGCTTTCCTCTCCTTCCCACCCCCACCACCCACACATGGCAGATCTTGTGGCTATTGGTGATTTGTGCTCATTTGCTTGGACAGTAGTCCCCTCTGATCCAAGGGGGATATGTTTCAAAACCCCCAGGGGATGTCTGAAACTGGATAGTACCAAACCCTATATGTACACTATATTTTTTTCCTATGGAGACATACCTATTAGTTTAATTTATGAATTAGGTACAATAAGAGAATAATATAGAACAATTATAACAATGTACTATAATAGAAGTTATGTGAATGTGGTCTCTTTCTCTCAAAATATTATTGTAGAGTACCATGGGTAACTGAAACTGTGGAAAGTAAAACTGTGGATAAGGGGGGAACTACTGGTATTTCAGGTTTCTGGGGACACTTTGTCACCTGATTTTATTGTAAATATTTTTGGTTTTGCTATCTAATGGCTCTATTTGTTATGTGGGGATTTGGAGATATTAAAAAACTATGTTACTGCTGCCATGGTCCCAGAATCATCTCAATCCTAATATATTTTTTAGATGTATATTTAAAGCACAACAGAATTGTCCTGTATACAGCCCAAAAGAAGATGGCCTCCTGACACAGCAAGTTGCATGATAGATCTTAGAACTAGACAAAGCCTCAGGAGATTATCTGGTCAGCTCCCTGTGATCAGACAGGAAAAGCACCATCCTAAATTCAGAATAGGTAGCAGGAGCCCTCAGAAATAAAGTAGGAAATAGTACCTATTATTGTTCAGTAGTTTTCAATTTTGGTGTTTTCTTTTAGTGTTCATACAATTAAAAATCTGAGTGTATAAATACACTACACAATATAACTCATTTAAATTAAAATAAACACACAATTCAAAAGTACAAACATCAAGTTTATGTTACATGTGGGTATGAATGAGTGTTAAAATTTCTATATTAGTTACAGTGATGAATTGGAAATATTAACTCAAAATACGTGCTTTTTAGAACAAATCTGAAAATCAGCTAAATGCAACATCCAATTCAATTAGTTTGTGAATAGCTTTGTGAGTGAGCCAAAATATTTTAATGTAAATTCTTATAAGTTAGCTAGGGAATAAAATCTTTGGTGGTGGTAAAATACTGAACTAAAAAATGATAGGATTTTTTTTAAGAGAAAGACAGCTCTCCATAATAACAAAAAGAAATAACTATAATACAAGATGAAAATAACCTAAAAGTAAACAGAACATGTCACTAATAGAGTCCTTCATTATCTAGTGTAGCCTGTAATGGAGAAAATGCAAGTGTAATTCTGTTATCTTACCATAGGCAGTAGGCACACACTGTAAAATCCATCTCTTCATTTTCTGGTTGAAAAGATCATTGTAGAAAAAGCCTGCCAGGGAGTAGAGGTCATGCTGATTTATTGGCAATTAAACCTGCAGGATTTCTGCACTCCCTTCAAAACAAAGTATCTGAGGCTATTCAGCCAAGATGATTACATAGTGGGCTATCTACTAAAACCCAGGAGTCTTTCTGTTAGTGAACAACAGATACAATTGACTTGGCTGTATTTAGAAAATTACTGCTATTTTCTGTGCAGATTTTTGTTATATCTTCCTCAAATCTCCTCAGCCCAAAGAATACCTTGTTAGTGAATTTAATAAAGCAGAGTCTTACCAAGAGACATATAATTCAGCTTGGAAGTATAAGAACTTTAGTAAAAATACTAACATGGACTCACTTAAAGCAAATGTATGTATTACTGAATCTGTATGATCTGTCTATGGTGCCTCATCCCTACCTTTCTGAAATGTTGGCTAGTTTGGGGTGATGTTTTTGGAGTTTGATACTCAAAATTAAATATCCATTTCATGTCTAGATACAACCTAAGTTACTTAGGTTAGCTGTTTAAACCATGGATGCCATTTACATATAGACATTTCCACTTATCCTACAGATGGTGACAGGCAGGCACGGGAGCTGGGAATGATGAAATCTCAGCAAAACAGGTAGGTAGGAAAGAGGAAGAAGGTAGGATTAAGGTGGACAAGGGTGGAGAAAAGTCATCCAGTTAGCATTTCTGCCTCTGCCAAACCCCACCTGCTAGAATGAATCTGACTCTATCTGAGTGAGTTATTTTTAGAAACAGGAATATGGCCACTGCGTGTTGTACATTGTACCCAACAGGACCACCTGCCTCAGGCACTAGCCTGCCTCCACCATTCCTAGCTTTTTATTCCTCCCTGCTGGCTTGTGTGGCTAAGGTCTCATTTCTTCACCCATCCACACATTTAATAAATATTCATTGAGACTTTAATATGTGCCAATTACCATTCTAGACACTTGCAATATGCCATATCTTTGTAATGTACTTTTTTTTGTATTTAGAAAAAATTTAATAAAGTACAAGTCTTTTACTCTGAAATTTAAAAAGTCAATAGTGAAATAATCAAAGAAATGAAAAAATGAAATAGATCAAATGTTCATGAGTAATAATTTGTTAAGATCATAATTCTCCACAAATTGATCTACAAATTCAATTCAATCCCTTCAAATTCCCAACTGACTTTTTTATAGAAATTGACAAGCTTAACTTATATTTTACATGTAAATTGAAATGAAACGGAATATGCAACACAATGTTATAAAAAATAAGATTGGATGACAAACAGTTCCCCATATCAAATCTTACTATAAAGTTACAATAATTGAGTCTGTGTGGTACTAACATAGGATAGATTTATGTCCATCAAGAAAACAGATTTGCAGGTCCAGTGATAAGTACCTTAATTTACGACAAAGGGGCCATGAAAATTCAATGCAAGATACACTGTTTTCAATAAATGGTGACAGAAAAATTTGATATCTACATGCAGAAGGATGAAGTGGGACTCCTAACTCAAACTATTATCAGATGGTACTCTAAATGCATTAGATACCTAAATTTAAAACTAAAACTACAAAGTTTAGAGAAACATTGGAATACTGTGATCTTGAATTAGGCAGTGATTTCTCAGACTACATTAAAAGCACAATTAAGAAAAAAATATGAACTATACTTCATCAAGTTTAATTTTTTTTGCTTTAAACACCAAGAAGAAAATAATAAGAAAAAATATCAGTACAGGAAAATATTTCAAATTATATATTGAATTAGGGTCTAATATCACAATGTACTTTTTTACTCATAAAATTTTAAATAAAAATGATATATTTATTTTATTTATTTATTTTCTTTTTTTTGAGACAGAGTCTCGCTCTGTCGCCTGGGCTAGAGTGCCATGGCATCAGCCTAGCTCACAGCAACCTCAAATTCCTGGGCTCAAGCAATCCTCCTGCCTCAGCCTCTCGAGTTACTGGGAGTACAGTCACACACCACTATGCCTGGCTAATTTTTTCTATTTTTAGTAGAGACGGGGTCTCACTCTTGCTCAGGCTGGTATTTATTTTGGAAAATATGGAATATAAGGAAAAAATTTCAATTCACATACAGCAAAATGTTAAATATTTGTTGGAATTATATCTTTTTACCTCTAATTTTTAAGTTAAAATATTTCAGGCATACAAAATATTAAAGATCAATAAAACAAACACTTGTGTGTCCATTACACAGTTTCAAAATAAAATATTACACAAACTGTTGAAGGCCCCTACCCAGTTGTATTCAATGGCCTCAGTGTCAGGAGATACCACTATGGTGAAAGTTATTTTTGTTTTTTACCACATTATATAGCATATTTTTACTATATATATGTGATATATAGGACTGTTTTACATCTTTTTAAAACTTTACATGACTATCATTCTGAATATATTCTTCTGCAATTTGCTTTTATCCCTCATCATTTTTGAGATTTATTCATATTGATGTACATAGCTCTACTTCATTCATTTTAACTGTTGTATCATAGATATTCCAGGGATGAATATGGCACAATTCATTCACTCTTTCTCTTATGGATTGGCATGAAAGTTGTTTCCAATATCTTGCTGTCCAAAACATGGCAATGACCATACTATTCCTGTCCCCTTGAACAGGAGGAGAAATTTCTCTAGGGTATATACTTAGAATAAAGCTGTCAAGACAAAGGGTGCAAATTACCTAGATATTACCAAATGGCTCTTTGAAGTAGTTGTATTAACTTACACTCCTACTGGTAATGTTAGTGTAATATATTCTTTACATATAAGGAAATATATACATGCCTACACTCATACATGTGTTGAATGTATATGGTATGGATATCATGTGTACATATCAGAGCTCAGAAGACCCAAAGCTGGATGTTCCTACCAGGATCTCTTTTCTTTTCTTCTTTGCCCTGACCTACTTCCTCTCACCTTCCTATTGTTCAAGGCCCTGCTCACATCCCAAGGAGACCTTGCTTATCACAGGTTCCATATATTTCTCCTCTCTCTGACTTCCCAAGGTCGCCCTTCACAAATGCTCATCAGGAGGTGTTTAGTGTTTCAGGACCCATGCTGTGGCTCTACATCATATAATCAGCTGCTCAAAGGCAGGAACCATCCTGAGGATCTATTGGCATCTCCTAGAATCCAGTGTCACATTCATGATGAACCCATCATGTTCTTGATGAAGTTGGCGAATTGTTAATGGACTGAAGACAGTTTCCTTTTCCTCCCACAGAAAGGTCAGGTCATTCTTGGAGCAACTTCTTAGGAACAGCTATCGTTCCCCACATTGGTAATACCTGTATCCAGTTAAGATGCAGATCTACACACCCTTTGTTACAACAATTTCATTGTTCCATTATATATCCTAAAGAAACTCCCTGACATGTGCTCTCGCTTTTTTCTCATGCTCTCCTCTTAGTAAATTCCCAAGGACAGCAACAGGCACTTAGGCTAATCTTCTTGAAGCCACAAGTGATAAGACTATTCTTTGAAAACCACAGCCACATAGGTCAGCAAATACAGGCTCACAGTTCTTCTTTGTTCAACTTAGAAGAAATCTATTACTGAGAGCCTTCAATCTGTTCAGTTACCCAAGTACATTACGTTCCTATTCCAGGGTCCCTGAGATGTCTGGATTCTCCTGTTTTCTATTTCTAGCTATTACATCTTCTAGTCTTCTCCAATATCCTGAGCAATACTCTTCTTGGCATGTCTACTCCCAAACCTTATGATGTTTCCCTCGACAGGGTGTCAAATATTCAGATTTATTTTCTTTTCAGATTTTACTGAACCCACTTTCATTTTGACAGCAGCATGGTGTAGTGAAAAGAAAACAGACTTCAGAGTAAATAGAACTAGGTTTGAATCTCTGCTCTATCACTCTGCTGTGTTAGGTTAGACAAGTTACCAAACCTCCATTTGTCAGGTAGGGAAATCAGTGCCTCTGTCGCATGGTTGTTAAGAGACTTCAATGGGATAACATAGGTTAATTGTGTTTATCATAGTGTCCTGCACATAGTAGGTGCTTGGTGAAGATTAGTGTCATTTCTTTCATTCTCCTTCCTCCCCCTGAATTATCATCAGGTATTTATTAAGTAGAGATGGAGTAGGAATTCACCTAAGTAACTGGAAAGCACTCCATCACAGCCCACCCAAAATAATCTCTACTCCTACTTACATTCCAGAAATTCTACTACCAATTATTGTAATTATCTTGGCCTCTTAGTTGACAGGAACTTAAGTCCCTTCTCCACTATAGGCAAATTTATGAGGCACTTTGTCCCAGGACAGAGAAATCCAGTGTGAACCTGCTGCCAAAGTGTATAGTGAGGTACTGGAAGGTACATTTTTTCATCTAACCAAGATAACCTTAACCAGTTGGGCTGAGGGACCTACTGAGTATTTGGTGTCTCTTAAAGACAGAAATGTTTCTCTTGGATAACTATAGATATATCTTCATACTGGTACACATACAGAAACCAATAGTGTCATTATGTAAGGAGAAACCTGTTTGTATAGGCAAAAGGTTTCTTAGGCCAAACCAAGATGACTGCCAGTGTGTTTTGCAGCCCAGCCTCCCAGTAAGGCATGAGTTAGCACGCTTATGTAACTATGATGTAATCTCTCATGTAAGACCATGTGCCCACCCTGTGATTGGGCACGTTGCCACTATTGTCCTGAGCAGTATATATGTGAGTGCTCCCCATGTTACTTGGGGCTGCTGCACTCATTTGCTTACTGCGGTGTTACTGCGTCCTGATAATAAAGAGTACGTCTCAGTTGCCTACCGCTGCTCGCCTCTTATTCCAATTCCCAGCACCCTCTCCAGTACCCTCGCTGGCCACGGAACTCGTGCCCGACACATTACATCAGAGATATCTGCTTCTATATCAGTGAATGTGCTTTATACCACAGGCCTTCTAAACTATTTTTGGAATATTTTAGAATAATATTACATAAAACATTTAATTATATTTTTATAATAAAAGTCTCGATTATCAATAAGATTTCTGTCAATAAATGCCGTATTGATTTCCTTCCTATGTATATCCACATCACAGTAAGTGCTTTGAATGGTAAAGCAGCTAGAAAAGAGCTAGTTCATTCTGCACTACTTACCTGAAAAGCATCTGGAAGGCCCCAGCCACACTGAATTATCAAAGTAGAGCTAACCTAGATCCCCGCAGGATTTAGGTAACTTGAGACTAAGAAAAAAGGAATCATTCATTAGGAAGCGTGAGAAAAGTCTTAGGGTTGATTTTGTTTAAATGCCAATGTGAATTGATCATTAGCATTTGCGAGAGCTGTGCAAATAACACCACCTAAGGGGCTAAAGCAACATGGAATTGTTTCAGAGCAATTAATTCACTTCCAAGCTTTTTGTATTAACACCATCTTATTTCCCTAGTGTAGATAGACACTTTGTTTAAAAAAAAAAAACACCAAAAACTGATATTCTGCCAACAAGATTACAGGGGTAAAAGAACAACCCCCTAGTCAAATGCAAATTCTAGTCATATTAGCATGTTAGTGAACTAAGTGATAAACTGTGGGTCAAATTTCCCCTTCTTCAGTTTAAATAGCACTTGAAACAGGCTTATTTCTTATTTCTAAATGTTTGGGAAACCTAGGAATGTCAGCAATTAAGGTTTATTATGTGAACATTATCTGTTCAGCAATATGAAAAATAGATAGGACTAAACTAAAATGAGACATAATTCTTCCTAATGACTTACAAGTTAAATAGCTTAAAGGAAACATTTAATTATTCTAAATTCAGAGCGAAGTCTCTTTCAAATTTCTAATATTGTGATTTTTAAAATTTAGATCTGTTTTGTCTAGTGGAAGGAAATTTAAGGAGGAGCCAAGGAGGAAAATAGCAGCAAAAAGATGGAAAGGAGGTAGGCTTCCATGAGAAGGAGGTGAATGACATCTTTAGAGATGTCAATTTCTTTCTTGACCACTTATCAAAGATGGCTTTCCTGATTGAACCTACTCCCACCACCTGAATTCACCCCCACAAAGCAGCTTTGTGTTTTTGTAGAATTTTTCATATTCACTAGCTTTTATGTGCTCATGTTCATTTTATAAGTTCCTTAAAATTTGGAAGCAGTTCTCATTGCAGCACGCAACTCAGCTTCTTGCCTGTAGGTCAGGCTCTGATATTCTGGCAACAGAAAGCCATATGAATACAGAAGGCAGCCAGAAGATGTGGTGGAGAGAGCCCAAAAATGGGGTCCCAAAGGTCCCCTCCCCTTTCTGTGTGCCTGTGTCCAACTCTACTCTTGCTGCCACTTCCACAATGTTCATTACCGTGGGCAAGTTACTGAATCTCCCTGGGTTACAACTTCTACATTTGTAATATGGATGTGATAAAGCTTTAGGTTCAAGGCAGTGGTCTCAACCTTGGCTGCACAGTGGAATCACCTCAGGAACTTTAAGAAATCCTGATGACTGGGTCCCATATCAGAGCTTCCAAAGTCATTAGTGTGGTTGTTGCCAGTGCAGAGTTTTAAAGCTCCCCAGGTGATTGTACTGTGTAGCTGAGGTCAGGAACCAAACCTGAGAATAAAACAAACAAAAAAAGAAGCAGCTGATAAGTAGTAGGTCAAAACCATTTGTTTGCTTTTTTCTCCATTTAGTTCTCCTATTTGTGTAGGTACATGTGTTTGATCCTAGGAGGAAGCTAAGGAACAGAGGGAGAATTTTGTTCAATATTTTAAAACTTTCTAATTTGAAATAATTTTAGACATAAAAATTTTGCAAGGACAGTACAAAGAATTCCCATACACCATTCATCTAGATTCACCAATTGCTAACAATTTACCCATTTGCTCTATCACTCCTTCACTCTCTACATACACATATGATCTTTTTTCCTGAACTAGTTGAGAGGTAGTTATAAAAAACATGCCCATTTACCCCTAAATAGCATATATTTACTAAAAACAAATACATAACCACAGGACAATTATTCAAAGAATTTTACATTGATGTAATTTTTACATATTTTTTGTAGAGATGAATTCTTGCTATGTTGCCCAGGCTGGTCTTGAACTCTTAGCCTCAAGCAGTCCTCCCCCCTTGGCCTCACAAAGTGCTAGGATTACAGGCATGAGCCACCATACCTGGCTCTATTATCTAATCTATAGTCCATATGTACTTATTTCCAATTTTCCTAATAATGTCCTTATGGCCTCCCTCCCATGCCATTCAGAATCCAATCCAGGATCATGCATAGCAGTTGGTTGTCATGACTCTTTAGTTTAATCTGGAATAATTCCTCTGCCTTTCATAACATTGACATTCTTTCAAAAGCATAAGCCAATTGTTTTGTATCCCATGTCATCTTTTTTGGTATGTGCACAATTTAATGACTTTCAGTAAATTTTTAGAGGTGTGCAACCACCAGGACAACCCAGCTTTAGAACACATCCATTACCCTCAAATGTTCTCTTTCCCCTCACTTCAACCCCCAGCCCTAAGAAACCACTAATCTGCTTTCTGTCTCTATAGTTTTGCCTTTTTAAAAGAACGTTATAAATAAATGGAGTCATACAATACGTGGTCCTTTATGTCTGGCTTCTTTTACTTAGCCTAATGTTTTTGAGGTTCATCCATTTGTAGCATATATCTGTAGTTTGTTCCTTTTCATTGCTGAATAATATTCCATTGTATGGATATATCATACTGGTGGGCAACTTCAAAGGTAGCCCCTACTGATTGCCACTTCCTGGCATTCATGCCCTTGTGTAATTTCCTCACATTGAGTGTGGGCTGGGGCTTTGCTTCTAATGAATAGAATGTGGCAGAAGAGATGGGATGTCACTTCTGACATCAGGTTATAAAAAGGCTATGACTTCTGTCTTGGGAGCTTGCACAGTGGTCCTGCATTCCTTTAACTAAAGATACAATTACCATAACATGTGTCTTAGTTCATTTTGTGATGCTATAACAGAATACCACAGACTGGGCAATTTGTAAGGAACAAAAACTTATTTCTCATGGTTCTGGAGACTGGGAAGTCCAAGATCAAGGCACTGGCATCTGGTCTGGTGAGGGACTTCTTGCTGTGTCCTCACCCAGAAGAAGGGCAAGCTAACTGAACCCTGCATGAAGCCTCTTTTATAAGGGCCTTAAACCCATTAATAAGGGAGGAGCCCTCATTGCCTAATCACCTCTTAAAGACCCCACCTCTTAAGACCATCACATTGACAACATCAGAATTTTGGAGGGGACACAGTCAAACCAGAGCAACATATATTTAGGATTTTCTTTGCATAACCAAGACATGGTCCATCTTATAGTAGGTAGCACCTAATGAGGCCTTACCATATGCCAGGTATTATTCTAAACCTTTCATATGCATTACATTTTATTTAATCCCTACGATAATCTTAATCATCACAACTCTATGAGATAGGTACCTGTAACAGGATGGCCCTTTTGCACAATTCTAGGGGGTGCCATTCACATTGTGATCTTTGTGAATGGGATCCCTGGAATTGTGTAGTACTAGGCTGCCTGTAGATATTGCCTACTACACTCTCCACTTTATAGATGAAGAGGCACAGATAGGTTAATTATCCTGCCCAAGCTTCCTCAGCTTGTAAGTGGCACAGCCAAGATTTGCATCTGAGATATCTAGCTTCTTCCAGGGCATGAGCTCTTAACCACTGCACTTTTCTGTAGAATCTTAATGTTTGGTTAAAACAACAAAAGGTCATGTTATGTGGGTCTTAGGTGACTATTTCTAGGACGTTGTTTCTCAAGAAGTGGTCCCTGGATCAGGAAGATCAGCATCATTTGGGAAGTTCTAACTACCATGCCCCAGCCCTAGCCCAGATGTGCTGAATTAGAAACTATCAGGCTGGGGCCCAGCAATCTTTGTTTAACAAGCTCTCCATCTGGTTATGACGCAGGCTCAACTTTGAGAACTACTGTCTTAGGGAATAACTTTGTTTTTTTAAAAAGAAAAAATATTTTTAAAACTTTTTTCCTTTGTTTTAGTGCAAGTTTCCTATTCAGATTAGGTTAAGTGTTGATTATACTCTTGATCTGTGCTTTAAGAATACTGATCTCACAGAATTCAAGGAAAAGGCAAGGAGGGGAATAGAGCAGTCTATTAGAGGGTTCCCAATAAAATGATTCAGCTACCCATTCCCTAGTTTTTCTGTCTCCTGTCTCAAATGTTTTAAAAAAAAAGGAAAAATTAATTGGTTTAGCTATGCAGTGGGGTGTATCTTGTTGGGCAAGCCAATTGTCCATCCATGACTTACTTACCTGAGTCAGGGGAGGGGTAGGGTCACCTAGTAAATGGGCCAGTAAGGGATCTGCTATGATGGAAGCAGGAGTCAGAATCTTTTAAAATAGAGGATGGGTGGAATTAATGCTTCTCTAATACACAATTTATGTTTAAAATTGTGTAATAATAAATTGACAAGAATGTATTTCATTCCATCACATATTTGTTATTTAACATGTGGCATTTGAGCTTCTAAATTGGTTTGGGAGAGGAAGAAGACATAGACCTGGGCAGAGAGCAGAAGTCTAATACAGAGCAGCAATTGCTGAGGTAGTCAATATATTTATCTGTTAAATGGCAACACAGATACCCCAGAAAGACTCAGTAAATAAAAGGGATAAATTACTTCATTTGCCAGATTAACTGAATTAAGATTAGTATTTTTTTCTCTTGGATATCTGAAGGTATATTTTAAAAGAATATGAAATGCAGTATTAGCTAATGAAATGGTGGCCTTGCTGAAATGAAAGGGCAGCTAATAGGAAAGTAAAGTTAATGATAGTTCAAGGTGACATCATCATTGGCTGAATTATATATTGTATCTAGCTCTTTCCTGAACAGTCTATAACCTTTGAATAAATCCTGCCTGGGCCTTAACATCCTGGCTGCCCTGTTTCTACTACACTGCATTCTCACCAACCACTGCTGATTGGCTCAAATGTGGACACCTGACCAAGGAGAAACAAGCCATTTCAGCCAATCAGATTCTCTGACTCGATACTTTGGCACCTGAACCACATAAATGGTGAGCATCAGACTCCTGATACTGAGGGTTGGGAACTGTATTGATTCCTGTCCTTCCTGAGGTTGTTCTGTTTACTTGTAGATCACGAGCTACTTTTGTAATGCAACTCCTTTTAAAATAACATTTTAAGGACACATAGAGAATAACAAGTGAATAATTATCTCAAAAGCAGTGTAATGGTTACCTCTGGAGGGGAAAGAGAGGGAGATGTTTTCAGAAGGGGGCAAATAAGGGACTTGTAAGGTATATCAATGTTGTATTCTTAGCCTGGGTGGTGGTTACTTTGTAGTTATTTATTTATTTATTTGTTTGTTTGTTTATTTCTGAGACAGAGTCTCACTCTGTCACCCTGGCTAGAGTGCAGTGGTATTATCATAGCTCCCTGCCACCTCAAACTCCTGGACTCAAGCGATCCTCCTGCCTCAGCCTCCTGGGTAGCTGGGACTACAGGCATGCCACCACACATGGCTGAGTTTTCTATTTTTGTGGAGACGGGTTTCACTCTTGCTCAGGCTAGTCTCAAACTCCTGACCTCAAGCAATCCTACCACCTCAGCCTGCCAGAGTATTAGGATTACAGGGATGAGCAACTGCACCAGGCTTGTAGTTACTTTAATATTCATATATATGTGTGTTTTATACCCTTGTTCTATATGATACAATTTCTCAAAAAAAAAAAAGATGTTTAACTTGAGCGAATTTAGTGGGTTTCTATTCCTTTCATGCAAACATGTTGTAAGTCCTCTAGTTATTACAGGTAATTTAGTAGTGGTAGTATTCATTCAAATAGAGTGTGTGTGTGAGTGTGTGTGTGTGTTTAAAGCATGGTATTCAAATTTCACTGAACTCCAGGATTAGAAGAAACCTTAGAAATTTTTGAGTTAGTTGAAGGTCTAACAAAAGAAAAGGAAAGAAAATTGAAAGCTAACTCAGAATCCTGGGTTCTTTCTACCAAGCTATACGACTTCCCTAATACTAGAGAAATCAATCATGTCAGTAAGAAATGCATAATTCAAAGATTCAATTATTTTTAATGGTTATTTTATTCTTAGAAGACTTGACTGCCCCAGTACGGGAAATAAATTATCTTATGCAATATAATATCTATACATAAGCAACATTCTATATCATGATTGTTGGATATCAAGAACATCCAGAAAAGAAATTGCTGCAATTTAAAATGGAATTTTACTGGCAACTACTAAATTTTCTTCCCTGCTTATTAATTTTAAATCATATAATAAAGTGAATTTAATAATATAGCAAGTCTTATGGGTATGAGAAAAATTGCTTCCCCTTTGCTAAACCCATCAAATGTAACTGAAGATTAATAATCGTAGGTATTGTAAAAATTGGTTTTTTTCACTAACGTAAGACATATCATCACTTCTGATGTTATAGTCTGTTACCTGTTACCCAGAAAGGAAAAAGAAGTAGAATGCCTACAGACAGGACTGGCTACATAATTTGCAGGGCCTAATAAAGCATGAAGATGTGGGCACCTTGTTCAGAAAGCACAGGAGAAAGGGCCATTAAAGACACTAAAATATAAAACATTTTTCTTTCTTCCCATGTTTCCCTTTCTCTCAACTCGTCATGGTGTTTTTATTTGTTATTTAATGTCCTGCTCTCCTGCTCTCTCATACTGGGATACTTACTTGCAGGGCAAGCGCAGAGGCTCACAGGCATCCAGGTGCCTCATTCCGGACTTGCTGTGCGCTCACTGCTCACCGTCCACCCGCTGTGAGGTTCACTCAATCGCCAGCTGCAGGACCAACCTGTGCCCTGCAAGGAGCAGGAAGTCAACCTCCTCTCCACATGACCTGCCATCCCAGCCCATGGCAGACAGACATCTCCCCCGCACAACCCCCAAGATTGCAACCTTCACTCTGGAAGATATACCCAGATCACAGGTGGGAGAGAGGCTCACCCCGGGAAAGACCAAATGCATCAGGGCATTATCTGCCCCGGACAGGGATGGCTGCCGTCATGCCCTGCCCCAGGATGCTGCAAGGTGCATGTGCTGGACCCGGACCCTCCCCACACCATACCCAGGTCCCTGCTTGGAGGCGGAGGGTGCCGGCAGAATGCAATCCCTTCCCCCACCCCCATGACCCAGTTGCCACCCCGGGGCAGAAATGATCAAAAAGGGGAAGGTTAGGCAGCATTTGGGGTGCCAGGGCATGGGAGAGCCAGCAGCTGAGAACCCATTCTGGGAGGCAGAGAGATGACAAGAGGGGGGGACCACATGTAAGCCAAGGTTCCAAGCCCCCATTATATACACCATTGTTCCATCAAACTCTTAAAAAACACAAATTCAAAGATCAAATCATTAAGATTGCTAAGAGGAGACTGCAGGCATTAAACCCCTAAGGCAGGGCCCTTTCCCAGCACCTGCCCTCTGGGACTATACTGGTCACACCCATGAAGTCAGCCCTACCTACAGAACTATAGTTACTTTCAAAGCATGCCATTTGCGGGTATGTGTTTATATCTGTGTTGAAAGGGCTTTTTAGACGAAAATACTGTTGTTGGCAGGATTCAAGTTAAGTTATGGTGCCAAGCAGTTAAAATAATAAAGGTAATTCTTCCATAAGCATTATACAGCTTTGATAAAGAAACAGATGGGAAAACATTGTGTACAAAATACTTAAAAATTTTTAAGGATTTTTAACTATCATATGAAATACAGACAATTATAATTTTTAGAGCCTTTCAGGCCTTCAGTTACGAGGAACCATCAATTTCTTCCACTACCTGGAAAGTCATTTCTTTTTCTCATCCACTCCCCATTTAGTAATCCTCACCAATCTTCAACACCCAATCAAATTCCACCTTCTCCTTAAGGCCTTCCCCAACTATCCCGCCATTATCTGTGGTTTGCTTGTCTCTCTCTCTCTTTTTTTAACCACTGTTTATTGTTCATTACCTTCCAACAATATGTGTGTTATGTTTCCAAACCAGAACTTTACTTTCTTTAAGCAGAAAACTCAGATACTCTAGTATTTTCTGTGCTCCTTCTTTCTTTCTTTCCCTACTAATGGGTTAATGTTCTGTTTTATATTGTGTATACCTAATCACATTAAAAAAAAAAAAAACAGGGCTCCAAATTGTGTTTGTTGTTAAGAACTTGCTTAAATGAGAGCAAAATCTTCATTGGAAATAAGAGGCCAGCAGGAAGTGAGGATATCTGTGAACATAAAACCTTAGGCCGAAGATGACATTACGTAAAATGTGATGCAATTGAATAGAACATGATCCAACCTCTCACACAAAGGACCAGCACCTTCAACTAAGTCTTCTCCCCATTGCCCAGGGCATATCACATGCTGTGGTGCCCATACCTGTTTAACCCCATAGGCAGTGCTTTGCTTCCAAGCATTTCTGAAACTCCTCTTCCACCCTAAATATGAATCCTTTCCTTTTACCTTTTTTCTCAAGGCTTTGCTTACTGTTCATTAACCTCAAATGAGTTAATGAAAGATGAGATGACCCTACCAATTTCTCCCTTCTTAGGTGACATTTATAGATTTTAAAAAGATGTTTTTCAAAGTCAGAGTCCTAACCCAAAAGGAGGACTCTATGTGAATTTTGGTCACTTTTATGATCCCTTTCCCAATACTTCTCTAGGTTACTTGAATAGATCCTTATTAGTTCTGCTAATTCTACTCCCTCCCATGGGAAGTCTTCATTTTTACCCTGTGCTAACCTTGAAGTAAGAATCAAAACATATTCAAATCCTTTCAAAAGAAAATCTACCCTTCAAATACTTGTGAGCAATGTAGGTTTTACTGAAGATTTTATAAAGGAGCCAAGGGAGGGTTTTATAAGCTACACCCTACAGCACACTACTTTATTAATACCCCCTTCAATTTTTCTTCTTTCTCCTGTCCCACCAGTGGGGTGGGGTGGGTAGAAAGTTTTGCTATTTTCCCATAGAAAGGCCAACTCTCAGACTTCCTCTACGTACCACTACTCCTTTTCTCTCATTTCTTTACTGTAATAGTCCCAACGTTGACTACTGGCCACAGGATGAGTGCCTCTCAACCAATATATCAGACCAGGCAGTCCTAAAAATAAAGGATATTCAGACACAAAAATTCTGTCTGTGCACAAATTGGGGATGGCTGAGGACTAGAAAGGGAGTGGAAATGGCATACATATTATTAAACAACATGAGCATCATGGACTTTTAGTGAGTAAATTGTATATCAGCTTAAAGTAGAGTTGTATTTAGGACATACGGGAGTTTTTATAGGAGCATGAAGAAGATATTGAAAACAAAGAGAAGTAGAAAGAAAATGGAAACCCCCCAACTCCTGCAATTATTTGCTTTCTTAAATGATTGTCAATTAGGTTTAGTCTTTGTCCAAATAAGACACTGCAACAAACACACACAAAACTAATTAATTCTACAAACATTTGTTGAATGTGTATCATACACCAAGCAGTGTTCTAGATGCTTAGAATACATCAGTGAACAAAACATAGACTGCATCCCCTGTGAAGCTTACGTTTTAGTAGGGGAGACAGACTTAAACACACATAATAAATAAGCTATGTAGTGTGTGGTAAGATAATTGCTAAGGGAAAAATAGAGTACAGCAAGGAAGGGGGATTGGGATTCCTGGGATATGTTTGGGGGTGCTTTGCAGTATTAAAGAAGAAGGGCAGGGCAGCCCTCACTGAGAAAGTAAATGAGCAGAGACATAAAGGAAGTAAGAGGGTTAACTAAGCAGGTATCTGGGGGAAGAACATTCCTGGCAGAGAACAAAGGTCATTGGGCAGGGTGTGTCTGGCATTGTCAAGAAATAGCAGGGAGACCAATGGGGGGGAAGGGTGGTTAGATCATGCAAGACTTTGTGGGCTATTATAAGGATTTTGGCATTATTCTCAGTGAAATGGGGAGCCAGTGAGGAGTTCTGAGCTGAGGAGTGACATGAACTGACAAATTATAAGAGCATCATTCTGGCTGCTGTGTTAAGAAAATACTGCATGGGGATAAGAGAAGCAGGGAGTTAGGACACTATTCAAATCATTCAGGTGAGAGATGACTGTGTCTTTGACAAGGGTGGTGACAGTGGAGGTGGGGAGAAGGGGTCAAATTCTAGACATATTTTAAAGGTATGAGAGGAAGAAACAGCCAAGGATGACACCAAGATATGGAGCTTGCACAACCAAAAAGAGTCAAGCAATTGACCATTACCCTAAATTCAAAACTACTGTAGAGCAAAAAGTTGCATTTGCTATAATATAATTTGAAATCTCTTTAATACTCACTGCCTTCCCTAAACATTTACCTTATTTATCAAAAACAGTTTTCACAACTGCAGTATTTAATTTTGAATAAACTCTATTTCCTATAGAGCCTATTGCTGCAGATATTTGTTTTACTCTTCTAGCAATAAGAAGCAACAGCTATTATTCTCTAGCTGCACACATGCAATTCTTTTAAGTGATTTCTAAAATTGAAGTACGTTGACTTTTTAGTTGTTGTTCATTTAATAGCAGCTAACATCTATTGAGCACTTATTCACCAGGCCTTGTGCTAAATGTTTCACGTACATTTGTATCATAGCACTCCTCAGAGCCTGGAATTATTATCTCCATTTTAGACATGAAGAGGTTTAGAAAAAATTTAAATATTGTGCCTGGGCTAGTAAGAAGCAGAGCCAGGATTCAGACCCAAGTCTGTCTAGGTCAAGGGTTTTTAAAAACTGCACCTACTATCTCTCTGCTTGACTGTCAAGTAAGGAGGAACCAGGGTTATGTGGAATGTTAGCATTTTTTGGTCACTAAGATTTACTGAAGTATTAGGTTTGCATTTTTTGTTAGCAGTCATTACAGTTTTGAAGGTAGCTGTGTTCTAATGAAGTTTCACTGGTCACATTCTGAGCCCTAGTTGCCCTATTTTTAAGTTGAGAGAAGGGATCTAGATCAGTGATTTCCAAATTTTTAATAATTTCTACTCTTTCAAAGCAGGACATATCCCATCACTAACAGGGATTCATTATCGTAGAAGTTCCCAGTGAGGTGGAGATGGAAGAGGGCCTAGGAATTTGACAGAACCTGGGTCTGAAGATTCTGATATTACCTCTGTTCATTCTGTTAGACCAGTGGTTTTCAAACTGCATTCCTGGGGGAACAATGAATGGAAATGCCTGGGCTTTTCCAGCCCTTCCTTACCTTTCAGCATCTTCCCATCTTCAACTACTTTGATCTGTTTTGCAGAGTTGGGCTCTATAAAAGAGTTCATTCAAACAAAATGAAACAAAACAATAACTGTTTCATTTCAATATTTTAAAAACTTTTTTATTATTTATTTTTTAACTGTTCCATTTTAAATAGTCTGAAAACTACTGTTCTAATTCAGTGCTTCTCTTACTTTAATGTGTATGTGAATTGACAAAAATTTTCTGCTTGACCAAACCTTCTCCCAGTTCATTTGTGTACTTCTTTGTAAAATCCATTTTTAGCAAAGAACCCTGCTAAGTCAGTTTAGAAAGAAGCCCCTCCCCATTCCCCACTTTCAATATCTCAGCCTCCACCCCGCTCCCCACAGGTGATATCTGATCACCCTGGCCTGTCTGCAGCAAGAATCCTGTTAGGTCAGTTTAGCCAGAATCTCCCTTCCCTCTGATGTTTCATTGTGGTAATTTTCCATCCACTGGCCCCCACCAGCTCCTTGGCTATAAATTCCCACTTGCCCATGCTGCATCCCAAGTTGAGCCCAACCTCTCTCCCCCACTACAAAACCCCATTGCAGAGGATCATGATGGCCCTGAAAACAGTCTGCCTTACCGTGATTTTTTAACAGAATCATCTAAGGGATTTTTTAAAATGCAGAGTCTTATTCAGTAGGTCTGGGGTAGGGCCTGAGATTGTGCATTTCTAATAGACTCCCTGATGATGCCAATGCTGCTGAGTGTGCTCACGCCACACTTTGAGTAGCAAGGATCTGGACCTTGGGGTTTTTTAAACTCTAGTATTTTTTCTACTCACCCCAAAAGACTTTGTTTCTGAAAGACTTTCCCCACAAGGATCTTAAATCTACCAAAATGGTAAATTCTGGATTTCATTGTCTCCTGCCCACCAAGGCTCAGTCTATCTGTCTCTGTCTTTCCATCTATTTGTCTCATTCTCTCAGTGCCTTCTTTCTCCCCCACCCCCACTTTCTCTGAAAGATAAATAATATTTAACCTCTGGACATGCACTTAAAAATCTTTGTACATTCAGTGTTCACTGGGCCTCAGCTACTTCATCTCAGCAAGAGCTAACTATGGAGAGTCTGGGAAATTTGCCACAAGTGAGTTATTTAAAGGTAGTTACGGTGACATGCTCTCCAAATTTAGCATCTTAATGAACTTCTCCAGATTAAAGAATTACTGTCTTGCACCCTTTTACCCTTTGTGTAAAAAATCTAGCACATACTTGAGACTGATTATTTTCTTTCCTGTGTTAGAGCTTTCAAACATTTCCTTTTTCAAAATATTTCCTCAGCTGTGTGTTTTCCCTATATTATCAATTTTTTTTTTTGCAGGGATGGGGAGGAGTCATCCACTCTCAGAGCTTCAATTACCAGAGCTGACTCCCTCTAAATCTGTGTACAGCCTCACACTTCCACATCTAACTGTCTAATGCAGTGTCATCAAACTTGTTCTGTAACGGTCTAGATAGTAAATATTTCTAGTTTTGTGGTCCATAGGTTCTCTGTTGTAATTACTCAACTGTATCCTTGTAATGCCAAAGCAGCCATAGATAGTCTGTAAACGAATGTGTGTGGCTGTGTTCCATTAAAACAAAAGTGGAAGCCAGGCTGGATTTGGCCCCCCAGGCCATAGTTTGCTGACCCCTGATCTATAAGCACGTAGAAGCTGCATCAGTCTGATTACAGCTCCTGGGAATTTGGAATTGGGACCCTGGAACTCAGTGAAGTAATAACTATGGGTTGCTAAGGAGGAAAATTGGGCAATGTGGATGAGTGGCAGAGGTGGAGAGTCAAGACTGATATTTGGGGCAGCCATTAATAGGCAACATGTAAGCAGATAAGTGAGCAGAGAAGCCAGTCTGCAGAGAGTGAAACACACACACAAAGAAATGCCAAGACTAGAGACCACATGATGGGAGAGAGAGAAAGGGGGAAGGAGAGTTCTTGTAATGTTGGCTGTGCTTCCCACATTTGTGTCTCACATAATCCCTGCCTATTTTTATATTCATTTCCCCCTTACTTTAGCCAGCTGGCATGAATTTCTGTTTCTTGCAACCAGATAACCCCTAACTTGAGCAACCTTTTATACTGTAGACAGTCCAAATGACTGGCAGTTCTCCGACTTGAACAGTCATGCTCGCTCTCACTACTAGGCTTTGCCACCTGTGGTTCCACACCTCTTTCCTCCCCATTTCCCACTTTGACTCCATATTCTTTTCTTTCTTCAACCTTTGCTCAGACATCATCTCCCATGGCTGGGTTAGGACTTAGTTCTCATTGCTCCTTATGTAAAGCTCTGTCACTACACTGATAATATACCACATTATATTTTCTGATTTGCTTGTCTGTAGTTTTAACTACAGCCTTCACCTCTGTACTAAGTACAGAGCCTGGAACATAGTAGGAACATAATGTTTATTTAATGAATGAGGTAAAGGCACACAATGGTAAATCTACCTGTAAAATAGGGATAGGTTCTAACCAGCCTGAAGGCTCAGGATCCTCTGATGTCTTTTCCAGCTTTGTGGGCCAAAACAGAAATAACATGAACTAATGAATTTTTTCATATGTGAAGGACTACAGAAATGTACTCTATATGTCCTTACACTCAACTTTGCTGACAGTATTGTTTAAACCTATATACATACATATGTATATATTTTTCTTTTTTTAGAGGCAGGGTCTCGCCCTGTTGCCCAGGCTAGTCTCCAACTCTTAGGGTCAGGGGATTCTGAGCCTTCAGGCTGGTTAGGATCTATCCCTATCCCAGGCACAGTGGGATAGGGATTTTTTTTTTTTTCATTTTTTTTAGCGGCAGGGTCTTGCTATGTTACCCAGGCTGGTCTCGAACTCCTGGTCTCAAATGACCCACCTACCTCAGCCTCCTGAGTAGCTGGGATTACAGGTGTGTGCCACTGAGCCTGGAAAACCTATATTCTTACTGAATTTTTGTCTGCCTGTTTTATCAGTAAGTGAATGTTAACATCTCCTCCTAAAACTGTCAATTTCTTATTACTCCTTATAGTTCTATAACTTTTGTTTTATATACTTTGAGGTTATTTTATTAGGGGAATACAAGTTTAGAATTTTTTTAAATCTTCCTGGCCAATTAAATCTTTATCATTATGAAGAGCCTCCCTTTATCTCTAGTGGTGCTTTTAGTCTTGAGTCTACTCAATCTGATATTAATATAGCTATTCCAGCCTCCTTTCAGTATTATTGCATGGTTTAGTTTTTTCTATTCTTTTACTTTCAAACTTTCTGTATTTTAATGCTCTAGATATGTCCCTTGTAAACAGCATGTGGTTGGATTTTGATTTTTTGCCCAGTTTGACAATCTGTAGTAGTTGGTTACCTTGACTGGTGGCCCCAGGTTTATTGCACCTCCTAGTATTTACACCTTCATGTAGTTCCCTCCTCTTGACTCTGGGATGGGCCTGTAATTTGCTTTATCTGACAGAATGTGGCAGAAATGACAGTGTACTAGTTCCAAGCCTATTCCTCTTGGGAGTCCTGAGCTTGTGGGTAAGAAGACTGCCTATCCTTCCAGAGATACTATGTGGAGAGGCCACGTGGAGAGGAAGAAGTTCTAGAACTACTTGTAGAAAAACCAAACAAGCAATCAACAGTGAGAACCAAGGCCCCACACATATGATCTCAGTCAAGCTGTTCTAGCTAACCCCTAACCACTGGAGCCATCCTAGCTAAGGTGCCACCATGAGTGAAGAAGCTATCTGGATCATTTCAGCCCCAGCAGACATCATCCAGAGAAGAGATGAGCCATCTCCATTGTGTCCTATCCAAATTCCTCAACCACAGAATCATGAAAAATAGTAAAATGGTTTTCGTTTTAGCTACTAAATTTTGGAGGTAGTTTGTTACATAGCAATAGGCAACCAAAACAATCTTTGTCATTAAATTAGGATCTGTTTTCACTTAGTATTATTAGTGATATATTTGAGTTTAAATCTGTCATCTTATACATACTTCCTATTTGTCCTGGCTGTCACATATTCTCACTTTTCTTCTATCTTGCATTTAGATTGATTATTTTTCATTACTCCATTTCCTCCCCCTCACTCTTAGATTGGAAAATACATAGTGTGATGGGTAATTTTATGAGTCAACTTGCCTGTGCCATGGTGTCCGGATATTTGATCAAATGCTATTTTAGATGTTTCTGTGAAGGTATTTTTTGGATGAGGTTAACATTTAAATCAGTAGATTTTAGTAAAGCAGATCACCTTCCATAAGGTGGGTGGATCTCATCCAGTTAGTTGAATGCCTTAATATTAATAAAACAAAGATTGACCTCCCATGAACAAGAAGGAATCTGCCAGCAGACTGCTTTTGGACTCAAACTGCAATTCTTTCTTGGGTCTCTAGCTTTCTGGTCTACCCTACAGATTTTGGACTTACCAAACCTCCACTTCTATTTCTCTAAAGAACCCTAATACACATAGTCTTTTACTATTTCCCCAGTGATTATTCTAGAGATCATAAGATGCGTTTTTTTTTTTAATCAGCAGTCTATGAAGCTAGAATAAGATGCAGTCTTGACTTACCAGAGTCTACTATTAATTATAACTTTTTCCATCCTCCTAGAAAACACACTAATTTTAGAACACTTGATTCCATTTACCTTCTCCTGACACATACTGTTGTTGTGTATTTTTAAATACAGAAGACATTACTATTATAGTCTTAGTCAATATCAATATTCATTTAGATTTACCCCTATGTTTATCATTTTTATTGATCTTTATTCTATACTTTATCTTTGACCTTATAACAGGGATCATTTTCCTTCTGCCTATAGAATGCCTTTGTTAATACTCTGTTTTGTCCCTTTGAAAATTCTTTATTTTCACTTTCATTCTTAAAATATATTTGCTTTCAGTCTTTTAAAGTTAAAATTCCATCATTTTCTGGCTTCAGCTATTTCTGTTAAAAAGTCAATTGTAAGTCTAATTTTTTTTTTTTAAGTCATGTCTTATTTTCTCTGGCTGCTAAGATTTTTCTTGTTTTTGGATTTTAGCAATATTTTTCATGATGTGTCTATGTATCAGCTATGTGGATTTTTAAAAAAATTTATACTGATGGGGATTCATTGGTTCAAATATTATTTCTGCCAAATACTCTTTTCATTCCTTCTGGAATTCCATTTATGTATATATTAAGCTTTCTCACTGTATCTTCTATGTGTTTTTCCCATGTTCTATATATCCCATCTTTTTTCCTTTTTGTGCTTCATTCTGAATATTTTCTTTGGATTTATCTTCTAGTTCACTGATTCTATCTTTATCTTTGTCTAATATGCTGTTATATCTATCATTGAGTCCTTATTTTCAGTTAGTAAATTTTTTGGTTCTAAAATTTTCATCTGGTTCTTTTTTCAAGTTTCTACTTGTCTGCTTAAATGTTTAATCTTGTGCTTGATTTATGTGAACATACTAAGTATTGTTATTTTTAAATCTCTGATAATTTCACTGTCTGAATCCCTTTTGGGTCTGTTTTTGTTTTCTGCTGTTTCTGCTATATTTTTCTTATTTCCCTTGTGTGACTGATTTTTAAAAATTGTGTGCTAGACATTGTATTTGCAAAATTGTCTGTAGAAATTATTTGAGGCCTTGAATGATATTATTTTACTCCAGAAAGGGTTTTAGTTTGCTTCTGCCAAGTGCTTGGGGCATTAGCTCAAAGGAATTACCCTAATCCAGCTTCAGGGTTGAGATGATTTGAAACTGAGCTGTAGCCCCTTTACTTCTAGGATATAGCCATTTGAATTCCTAGTCCAAAGCAAGAGGGCTTCCACAGAGTTCATCTCCTTCCCTCTTAGCATGCCCTGGACTAGTAGTTCTCTATGGAATGGACAAATGAACATCCCTGGGCTTCCATCACTCCCCAAATCATGGCCTGGTCACTCCTCATTATCTTGTTAGCTCTCTCATGCCTCCAAGTTGATATTGTTTATATTTTGTTGAGATTTCTAGTGTCCTCAGGAGGAGGACTGGTCCAAATTACTGTCAATACGAGGGTTTATAGAAATATAGATATTAAATATAGGTCGTTGTTTTTAAGAAGTGCATTGAAAAAGATCCTTCAGGGAAAAAAATTAGACTTTTATTAATAACTCTAACTTTTTAGCCTAAATGGCAGACAAGTACTTAGGAATGTTGTATCCTAGTCTCAGTATCATATAATTTGAGGGAAGTTACTTCTTTTAATGACAAATATTATTGAACATCACTTCTGTACCAGAGCTGTTCTAAGAAATTAGATTATAAAGATGAAAAAGACATGATCCTTGACTTCAAGGGGCTTAAAGTCTAGATTCCTTATTGACAAACTGGTTATTTTTAGAATCATCAATTCACGATCACGAAGTCTTTTGTTAAATATATGTAGCAGTATACAATGACAAATACATTGAAAACACAAACATGAACATTTAGTTCCTATCACTTTTCAGCCTAAACATGAGAGTATTTTATTTATTTAATTAATTTTTTTTTTCTCATTTTACCTGGCTTCAAAGAACAAAGAGAGCATTTTAAACAATTTATTTTCTAACGCATTTGTCTTCTGGTAAAGTTTATCATTGAATATATTCCTTTGAAGTATTTTGGAGAAAGAAGAATATAGGCTTCACAAGAGATCTTAAATACCAGGATCCTCTTTTTCCTAAAGAGGTAAGTTCTGGTTTCCTAGCCTCTCTACTCTTGTAAACTCCTGGGAAAAGCTACTCACTCTGAATCATTATCTTTAATCAGAGCTTTTCCTTGATAGATGTTCAAAGTCCTCTAAAATAGCCTCTAGGCATACAAGTATCCTTGGACTCTAAACTAAGAATGTAACAGATTTGCTGAGAGACATGAGCCTTATCCACAGAGATTATTTAAATGTGCCCAGCCCCTCTGGGTTGGATCAATCACTAGAGAGGACCAGCAGAGAGAATTTAGTGGATGAGGGTGCAGTAGGTTCGTTAGTTGACCTTGGACAAGTTATAGAACTTTTCTGGATTTCTTTTCTCATGGTAGATTGAGCTCCTGGATGATATATCTCTAAAGTATCTTCCAACTCTCAAATTCTGTGAATCTTTTAGAGTTGAGGAGGACTGTTTAACCACTGGCTTTAAAATAGATGGAGTGAGAGTAATGAAGGAAAAAGAAATAAAGATCAACGTATCAAATAAGATATTAGTACAATAATCTGTAAAGAGATGAAGACCTATGTTATCTTAGTGGCCACCATGACAATGGCCGGCAGAGATAAAACAAGACAGAGTTCTGAGGAGGCTGTGGCTCCTTAGAAACTACCTTCTCTTAATCTTCCCTTCCTTCTTTCCTCTGCTCCCTTCTTGCTGTACTCTTCTTCCAGGAACTTCCTTCAATTTGTCCACATGAGGGGGCAACAGTGATTGCTCTGAAGGGAGAAATTGCAGCAACTCTTGCTCCAATTGAAGTGTCTTGTACATTTGCCTTATGGCCTCTGAATGCAGCTGTGAGGGTCTCCAGGACAGTGCAAGGAAAAACAAATGGCACTAGCAGATGACCTTGGACAAATCATATCAGTGTTTATTTTTGTGGAATGAGAGGATCGAATGCTTCCATTTTTGTTTTTACATATTCTGAGGCGTGTAATTCTTCTGCATCTCTGTCATCCCCACAGGTTGACTTGTTTTATTGTCAGCAGGCAGCTTGTTTCATACTCAGCTCACTTTATATGAAGAGTCTGGCACATAGTAAATATCTAGTTAACATTCATTGTTCAGGAAGGAAATGAACTTCTATTGAGCACATACTCAGTGTCTGGGGTTCAAATACCTTTTGTTTTAGTCCACTCAATACCTTTATGAGACAGATATCACTACTTTAGTTTTTGAAGATGATGATATAGAAATGGAGAGATTTAATTATCAAGATCATAATGATAGCAAACTGGAGGTTTAGTTCTTCCACTTACCATACATTTGATGGGTTATTTTTCTAAGCCTCAGTTTCCTTATCTGTAAAGTGAGAATTCATGAGTTAGAATGGGGTGGCAAATTTAGCAAAAACAAAACAAAACAACCACGAAGTATCTCCCAAATGGAATGTTCTTATATTTAAAAAAAAATTCTACATTTATCTGCAATTCAGATTTAACTGCACGCTCCTGAATTTCATCTGGCAAGGTTATGTTAATATTATTGACAGGACAAAGCACGTGAAGTCCTTACCACTGTCTTAGCACTTGGTGAGCGCTCAGTAAATACTATGTTTATTGAACTTTGGATCTCATTCCAGAGTCTTTTACTTCCCCACCACAAACACGCTGAGCTCAGTTTCCACAGAAAATTTCAGTCAAGCGAGGGTAATTTTACTTTAAGTTATAGTAATGATTTACAGTTCCGAAAGCGCTTTCAAAGCCGGGGCAATGGTGGAAAGCTTCTGGTGAAACCCACAGAACTTGGCGCTGGTGAGGGCGGCCCCTGCAGCCCCAGCACCGGCGCCGAGGGCCGAACTGCCCGGCGGCCACCCTCGCCCGCCCCGCACCCCCTCGGCCTCTCAGCCGCCGCGCCGCGTCTTCGCCGTACTCCCATAGGTCCTCCCCGGGACCAGCGAGGCCTTTCCATTTTCCCGCCTTCCCCTGCCGCTGCTCAGCCCGAAACCCGCACTGGCCCACAATGTCTCCGCCCTGCCTTCCGCGCGAGCCCCGCCCTTCCGGACACTGCATTTCACCCACCCCGCCCGCCGTTCCCGGCAGCTTGCGGATCCGGCCCCGTCCCTTCGGTAGGAGGTGCGAGGGAGCAGGGAGGGGCGGCCGAGCCCCCTCCCTAGGGGTTGCAGGGGGTGGGACCGGGAAGGAGGGGCGGGGCCAATCTCCTTGGCGCCGCGTTGCCATGGCAGTGGGGAAGGGGGAAGGAGGGGGAGGAAGCGAGCGGGAGGGGGACGTGGTGCTGCCTCGGCCGCCACCGCAGCTGCCGCTGGTGCTCGTTGCCGCGTCTTCCCGGAGGCGGCTGCTGGAAGCCGCAGGGAGCAGCTGCGGTTCTCTGCCATATTGTGTCTTCCCCGGCCCGTCCCTCGCCTCCCGGCTGCGGCGGCCGAGCTGACGGTGAGTCCCGGGCGGAGCGGCGCCCTCCCGGGCCGGCGCCGCCCGGCGTCCGCGCTCCCCGCCCCGGCCCGCGGCGCCGCTCCCGGGCACAGAGGCAGCGCGTGCGGCCGGCGCCGGGCGTGGGGCGCGGAGGCGGCTGTCCCGTGACGCGCCCGGACATTTTTGTCCTGTGAGGAATTAGCGCCGGCGTGGGGGTGTCCCCGAGCGTGCGGCTCGGGTCGTGTGTGGGCTCCCGGGGGTGTCGAACTGGGGAGAGTGTGGCCCCGCGAGGAGTTAGGAGTTTTTCCCGAGAGGTAATGACTGCCCGGGAGGGGGTGTCGCGTGGCGGAAACCGCGGCGAGGGGTGTCGGCTCTCCGGCGGGCTTGGAGGTGGCCCCGAGGACGATTAGGGCTCGACCCGGGGGGAATCCGCTGTTAGGGGCAGTACCCAAGCCCCTCGGGGGTCTTTGCAACGCCCCCTCCCGCGGCTGGAAGTGCAGCGAGACTTGCGGGGCGTGGAGTCCTAGTCCGGCCCCAGACGGGGCTGCTGGGCCCCGCGGGACTGCTAGTGCCCGGGGAGGGGCCGGGCGCGGCCGGGCGTTGGGGTGGACAGGGGCGGGTCCCGGATGTCGGGGGGCCGACCCCGGCACCTCCTTGCCTTCCGCCGGCGGGCGCCTTGGGGGCCTCCAAGGGTGGCTGTTTTGGTGGGTTGGGAGCTAGTGTTTCAGCGCTGCAATATGGACACTTCCTGTTCGCCGCCTCATTTGGGGCCGTGGTTACCTCTGCCCTTCAGTCCTGTCTTTTCTGGCAAGGTGAGAGGTCTGCCGTGGGAGAGGCCCTTCAGCCTTCTGAGTTCGCCCCAGGGCGGTAGCAGCAGGTCTGGAACCCTGTAGGACGGTTGAGTTACGGGACAGTAGCCCATGTGCTTAGTACTCCATCCTCCACTCTTAACTCCACCCCTTTTTACCCCTTTGCAAAATGCCTCTGTTCCCTTTGCAGCTCCCGGGAGTTGGGGTGTGTAATGCATTCAGGAGCCACACTCGGGATATTCTTGCCATGGATTTCTACTTTAAAGTCTGTTTAAAGCAGTCCCTGTACTTCGTTTTCCCCTTACGGGGAAAAAGTCTTAGCATGCAAAGAAATGACACACACTTTCTTCTACCCCAACTCTGAGGTGAGGGGAGGAGAACAGCTATTTATTTCCAGGTTAGTGGAAGCTGTTTCTCCTATCTTTCTTCTGGTTGTGACAGCCACGTGGCCAGCTGAGTGCAATAGAGTGCGCTAGCGGCACTAGGGGCTGAGGTTTCTCTGGTAGCCAGGGGCTTTATAACCGTGCGTAGCTTCGCCTGCACGTTTATTTTAGTGCTTTCTGAGATAGGGAAGTGGAAAAAGCCGAACCGTTCATGTCCATCCCTGTACCACCCTAATCTTAAGACTTATCTCTGTTACTTTGCAGTTCTCCCAAGGTGTATATTGACGTTTTTGCCATCCTCTCCCGAGTTGATGATTCGTCTTTAAAATCTCAGCTTTATTATATATTACCCATCAAAGAGTGGTGGGGAATAATAGAATAGTGTATTATGGAGTTTCCCAACTCTGGGGAAAAAATCATTTGAATTTCAATACCGTTAATGAGAGAGTCTAATGTAACTAGAAATAATGGCACTCTGGAAGATTTCTTTTGGATAGTTTTAGAAAAATCTCAGGTTTTTCTTTTTACGTAAGAATTATGATCGAAAAATATATAAATAAAATGACCAGTGAAAACACTTTTCTTAGGGATGAAATAAATACTAGTTTGATTTGTATGTGTGCACTTTTAAAACCTTTTTTGAAAAATATTAAGTTAATATGAATGTTACATGAACAGATTTTAAGAGAATGAAATTTAATTTTTAGAATGTATAAAAGAGTTGAAGATAAAAAACTAAACTTTTGGAGAATGGAGAATTTTAGAATTTAAGTACAATCTTTGGTTACTAATACATCATGTTTCATTTGGTGGATGCTTTGGTAGGTTTGATTTATTTCTGTAACGTATGTTTTTATTTGAATCAGTTTTACTTGAAGAATGTTAAACCACAGGAAACATTTAAAATCTGCAAAAGAATTATGTAGAGAAGTTATAGCAGCACCATTTATTGGAATTTTAATTACTCCATAACAATGGTGCTTAATCGGGGAAGTTAACAGATAAAGATACTTACATAAAGCAGGAAGGAACTTATTATTTTTCCAAAACATGCTAAAAGATAACTTATATTATTAGTTATGGGATCTGACTGTTAAAACGAAACTTTAAAAAGTGCTGCCCAAACAGGATTTAATCTTGTTCTTATGGCAGCGTGTATTGCTTAGCTACTTCTTGTATGTGTGTGTAATTTTTAGTGTTCCTTTTGTTGCTTTTTGATTATCATTTTAGTAACAAAATTTTATTAATGCATAAATGCAAAAAGGTCCTCCAAAAATAAAGTTTTGAGAGCCCCAATGCTTTACTAATTTCTTAGAGAAGAAAAAGACGTCTGAGATTTAATCCCTAATTTTAGGATGAAGAAATTAACACACATGAAAAAAAGTTTACAATGAGAGAGGTTATAATTAGGAGTTAAACCATACAATGCATGCAGGTGCTATAAGAGTTAAAAGGAGAGGGAGACCTGAGAGGATTTGAGTAGAGAGGGGAGGCTTTTTGAGAAAGTAAGACCTATGCTTTCTAAAGTCTAACCTCCACGTTACTCCCACTAATCTTCCTGAAATTATATCACCCTAATGACTAACACCCCTTATATCAAGCATGAATACCAAATTTCTTCTCAAGATCTTCCAAACTTTGGTTCTAGTCTTTTCCCATCTGTCTCCCACCAACCTATAGAGAACTGCTCATTATTCACTACCTCAATGTGGTATAACAACTTTAATTTACTTCTTTATGCTGTCATTGATACAACTTTTTTTTTGTTGTTGGAAATGCACCTGTACACATCCTCTTAGCTACTGAAGATCTACACAAGCTTGAGGCCTGTCCAAAATCTTGATTGCCCTGAGAGCCTTAGAATTCATAGAATTTTAGACCTACCTTCTCCTCTGCAACTGAAAATTCTTTTTCTTGTCTAATAGTATATAATTCTTTTGGGCTATAGCATTGTATACTGCCTTGTTTTCATTTAATAAATATTTTTTAAGTACTTACTATGTGCCAGACACTGTTACAAGAACTGAGGATATAGCTTTAAACAAGATAAATCCCCATATTCTTTGCTATCTTTTAAGGTTTTATCACCCCAACTAGATTATAAGGTCTTTGACCACTTAGAGGAGTCTCATTTTCTCAGACATGCATTATATGCTTAATGAGTATTTGATTATTTTCTGAATAAAGGAAAGGTAGGACTTAAAGTATGAGGTGGAGAGTTGGATGGAAAGGTCTTTCTTTACAGTGAAGGGTACAAAAGAATAACCAATTATGGGTGGTCTTGAAAACATCACTTCTGAACTTAAATGTGGTTGACTCAAAATGGCATTTGAGCTGGGGAATTATATTATAAAAATCCTTATTTGAGGAAATTTCATTTGAGTGCAGTGTGCAGGACTCACTGTGGGAATAGAGAGGAATTGGAAGGAGGGAGATCTATTAAAGGAAAAATTAATAACTGTAAGAGGGAGGTTAGGGAGGGTGCTCATTATCAAGAAGGTGCTGAGTTTAGTTAGCTGAGTGTAAGATGAGTGGGAGATATCAGAATATGACCTGTAGTGGCTAGAAATAAAGGTGTGTGGTAATGTAAAGATGACAGCTAGTATTACTAATTTTTATCATGAAGTTAATAGTTGAAGTGTTTAGAACTGAAAATGATGCTTTGGGAAACTAAAATTTAAGGGGCATTTGCATATGTGGCTTCATAATTAATATTATAGACTTGACAATGGCTGTGGTATTGTTTTATTGATAACTTTATTTCCACTGTATGAGAATACTCCCTCTGTCTTGCCACCAAATATAAAGGGACCAAAAAAATGTTTATCATCATTTATTTCCAAGGGATTTTTATTCATATATCCTTATTTCCTTTGCCCTAACTTCTTTATTTAAATAACCTTTTTATTTTAGAAAAGTTTTATGGTTACAGAAAAGTTGCAAGATAGTACACAAGAGTATACCTCACCCGGTTTCCCTTATTGTTAACTTCTTACATTACTATGGTACATTTGTCACAACTAAGGAAACAAAATTACTGCATTACTATTAACTAAACTACGTACTTATATTCAGATTTCACTAGTTTTTCCCTAATGTCCTTTATTCTGTTCCAGAATTCCAGTTTCTCAGACTTTTGATGGCAGTGATAGTTTTAAGAAACATTCGTCAGAAATTTTATAGAATATCTCTCAGTTGAGATTTTTCTGGTGTTTTTCTGATGAGTAGACTGGGGTTATGGGTTTTAGGGAGGAAGACAACAGAGCTGAAGTGCCATTCTCATCACATATCAAGGGTACACACTAATAACATGATAAAACTGATGATGTTAACCTTGATCACGTGGTTGAGGTCTTTGTTTGCCAGGTTTCACCCATCCTCTTCCCTCCTTCCATATTCAACTCTTTGGAAGCAAGTCACTAAAGCATAGCCCAGGCTCAAAGGCCTTAACCTAATTTTGATTCACGTATTTTTTATTTTCCTCAACCTAATTCTCCTTTCTGTAAACAAACATTTAAACTTGGACAGATATTTAATGGTCATCTACTGTATTTACATGCTAAGAATACAGTGCTGAGCAAGAGAGACATCATTTCTGTTCTTCTGGAGTCTGCCTGATTTAAACATAACGTAGGGTTTGTCTCCTCACTATAGGTCTTGATTTCATTGACAGTTATAAACATAAAATTACTGAAGCCCTAAAAGGCTAAATAAAGCTCTTAAGTAGCCATTTAGAAGATACACTGTTGTCATAAAGGTTAAATATATGCACCATAAAAATAGCCATCTTTTTGCTCACAACACATATAATGGAAAATTACTTTGATTCTTCCCAAGTAGATATACTACTATTAAATTACCAGGATAACTTAATTACCCTTAATTATCTTCATATCTTAAAAAAAAAGTTTGCAGGTGTGATAAGAAAATTCTTGCCTGCTTGATAGTATTTTCATAGGTATTTGGTGCTTCTGCCACTCAAAGCCTTTTTTTCTGAGAGGTGGTTTGAAAGGTGTGTTGGGGAAAACACATTGGGAATAGAACAGGGACCCTAGGCTTTCTTCTTTATAAGAAGTCGTGATTATTTATTTATGGAAAAGAAAACGAGGTTGAGGAAATAAAAAAAATTAATCAAATTTTGAAAGTGATAACAAACCTTTTTTGAGGGAAGTTACTATATGCTTAATAGAAGAATAGAAGAGTAATACCATTCTAACATTGGGAATGTTATTAATAAAACCATACCAATTTTATTGGAGAATAAAATTTGATTAACTGAAGACTTGTTGAATAAAGATTCCAGTTAATTTTTTTCTAGTAAACTGGGTCAACCACAAAGCACCCTTCCATTAATTCTTTCTAAAATACATTGTTAATAAATTTTACATTGTACGGCCAACCAAGCAGAATTTAATATTTAGTTTTTTTTTTTAAAGGGGTGGAGAGTGAGGAGTGGGGTTCAATTTTCTTTTTTTTTTTTTTTTGAGACAGAGTCTTACTGTGTCTCCCTGGGTAGAGTGCAGTGGCGTCATTGTAGCTCACTGCAGCCTCAAACTCCTGGGCTCAAGCCATCCTCCTGCCTCAGCCTCCCAAGTAGCCAAGACTACAGGCAAGCGCCATGATGCCCGGCTAACTTCTCTATTTTTAGTAGAGACAGGGTCTCACTCTTGCTCAGGCTGGTCTCGAACTCCTGAGCTCAAGCAGTTCCCCTTGCTTGGCCTCCCAGAGTGCTAGGATTACAGGTGTGAGCCACTGTGCCCAGCCAGAATTAAATATTTAAATTTAAATTTTGCAGTGATACAGGGTTAGTGAAGTTATTTTGAGTTTTATACATAACCTTGGAGGTAGGGAATTGAGGAAATTGATAAATTTATATTCTTGTGGTTTGTTTCTTTATCTTAAAAGAGGAAATACAGAAAAAAAGGAAGAGATTTCTTGTAAATGATTAAGATTTTACTATTTCTTTCACCTGCATTGTGCCTTTGTCCAAGCCCTTCATCCTTAAAAGTTCAGTTTAAATGCTGCCTCTTTCTATGCTGATTGAACATTTACTAATAATCATAACAAAAATTGCAACCTTTTATTAAGTGTCTACTATGTACTGGCATGGTATTATACTAGACACATGAGTATATAGTTTGATTTTCAATAACAACCCTGCAAGGAGTGTTGTATTCTTATAAATAAAGAAACAGATAATGAGGAATTATGTAAATGCAGTGCTGGGTATTTGAACCCAAATCTCTCAGACTTTAAAAAATCTTTATTTGTGCTAATCTGAAGTCTTTACAAATGAGTATTTGCCAGGATGAGATCCTTACATCTTGATATGTCCCCAATGAAGGAGTAGGGAAGAAAACAAAGTAGGAGGAAAAACTAATATTTATATAATGCCTACTAATTAGGCAGAAACTAATTAGGAGAAACTAATATTTATATAATGCAGGAATGCTACTACTTTATTGTTGTAGTAAATTAAGTGAGTGGTGTTATTCCTTGGGACTGAAGGAGGTTTAGTCACTTGTCAAAGATTGCATAAGTAAGTTGGTGGCTGATGGATCTGCTTGACTTCAAAGCCTTATTACTCTTCTACTTTTCTAGTACAGCATGCTGGTTTATTTATTTATTCATTTAAACATCTGCTCACCAAATGTTACGGTCTGTGCCAGAGCATAAAAATGAATGTATTGAGTTCTGCCTACAAGGATTTATATTCTAGTTTAGTATTTCTTAAATGCAAGGTAATAGAATTGATGTAAATTGTGAGCAGCATTTATTGATTGACTGATTGAGACAGGGTCTCACTCTCTTGCCCAGACTGAAATGCAGTGGTGCAATCATAGCTTACTGTAGCCTCAAGCTTCTGGGCTTGAGTGATCCTCCTGCGTCAGCCTCCCAAATAGCTGTGCTACCATGCCCGGCTAATGTTTAAATTTTTTGTAGAGACTGGGTCTCTCTGTGTTGCCCAGGCTGGTCTCAAACTCTTGGCCTCAAGTGATCTTCCCACCTTGGCCTCCCAAAGTGCTGGAATTACAAGTATGAGCCACTATGCCTAGATGTGACCAGCATTTCTTAAAAACCAAACAATTTAGGCCAGGCGCAGCCTGTAATCCTAGCACTCTGGGAGTCCAAGGCTGGAGGATCTGGAGGATGGCTTGAGGCCAGGAGTTCGAGACCAGCCTGAGCAAGAGCAAGACCCTGTATCTACTAAAAATAGGAAAAATTAGGTGTGGTGGTGTGCACCTGTAGTCCCAGCTACTGGGAAGGCTGAGGCAGGAGGATCCCTTGAGCCTGGGAGTTGGAGGTTGCAGTGAGCTATGATGATGCCACTGCATTCTAGCCCACAAGACAGAGCGAGACTCTGTTTCAAAAAAAAAAAAAAAGGAAACCCCAAACAATTTAATAGAAAACTTTAGTGCATCGTATATGGTAAGGGTAAAAGTGTTATATATGTTGTGGATCTCTGTGAAAAAAATGTATTATTGTAGCATAGCATCAAAAGTTTGAGAACTACTGGTCTACTGGCAGAGATGGAAAGGTAAGCAAATAATTATGAATAATCATAATAGCAAGTAAGTTCTATAATAGGGTTCTATATAGGATGCTATGGAAACATGATGGAAAAAGCAAATAATTCAAGGACAGCTCCCAGAGAGATTACTTTGATCAGTTTTAAAGCATGGGGGAGAAGGCCTTAAATACATCTAAAAAGTGTGAAGGAGTGAAAGAACTCAGTATATTCAGGAAACTTGGGATAGTGTGAAACAGGTGTCTGTATTCCTGTATCTGTGTTGTTGGGAACTCGTAAGCCATGTTAACATCAAAGATTTTATTAGGCCATGGTTTTTCTGGACTCTCATGGTGTTCTTTTGCTGAAAAAGCAAATATATATGTATATATATATTTGATTCCATCATACAAGCTAGGAACAATTTTAGGGATAGAAAATTTGACCATGTGACATGTATGCAGTATAACATGGTGACTACGAGCACAACTATTTATAAAAATGATCACAACCAAAAACAGTTAAGCTGTTTTGAGGTGACTGTCGAATGTTCCTTTTCTACTTTTTCTTATGTTCTGTCATTTGTTAGTGGACTAATGATACTAGGTGCTAAAGTTTTAATAAAACTTTGTAAGAGAAAAAATTGTTAGTTCACTTTGCCTTTGAGTTGGGAACACCACCATTATTCAATTCTTAGGACATCTAGGGGCCAGCTATTGGAAGGTAAGTATCAGACCCCTTGCAGTAAGCCAGTTTGCAAGCTTTATCTACAGTTGTGTTTTGTTTGACTTGTGATTTATTTTTTTCCCAAAATTTTGCATTTTTTATCTTCATTTAAATATTGGTGTATTTTGCACAAAAATCTAGGGTTCTGTTGTCTCTTGAAAAATTGGATATTGTGGCAGCACTGGTTTCATGTAATAATTGGCTAAAGCTTATAAGTAGCTGCCCTCTTTTTAGGCAAGGCAGTCTCTTGTCTTACAACAGCCCAGCTTCACTCATTTGTTGCCTACCTGGCCCTTGTAGGCATTTGAATTACCTGCGGTACTTAGTAAGGTGGTTTTAAAGGGGGATTTTAGTCTTTAAAGGATAATTCTGCTAGTATTGGGAATAATGCATTAGAGGAATATGAGAAGAGCCTAGTTAGAATGTTAATGCAATAGAACTGGTGAGATGCCCTTTTCTTCTTAACCCATAGTACTTTGTCCCTTTTTCAAAGCAGTTACTATATATAGCTTTCTATTATATTTAAGTATGTTATTTATCTCTTCAACTAAATTGTAAATACTTAATGCATAACATGTTCTGGATAAGTGCTTGTTGAATTTAATTATATGTATTTTTGAGACTATCATGTTTGTAACAAAAATGAGTTTTCTTGGCAGTTTTAGAGTATCTCTTAAGTGAAAAATCTCTTGCACATTTTAAATATTATTTGCAATTCTAAGAATGAGTAAAGGTCAAATACTTTTTAAGCATATATTACATGTGAGAAACAGAGCAGGTAGGTACTATGTAATAAGATAGTAGACTTTTATTTTAATTTATTATCTTGTTTGCCAAACATCAGAATGAAACATTGTGGGAAAATGGTCTCTTGTTTTGCAGTGTAATTTTATTAAGCTATTTTAAAGATTATTCCAAAAGGTTTTTGTTACTGTGTTTTCCACTGATACCTAGAAGTAGTTGTAAATTAATGGCAGCAGTTTTTTATTTTCCTAAATTTTTAAAATCCTTTTTATTGTAAAATGCAGCATAGATGCAGAAAACCACACAAATGTGTAGCTTAGTGAATTATTATAAGGCCAGCACCCATGTAACCATCTTCCAGAATAGGAATAGAATTTGCCAGCTACCTTAGAAGCCCTACCAAGTGCCTTTTCCAAATGATAATCCCTTTCCTTCAAAAAGTAACCACTACCCTGGCTTTTTTAAAAATCAGTTAAGTTTTTGGTTTTATTACCCAAGCATGTATCTGTAGGCACTGTGTTTAAGCCTGCTTGCTTACAATGCTCATGCTCTTGCTTTTCTTGTACTCCCCCCACCTTTCTTTCTTTTTAGTTAAGTTTTCTTCCTTTTCACCTTCTGTTTCTCTTAAGACTTTATCTGATATGCTTGTTTTTTATTGTAATCATTTAACTTAAGTCTTCATTTCTGAAAAAAAAATTTTTTTTTTTGAGACAGGGTCTCCCTCTGTTTCACAGGGTAGAGTGCAGTGGCATCATCATATCTCACTGCAGCCTCAAAATCCTGGGCTCAAGCAGTCCTCCTGCTTCAGCCTCCCAAGTAGCTGACACCTACAGATGCATGCCACCACACCTGGCTAATTTTTTAGTTCTTTTATAGAGGCAGGGCCTCTAGGCTGGCCTAAACTCCTGGCCTCAAGCGGTGCTCCTGCCTTGGCCTCTCAAAGCACTAGGATTACAGACGTGAGCCATAGCGCCCAACCTTGAAATGTTTTTTTTCCTTTTATTTCACATTCTTGCTTTACCTGTCACCTCATTTCTGAGCTTTTCTAATTCTAATATATATTTTTCTTTCATGTCTTGTATAGTGTTTTGTTAAAGTTTGTTTTGAGATAGGAGCTCATTTTCATCTCTTCTATGAGCATTTCTTTCAGTCATGCTCTTATTGTCTATAGAGATGTTATTTTATTCTCTATTTCTTTTTTTTTTAATTGTAGCTTTGCATGGGATTCAACTTCAATACTTTTGCTCATTTTTTTTTTACGTGGAATTGGTTTTCCTGAACTTCTAGGAGGAAGCTTGGTTCAGATAGCTCTTCTGTCTTCATGGAGTTCTCTTCTATTGTTTTTGTGCATCATTAAAAATAATGGTGGATGGCTTTCAGAGATTTCCTGGGTCTGTTCCACCTTGGCACTTCTATCTGGACCTTTTCTTTCCTTCATCTTGTTTGTTCATATCCTGGTTGATTTTTTCATTTCCAACTCTTTATCCTAAGTGTGGGGCTCTGTCTTGGAAAGGGTTTCAGGAATTCAAAGGTACTAGGCTGCTCCAGGCCTTGCTGTGGACTCCTTGAACTTACCGACTATTGAAGTAGTTTCAGCTTCTAACAAATTGTCTCTCAGTGCAGTCCAGTGAATACCAGCTGGCTGTTTTGTGCTTCTCTTGTCAAATCCTTCAGACACTTCATTGCTTCCCTCTGCTTTTTCTCACTTGAACATTGATAGAAAACAAGCCTGCAGCTATTGGTGATTTGTTTCAGTACTTTGTATTTTGGGTTTTGTGGGGAGACTTTGTCAAACTGTTTTGTTGTAAATGTTATCTATGAGTTTTTGGGTTTGCTCTCTAGTTGCTCTGTTTTTATGTAAGGATTCACAAGAAATCAAAAATTTGCTGCCACAACAGCTGCTATCTTCCCATATTCCTCTCCAGGATATTTTAATCTGGGGAGAGGTCGTATCTTTTTTCCTAAAATCTTGGCAAAGCTTTAACTTTTTCATTTGGTCTAAAATCATTACCACTTAATGTTGTCTGCTGATTTTGCATGTCAAAAAGCTCTAAACTTGTTGTTTTCACCTGATCATTTCTTCTTAGTTGAGATAGCATTTAAGAATCTATTAAAGATCCTTTGTGAAATTTTTGAAAAGGTCATGGGATTATCTTTCTGTGACAAATATATGAGCGTTAGTGCTATGACATCTAATGCTGTAGCTCTTTCGAGTATTTAAAAGTTAACATTCATTATGTACACCTAGGGCCACTTTTAAGTTATGAAGAAGAATTCGGTTTAATAGCTTAATATTGATTAGTTAGAATTTTGGGAACTTCTTTATTGATTTTCCCTTATTTAAAGATAATTTTGGAAATATGAATTAAGTAATCCAAAAGCTTAATATGTAATTCTCTTGATGTTTAGAAGGACAAAAAGATTTAAATGATTTGTACAAGGTAGAGATATTCATTTAACAAATATCAAATGCTTGTTATGTGTTAGGAATCAGATGCACGTAAGTAAATATTAATAATTGCAGGGCAAGACATACCCTTCTAGACATAGATTCGAGGGTATTGTAGAAACACAGGAACTAGGAACTAACTTTTCCCAACAGGTGGGGATTGGGTGAGGTAAATTTATAGTCATAATGGAGGTTTATTAATGGTGTATCAATACCTTGAATAAATTCATTCTATTTTTTTCTTTTTTTATTGATATATTGTAGTTGTACATATTTTGGGGGTACATGTGATGTTTTGATACATGTATAAATGTGTAATGATCAAATCGTAGTAATTGGGATATCTATTAATATCACCTCAAACATTTATCTTTTTTTTTTTTTTTTTGAGACAGAGTCTCGCTCTGTCACCCTGGCCAGAGTGCAGTGGCATCATCATAGATCACTGCAGCCTCCAACTCCTAGGCTCAAGTGATCCTCCTGCCTCAGCCTCCCAAGTAGCTGGGACTACAGGTGCACACCACCATACCCGGCTAATTTTTTCTATTTTTACTAGAGATGGGGTCTCACTCTTGCTTGGGCTGGTCTTGAACTCCTGAGCTCAAGCAATCTTCCCACCTTGGCCTCCCAGAGTGCTAGAGTTACAGGTGTGAGCCACCACACCTGGCCAAACATTTATCTTTGTGTTGGGAACATTATAATTCTTTTCTTCTAGCTATTTTGAAATACAAAATAAATTGTTGTTAGCTATATTTTCCTTACTGTACTATCAGATGCTAGACCTTATTCCATCACTCTAACTGTATTTTTGTACCCCTTAACCAACTTTTCTTTATCCCTCCTCTCCCCACGTCCCTTCCCACTCTCTGGTAACCACTGTTTTGCTCTTTACCTCCATGAGATCCACTTTTTTTTAGCTTCTACATATGAGTGAGAGCATGTGATATTTGTCTTTTTGTGCCTGGCTTATTTCACTTAACATAATGACTGCCAGTTCCATCCATGTTGCTGCAATGACAGGATTTTGTTCTTTTTTAGTGGCTGAATAATATTCCATTGTGTGTATGTATATACGTGCCATGTTTTCTTTATCCATTTATTGATGGACACTTGGGTTGATTTTATATTTATACTGTGAATAGTGCTGCAGTAAACGTGGTTGTGCAGATATCTATCTCTTCAATATACTGATTTCCTTTATTTTGGGTATATACCCAGCAGCGGGATTGCTGGATCATATGGTAGTTCTATTTTTAGTTTTTTGAGGAAGCTGCATACTGTTTTTCATAATGGCTGATCTACTTTACATTCCCACCAACAGTGTATGAGTGTTCCCCTTTGTCCATGTCCTTGCTAGCATTTGTTATTTTTTGTCTTTTTGATAATAGCCATTCTAACTGGGGTGAGATATCTCATTGTGGTTTTGATTTGCATGTCCTTGAGATTAATGATGTTGAGCATTTTTTCATATACCTATTGGTGATTTATATGTCCTTTTTTGAGAAATGCCTGTTCAGGTCTTTTGCCCATTTTTAAATCAGATTTTTTTTTTTCTATTTTGTTGAGTTCCTTATATATTCTTGTTATTGATCCCTTGTTAAATGGATAGTTTTCAGGTATTTTCTCCCACATTGTAGGTTGTGTCTTTACTTTCGTAATTGTTTCGTTTGCTGGGCAGAAGCTTTTTAGTTTAATATAATCCCATTTGTCTATTTTTGCTTTGATTGCCTGTGCTTTTGAGGTCTTATCAAAAAAATCTTTGCCCATCCCAAAGTTCTGTTACATTTTCCCAATGCTTTCTTCTAGTAGTTTCACAGTTTCCAGTCTTACATTTTAGTCTTTAATCCATTTTGTGTTAATTTTTGTGTATGGTGAGAAGTAGGGGTCTAGTTTCTGCATATGGATATCCAGTTTTCCCAGCACCATTTATTAAAGAGACTGTCCTTTCCCCAGTGTATGTTCTCGACACCTTTGTTGAAAATCATTTGGCTGTAAGCACGTAGACTTATTCTGGGTTCTTTATTCTGTTCCATTTGTCTATGTGTCTGATTTTATGCCAATACCATGCTGATTTGGTTACTGTAGCTTTGTTGTTTAATTTGAAATCAGGTAGTGTGATACCTCCAGCTTTGTTCTTTTTTGCTTAGGATTTGCTTTAGCTACTTGGAGTCTTTTTTGGTTCCATATAAATTTTAAGATTGTTTTTTCTATTTCTGTGAAGAATGTCATTGGAACTTTGATAGGGATTGCATTGAATCTTTGGGGTAATATAGATATTTTAACAATATTAATACTTTCAATCCATGAGCATGAGTTTTCATTTTTGTGTCTATTTCTTAAGATTATTAATTTTGTAGCTTTCACATCTTTGGTTAAATTTTCCAGGTATATATTTTGTAGCATGTAATGAGATAGTTCTGATTTCTTTTCAGATTGATCACTGTTAGCATATAGAAACACTACTGATTTTTGTATGTTGATTTTTGTATCAACTTTACTAAATTCATTTATCAGTTCTAAGTTTTTTGGTGGAGTCTTTAGGTTTTTCTAAATAGACGATCATGTCATCTGCAAACAATGATAATTTGACTCATTCCTTTCCAGTTTGGATGCCCTTTATTTCTTTCTCTTGCCTAATTACTCTGGCTAGGACTTATTCTATGTTTTTATAAACTTTTTCATTAGTAGTACTTCATACAAATGAATTTACTGTAGATTTCTTTCAATTACTACTTTAAAATAGCATTTTGTTCAGATGGAATTAAAATAATATTTTAAAAGTTTTCTTTTACAATAATACTATTTTCCAAATCCCTCTTAAGTGGAGAACTGAAATTTAGGAAGTGAAAAGATCACAAAGCAGAGTGGAGAACATAATATCAAGTATAGTATTCTGTACTTGAATGGTAAATTGCTCAGTAAATGTTATAATGAACATCTTATTTCATCCTTCAACTTTTTGTATCATATAGTTTGATTAAAATGTCTCCTTTGTTTAATTGAAACAAAACATAATGGTGTAGCATGGTTTGGGCGTAATTTTCCCTTTGTACTTCTAACCTAATGGGCAGCAAGTTAGAGCCAAGTTGTGCTTACTTGAGGTACTCTCCTTAGGGATGTTGAGTCCATTGTTTTCTGTTCTCTCTCTTGGTCTGGATTAAGTACCTGTTAAAGTTTAGAACTTTAGTGTTTATAAAGTGATCCAATATCTGTTGTTTCTTTTGAGCTATTAACACAAATAATTACAGTAAAAGAGGTTGTATAAATGCAACTGGAACATAGCAGGAGAGATTAAAAATCCCTAATAGAAGAAGTTGAAGTGGCAATTATATGGAGAAATTGTCATTAAATTAGGCCTTAAATATTAGGGTTTTGACTGAATGATGGTTGGGAAGGTGGACAGTTGTTATAATAGCAGGAGCAAGCATATAGAGAAATGTACAGGAAGTCTTTGAACAAGATTAATACAGTTTGGACTAACTTCAAGTAGAGGAGCTTGAAGGAGGTAGCTATTGAGTCAGATATATTAATAATAGTATGTACTTTTTTCAGTTTTTTTGTACTTATGAAGCAATCTAGGCAGGGTGGTGGCTACTGTAGTAGTGAAGAGCGTGGGCTCTGGAGGCATAATTCCAGTTTTGGGCATGCCATTTAATCCCTCTGTATCTGTTTCCACATATGAAATAGACAGTAATGATAGCAACTACCTGATAGGGTTGTTATGAAGAGTAAAAGAGTTAATACTAGTAAAGCAATTTAAAGCAATACCTGTTATCTGTATTCAATGAATTTTTTAAATATAAGAAAGTACTAGCTCTTTAATTCTCTCTGTGTGTATGGAAAAATACATATATACAGACATATATACACATACACGTGTGTGAGTGTTGTGGAATGTCTACAAACTTACGAATTGTACATAGAGGAAATATGGGTCTTACGTGTATATATACACAGGAAAGCTAGCAATATTTGAATTTCAGTTTTGATTAGCATTTAGATTATTGTAGTAAAGTCCAATCATCTCATTTTACAAATGGCAAAGTTATGTAGTAGCAGAGCTAGAACCAAGATTTGTCAGACAATAAATATTTGAGCAGTAAACAAAAGTGACAACCAGCTCTGCACTTATGGAGCTTTCAGTCAGGAAAGATACATATTAAAACATCTCATGTGTGACAAGTGTTATCAAAAGTATAGGGTACCATGGGAGACTAGAACTGGGGCTCCTCTCTAGTCTGGGATTTTAAAGAATTCTTCCCTTGAGATTTTTAAGCTGAGCTGTGAATAATAAATACCAGTTAGCCAGGATTAGGTAAACTGAAGAGTGTTCCAGGCAGAGGGAGTAGCATTTGTAAAGGCTCTGAGGGAGGGGAAAGCATGACCTATTCAGACATCTGAAGTGAAGAGAACAGGGGAATGGGTGGGAAAAGATGTGACCAGAGAGGTTAGACAGTGGCTAAAATATGCAGGGTCTTGTACATCATCTTAAGGATTTTGACCTAAGGGTCCCCTTGATGGATTAAGTAGGAAAGGGACATTGCCAGATTTATACTTTACAAGATCACATTAGCTATATTACAGAGGACAGATTAAGAGAAGGTCAGGCAAAGATGTACGGAGACTTAGTTTAGGGAGATAATGCAGAAGCCACTGTGTATGGTTGTACAGAACATACCATAGGGGTTTCCATTCATATATACAGATTGAGCATCCCTAATGTGAAAATCCAAAATCTAAAATGCTCCAAAATCTGAAACTTTTTGAGCACTGACATGATGCTAAGTGGAAAATTCCACACCTGACCTCATGTGACAGGTTGCAGTCAAAATGTAGGTGCACAACATGCAGTTTACTCAGTGTCCCCAAGGGGAAAAAAATTACCTTCAGGTTATGTGTGTAAGTGTATGTGAAACATGAATGAATTTTGTGTTTAGACTTAGGTCCCATCCCCAAGGTATCTCATTATGTATAAGCAAATATTCCGAAATTTAAGCATTTCAGGTAAGGGATACTCAGTCTGTACTACCTTTAAGTGTTCTAGATGAAAGATAGTGTTGAGCTGGACTATAGTTGTGCCAATGAAAATGGAGAGAGGTGTGCAGATTTCAGAGATATTTCAGATTTATCTACTCCAAAATCTATCTCTAGACCGGACTTCTTTCCCGAACTTTAGATCATGTGTATCCCAAATGCCTGTTCTACTTGGATATCTCACAAGCATCTCAAACTCAACAGTAAAACAAACAAACAAAAAACCCCACAAAAAACACTGCAAACATTGATCTATGTCCAGAAAAGAATAAACAGCCATTTTCTCTTCCAGTATTCTTTGTATTATGAAGTGGAACTAACATCCACTCAGTTGCTGGCCATGTCTACTAGTAGTGACCACTAGACTACATAGCTGCATGTAGCTACAGTTGATATGGCTGCTTAGAATTTAGGTTATATTCTGTGTAAATTTATTTAGAAACTTAAATGTTTATTACGGTGTTACTTTCTGAAATGCTTTGGAGATAGTCTATTTAATAACATAAATATCTTTAATAATTTTTTAGCATCAATATATTTTTCTTAACTAAGTGTACATATAAGGTTAGTTTAGCCCTATTTAAAATCAGCTTAATTCTGTATTAAATTATTTTTTTGCTTTGTTTTTGAATTACATATAAAATCAGTTTATTGAATCAACCAGTATAGAGTCCTAAGTTTTACTCTTGCTTTCCAAATTTGACATCAGGGTGCTATTAGTAAGATGTCATTGTCTGCCTTTACTGAATTTATTTTTAATCATGAATATACTTTTAAAAGATGCTTATTTTTAGTGGAGCAATTTAATTGGCTGTAGAAAATTTTACTGTGTGACTATGACATATTCAAGGCACTGAAATCATATTACACATAAATAAATTTTGATGACAAAGAATATCACTTGTTTATATTCAAATGCCAACCAAATTTACCCTTTTACTTTAGGTCATTAGATCTTTTGACTTTCAGGTTTCTATAACTTTGTTCTTTTCAATGTTACCTTTCAAGTGCAGTACAGTTGTCCCTCAGTATCCATGGGGGATTGATTCCAGGATGCCCTGCAGATACCAAAATCTGCAGATGCTCAAGTCCCTTGTATAACATGGTGCAGTGTTTGCATGTAACCTATGCACTTCCTTCTCCCATAAACTATACTTTAAATCATCTCTAGATTACTTATAATATGTAATACAATGTAAATACTATGTAAATAGTTGTTATACTGTATTGTTTAGGGAATAATGACAAGGAAAAAAGTCTGTGTATGTTCGGTACAGATACAACCATCTATCTTTTTTTTCTTCCCAAATATTTTTAATTGGTTGTTGAATCCATAGATGCAGAACCCATGTGTACTGAGGGCTGAGTGTACAAGGCTGTCAAAAAAACAAAGTGCCAGTTGGGTAGTCAATCACTATATGATTTGTAGCACAGGTGATATGATTTCTAATTCTAGATGGTAAGTATATTTCCTTCCTTAATGGTTATTTTTTTTTTCTTTGATTTCTGTACCATCAGTTTTTTCCTGCTTTTAAAGTATTTTTGTTTGGACATACATTGACTGCAATCCCAAGTTTTGAGAAGATGAGTTTTCTAAATTAGATTTACTCTGAGAGCTAGTAGTGCCTCTTATTTATCATATTTAATAATATGTAGGGTAAATTAGTGCCATGTTTTAGATAATATAAGTTTACAAATTATTTAGACCAACTTTTTTTAACATTTATTAGAAATAGCCATTTTCACTCAGTTTAGATCTTTTGTGGTACTGCTTTTGAAATCAGTGTTTGTGTGACAGGCAGGATTATGTGCTGGGGATTCGTTGTAAAGAATAATATTTGGTCTTTATACAGAAAATATTAGGTTTAATGGTTACTGGTTAGAAGCAAACATGTTTCATTTTTTAACTTATAAAGTTATTGCTTCATTTTAACTTCCCCAAGAAGCTGATGAACTGCAACATTTTTTTGGAGACAAATGCTGTAACAATATGTAGAGGAACTCTATATACTAAGTACAAACTGCACAAAATTAGATAGAAGTGTAATCTAAACACTTAGTTTACAAAGTATATCTGGACAAGCTGGACAAATTAGTGTAGGAGAAAAGTGAATTCAATGGAAGGTTGCCACACAGATTTTTTTTCCTGTTTTAGTGGTTTCTGCTTTTAGCATAAGTTGGAGAAAGGTTTTTTTTTTTCCCCACTCAATTTTATTTCCTTTTTTTACCCCCATTTGAGCAGCACTTTCTCTATGGGACAAATCTTTGACCCTTTTGTATTCTGTCCCATAGTCCCCCTGGACTTGACTAGAAAATGCAGCTGCACACATTTTTTTGTTTAGAGACAATGGATCACATGCTGTGTCACCTAAATCTATGACCAAGAGGCAGTTTTATCCCTAAGAGACCATAATGCTTCAGTTGTCCTGGATACATGACATCATGTAGCATTATAATCAAATATACATCTTTTTGCAGTACGTTTGGGATTTTAATCTACCCTCTAATCTCAGTATTAGATTTTATGGGATGGACAATATTTATAATGGAGAATCTTAAAACAAAGAATGTATTGTTAAATAAATAAGAAAGGTTGTGAGTTTCTTTGTTTTTTAATGTCTTGTCTTTTTTTTTCCTTACCTGAGGGTTACCAAGGTTTTTACGTATTCTGAGATGATAGAATATCTTTAAAGCTATAGTGGTTGTTAATTTGTTACACAGTTCCTTGCAGAGAGTGTGTGCTCGGTAAATGTTAGACTTTATTTTTGCTACTGACTCAACAAATTAGCAGGAAGCAAAATGTTTCCTTTTTAAAAATGAAGAAATCTTCAGATTTAGAAAATAATTACCTATAAACTGCTGAAATATTTTATGTCAAGCTTATTATAATAAGCTTATTATACTGTTGAATAAATCTAGGAAATATGCTGTGGTTTCCAATCTTGAGAAATGGTACCTATTTATAATTAATTAATAAATATGGGGAGATTGGAAGGGAGGAAAGGAGAGGGGAATTGAACGGAAATTTCTTGTTATTATATGTTAAATTTTAGTCAGTGGCGAAGCTTAAATTACAGTGAAGAATTGAAGTAATTGCCAGGCAGTTCCAATAAAATTCACAAATGTTGGTATTTCTGTGCTTTGCCATAGCTGTGTAGTAGATATTTTTTCTTATGAAAGTCATTGTTTAGTAAGCTGAATTAAGTTAATGATTGCCTATTTCCCTTTGCTAGGGTTATCTTAGCCTGGTTACTTTAAAGTGATTGAATGGGGAAGCCACAGAACTGAGATGGACTTTACTCTCCAGTTGCTCTTTTGACATTTGTGAAATTGCTTGATTTACTGATGACATTGATTTCTTGGTGGTGGTAAAATAGCAAATCAATAAAAATAAAGTTTCCAAATTTCTTAAGATCACCTAAAAAGAATTAGTAATTGTAAACTTTTTAATTGTAACCAAAAAATTTCATTTGTCACATGCTTCAGATATTCAAATGCTTAAGTATTTAATGAGACTGATTTTAAGTAGGAAGTTAGAATAGTAGGGTCAAAATGGTGAGAAACAACTTTGTCCGTAGGTGGGATGCTGCCATATAGTTTGAGGTTAATCATCCCTTGCTTTAAGCATAGGACTGACTGCAGTCTTCCTCAGGGCCTCTTGGTGCAGTTGTTCAAGTGTTGGTTTCAACTTCTTCCCAGTTCTAGTAGAACATAACAGATGGCATGGTTCTTTTTCATTCCGGTGTAGTAGAAGCTTATTAGAAACAGCAAAATTGATTTTCCTCATTACTCTCTTTGGGTAATGAGGAAAGAAATATTCAGTGACTAGCTCGAGGGTGCAAGGAAAAAATAAATTGGAGTAAGTTTGTTTTAGTGTATCAAGAATTGACTGCCTCATTTTATCTGAATCTTCTCAGTGCTATATATTATTTCCTAATAAGAATACTTAGACAATATAATGTTTTAAATGTAAATTTTTAACAATTAAAAAGTATCTAGAAACTAATAGATTTAGGGCTCTAACAACTGTTATATAATATAGGTATGATAGAAAATTAAAATTGAAAATGTAGCATGAAGAGATTCAATAGTATAATTTTAAAAGCACTTTATAAAAGTATTGAATACATCATCAATTAAACAGTTAATTGCAATTATTCCTATTTGCTGTGGATCTATATAACTTAACTAAAGTGTACACTAAAAAAACCTTAATGATCATGAGAAATGCAGGACTGAGCCTGATATTTTTGGTCATTAAATTTTATATTCGTGAATCCATATTTTTAATGTACTATAGATACTATGTTGAAATTTATAATATCTTGAAAGTAGACAGAAAATTCTTATTTTGAGTATTGTAACTTGGTAAGAATTCCAGAACAGGATACCAGATTCTAAATTAGTTGAATACAAATGAATGTAACTATATATGTAGATGTTCATATTCCTGTCCTATTTTGTTACTGAAAATGGCATTAATAGTGAAAACTCAACTTTTTAATTTCAGAGGTAGTGTAGTTTTTGGGTTTTTTTTAAAATAAATTCTTTTGTTGTGAGAATGTTTGTGTGTGAGAATGTTGGCATCAGGCAGAGCTGTTAATAAAAGAATTTAGACCTTTTTTGGGACATTAATGAAAGTTCTAAAAGTTTATATGTTTTAAGTTCTTGTAGATTATTTAACTACCAAGATTTGAAGAAGAGTTCTATCATATAGCCTGATTGGCAAAATAACAACAAAGCACACAGAAACAAATAGAATAAGGAAATGAAAGTCGCATGGTAAAGAAAATGATGAAATGGCTATTGCAGCACTCTTCTGAGAATCCTAATTGCGGTTGGCTGCCTTGCCAGTGGGTGTCATTGGTCATGAGGGAGATCCATCCTTAATACTACAAACTTTTTTTAATTTCAAAACTTTAAAACATAAAGCATCGTTACTGATTTTATACCCTAATTTTCGTATTTGAAGGCTATAACACTTATACATCTACTACTTTAAAAAGAAAGCTAATAATAATTTTAAAAATTAATAACAGTAATAACCATCATTAGCATCTCTGCAGCTAGTATTTATTGTGTACTTACTCTGTACGTCTCTTCTAAGTGCTTTATTTTTATTTCTCGCTTAATTTGTACTAAGAATCTTATGAAAGCTGGTACTATTATATTTCTAAATTGATAGGTCTAATAGCCTAGTGAGTGGCAGAGCTGGAATTTGAACCCAAGCAATATCTCTTCACAGCTCATACTCATAACCATCTGCTTCACTGTCTCCAGATGTGATTATTAAGATTAGTGATTTACATTTCACTTCTGTGAATTTGTAAATTAATTAAATTGCTTATCCTTCACAATTTTAACTTCTAATAAACTGCCTCAAGTTTCTGCTCAATATCTCTAATGTATGTTAATTCCTTTCTCAAGGAAGAAGCCTTTCATTTTATAGTTGTACACTATTTGCCATAAAATCTAACAACTATGACAACAACCCACTCATGTGTAGTAGAAGCAAGAAGTTTCTTCTTGAAGCTTCTTACAAAAGAACCAGGAGAGGTTCTTTTGAATAGTATGTCTCTTATACTTCTTTCTTTACCTTTTATCCACGTTGCTAGATTTTGAGATACTGTGATCATAGTCCAATATAATATCGCTAATACTTCAGCTTTAGAATATGTTTAAAATTCCTATTACATTTAAGTACTTCTGACATTTTAGTAATTCATAATATATTTCTTTATCAGGAGGTTATTTATTCTATGTCCTCAACTATTAAACTACAGATAAAAAAGGAACTCCTAAGTATTTGGGGGAAAATGACAAAGTTTATGCATTAAATTCATGCACCTTAAGGTGTGCTCTTTACCCTTATTCAGATCTTACCCAGATCTTACTCAGATCTCAGAAATTCTAATGGAATTTATATGGCTTTTCATTCTATAGCAGATAATCTATAATTTCATTTCCATGATTTAGAAATCCAAAGTACTCTACAAACCAAAAGTTTTCTTAACCCTTTTAGTGGCAAAACATGATCTGAGCTGATATAAGGCTATTGATGGTCTTTATTTATCCCCCCTCTTAGTGTGAATATACATTCTGCTACAGAAATATTAACATTTTTATTATGGAGTGTTGCCTCAGACCTCACTGAGATGTGACATATCATATATACATTGTATTACCTTTCTAATATTCAAAATATTCTGAATTTTGAAATATATCTGGCCTCAAGGATTTTAGATAAGGGTCACAGCCCTGTATAATCAGGTACATTGACTATAGTACAAATGAGGGCTAAGATATAGAACTAAGAAGATTAATCCAGTAACTCAAACATAGCAATGTGAGGCCTTTTAGTGTGGAACAGTGTTTCTCAAATAACGTATGGATCTCTTTTAAAAGAAAAAAATTATAGATCTCTTTTGAGAATTGCCAACTTTAGTTCCTAAAGTAGTTTTTTAAAAAAAGGTCTCTCACTTTTCTGTTGGAAAGTGGTAAAATACATTATTTATAATTATTGAAATGAAAGCACAAAATGAAAATTTGGAACACTTGTGGCCTGCAGAATGTATCCATGGGACACACTGATAAAGTGATAAATAGTCCCCTGTACTTGAGCAGTCCCTGTAAGCATCATGCTTTAGCAAGACACTGAATCATAGTTAACTGGTTAAAATATGTTTCCTATACTGTGTTTAAAGAGTATGATTTTTTTAAAGGGATGAGAAGAGGCCCCTCTTTAAAAAAATGTGCACAGAGTTTTTTTATATTTACCTTCTACCTCCAGGGTTATGTCCTCTACCTGCTTTCACTTGGGAATCGTTGTCATAATGTGCAATTCTTACTGGTAGAAGAATTTTGAATTTCTTAAGTGTGCTGAGGCAGAAAAAAACTTAAGTGATGTGCTAAAATAACTATAATGTACTTTAGTGGCATTGCCATCAGAAACTAACGTAAACGTCTGTTTTCAGTGGCATGGTGAACTAAGTACTTAGACGAGCCTTTCTGCTGGAAGTAACCTAAAATACTGGATAAAATAAAATCTGAAATACATCAATGCTGTGGCACAAACGTAAAGAATACTTAGGCCAAACACTAATTGGAAATCCATTGAGGTAGGCTGAGTTCTGAAGCTGGTTATTGCCTTGAGGGTATTTGCCAAATCAGGTGAGCTGCTGTTTTCATGGCCTTGTGGGGCTCTGGAATCAGGAAGCAAAGCCCAGACAAGGTGGAGCATCTAGTAGGAAATAGTCTTCCCTGTTAACTTGGAGCCCCATAGGGCTGTACCTTCTAAGAGTGATATAGAAATTCTTTCCCTTCATGTACCCAGGGACTACAGAGAATTTTTTTTCTAGAATATTGCTGCAAACAGAAAAAATAAAATCTCATTGAAAATTTGCTACCACAAACCAGCCCTCACACTGATTTGCAGCATGACTTCACACTAAACCTCAAGCTAAGAATTTAAAATGATCCTGGGCTCTCATTACTCCCAAGGGCCTGATAAAACCTAACACAATCATCATTATCAAAGAATTCCCATTGGCAAAGTTTTAACAATAATGAATGGCTTATAAAAAAGAATTACAAACCATTCAAGGAAACAGGGTACAATGTAAGAAAATCAGTAGAATCAGACCTGCAAATAGTTTATATTTTGGAATTATCAGATGTAAAATATAAAATGAATGTGTTTAATATGTTCAGTAAGAGACTTAAAAATGAGAAAAAGAGAAAACATTTTGAAAAGGAATCAGACATTCTAGAAGTGAAAATAGTAATTGAAATTAAAATTCAACAGATAGGTATAAAAGCAAATAGACTATTGAAGGAAAATTAGCACAATGAAAGGTAAATCTGAAGAAATCCGGAATGTAACAAAGAGAGACAATAAAATTGAAAATATAAAAGGTTAATAAAGGCAAAAAATTTAAGAGAAAAGACAGATTATCTTCAAAGGAATATCAGGTTTCAATAACAAAAATGGAAATAGAAGACCATAAAATGATATACAAGACAAAATAGCAGTCAATGTAGAATTCTATAGCTAGCAAAAATATCTCTCAAGAACAATAGCAAAATAAAGACATGCTCAAATAAAATCTGAAAGTTCACCAGCAGACTACTTTTTAAGTAGAAGGAAATGGTCATAGGTAGAAAAAGTCTGAGATTCAAGAAAAAATGATCAAAGAGAGTGGCAAGTATGTGGGTAAATTAATAAAAATAAACTGTATAAGCAATAACAGCATCTTGTGAGATTGAAATAAGAAAAAACTAGAACTAACATACCAGTTAATATTTTATATGCCAGGCGGAGGTTATTGGAGCTAGCTACCATTCAAAAGATCTTTTTATTGTTCAGGAGAAGAATAAAGATAACTTTGGATTTTGATAAGTATGTATCAGAAATTTTAAGGTAACACTTCAATGATAGAAATACATATGTAACTTCCATACTAGTAGATGATAAAAAATGGAATGAGGGGGGAAAAATGATACAAAGAAGGAAAGAAAGATAAAAATTGACATGGAAAGAGTGGGAACACCAAATAAGGTAGTAGAAGTAAATCTGAATATTTGCATGCCTTATTTTTTTAAATGTTCAATTACATGGGGTTAGGACAGAGCCTACAAGGAAACAAAGGAAAAAAAAGTTGAAAGTGTAAAATAATGGAAAAGGATACACTGGCAAATACTAATGGGAAGAAAGCTAGTGTATCATTTGAAGTAGGCTTTGAGACAAATAAAGTTACTAGAGATAAAAAGAATTGATACATAATGGTGAATAGCTCATTTTGCCAGGAATATATTGAAGTTTTAAATTTTTATGCAACTAATAACCATGGTCCCGAAATAAATAAAGCAAAAATTGTTTCTTAACTGGTTTTGATCTACAAGGAAAAATGAACAAATTTCACCAGTATGGTGGGAGATTGTAATATATGTGCCTCAGTATTTGGTAAAGAAAGCAGAACAAAAAAAACAAAAAACAAAACAGCAATCAGGAATATAGAAAATTTAAACAGTGTAATTAACAAGCTGGATCCAGTGGACATATATTTCATCCAGTCACCATAGAAACATCAACTGAATTATTAGGAAAATCAATCACATAGTGTACCATGAAACAAATTTCAACAAATTTTAGAGAATTGATATTGTGTAGGCCATTATAATACCAATTCAGTTAAGTTAGAAATCAGTAACAAAAGCTTTTTAAGAAAAATCACATGGAATTTTTTTTTTTTAAATTCTAAATAACTCATGGATGAAAGAAGAAATGCTGATAGAGTTTACCTGCTCTTTGGGAGGAGATGTTAGGTCCTCCCCACGTTTGCTTGAAACAAATACAAAACTGAGAGATGGTCAGATAAAGGCCTTGCATTCTTGGCATTATCTGGTGATAATGTACAGGGACACTAAGGACCAATGGCAAATTGGTTCTACCAACGGGAAGGATGAAATTTTTAATAAATGGTGCTAGAATAATTATACATCCATATGTAAAAAATGAAATTGAATAAAACGTACATACATTTTTGGTGAATTAAAGACTTAAATGTGAATAGCAAAAACTATAAAACAGCAAACCGTAAAGAAAAGGGTAATAAATTCCACTGTATGAAAGTTAAATTGTTCATTAAGAGACAACTAATAAAGAGATTGAAAAGACATTCATCTACTAGGGAAAGATATTTGCATCACATATAAGGATTAGTATCCAAGCAGTATAAATCATTAAGAAAAGCTCTGTAGAGAAACGGACACAAGACTTCAATAGACGCTTTATAGAAAAGGAAACCTAAATGGCAGATTATATATGTATACACACACACACATGAATGAAAAGATGTTTGACCCCATTACTAATCTGGGAAATGCAAATTAAAACTATAAGGAGATATAATTTCACAGTCATCACATTGTAAAAAAAAATTTTGATGAGTACATGGAGCAACTGAAATATATATACATTCCTGGTTAGTGTAAATTGATTCAGCCATTTTTGGAAAACAGTTTGTCATCAGTTAAAATTGAAGAGAAGAATATTCTATAACCCAGTAATTCTACTTCTTGACATATATTCTACTTTTAGATGTATACCCGAGAAAAATTCTTGGCACTTGTGTTCCAGGTGATTTGAACAAGGATCTTCGTAACAGTACTACTTGTAATAGCCCCAAACATAAACAATTAAACTTTCCTTAAGAGTATGCAAGAAATTGTTGAATATTCAGAAAATGGAATACTAGCCTTTGTAAAAATGAATTACTGCTGCAGTAATGTAAATGAATTTGGTAGGGGAAAAAACAAGTTCCAGAATGGATTCCATATAATTCAATTTTATATAATATTTACATGGAAGGCTAAATAATATAAGTAAAAAAATCTGTGTGGTTAATACCAAAATTTTGTGTTTAGTAGGTTCCTTAGTTATTTTGGGCAAAAAAGCTATCAATGTAATGCAATATGCAGGAAGTTATGTTTTAGATGATACTGAAAATTCTGTGACTTAGTTTCTCTTCTCTTATTTAGTCTCTGCAAAGCATTCCTCTCATACCAATGTTTATACCAACCTAAGCAAAGATACTCTCCTCAGACATTTTGGGAAATGATTAGAGAATTCTAGTGTGTAATTTTATTTTTCTTGTCCTAGAGTAGAATATCACTATGATGTTGAATATGCAGATGTGCGTATCTTTGTTAGACACCTTGTGAGAAGCATGAGCTGCACAGCTGTGAAAAAAAAAATGGTACATTTAAAGCCCAAGCCCTCTTCTCAAGATACTGCCATGGCAGTTACACAGTGAAGCTCTAGATAGGGGTTCCAGAGTGATAGTGCTGGGTTTATCACTTTTAAAATTCTCCTTGTGAGAAGGAATTTTTTTCCTTCCTAAAATATAGTAGATTTTGAGTCTTAACATAAGTGTGTACTTTGCTAAATTGTCTAGTACATTTATCTACTTTTTTGGGTAGCAGTGTCTTGGCTTTAGGAATTGGTTTATTAGTGGTTGTATTAATTACTTGGGTTAAGCTAGTTAGTTATACTCCTAAAATATTAGAGTATATTTTTCAAATCCCACATCGTATTCTCTTGGCCATAAGTGCTTATTTTGAGTGATATTTATTATGTATAACAATTATATGTAGTTTGTTGAAATATTGTTCTTAAAAGATTAATAAAAAGAAGTGTTACATCACTAGCCCAGGTTTGTTTTTTACGCCTTTTGCTTTATGAAGCAAACTGTGCGTATTATTAATGCTCTGCTAGTGAATTGTTTCAGTTCATTTTAAGACGGTTTCCCATAAAACTAGAATTTTCCAAATAAGTAAAACTGAAACTTTCCTTGATTTTGTTGTGAATATACAAACCTTTCTATAGTAATACTACATATTATATGTTCCTGAAAACACTAAGATCGTGCACAGTTGATGAGTCAGTTCACCCAAAACATACAGCTTTGTAACCAGAATGCTAACAAAAATAAATCTTAATGAGAATACTGGAATATTTAAAAACATACCTTAAATTTATACAAATAAAGAAATACTACAGTCAATTTACAATTAAAAAAAGATGAAGGGTGTTCAAGGAAGATTTGAAGCTACAGCATTATGGAGGCCGGAGTAAAATGCATAACGATTTGGAGAGAAGAGCTCATTAAGCACTTCCAAGAAAGAGCATGTGGCCAAGCTATGCCAAGAGGAAGAACATGGGTTGAATGAGAATTGTGTACAGTACTGTGTTTTCAGCAGCTTGCTGCTTTCCACTGTGTTAGCCTATTTTGGGTTCAGCTGTTGTTATTTAATAGTGTACAAACATAGGCTGGGAAAAATCACGTACAAACCAATGTGATTTTTACATTATACTAAAATCATTCCCCTATTTACCAATGAGCTAATTCATGTTACGGAAAAACTTTGTAACAGAACAGGCTGTACTAAGAATGTAAAAGGTGGCTTCTGTTTTTGACTTGAGCCCTCTGATAAGTCCGTGGACTTCTTGTGATTTGAATTTTTTGTGAAATGGAAATACTACAACTAAAAATAATCTAGCACAGCCTTTTTTCCCTTGGGTTTATTGTTTTAATTTTAAACTATAAAAATAAGAAACACATTAAAGAAAAATTGGAAAATAGAACAACAAAGAAAAAAATTACCAAGTTAATAATATAAACCACTGTTCCTTTTTTGTTATATGTTTTACTTTCACCAGCTTTTATACTCTTTTTTATTTCAGTCATCAAGACAGTCATTTTTAATGGCTACTAAATATTAGATTGAATAGATGTGCTTTAGTTTATCATTTCTCTATGACAGAATATAATGTAACTTGTTTATAGTTTTCCATTATCTTTCATAATTCTTGGATGAACATCTGTGTGTGGGGGGAAGAAGAATGGGTTGGAGGGGAAGGAATTATCTTTTTCCCTACATAGGATTATTTTACTGCAATGACTCGTGGAATTATTAGGTCAAAGAATATGAAATTTTTAACGATTTTTGATATATATTGCCAGTTAGCTTTCCAAAGTGGCCCCAGTTCCTTGGCCTAAATTGTATACCTTTTTTTAAACCATAGCTAATTTGGGCAAAAATAGATATTGTTTTTATTACTAATATTTGTGCTTACTGCATACCAGGCACTGTGCTAAGTATTAATACATTATGTTTAATATGACATTTTTGTTTTGATTTTCGTTTCCTTGATCATTAGTGAAATTGAATATTTTCTTCTTTTGTCTTTTTTTTTTTTTTTTGAGACAGGGTCTTGCTCCATTGCCAAGACTAGAGTGCAGTGGTATCATCATAGCTCACTGCTGCAGCCTCAAACTCCTGGGCTCAAAAGATCCTCCTGCCTCAGCCTCCTAGGTAGCTGGAACTACAAGTGCACACCACCACACCCAGCTAATTTTTTCTAATTTTTTGTAGAGATGGGGTCTTGCTCATTCTCAGGCTGGTCTCGAACTCCTGGCCTCAAGCTATCCTCCCACCTCAGCCTTGAATATTTTCTAATATATTTGTTTGCTATTTGTATTTGCTTAATTTGTGAGAAAAGGTCATTTGCCCATTCATTGTAGTGGACTTAGTGTTCTAAATGGATAGTGTTCTAAAGTGTTCTAAAAGGATAGTTTAAAAACAGCTCTTTTTTCTCCTTGAAAATACAATGACAGTTCAATCCATACTAAGAGAATGTCAGCACTTAATGTCACCATGTCAGCACTTAATTTTTCAACTTTGCTTGGATTAACAATTTTTGTAACTCTTTGGCATATTTGCTGCATAATATTGCTTTACATCTTAATGGAGTTTTATTCTAAACTTGTAATTTAAGGAATAACATTTGCAACCATTTATATTAGTTTTTGGTGAGAGAATTTAGTCAGTAGTTATCAGGAGACTGATTTTTGAGTATCTTTGACATTAGTAATTAATTCTTCTGTCTAAGTAGCATTGCTAAAAATATAAGTTCCTTAAGAGGTTGAGCTTAACTCTAATGACCCAAAGTTTGGATATTGCACTCAGCCTGGTTTGTAATTTTGGCTTTACTTTTTTTTTGTTTTTTTTTTGAGACAGGGTCTCACTCTGTAGCCCAGGCTGGAGTGCAGTGGCGTCATCATAGCTCACTGCAACCTCAGACTCCTGGGCTCAAGCGACCCTCCTGTCTCAGCTTCCCAAGTAGCTGGGACTACAAGTGCACGCCACCATGCCCGGCTAATTTTTCTGTTTTTTCTAGAGACAGGGTCTCCCTGTGTTGCTCAGGCTGGTCTCCAGAGCTCAAGCAATCCTCCCACCTCTGCCTCCCAAAGTGCTAGTATTACAGGTGTGAGCCACCGTGCCAGTCCTCTACTTTTTATTAGCTTTAGAACCTTAGGCCAATGGCTTATCTCACTTCATTTCCTTATTCATAACAACGCATTCCAGTTTTCTGATTGTTACCATTTAGGGTGTTTCCTGCCATTAAGGATTTGTTTGCAGTATAAAATAACTCTTAAAGGCAGTTAGTACAGCATTTGGTACAGAGTAGACATATAAATTGTGTGGATTGTAAGTTCATTTCAGTCTGAAATACTTATGATTTGAATGCCTATTCATACCCAATATTTTGATAAGAGTCATTAGGAATACAAAAGTAAAAGACCTTTCCCCTCATGGAATTCACTGTCAGAAAGAGAAGACATACATAGAACTAAGTAGTAGTTCAGAGTAAGTAGAGATGATGCACAAGCCTATAACAGAGTCTGTAATGTAGTAAAATCTCAGTAAATGTTAGCCACTGCTATTTGGTACATTCTAATTTCTATATGTAATTGAAAATAAATGGAGATTTAAGTGAAAAGGCAAACATTAAACATTAGAAATTAATCACCCCCTTCTTCAATTGGACACTGGGTAGCTTAAGAGTATTTTTTTTTAAAGAAAGCAAGACTTTATTTAACCAATGAATTGTCATTCATCACATTTTTAAGTCTCTATGAACAGAGAGACGTTGGTGATAAAATGAATAATTTGGCCACTTACATAAGACAGGATGTCAGCTCTGAAATACATTGTGTGCATATGTGTGAATGTTTATGCATGTGTGGTTTTTGAAATTGAAATAGAATTTTTATAACATATAGTTTGATTTTTTCCTTTTTACACTGTCTTGGTATTTCAAGTTAAAGGTGTACATGAGAGAGGTAAGAACTGGTTATGGAGAAAATGCTGATAAGATTTAAAATGAACAGGATTTGGGTCGTTGGTACTCATGGTGATGTGTATATGCTGTTGCCAGGATATACGTTGTGGCTAGAGTTTTTGTTCTGAAGTCAGTTTGCCTGGATTTAAATTCTGGTGGTTCCGCTTACTAGCCAGGCAACCTTAAACAGGTTGTTTAACCTCTCTGAATCATTTTTCTCATTTATAAAATTCAGTTAATAATAGTGTCTACTTTATAGGATTTAATTGATGGTTAATTGAGATATCATGTTAAGTGTTTAGCACAATGGCTGGCCCCCCAAAATATTAGCTAATGCTATTGCTAGTTGAGTGCTCTGAGACAGATTGTGCCAAGTGATAGCTACCAGAATCCAGATAGACTGTTCTCATATAAAATTGACCAATTTTCATAATTCTTGAAGTAACCTGCCAGTTATGTCCTAAGCAGAAACTCTAGAGGTATCTCCCCATGTTTCAGTTATACAAACATAAGTAGATTGAATAGAATAATGGAAGGTTTTCACTGAATTCAGAAATGAGGTATCTTTGTGAGCCATTGAAAATAAATTAAATAGCACATTGATCTATCACTTTCCTCTCTGGTCCATTATTCTCCCATGATAAGGCTTTTGAATTGAAGTGTGTTTAACAAACAAAAACAAAAAAAAAACGAAATCATTTGAGAAAATAGAAACAAAAAAGGATAGTTTAGAAACAGCTTTTTTCCCCCATCCTTGAAAATACAGTGACAGTTCAAACCTTGAGAGAATGTCGGCCTTGAAATGTCTGTACTTGATGAAATGATACAGAATGCAGTTAAAAATGCTGGAATTTATAAAAGAAATTATAAAGTTATAGTAAATTTACTTTAGCTGATAATGAATTTAGTGAATAAGGACTGTTACCTTGTCAGCCTCATAGAAATAGTAGAATGGCAGGTACCAGATATTGGCAGTCAGGGGGAGGGTGGACAGGGAAAAGGGATATGTTAGTTAAAAGGTACAAAGTTTCATTTACACAGGAGGAATAAGTTCTAGTGATCTATTGCATAGCATGGTGATAATAGTTAATAATGTATTACGTATTTCAAAATTCCTAAAAGAGTAAATTTTAAATGTTCTCACCACAAAGTGAAATAAATACGTAAGGTGATGGATATGTTAATTAGCCTGATTTAATTATTTCACAGTGTATACATGTATCATAGTATCACATTGTACCCCATATATATAATTTTTATTTGTCTCAGAAATAAATAATAAAAAACATTCTCTCTTTTGTATGATATGCTATAAAAATATTAGAAATGGTTTATCTCTTTTTATAATAAATATTTCAGATTTGAGGAAAGGGTTTATTTGGAATATTCCTTAAACAATATTTCAAATTTGATTGTTTTCAGGATTGAGCCATATGTATGATTATTGTAGTAAAATTATAGATCCTTAAGATGCATAGATTATAAGGTCTTATAATTCAAAGAAATAGTCTGTTCATTTTTAATAATAATAGCCACTACTTATTAGATGGTTACTGTGGGCTAGGTATTTACTAAGTATTTAAAATACATTATTTAATTTTGTAATACCACTCATACATATGGTACTATAAAGCTGCATTCTATTTACAACCGTTTCAAATAATAGGAAATAAGTTATGTTCCTTGTATTATGATCATTGGTATCTTCATTATACAAATATTGTGCTTAAATATTATGTGGGATAATTGCAAAATTTCTCTGATTTGAGGATTTTTAAATATCTATTTTCTTTTTCCCAGAGTTTAAGAATTTTAAGTATTACATTGATTAATAATTGTTTCCTTTGTTGCAGAACTGTAAGAGTAAATGGGTCCAGTAGTTGGAATGACTCCAGATAAAAGAGCTGAAACCCCAGGAGCTGAAAAGTTTGCAGGATTAAGCCAGATTTACAAAATGGGAAGCTTGCCTGAAGCTGTTGATGCTGCCAGGCCAAAGGCCACTCTAGTGGACAGTGAGTCAGCAGATGATGAACTTACAAACTTGAACTGGCTTCATGAAAGTACTAATCTTCTAACAAACTTCAGCCTCGGAAGTGAGGGTCTTCCGATTGTTAGTCCATTGTATGACATAGAGGGAGATGATGTGCCATCCTTTGGATCGTCTTGCTACCAGAACCCAGAAAAAAAATCAGCAACTTCAAAGCCCCCATACTCCTTTAGTCTTCTCATTTACATGGCTATTGAACACTCACCAAATAAATGTTTGCCTGTCAAAGAAATTTATAGCTGGATTCTGAACCGTTTCCCATATTTTGCTACTGCACCAACAGGCTGGAAGAATTCTGTTCGACATAATCTGTCCCTGAATAAATGTTTTCAGAAAGTGGAGAAAAGCCATGGCAAGGTCAGTGTTTATGAACATTGCTGTATTTGGTGAGGTGGGGGAACTAACTAATATGGAGCCCTTAAAAAGTGGAGAAATCAAGGGAAACAAAAAATAGTTAAGTCAGTTTACTTCAGCTGAGTTTAATTATATGAGTTCATTTGCTTTCATTTGAGATGGCTTAAAATTTCTTAAATATTGATATAAATCTAGCAGAATTATGTTCAGTCTACTATAGGTATGTACATTAGTCTTTTTAATGTTCCAATTTTCTATTCCTAGTTTCTGTAGTATTCCTATAACTGTATCAGTAAATGATTATTTATTCAATATGACATTCTATGCCTTATAATCAAAGTATAGACCATCATTTACATTAATGTAATTAATGTACTTGGATTTAAATCTGTCATCTTGCTATTTGTTTTCTATTTGTTCTATCTGTTCTTTTTCCCACTTTTCCTGCCACCTTTTGGGTTGAGTTTTTTTTTTATGATTAATTTTATCTTTAGTATTGGTTGATTATTTATTCCTTTGTTTTTTGGTGTTTTTTTAGTGGTTGCTACATGGTTTTTAGTATACATCTTTAATTTATCATAGTCTACCTTCAAATAATATTATACCATTTTACTTGTTAACTGGCTCTTTATAGAAAAAGTTGCCTGAAGTTAGTTTATTTAACATTTGTTGTTCAGTTTATTCAACATTTCTTGTTGTTCAGGTCTGCTGGCAATGATTTTTTTTTTTTTTTTTTTACTTTATTGTTGGGGGCTAGTATAGAATTCTAGGTTGACATTTTTTTCTTTTAAAGATGTTACTCTATTGTCTTCTGGCTTCCACAGTTTCTGAAGAGAAGTCTATTGTCATTCTTTGTTACTCTGTATGTAATGTTTCTTTTTTACTGACTGTCTTCAAGATTTTCTCTTTATCACTGTTTTTCAGCAGTTTGACTGTAATGGACCTAGGTGTGTTTTTCTTTATGTTTATCCTGCTTTGGTTTCTTGGAGGTTCTTAAATATATGGTTTATTGTCTTTGATCAAATTTTGGAAATTTTTGCTCATTATGTCTTCAAATACGTCTTCTGCCTCACTCCTACTTTCTTGACTCCAAGTAAAAATATATTAGACCATTTGCTATTATCTTATCTCTTGGTTGCTCTGCTCCTCCCTCCGTTCTTTTCCCTCTTTGTTTAGTTTGGATAATTTTAATTGATCTTTCTATAGGTTCACTCTTTCCTGTGCTATGTTCATTCTGCTGATAAGCCTGATAAAGGACTTCTTCATATTTTTCATTTCTAGTATTTTCATTTGCCTTTTGAAAAAGTTTCCATGTCTCTGCTAAAATTCCCCATAGATCCATAAACATATTAATCATAATTATAATGTCTATATGATGGTTTCACTGCTCTATCTCTGGGTCTGGTCTTATTGACTGTTTTATCTCTTGTTTTTGTGTGTTTCATAATTATGGATTAAATGTCAGACATTTTTTGTGAAAGAATGTCAAAGACTCAGGTAAATAATATTTCCACCCAGAAATAGATATGCCTCTACTTCTGTCAGGTTGTTAGTGTGAACAGGTATTGGTCAGTATAATTAGCAATTGAGCAGTTTGGGTGTTGTGGTTGCCATAGTTACCTTCAGTACACCAGTCTTCAGATTCCTACAGAAATGGGCTAACAATACTTTGTGCTTAGTGTGAAGCCTGGAGTATCAGGTGATTTTTTTCTGAGCACTCCTGGTACACCTTCATCTTTCAGCTTGTGCCACATTTGGGAACAGGACAGAAATAGGATACATCTGCCTGTGCTCTTGCCTCCCTCATAGCAATAGATTGCTGTTTCTTGTTACTTGGAACAAGGCTCTTAGAAGGGTCAGGGTGGGTTTCTTGATTCTCTTCCTCTAGCTTTTTTTAATTAAAAAAATTATATATGATATTTATACATATTTATGGGGTGCATGTGAAATTTTGTTACATGCATAGAATGTGTGTTGATCAAATCAGGGTATTTAGGATATCTATCACCTGAGTATTTATTATTTCTATGTGTTGAGTACATTTCAAGTTTTCTCTTCTAGATATTTTGAAAAAAATATAATACATTGTTGTATTGTACGCCCTACTCTGTCTGCTATGAAACATTAGAACTTATTCCTTCTATCTAACTTTATGTTTGTACCCATTAACCAACCTCTCTTCATCCCTACCTCCTCCCACCCATACACACTTTCCAGTCTCTGGTATCTATCATTCCACTCTCTACCTCCATGCGATCAACTTTTTTTAGCTTCCATATGAGTGAGAGCATGTGATATTTGTCTTTCTGTCTAGCTTTGGTCCTAAACAGGCTCTGTATGCCTGTACTTCAGGGGTGAGGCTTTCTCTGCCAACCCCAGAAGTAGACAGTCTCTCCATCTCCTCAGTAGATGGAGTCTAGAGCTGTGCTCTTCAATAACCCATTATCCACATGTGGCTAGTGGCTGGTATATTGAACAGTGCACATGTAGGATATTTCTATCATCGTAGAAAGTCTTATTGGCTGTTCTAGAATTCAGACTAATTTCCTGTTCATTCCTCATGTTAGGCAAACTTTGCCTAGTATCAGTGGGAGGTCTTGGGCACAAGTGAGTGACCACTCCCTTTCCCAGTGGGAGCAGATCGCTGTATCATCCAAGAATCTGGGCACGAGCAGATTTCCTGCCCTTCTCCCAGTGGCACATGGCACGTTGCCTAATGTCAGTGAAGAGTGAAGATAGCTAGGTTTTGTACTCCTTTCCCAGCAGTAGCCATCCTTTCCCTGCAACTGGAGTTGGGGGGGTATTTTGCCTCTCCCTCAGTGGCAGACAGCTTTTGCTTTGTGTGGGAGAAGAGTCCAACATGCAGGCAAGTTTGTGCCTGTCCCACAGCAATACCTGATCTCCACTTTGTGCTCCTTCGGGGTCCAAAGCATGGATGAGCTTTGCCTAATATCCTTGCTCTAGCCTCAAACCTTGGCAGGTTCTGCACATCTATCTTCACCTATAAGGTCTCTCCTAGGTCTCCTGGCCTGCCTACAGTCTTCCTCTGGAGCACCAGATGGAGGCCCATGGAAAAAGGGCTGGCTAGTGGATGCAGACTCTTTTTCTGTTTGGGAATGCCAGGGATTCTAAACTGTATGCTAGCTCACGCTTGGCTTTTAAGAATTTATTAAAATTTTAAATAGTTTTTTTCTTACGTGCTTTTATCACAGCCACTTCTTCTGTGCTCTGCCAAAGGTAAAAGAGTTCGTATGTTACATCTCTCCTCACAAGGCCCTATCATACTTTAGAATTCAGTTCATTCAGTTGCCATGCAGCCTTAGGTCTTATATGGGCTCATAAAAAATTATGATTTTTATAGATTATTTTGGGTTTTTTTCTTATTAGGGAGAGAGTGATTTTTTTTTTGTGACTTTCTATATCCTGAATGGTAGCAGAACTCTCCTATTCTTATTTAGAATAAATATCAAAAGAGCAAGTAATTATATTTTTAGGTAACTGGTAGATTTTCTAGGTGAGTGTTGTTCAAACTTGAATGTACCTACTGATCACCTGGAATCTTGTTAAAGTTCAGATTCTGATTCAGCAAGTCTGGGAGTGAGGGTGGGGAGTGAGGCTCCCATTTCTAACAGGCTCCTAGATGATCCTAATGCTGCTAGTCCATGGACACCTTGAACAGCAAGACGTTAGAACACATAATCATCTTAAAGCTAACTTAAAGGAAGTTTATTAGTTACCTATTGATCTATTGCTATGTAACAAATTACCCCAAAATTTAATGTCTTAAAGCATAACATTATCCACCTTTTCTGTGTGTTAAGAATCTAGGAATGACTTAGCAGGATCCTCTGCTCTGGGTCTCTCACAAGGCTGCAATCAAGCTCCTGGCTGGGGCTTCACTTATAAATTTCAAATAGGGAAGGATATGCTTCCAAGCTTACTCATCTGGTTATTTTCAGAATTCAGTTCCTCTAGGTTGTTGCATCAAAGGCCTCAATTCTTTGCTGTCTTTAACGTGAGACTGGTCTCAGTTCTTTGCCACATGGACCTCTTCATCAGACATCTAACAACGTGGCATCTGGGTTCATCAGAGCAAGCTGATGAAAAGATCCAGAGAGAGAATCCAAAACAGAAGTCCCAGTATTTTGTAATATAATCTAGGAAGTGACATCCTGTCATTTTTGCCATATTCTCTTCATTAGAAGCAAGTTACTTGATCCAGCCCACACCTAAGGGGAAGAGATTACAGAAGGATGTGAATACCAGGAGAATAGGGGTCATGGGGTGGGGGGAGCTGCTTGCCATTGTAGTACAAATTTTTTTTTTAATGTGAAATGGGGTTAGGGTTCACTTTTTTATGTAAGCTATTTTAAACATTAAGTCCTGTTTGAGCAAAATAACATTTTTTCATCACTTGTCAAAAATGGAAACGACCATGAACGATGAACTAGAAATTTAAAACTTATAAATTAAGAATTTATCTTACTGACTTTGTGAGCTCAGTATACCTCATTTCTTAATTTATGTAGTAGGATCACCTGATCATTCATGTCAAGACTGAGTAAAGCCATTTCTCTAAAGAACTTTTAAGTGATAAACCATTCAATAAAATTGTAATAGGAATTCTGTAGTTCTGTAATAATAGTATTTGTGTGAAAATCTAATGTTACTGAAAGTTATACTGAGGAAAAGTGTATAAGCTTTGGAACCAGACTTTAGGTTGAGGCATATGGAAGTTGGAAAAGCACTACGTGTATGTAGGGGGAGAGATTCAGCCAAATAAGAGATACAATACATAAAGTGAATTTATTGCAAGTCCAATATATGTAAAGTATAGTGGGCATTCTGAGATGGTTCCTGGCTTAAAGGAGTTTAAGTTTTAGTAAATAAGGAGGCAAATAGTTAACCAAAATACAAAATAGAAAGAAATATAATAATGGCAACATGAGCAAAGTGCTTTTTGATCACAGAGGAGATGATTGGGAAAATTTTATGGAAAAGTTGGCTTTTGAAGTGTGCTTTGAAAAAAAACCAGGTTTTCTGTATGTAGAGAAGGTATAGGAGGGCAACATAAGCCAAAGGGCAATAGTATATTCTGCATGGAGTTTGGGGCAGTATGGGTGAGGAGTGTAGGAGAGCAGGGTGGAAAAGTAGAAGGATCCAGAATATAAAGGATGGTGAATAGCATGCTAAGTTGTTTGGACTTCTATTTTGAGGGCTAATCAGTGAAAGTTTTTAAGCCAACGATATGACGGGGTTTTCCTGTATTTGACTTGTGACAGTGTGAATGATACAGCAATGTTATCTTAAACAATATTTGAGTTCATTTGCCAAAGGAATGTTATTGTCAGTAGTACCATGTAAACGGAAATAGTTTCAATGAAGATGTGGGATTTAAACAATTGGTAATCACTGCCCTCCTTATGTCTAAATCCATTGAAATCTCTTCTGTCTTATTCAACCTAAAACTGCATTATATGATTTCATTTGCTCTAGAAATTCATCTTTTGTTTGATTTGTACAACACTATACCCAGTTCACTATTTACTTGCCTGGACTCTCCATCTTTTTCTTCTACCACTCACCTTTTAAACTTTAGTATTCACTATTTTGTCTTTGTTGATTCGATGTTTTCTTTGGTAATCTTATCCATTCCCCTGGTTTCATATACTATCTATATTCTAACGACTCCCAGATCTTTCTCCTAAAGTCCAGACCTAAATTTGCAACTAATTATCAGATCTAGAAGTATCTCAACTTCATTGTACCCAGAACTGTTCCAGAGAGGAACTTTATTCCTCTCTCCTGGGATCTGTCTAAGCTAGAAATCTGAGTCATCTTGGATACTTGCCCTTTGCAGTGCATAATTATTTGAATATTAAATTTGAAAGGAATTTAGATATTATCCTGATGAACTTCCTTATTTTATAATCAGAAAAATGAGGCCCAGATAGGTGAATTTAATTAATCCTAGTCTGCAAAGACTGTCAAAGCCAGGGTTAGAATCTAGAAAAAAACAGTACCTAGTAGCACCTATGAATACCTAGGAATTGCTTTTTGATTCTGGCCATTTCTTTCAGTTTCTACCATGACATTGGCCTAGTTCCAGTCTTCCTCATTTCTCATCAAATTGAACTATTATATAAATTGAGGAGTCAGCATGGAGGATTGGAATCAGATGTTCCTAGATCTAGATAGATATATGACTTGGTGAAGTTAGCCTCTCTGAGTCTCATTGTTCTTCAGTTTATGTTTAAAAAAAAAAAAAAGAAGAGAAGAAAAAACTTTGGTAAATTATATGACATACTAAATAAAAGCCAGACTTCTTTGTATAGTTTTTATGGCCCTCCCCAATTTGGCCTCTACCTGTCTTTGCAGGTTTTCTTTTTCTTCTTTACTCCATGATCTACCTCCACTAGACTACTTGCTGTTCCGGTATACTGTAAATAGTCCTTGCTTATTTTGTTCCTTCTATCTATATTGCATTTTCTTAACTCTCTGTCTGTGGAGATACCATTTCCTCAAAGCCCAGCTCAGAAGTCACCTCCCAAGTATTTCCTGCTTTTGTACACCTATTTTGTGTTCCTATTGCATTTTGTCTGTTACCTTTATATGGTACATATCACAGTTACATACAGGTTTGCTTCTCCCACTAGGGAGGGTGTGAGCTCCCTGAGGTGAAGAACCTTAGTGAGATAGTCACTTATTGGGTTGTCTACCTACTCACCCCCTGCCCCCCAACATGGTTACAACAGGTACCAAGGTTCAACCCACCTCTCCAACCACAGTTTAATGGTCCAGGGTAGGCAAAGACAATCAGTCTCTTCCCCTGAAATAAGTGTGTGTGTGTGTGTGTGTCTGAGAGAAAGAAAGGGAAGGAGGGAGAGGAAAGAGATATTATTCCATAACCTTTTTAAAAGCTCAACTTTTTTTTTCACTTTAATGCATAATTTTATTTCATTCTCTTTAATGACTACATGTAGATGGACATTTAAGTTTCTGATTTTTATATACACTGCTACAGTGAAAATCATTGTATGTACCTTATTGCTTGCTTGTCTGATTTCATCCTGAGGCTAAATTTCTAGTCAAATTGTTGCAGTAGTGAGTATGCACATTAAAATTTTTGATATATATTGTCAGTTTGCCTTTCAAAAGGATTGTAACAATATATTCTGCCCTCTAACAGTTTTTTCCATATCAGTTTTTCCATTCTTTGGCTAGCACTAGGTAATATCTTTTTTAATCTTCTTTAATATGAAAATCAATATGTCATAATTGTATTTCTTTATTATGAATTGGAGATCTTTTCTATTGGATTCTAATTCTTTTGTCATATAAATTAAGACATTATTTCTAGTTTATATTTGTTGGGTAAGTAAATTTGCCACACAATAATAGTAACGTTATGAAGTGTGTAACACCCCAAAGAGATCCATGCACTTAATCATTTTACTACACTGTCCTAACTAAACATCTGTTGAAGTATTCTGTACTAGTTGCAATTCAGTGTAATTGACTTTTAAGGAATAGCACTATTACTGCTATGCTAATAGTAGCAAACACTCATATAATTTACTCTGTGCTGTATACTGTTTGAAGTACAATTGACCCTTGAACAACACAGGTTTGAACTGTGTGGGGTGACTTATACATGGATTTTTTTCAACCAAATGCAGATCAAAAATCAGTATTCATGGGATGCAAAATCCATGTATATAGAGAGCAGACTTTTTGTATATGTGGGTTCCGCAGGACCAACTATGGGACTTGAGTATGCGTGGATTTTGGTATACTTAAGGATTCTGGAACCAATTTCCCATGTATACCAAGGGGCGACTGCATTTTATATTTGGTAACTCATTTAATGTTAATACTAACTCTATGAGGTGTAAGTACTGTTATAACTACTCCTCTTCTACAGGTGAGGGCATTGAGATAGAACTTATGTACCTTGCCCAAGGTCACACAGCTAGTAAATAAAAGAGTTGGAATTTGAATTAGTAGCCTGGTTCCAGAATCTGTGCTCTTGACCATTACACTGTACACATATAAAATAGAATCAATGGAGAAAAAAAGTTTTTTTTAAAAAGTCTAATAAAATTGACAAACCTCTATCAAAATTGATTAAGAACAAAAGGGAAAGGCATAGATAAACAATATTAGGAATGTAAATGGGATGACAAGTTTAGATGCTATAAAAAGGGTGTTATGAACAACTTTATGAAGGTGTATTTGAAAACATTGATGAAGTTAACAATACCTAGGAAAATATAACTTTGCAAAACTAAAGGAAAAGTAGAAAATTTAAATAATCCTGTAATTGAATAAATTGAATTAATAGTAAAACAAACACACAAAACTCCTCCCCATTCCCAAGAAAGCATCAAGGCCAGAAGGTTTTATAGGTAAGTTTTGCCCAGCAATGACAGAACAAACTGTTCTAGTCTTAAATTCTCCAAATTATTTAATGAGTTAACTTAATTTTGACACCAAAATTTGACAGAGACTGTGTGAAAAATGGAAGATCACAGGCCAGTATTATTCATGGGTACAGATAAAAAAATTCCAAACAAAATATAAGGAAGCAGAAGCCAGCACTATATCATTGTATCATTCCCAGGCTGAATTATTCCAGAAATCTGAGGCTGATTTAATAATAAGAAATAAATTAATATAATCTGTCATTACAGATTAAAAGCGAAAAATCATATGATCATCTCTATGGATGCAGAAAAGGCAGTGTTCAAATTCAGCATCCATTCACAGTAAATTAGTAACCAAGGAATAGAAGGAAACTTCCTTAATCTGATAAAGGATCTCTACAAAGAACTCTACAGCATACTTCACACATAAAGCAAATAAATGTTATACCCACTATTACCACTCCTTCCTTCCTCCCTCCCTCCCTCCCTCCCTCCCTCTCCCTCCTTCTCCCTCCTCTCCCTCTCTCTCCCTCTCTCCCTCTCTCTTTCTCCTTCCTTCCTTACTTCTTTTCTTTCCTCCTTTCCTCCCTGCCTCCCTCCCTTCTTTCTGTCCATCCCTCCCTCCCTATCTTAGACTCCTAGTCTCAAGTGATCATCTCTCCTCCTCCCTCCTTGGCCTCCCAGAGTGCTGGAATTACAGCCATGAGCTACTGTGCCCAGCCTGTCACCACTCTGTTATTTTATTGAAAGTCTTAAATAGTACAGCAAGGAAAGAAATAAAAGGTATAAGAGAGGAAAAAACAAAGCTGTCATTTGCAGATGGTAAGATTGTATGTGTGGAAAATCCACTACTGTCAAATTATTAGAATTAATAATAATTTAACAGGGGCCAGGCACGGTGGCTCATGCCTGTAATCCTAGCACTTTGGGAGGCCGAGGCAGGAGGATAGCTTGAGGTCATGAGTTCGAGACCAGCCTGAACAAGAGTGAGACCCCCATCTCTACCAAAAATAGAAAAAATTAGCTGGGTGTGGTGTCACATGCCTGCATTCCCAGCTACTCAGGAGGCTGAGGCAGGAGGATCGCTTAAGCCCAGGAGTTTGAGGTTGCATTAAGCTATGATCACACCATTGCACTCTACCGGGGTGACAGAGTGAGACTATAAATTTATAGCTATAAATAGAAGTACAGCTTTAGTTTCCAGACCATATAACCAGATCTATTATCAGAAATCATAAGATCTAGGAAACAAGTGGATCAGAAGCTGTACCAGTAGGTCAAAAATAAAGAAATTGTTAAAAGAAGAAATCATATTATGACTATTTAAATAAGTCAGAAGTTCAGAAGCAGCCAGAGCATTCACTGTGTCAGTGTTTGCCCTCTTGCTAGATTGTAAACATTTCCCTTGAGGACAGGAGCCCTATCTTCATTTTTGTGTCTCTAGCATGTACTATCAGGCCTATTACACAGTGGGACTCAGTTAATATATATAAAATTTATGTTGAATGTATGAGTATAGGTATATTGTGTAAGATTCCTAGATGGGGTCATGGGAGAAGTCTAATATTCCACAGTATTAGACATAATAATTTGTCTGCCTTTATACATTTTAAGAACTATCATAACCCGTTTTCCCTTAAAGTATTGGCTCTATGTTTCCAGCCAAATTGTAATTGTAGTATATGGTCTACCTATCTAATTTCCCACTAGATTAAAATTCTTATTATTTCTTCCTTTTGCAAAAGCAATTTTAGAATATGCTACTGGGTATAAATGGCTTCTGTATATAAAATATCTGAGGAAAACATATACCTATACAGTAAAATATTTTTTTTAAATTGCCGTGGTAGTTTTCCAAGTCAAAGGATTTTTTTTTGTAATGGAGGAATTCGAAGTAGGGGAGGAGGTTGGAGGTTAGTGTAAATTTTATTTTAGTGTTGGAAATTTGGAGTATGTCCTTTCCAAGGTGCCTCATTAGATTTTATTGTTGAATTGTATCACTTCATTCTTTTCTACTTTTAGAACAATTGTGTTTATACTTATGGTGGTACATAAAAGGTAACTGTCTACTAGGTATTTAGAAATATGGCATAGGAATAGATTTGATGTGGTGAGGTTAAAGCTCTAAGTTTGGAAGTCATCAGCATTGATTCAGAGTAGGAGAGTCTAGGAAAAGTATGGTGTAATGAAGTCAAGGAAGATAAGTTTAAATATAAATGGCCAACAGTGTAAAACGTTGCAGAACACTTGAAATGATTGGCTAAGAAGTCCTTACAATAAATAGTAGGCAAAGGATTAGGATTCAAAATATGTAACAAGTGATACACTAATAAATGCTTAACAACTGGCTGTGGAGGTGGAGGCTGTTAGCTTTTGCAGATTTCCATGGTATAAATATTTCCATCATGGGCAATATCAAGCTTCCAACATCATGTCATTAAATGTGGAGTTAAGAAGAGATATTTACAATCAGCAGTATACCACTGTATGTAAGAAACTCATATATTCATGCAAAGATATTCATCTTACTAGTAATCCAGGTACATGCAAATTAAAAAAACAACAAAAACCTGGTTTTTATCCATTAGTATGCAAAAATTTTAAATATTTGATAATGTCAAATTAGGTGAGGATGTGAGGAAATACTGATAGTTTTTTCATATCATTGGTGGGAATGTAAATAAGTATGACCATTCTTGAGGTCACACTGGGAGTAGTTACTAGAATTAGAAATGTGCGTGTCCTTTGACCTAGCAGATCAAGATTCTGATTTCTCATACTTGCACAGTAACAATCATACTTGCACACAAGAAGGTATGTATAAGAATATTCACTGTGGTTTGTAATAAAAGTTATATTAAATAGAACAATATGTTTAGTATGGTAGTGCTCAAAAGGGACTTGGTCTTGTTCATAACTTTTAAATGTGTGCATTATTTATATAATTCACCTGAGCATTTATGAATGTTTAGAGAAAGAAAGGAATTAAGCAAGTAAGAGCTAGAGGATAGGAAAGGATACAGTCCAGAGTTTGATAAAGAAAAAGAGAGAAACCATCTTATAATTAAAAAAATACAAGGATAAATGTAGAAATTGTAATATATTGGGACAAAATATTAGCAAGCTATCACCACAAGTCAGGGTGGGAGGGCTGGAACTTGTAGGTGATGGTCTTCATAAAAGTCAATGGATCACTTTGCTTAAATATCTGTGATTTAGACAGAAAGAAATACATTCAAGTAGGATTGGGAAGGCATGTGGATTTTTTTTTTTTTTTTAATTTATGAAACCCTTCTTGAGTCAATGACAAAATGACAGTGTTTTTCTTCCAATCTGTGGAAGGCAAGTAAGTTATTCTTACTTCCATTAAATGTTGGAATTGAATTTGGCAACCTTGACAACACTTTTCTGATGAATAGCTGTAATCCAGAGATGATAACCCCCAAAAGAAGGCAAAATGGCAAGGTCCAGATCAACCTATGAAGTAGTAATGATACACAACCAGTTGATACAGCTGCTGATTAGATTTTTTTCTCCCTGTCATCCATGCCATTTTTACTGTTCTCAAAAGACAGGTCTAAAAATCCTGGTTTGGTATTTTTTTGTTCCAGGATTTTAAAATTACAAAAGTTAGATGTGGTAGTGTTTTGTGTTGGTTCACTTTGGTTTGGTTTTGGCTTTGTGTTTTCAGTGTTAACATCTAAGTCTTATATCTACTTTTCTAAATTTTTATAAAGCCCCACTAAAACATTATAACTGAGATTTTAGCTGAGAAACATGGAATTAAAATTTTGCCTAGTTTAGTACAATTTTAATCAGTTAATTCTTTTTAATTCAGAGGTTCTAAAAGCCACCGAAAAGGTAGACAAGGTAGGCAACTCTATTAAAATGTACAGGGCAACTACATAAAACATTTCAGGAATAATGAACATTGCTTCTTCTACCAGTCTAGTCTTTACAACTTATATGAAGATAAATCTTTTTAAAGTTCATCTCTTAGAATATTCCTCATTCCTTCAAAACCTTCAGTAGTTCTCTACCAAATAAGTCTAGAAGCCTTAGAGTTCCAAAATGCAAAATAGTGAGAGAATGCACATTTCCTGTTTCCATTGCACAAAAGATTTATGTTGTTACAAGCAAATTTAGTTTAAAACAATACTTCTAAAACTCTTTATCATTTGTGTTCTATCATCTGAGCACAATAATGTAGAGACAAAGTTTTTAAGTGAGAATCTGTTAAAAATAAGTTCCTTTTTACTGTAGACTCAAACATAGATTAGCAAATACATAGTTTTATTTCTTGTTCATGATGGTTCATGAACAGACCCAGTGAAAGGAAATGCTGCCATGGTAACATAAACCAGACTGTTATTTGAGACCATACTGAAGATACTTAACTGCCCTGAAACTGCAAGTTTTCGATACCAGTTCTTCCAATTTGCTATTTCAAGGAAATAGCAATTCTACTGTGATCAAAACAATTTGCAATCCTCTCACAGTAGAATTTGAAAAGTAGACTTGAACTAAATACTTTCTAGGAGCATAATCTCAGGAATACCAAAGTAGAACATGGCAAGAATTATTAAAATAATTGTGTCAGTGTATGAAAAATAATTCATGCATATCTTTTCCATATGAAACTGAATTGGCTTGGAGGCAAAGGATGTTGTGGGTACTGACATTTTAAAGTTTTATTTCCCTGTCTTCAAAACACATTTATCATTTGGGTCAGGTGACTGAACATATATCTAACTTAAGTTTCATCACTTCATCCAAAAATATGTTTGTAAAACTTAATCTTTTTTGAAAAAGAAATCAAAATGTCAAATACTTGTTTAGTATAGTTCATGTCTATCTCGCTGCTGAACTCCAGCAGAAAGTTTCACCTGATAATCTGGTGCATTTCTCTCTATATGACAGTGCAATATGACACCCATGGTTTTCTTTTTCTATGTATTTAAATCGCTAGAATGTTAAAAACTGCCTTACACTCAATTGCTATACCTGAGGTTTTTTTATCTTCTAAATTTGTTTTATCCCTTGTTCTTTACCACCTAACTTTTGTCTTTTATTCAGAATTAATTGATTTTTGTCCTTATTGTTGATTTTTTTAAAAAAAATTCCCTCATCTCTGGAAAGTAAAGGAGTAGGAATATACTGTTATTTAACCAACATGCAGTAAAACTCTTACTATACTCCAATTTCACAATAACCTCTTAGTATTCACTTATTTTTGCAGCTCTGTGTCACTTGCATATAAATTACCTTACTTGAATCTCATTACAACTCAGTGAAGTGGCCTGGATTGGTGTTTCATTTTGTGGGTAAAATGTGAATGAGAGGATTGACTCTCGAAGATTAAATGATTTGCCCAATATATCACATAGCCAATCAATAAGCAGTGATTAGGATCTCTGTTTTTGAACCTATGGAACAGGGTTCTTTCTTTATGCCATTCTGCTATAAAAATTATGACACAATATTCAGAGATAAAAGAGCCTCAGTAATAGACTAATATCACCTTGAAAAAGAGTTTGGGAAATGGAAGGACTCTGGAGATCAGCACATTAAATCTTCAGCCATCAATCCTTTATCATGTAGGATTTCATACAAGCAAAAAGGAGAGGGGGAACAGGAAAAAAGTAAATTTTGTTGTCTAAATATTTGCTAATGTAGTTATAAAGTGTAATTCAAATTTTAAGGAAGGATTTTTGAAAAAAGGCATAATGCAAAACCAGAAATTAATAACAGTTTGAACCTCACTAATCTTGCGAGGTAGAGGAACTTTTGTGTATCACGTGGTGACTTTTAATTACTACAATGCAAATAGCCAGCTCACTTGAACCTTTGAAATGTATGTACTAAAAGGTACTAGAGGTTTTTTTCCCACCACACATTTATTAAAAGCATTCAGACACTGATTGTTTATATATAAAAGTTTCAGGTTATTAATTCTTATATATTTTATTCTAGGTTAATGGAAAAGGCTCCTTATGGTGTGTTGATCCAGAATATAAACCCAATCTTATGCAGGCACTAAAGAAGCAACCTTTTCCCTCAGCATCAAAATTTTACACCCCTCCTGCATCTTCACAAAGGTAAAGATCTTCTGTATAACTGTCAGTGGTGATTTATAAGATTTCATTGTGTGAGATGGAGAAACTTAAAGTTTTAAATACTTAAAAATTATGTTCAAGTCTAAAATTTTAAAACGTTTGGCAAGTAAAATAATGCTTTGAAGTTTTTTTTTTTGCTAAATGTAATTGTAATGTATTTCCTTGGCTTTTGTTTTCAAACCCAGGGACTCCCATTAATCTTCTAGGTTTCTCATTTTAAATTAAATCTGAAAATTATATGACTTCCTTAAATCTGATTTTTGTTTCCTATTCCTTAAAGAAGCCTTCAGAATCTTCTAAAATTTTATTATTAATATATACATTCATTTGAGCTGAAAATGACAGGTTTTTCAAGGTACTTTGAAGAGTAGTTTATAATAGTAAACTTGTTTTTTGAAAAATATAAAAAGCTTTTTAATAAAATAATTAATGGAAATTTTCGAACATATGCAAAAAACTAGAGAGAAATTTATAAGGAACTCCCAGCTGCAACAATTGTCAACATTTCATAAAATGGTTACTTTGAATTCTTAAAGTATTACTAGATAACTTGTAGAGGAGTGGTTGTAGCTGAAATCCTGTAAAAAACTAGTAAGGCTAAAGTTGAAATGTCAGTAATATATACACTCACTGAGATTTTAATGTTGTTTACCATATTATAGATCAGATGGATCAGTGTAAAAAGAGCTACTGAGTGGTTTATCCTTATGAAATTAAACCTAGAAAAGAAGTTATTTTTATATCCTCATTTGGGAGTTGATATCTTCTTCATTTGTTAATGCTGGTGCTTATTAGGTATTATAGTTAAATAATAATTTAGAAACTAATGGTAGGTTCTGTTGATGTTCACTTATGTGTTTTATTTAGCTATGCATTTTTTAACTTTAAATGGGAGAATTGGCACCATTTTTTAATAAATCATCACAAATATATTTTACTGTGTCTTTGGTATGTTGCATTTTCATGTTTATATTTTTAAGCCTTATCATAAGTTTAGGTGTTAAACAAAGGTGATCTTGTGGTTTAAAAAAGAAAAACAGACGAAATGACAGCATAAAAGTTATAATCTTTGACTTTAAAACCTTAATATAAAATGAAACATTTTCTCCTTTTTGTTGTTTGCCAAAATGACAGTTCCATCTGACATGCTTTTGTGTAGTTCTCATGTTATATTTCATAAGTCTAAGGAAGAGAATGAAACAGTATATGTGAAACTGAATAGGAAATAAACATGTAATTTAGTTAACAAAACTTTTTTTTTTTTTTTACTATCACAAATTCAAAAAAAACAGAATTAATTCTTCCCCACAATGTTTTAGGTTCTGGAATTTGAAAAAAAACTGTTGATTGTCTTTCCATTAATGTAGCAAGTTTAATTTTATATTGATATTTATTAATCAAATCAGGAACTTGTATGTTTGATATCATTAGCAGTCTTCCTTAAATGTTTTTATTAAATGCTTTTATTTTTGTGGTAATACCTATATTAATATTGTGTCAAACTTGAGTATCCAATATAAAACCAAACCAAATAGTAACTATTATGTATTATCTATTGTTCCAGGCATTTTAATGTATTGTTGTTTTTTTACCATTTATTTTTTATTTGTGTATATTCATGGGGTACAAGTGCAATTTTGCGACATTGATATGTTGCATCGTGGTGAAGTCAGGGCCTTTATTTGAATATATCACTAAAGCAATGCACATTGTACCCACCAAACAACCTCCCACCATCCACCCACCTCCTACCTCCCTCCTATCACCCCCAGCCCTCTGAGTCTCCATTGTCTATTGTTCCACACTCTGCTTCCATGTGTACACATTATTAAATGCATTATTCTTATTTAATTTTCACAATAACCCTGTGTGGGAGATTTAATTATTCCTAATTTACAGATGAAGAAACTAAGAGATTAATTATTTTGCTCAAGAACATCCAAATAGCCATGGTTTAATCTCGGCTTTTTTGCCCTTTCTGCTTTGGCAGACTCTTTCTAAACTGAGTAGTATTAGCAAAGAAAACAAGCTAAAAATAATTTGTGTTTTTTTATGTTACAAATTAGCTGTATTTGTGCCTAAGTTGTGCAAAAAGTGCAATAAAAATTTTATAAGCCCATTTGTCTTTTTTCTTTATTTTTCAGTGTTTCTTTATCACCTCACTATTTAAGCTCTGTACTCAAGCAGAACCAGGTGCAAACCCTCAAAGGTATGTGTGAAGATCAGTACAGTCACACGTCATATAATGACATTTCGGTCATCAGTGGACCACATGTACGATTATGGTCCCCAAGGTTATAATGGAGCTGAATAATTCCTATCATCTAGTGACATCTTAGCTGTTGTAACATTGTAGCCTTACTCATGTGTTTGTGGTGATGCTCGTATAAACAAACCTACTGTGCTGGCAGTCATATGAAAGTATAGTATATACAATTATGTACAGTACATAATACTTGATAGCAATAAATGACTATGTTACTGGTTTATGTATTTACTTTTTACTGCTATTTTAGAATGTACGCCTGCTTATTAAAGAGTTAACTGTGTAACAGCCTCAGGCAGGTCCTTCATGAGGTATTCCAGACAAAGGCATTGTTATCATCGGAGATGACAGCTCCATGCATGTAGTTGTCCCTAAAGACCTTCCAGTGGGACAAAATGTGGAGGTAGAAGACAGTTATAGGATATAAAGAAAGAAAATATTTTTGTACAGCCATGCAATGAATTTGTGTTTTAAGCTAAGTAATATTACAAAAGAGTCAAAAATTTTTTAAAAAATTAAAAAGTTTATAAAGTAAAAAGGTTACAGTAAGCTAAGTTTAATTTATTATTGAAGAAAGAATTTTTTTATAAATTTAGTGTCACCTACATATAGTGTTTATAAAGTATACAAGAGTGTACAGTAATGTCCTAGGCCTTCACATTCACTCACCACTCATTCACTGACTCACCCAGAGCAGCTTCCAGTTCTGCAGGCTCCATTCATGGTAAGTGCCCTATACAAGTGTACCATTTTTTACCTTTTATACTGTATTTCTACTGTATCTTTGCTATATTTAGATACACAAATACTTAGCACTGTGTTATAATTGCCTACAGTATTCAGTACAATCACATGTTGCACAAGTTTGTAGTCTAGCAGCAAAAGGCCATACCATATAGCTGAGGTGTATAGTAGGCTATACCATTTAGATTTGTGTAAGTATAATCTATGATGTTCACACAATGACAAAATCACCTAACAGCACATTTCTCAGAATGTATACCCGGTGTTAAGCGATTCATGACTGTATTTTAAATCACAAAAACTCAGGTCAAAATTCAGGATTTTTTTGTTTATTTTTTTCCTAATTATAAAAGTATTATATGTTTATGATAGAAGATTTGGGCAATATAAACATTTGTAAAAGAGAAAGTAAAAGTTACCCTTTATTGTTAACATTTTGACATAATCTCTTTTGTGCTTTTTTGTGACATGCAGGTAAGTAGATGTATTTGCATGCATCTATATATACCTATATATATATGCACAGTTACATGTACACACATACTTTTTCTCCAAATACTAGACTCGCTGTGTATACAGTTTTTATATCTCTGTTTCCATTCACTTTTATGTGTATTTAAATACAAGTAGGATTTAATTTCTTAGTAATATTATCAGTGAAGTTATCTTTTCAAGTCTTAGACTAGAATAGGAGTTAGCAAACTATGGCCTATGGCCATTTCTGCCCTGCCATCTCTTTGGGAGTAATTGGTGAGCTAAGGATAGTTTTACGTTTGTAAAATGGCTGGGGAAAAAAATAAAAATAGTAATATTTCAAGACATAATGAAAATGCACTGCAACAGGACAGTTAAGAGGTTGCAACAGAGACCTATGTATTAGTATCTTTGATTTTGCCTTTTAGTGTGCAAAGCCTAAAATATTTACTTTCTGACCCTTTACTGAAGAAGTTTGCCATCCTCTGAATTAGACTATAGTTCAGAATATTTTTTATAGGTTATTTAAGTATGACGAACTTTAAAAAGGCAATAAGTTGATTTTTTAAAAACATCAAAATTCTGAATTCACTGGTCTTTTCCTTCTCATAGTTAGTATTATAGATTAATGGTGTATTACAATAAGCTTTTCTAGCATTGTTGCTTTGGAGCCTAGAGTCATTTCTATGATTTTAAAAATAGAAATTTTCAGACTAAAACCTTTCTATGTATTGGAAACATTTTGGGTCTTTGGAACCACACTAAGCTGAGCCTCAGGAGCAGTGTGCTGATGTCTGTCAAAATAAAGGGAAAGAGTGTGAAAAAGCTTTAGCAAACTCTGCAAAGAAGTTACGTGGATAGAGAATCTCTTTCAAATAATGTTCTAACATAAGGCAAGTATCTGTTCTTCTTACCTGCATGAGTAAATGTGGTTCCTCTTTATATTTAGGTATTGCTGAAACTCCTGTACCTTTTTATTGCCTGAAGAAATTCTGACCCTTTTCTCTAGAGCTCAGTTCATATACACATTTTAAGAACAATTCTTTGTGAATTCTCGGGTTTACTTAAAATCTCTTCCTTCTTTCTCTGAAGCAGGGTAGAGAAAATTCCTTTTAAGTGAAGATAAATTAAAAATAATTAAATAAAATCTCTTCTTGCTGTTGTTCCATTTCATCCAAATTCTGCTTCTTCCTTTGGGCAGCAGACATTTCCACACATTTCTCCTCCTGGTTTTAGCCATAGCTTTGCATAATGAGAGCATAGGTACTTCTTCATCTGATGACTTATACATATTATGCATCATATCTCCAGTGCTGCCAACACCTTACTTACCTCCCTTCCTGTACTCATTACTAGGTCTATTCTCCTAGTAATAATTAACTTGGTGGGGAGGGTGGTTGGTATTCTAGGTTAAAACAAATACAGGTCTGTCCTGAAATATAATACAAAATTCTCATGAGTTTTAAGGAAAAAAACATACGACCTCACAAAAATTTAAGAAAATTTATATTTGAATCTGGTTGCTTTAGGGTATATTCATAGAATTCTGAGGAAATTTGCTCGCTCTTCTCTAATTATATTATTTCTAGGGAGAAGTTTGAAACACACCAGGTGGATTAAATGTCATCACAAGTACTTACTATTGAGTGTCCTACAGTGTGCCAGGCATGTAGTAGGTGCCTTGGGATATATAGAGATGAGAGACCCAGGCCTTACTCTCAGAAAACATACAGTTTAATTGAAGAAGGTTAACTAGAATTATGCAGAGTACACTGAGGAAAAAGGTAGGGCTTAGAGGTAGGGCAGGAAAGGCCTCTTAGAGAAGAAAATGTGATGGTTGAGCTGGGCCTCAAAAGTTGAGCAGATACTTAGCCTCCAAGAGTACAGGTTTAGTGGAGGCAGGGAGACCTGGCTGAGAAAATTGTAGCAATAGAGAAAGGTGTCTGGTAGTTCCTGGGAGTCTGTCTGGCAAGTTGATGGTATGACTGAAGCCTAGGCGTGTAGAAGAGGACCAGGTAGATGTGGGCAAGACAAATGAAGCAGTTTTAGAGAGCTTATTTATCATTTAAGGACTTTGAACTTCTTCCTCTATCTTTAACATTAGTAAGCATTGAATTGCTTACTGTGCTGCTTTGCGTGCATTATTTCATTTAATCTTTACAACAACCCTTTGAGTTATCGATACCCCTCTTTTACAAATAAGAAACGGACATTTGAAGAGATTAAGTAATTTTCTCAAGGTTATACAACTAGTAAGTGGCATAGAAGATTCAGATTCAGGAATTCTAATTTCAGAGCCTGTGCTCCTACCAGATAAGAGGCACTGGGGGAGCTTCTGAAGAGCTTTAAATAATGGGGAGACATTATGAAGTTTTATGTTTTATAAAGATCACTTAGGTATTATTGTTGAGCTCCAGTATTAAAGCTTATATATTCATCTGACACTTCATAGAATCATCTTTACTAATCATTACATTAGAGCTACCTTTAGGCATATAGGATTAGGAGGAGACAGGTTAGGCTTAGGAACTCCAGAAACTGCTATCAGCCAAAACAGGTACAGCAGTTTGTTTAAAGTATAGCTGTCTCTCACTCAACTTAAAATGACCAATTTTATATGTTAGTATCTGTGGTACAGCATCATATAATAGATTGCAGGGGATACGGGACTCTCATACTGAGATAGCAAAACAAAACTTTTTTTTGGTCAATGTTTTGGTTTTGTGTGGGTTTGGAGTAAATTCATCTGTTTAAAAATATTACTGAACTGTGCTAGGCACTGTTTTAGGCACCAGGGTACGTCAGTGATCGAAGCAGACAAAAAATGGAACTCACATTCCAGTTAGTAAATTTTAGTATTTATACTAAAACACCCAATATACTAAAATTTAGGCAGTTGATGGTGATTTTAGGGGCTAAGTGTAAATCTAAGTTCAAATTTAAGGTTGCAAATTGGCATAGTTTGTATCTTATTGAAGTGAAAGTAAACCAGTGGTCCAGACAGCTTAAAGTATTGAAATTGCTCTCCTACTTTTAAGAATTATAAGAGACAGCTTTTCTATTTGGATGCTCTGTAAATGTGTATGTTAGTTTTGATAGAGGTAATAAATCCATTTATGGTTACTGCTGAGATTATACCATTTAAATTCTGCTTCTACATTCTCATATCATTCCTTAAGCAAATGGACTGAGAATCAGATAACAGAAACATGTTTGTTTTATGACCTGCACTTTCACATGGCTAAAGCTGGAGTCTTTACGTTTTTTCCCAATTATTGTTAATTTCCCAGCATTCAAGGCTAAGGAAATACAAACCAGGAGGCACAAATTAACAATTTTGGTACAACTTTATTTGAACCAGTTAGGAAATCAGTGGCTTGTTTTAAACTAACAAATTTTGGTTCGTTATGAACTGGATGTGGATATGTTAGATAATATCGCTAATGGTGTTGTTTTTAAAAGAGACACTTTTACAATAGCAGAAAGTGCTTTATCAATGAAAAAATAACACTATGAAGTGTTTTCAAATGTGACAATAAACAAATGAATCTTCACTTTAAATTTAATACCAGAACTGATTGGGTATTATAAATAAAGATTGTTTGTAAATTCCACCCAGAGAATTTTTCTTGCTTTTGTTCCAAGAAGTTCAAGGTCGTATCTTGAAGAAATCATTGATAGTCAGGTGTTCTTGATTACAGCAGTGTTTTGGATTATTTCTGTATTGTTTATTTTTAATGTTAAAGTTAAATTTTTTTCAGAATTAATTGGCAAGACATTGCAGGAAGCATACTTATAAATGTTTTAAACAAATCAGATATAGGTAAAGTCTTTTTGCAAAGAAGTATTTGTTTCACAAAGTTAATTTCATATAGTAGAGTTCAAATTAATTTGGCTATAATAAATTATCTACAAGAAATCATTTAAGGAGCATTTTTTCTATCATTCTACTGTTAAAGAAACAGTACCTAATTTTGTTATCACTTTAAAAAATTTAGAAACCAAGAGAAAAAAGATCATGTATCTTTCTTATGTTGTCAGGATAAGCCTCGTATCAGTTTTGGGTGTTATGTTTCAGAAATACGTTCCTTGAATTGTAATGGAAGTTTCATAAGAAGTCAAGTTAGAGATATACTACTTTTTTTTTTTTGCTGAGTTGAATGGTAGATATACTACTTTTTTAACAACAAGACTTTATAGGTGCTTCATTTGCAAGATAAATTTCCTGTAATTTGTTCCTCGTTATATTGCATTTCCATGTTAGATTTTCTCCTTCACCACCACTTCACTCTCTTATAAAATTGGAAACAAGATAGATCTGCTTTTATTAAAAGAAAAATTATTTCACGGAGCAGGAATCTCTCTGTTACAGCTTTTGCATACTCCTGTGCAAGTTGTGCCCTGTGCAAGGACACCTAGCTGAGGCAGTGAGTGGGATCTGAAATCCAGCCCAAACTCCGTTCTTCTAGCTGTGTGCCTTGCATAGAGAAGCATTCACCTGGAGGAAAAGTTGCTCTTTTTCCAGTTCACACAGAGACACAATATGGGCTAGCAGCTGTACCTTTTTTCTTTGAGACATGTCAAAATGCTGAACTCTATCAAATTGTCTCAGGTCTCATTCTAAAAGACAGAAATTGGAGAGGTCTTTATTTTGATAGCCTTTTGGCTATGACATGTGGGGCATCGTTGATTCAAATCCTTTGTAGTTGCTGTGCTTTCTGCCTGAAATGCTTTTCCCTCAGATATCATTCTTTCACCTCCCTGAGGTCTTTTCCAATTGTAGCTTTCTCCTTGAGGCCTTCCTTGACTTCTGTATTTAAAATTGCAACCACCTTCGCCAACACTCTATCTTCCTTCCCTTTTAATTTTCCTCCCCAGTGCTTATCACTATCTGACATACTGTGCTTTAATTATTTCTTTGTGTTCTGATGAACAGTTAGGGATTTTCCTGTTTTGTTTTCTGCTATATTTCCACAGCCAGGAATGATGTCAGGCACATGGTAGGATGCTCAATTTATTGAATGAATAACAGAATAGAGAGTTTCCAGTATATTCTGTAATTTCCTGCAAAATTTCCCACTGTAATCATGGATGCTTTGTTAAGTATTAAGGGATGATAACAGAGTGATAATTGAAGGCCTGGGCTCTGGAGATAGACTGCTGAAATTCAAATCCCTCCATTTCTAGAGACCCCTCTGTGTCTGTTTTTTTACCTTTAATGGAAATATTAATAGTAGTCACATCATAAAGTTGTGAGGTTTAGATAAGTTAATAAGTACTTTGAACATGCCAAGCCCATTGACAATACTCAATGTTAGTTATTAATTTGGTGATAATCAGTTTAATCTAAAGAAAGGAGGGCAAAGGTGTGATATACTCAATCTTTACATATTTATCAAGGGCCTACTATTGTTCCAGGCATTGTGATAACACAGAAGATAAGACATGGTTCCTACCCTAAAGAAGCTGACAGTCTAAGTGGTACAACATTAATGTGGATACCATGTTTCATAAGGTCACATTTTATTTGAGAGAAGAGAGGTATAGTGTTGTGTGCTGTCTCCTAGCAGCCATTTTCTGATTTACTTAAGCCTGTTAATGTTATTCTTATCAATATTGAATTTATGGTCTAATTGGGGAGAAAATAAGTCAATATCATCATGGCTTTATTATCTATAATAACTTTATAATTAGATATTACAAGTAAATTAGAAAAATTCATGATAAAAATTTCTAGTTTTGAGAAATGGATGGGAAGCTTCATATCTGAGTCTGATTTTAAATTTATCCTTTATAAGCTAAAATTTATATAAACATTTTCTAACTTTTCCCTCACACTTTAGATTACACCATTTTACTTTTCTTTAATTAGTTACTCAGGCTAATATAACATCACCAAGATGGAGAAGAACTTACAGTTGTTGGATATAAGTAGATATGAGAACAATAACTTTATCTGTAGTAGAACCTGCTAATTTTGCCAGCCTTTTAAAGCACATTTATTAGTGAAATATCCATAATTATGTTTGACCTCATGAATAGTATCTAAATCTGAGGTACTTGTGGTCTTGTGTATAATTATGACTAAAAACATTACTAATATTTTTGTTCCTGCAATATTTACTCATTTAGCATTTATAGATTCATATGACCTAGACTGACCAATTACATATTTTTTTATCTCCTGCAACTAGCATGTAATTAATGCAGTACAGTACTTCATACCTGCAGATACGCATAAGTAAAGATATTATTCAAGGTAAAAATGCCGAAAAGTAGTAATGCTATACATTCTTAGCTAATTTAGTCTGTTTAAGGGCAAACCTTATTAAAATGCAGTTGAAGTTTTCATTTTCACTGTGAATAATTAAAGAGAACTTTTATTAACTCTAGTACCTTTCCATTCTTCTTTATACAATACTGTTCACAAAACTTTCAAGTGAACAAAAGCAGATTGCAAAATAATATGTATAATAACATCCCATTTGCAAAATAATATGTATGATAACATCCCATTTTTGTTTAATGTATGTTTATGCTTTCTTTTTAAAGTAGAAGAATATACACCAAATCTTAACACTGGTTATCTTTGGGTGCATGAAAATGCTTATAATAGCCTCTCTTTTATAAAGAATATTAATATTACCACCTTTTTCTCTTTTCAGAATCTGATATTGATGCTGCCACTGCAATGATGCTTTTAAAAACTTCTATAGAACAAGGAATTTTAGAATGTAAGCAATCATGCTTTTCTTTTTGAAGTACATTTTTGTGAGTGTCTCTTCAAATTTAATTTAGAATATAAAATGTCTAAGTGTTACAGGCAAAATTACTTCTTTCCAGCCAAATTGTGTTTTAATCTGAATAACTTAGTTTCTGTTTTATTATAGTTCCATTAATTTATATGAGCAGTTGAGCAATTGAAATTAATGTTGTGACAGATTTTTTTTACATTAACCAAGAAATGGAGGAAAAAATAGCATATTAACAAAATAAAGAGTTAGAAGTAAAATGAAAGCTATAAATAAGAAAATATGTGAAAGTATTTTATAATCTTTGAATAGGAAAACTTTTTTAAAGATACAAAATGAAAAATCGATAAAGGAAAAGATGGGTAACTTTAATAAAACAGAATTTTAGCATTCTGACAACAAGAGATATCTGTAAGAAAAGTAACATAAAATACTGAGAGAACATATTTTTTTTTACCATATATAACAGACAAAGGACTAATACTGAGTCTGCATATAAAAGGATCCTACAAATAAGAAAGAAGAAAACAATTCAACAGAAAAGTCAGCAAAATATATGAATAGGTGGATCTCAGAAGAGGAAATATATATGGACAATACAGATGTTAAAAGATGTGCAACTTCTCTAGAAATTGGGGAAATGCAAAATGAAACAATATTGATAAATATTTTTTGTCCACAAAATTATCAAAAATTAAAATGATTGGTATATTAGGTGCTAAGTGTGGGAATAGGTTTTGTCATACACCGTTGGGTGCAAATTGGTGCAACCATTTTGGAGGGCAATTTGGGAAATACCAGTTATAATTTAAAGTGCGTATATCCCTTTACTTAGCAATGCTATTTTTTCGTATCTCTCTTAGAGAATTATTTGCACATGTCTGAGAAAAGGCATCTAGAAGGATTTTCATTGCAGCATTATTTGTACTAGTGAAAAATTGGGAACTACCTAAATATCAACAAGGAAATGGTTGGCTAAACAGTGGTATATTCATATTGAGACATTTTGCATAAGCAGTTAAAAATAGCTACATGTTCCATGGAAAAGTCAAGACATATTGTTAAGTGGTTTTTAAATGTTTCATATTAATTTAGCCTGCAGAATGATATGATCTGGGCAAAAAAGTGAAAAACCTACAAAACATTACTAATCCGAAGCACTTACTGCTCAGGAGTAATAGAGTAGTTTTAAATGGTCTGTTTTTGCAATCAAATAAATGCATTTGACCTATTGATGGAAGTTTTATTTTCGACAGGTGAGAAGCCTCTTCCTCTTAAAACAGCATTGCAAAAAAAGAGGAGTTACGGCAATGCATTTAATCATCCCAGTGCTATACGATTACAAGAGAGTGATTCTTTAGCCACCAGCATTGATCCAAAAGAAGATCACAATTACAGTGCAAGTAGCATGGCAGCACAACGTTGTGCATCTAGGTCTAGTGTTTCTTCCCTGTCTTCTGTGGATGAGGTATATGAATTTATCCCAAAGAGTAGCCATGTAGGAAGTGATGGCAGTGAAGGATTTCACAGTGAAGAAGATACAGACGTTGATTATGAAGATGATCCTCTTGGAGACAGTGGCTATGCATCACAGGCTTGTGTAGATACCTCTGAAAAAAGACAGTCAGGCAAAAAGATGCGAAAACAGTCATGTCAAGAAATTGATGAGGAGCTGAAAGAGGCAGCTGGATCTCTGCTCCACCTTGCTGGAATTCGTACGTGTCTAGGTTCTCTAATAAGTACTGCAAAGACACAAAATCAAAAGCAACGGAAAAAATAGAAATACTTATTAGTGTGAAATTTTAAAGTGTGGCAATACTCTTTTACTTAATTCTTTACAAGGGATATCAAAGCCATAATGGACTTCTTTAGTTTTAGGGTGGGGGACAGGTACTAACTACTTGTTTCTTTCAAAACATTTTGGTTTTTGTTTTTTAAAATTTTTATTAAACAATTGCTGTTAGGATCATGCCCGATCGTAAATACATGATGTGAAGTCCTAAAAGCATAATTTTTGTGATAAGTGTCTCTAAGATTTGGAAATTTTTATATAAGAAAATCCCCAGCCTCTGTCCTAAACTTGTAGGAAAAATCTTTTCTTCTATTAATATGTCAAAATGTAAGATTTGGCAATTCTATAACTTTTTAAAATTTTCTTTTCCAATCTGTAATTAACTATAGTTACTGATCCTGCTATAAATTTTGCTGGTGTCTTTTTCATATTCTTCTCTTCTGACACACAATCCAGTAGGATAAGATTTGGATTTTTTATTTTGTCTTAATTTTTGTTTTTAATCATTTTTTGTTGTGGCATGAGCAAAGTCAAATACAAATTAGAGAAGATTCTGGATGTTTAGAAAGTTCCTTTTGGTTACATAGGTAGAGAATACAACAAACAGTTGTAAGATTTAGAAAAGGCAATTTTGTCGTGTGATTTCATCTAAGAATACGCCAATTCCTTTTACAATGGTATCTTTGAAATGTTTTTACTTCACAGATACTGCATAGCATTTATTGGGGCCTTTGTTCTTTCCCAAAGTGTTTTGCAGACATTGTTTAAGTTTTAGCCACTAGCTGCCTTTGTTGAGTAAAAGTTATCCAGTGAAAGGATATAGCCATAGAGTATGTTATGGAATAACACCCATTTTGACACACTTTTGCAATAAGAGAATCTTCCATTTGCTTGCCAAATGTACTGCATTCTGAGAATCTTGTTATAGGAATGGAGCGTAATAAAACCTTTTGAATACTGATTACTTATGTCATCATAAATAAAGTTAGGTCATTTAGGAAAAAACTTCTTTCCAAGCTTTGAATGAATTAAATTCATTTGAATACCAAATTAAATTTTTTAAAATTTAATGAAACTGTAGAGACAAAATACCTTCATTGATTTCCAAATCTGCATAAAATTAGGTCTTATACAATACAACCTTTTGAGGAGGCAGTGTAATACTTATATGTGCCATTAATTCATGCTAAAAGATTTTATATTACTGTTCCAGAAGTGCATTGACTAAGGTATTTTAAGTATTTGAGCAAATCTGTCTGTATGAGATAATTTTACATAATATCATTTGTATAGTTTGACTAGATTATTCAGAAAGAATAAGGGATAACTAATAAACTAACCTACTCATTACATTTTTTTTTTTACGATGGTGGAAGCAACTTTCCAAAAGTTCAGTCTTATCTCATGTTATATCCTATGCCATAAGACAATGACCTTGTTTTCATTTTTCTGATAACTTATATACATATATACACATACAGACATACATACACACAGTCAAGCTCATGATGTTGATTTGCCACTTTCAGCTGTTTCTATGACTATAAAAGCATTTTCTTGGATTTTTTAAAGAGTGAATTTGTATTTTACTTCTGAATTTTATTTGGGCAAAACTGTCAAATGAGAATGATAACAAAAACATCTTTTTCAATTGACAAGACTATAAGTCAGGGATAACGGTATTAATGTTCTCTGTCCTGTTTCCATGTTAATTTTAATTTAACCTGGATAGCCACATTAATAGAATTGGTGCTTTTGAAATATAGCAATTTTAAAATTTTTGATAATGAAAAATAGCCCTTAAGCATGCAGGATGAGGTATTTGGGATTTTTCTTCTTCGTATATGTCATATTACAGGAAATGGCTAAACCAAGTTACCACCTTTTACTGTAGACAGTGAATAAAACACCAGAAAAAATGCTTTTACCACAGTATAAATAATAGAGATTATACAAATTATTTTAATAACAATATTTTTAAGTTATTTACCATAGCCTCTTGGATAGACCTTAGTAATAGTGTTTAGTGATCTGGTTCCAGTTTATATTGTTTTACTGAAATTCTGTACCACAAATGTTCTACCTTGTTCCTGACCATTAGATACTTACTCTTTATAAGTAAATGACCTAAGATGAGGGGCAGAATTATTTCTGGCTCTAACAGGGATCTTCAAAGTTATTTTATCTTGATATATGTAACAATAACTCTTGAACCCTTTGATTTTTCTCTCCCTCTTCAAGTACTCTTCTCTCAGATTTAAATGTTTAAGTTACAATCATCACTAGAAGGATGTTAAACACTTGTGCACTAAAAGCTAGCAGGAAGAAGTTACACAATATTCTACACTTAATTCTTATACAATTTAGTGCATCAATTTCCACTTGCTAATGTACCAAGGCAGTTATTTTCAAGGGGAAGAATATTTTTCATTATGGGCCCCCTCTTATTATTATTTCCATAGAAATTATGATCTCATTCCTCAGGTGTGTTGAAATAGAAACGTGGCTGATAACCACCCAATTAAGGAAAGTCATTCCAAGTCCTATGGACTGGAAATTGTATTCCCAACAATAAATAAATTTTACTGTAATAAAAATAACTTGGAAACCCCAGGGAGGTTACATATTTTCTCACATGTCTTAAAACTGTGATTTCAGCTAACGTAATTTGCCTTATGTCAAAATAATATGAATTTTGTTGCAACTGATTCCAGTTTATAATAGATCCCTAGTAAAAGTTTTGATTCAGCATAATTGATCTTCATCTTTCACATCCCAAATAGAATCAGTGTTTCTTGAATATGTATTTTTGAAATTTATTTGTGCAATATATTACTAAATTAGTTAATATTTTATTTTACTTTTCAAATTCAGAGGAAGAGAACAGGTTACCTGTATTCATGGAAAAGCGAACAGTCGGTGGATCAACTCCCTTTTTCCACCTTTGAGCCTTTCCTGTCCTCATAGCCAGCATGACTTCTCTTAAATTACATTCATTTGTATATAGTAAAGTTTAGTATATATTTTTTCTTTTGTTATTTTTTGAGGCATTATTGTAAAGGGTTCATATTAGATAGTTAAATATACTTTAGCACAAATGCAAAGCTAGAGAAAGTGTTAAGGAGGGAATATATGTGTCGTAATAGACCAGGAGGCCTTTCCCAGCAATTAAATCAACAGATGTGAATACTTCACAAAGCTGTAAAGACTAATGTCTTAAATACTACAGTAACTTAACATCTTTTTGTGAAGACAATAGCATTTATGTAAGAAACATTGAGGCTTTCTGGCTTACTTATGTTTTATAGTTTTTTTGTTAGCTTGAAATGTGTAAGCTTTGACTTAAAGTTTACTTCATTATGTTAATGATATAGTCAAAATATTTATTGAAAGGCAAATTAGAGTATTTTAATGTTACACCTGCCATTTTTTCTTAAAGCACATTCTTTGCATCTAACTGCCAGTGCCATTATCAAAACTTATTTTTAAAATTGTTGTACATTTCTTATTAAACTAAGTGCTTTATTTTAAAGTATTATGTTGCCATCATATAGTGTATAAAAATGTATAATTGCCAATTCATTATAACTATTATTTATTTTTAAGTGAAAGTGTAAGAATGTTTTCTGATTCAAGAAATTTGTTATTAAACTGTTTCCTTACCCTCTTTTCTGATGTAGCATAAAAATTATCCTGAGTTTGAGTTATAACTGCCAGTAGATGACCAGTCATGAGTGAACCACTTCCCAGTTGCCAGTCTTTGCTCATATTAAAAACAACTTACAAATATTTAGTTTTTGTATCTAATCCCTGATTATTAAAATGTTTATAAAGTTTATTTTTACCAAAGAGGTGCAATTCATTATGATAAAGTATTGCAGAATAAACTTTGTTTTATAACATTTTTGTGCTTTCTCTGTTCTTTTGTAAAGAGTGGCTGTGGGGGGACAGGGTGGTGTAGGTGTAGGTGGCTCATACTTCTACACAAACACACTTGCCATTGTAGTATTACAAAGTTGGAATCATAGAGACAGATAAGAAATATAGTATCAATTTAAGAATTTTTTAAAATCTGGATTTTTTAAAGTATTGTTTTTACTGGTTTTTAGATATCATTTTAATCATCAAAAGCTAAAACAGTACTAATTAAATGATTCTCTTCCTAAAAATGTACTTCTTTTCCTATTCATTTACATGTATCTAAGATATTTTGAAATATAACTGGGAAAAATGGAGTAGAATATAAAAGTGAAATTATATTAAGATTATAAGTACAGTAGTATTACTTTAAACATACCAATAATATCATCTGTTTAAAAACTGGGGCATCCATTATAAAATGGAATAATCTACAAGCAACATTTTAGTCTTAAATTTCCAACGCCTTTGAAGTTCCATACTGGTAATTTAAATAGTATTTTATACAATATTTATTTAAAATGAGTCAAATGAGACAGCCATATTGATTTTTAAGTTCCACCCTCCTTTCTGCCCTCTGCCTTCCAAGGCATCCCTTTGAAATGCACAGTCATTTAAAAATTATAAGCATTTGGAAGCCATGTACTTGTTTAAGAGTTCTATTTTCACTATTGCATTCACTACTCTCTAGCTCATACTAGTTCTAAAGGGGAAAGAAATATTTATGTAATATTTGTAGTAAAATAACTACTATTAAACTATGGGTCAAAAACACTTTTAGTCTTTTTCCTCAAGAATTTCAGGACAAACTAATTTGATAGTTAATTTTTTTAAATTGGAAATAAGGCTATCATAAAATGTACAAAGACTTACATCTAAAATTCTTGAAAATCGCTGGGCATAGTGGCTCACGCCTGTAATTCTAGCTACTTGGAAGGCCAAGGCGGAAGGATTGCTTGAGGTTAGGAATTCCAGACCAGCCTGGGCAACATAGCAAGACCCTGTCTCTAAAAAATAAATAACTAAATAAATTGTTGAAAATCTTAGTGAAAACTTTTTAATCCTTTTTTTTTTTTTTTTTTTGAGACAGGGTATTGCTCTATCACCCTGGCTAGAGTGCAGTGGTATCATCATAGCTCACTGCAACCTCAAACTCCTGGGCTTAAGCAATCCTCCTGCCTCAGTCTCCCAAGTAGCTGGGACTACAGGTATGCACTACCATGCCTGGCTAATTTTTTTTTTTTTTTTTTTTTAGAGACAAGATCTCGCTCTTGCTCAGGGTAGTTTTGAACTCCTGACCTCAAGCAATCCTCCCACCTCAGCCTCCCAAAGTGCCAGGATTACAGGCGTGAGCACTGTGCTTGGCCTAACCTTAAGAATATTAGTATACTCCATGAAATCTTAAATAGACAAATGTTTAGAAGCTGTCAATTGAAAATTAAAATAGCCATGTGCTACACAGAAAATATAACTCATTTATGGACAGTTTGTGTTTCAACAGTTTCCTTACAAATCTGTTGAAAAAGGAGAATTTTCTAGTGAACTTCAAGGCAAGCCGTAAAGGCTTGTTTAGCTCCTGATGTAGTGGATAAGCAACGATCCCTCCTTAAGTGAAAGTGATTCTTATGTAAAATTTTTGTATAAGTGGATTTACTTCCATTATAGATTTTCTTCAACCTTGAGATTTGGTTCAAGTAAATATTTACAAGTCAATCTTGTTGGGACATTTTAATAAAAGAGGAAACTGGGAGTTAGAAAAGAAATTGTAGAAAGTAGAATTAATTTAGGGGATATTTGTGAAGCTGAAGCAAAATTGCTGTCTACTAGTTTAGAATTCTGATGAAACTGTAGCTAGGTTAAAGTACTCTGCAATGTAACTAAGTTCATATGATAATTTTGTATATTGGAAAGGAGTTGAGAAAAAGTCCTGTACCCGTGGTGAATTGAGCATCTCTGTACTCAAGTATTTGAGTTCCTAGTCCGAAGCATTGTGTCTTAAGTGTTGGACATACCATATGCACTAACAAGCAAAAATGGACAATCCCTCTCTTAAACATGTAAATGTGCAATTGTGAATTGTGATGATTGTCATGAAAGAAAAGAATAGGAGGGTCTATAAAAGCATATAACATTTAATCTAGGGTTTTAAGGATATAATTTAAGCTGAGATCTAAAAGATACTTGGAAATAAAACCATGGTGAATTGTTCTGGGCAGAGGTAACAATAGTCACTAAGATCCCTGTGATGGGAGAAAATGAGATTTTCATTGGACAAAAAGGCTTGTGTTGCTATGAAGCAAAAGAGCCGGGGTCAGAACTTGGCAAAGCCATGTGAGTCAAAGAATTGGGCTTTTAAGAACCTGGGAAGATTTGGCCGGATGCAGTGGCTCATGCCTATAATCCTAGCACTTTGGGAGGCTGAGGTGGGAGGATCACTTGAGGCCAGGAGTTCCAGATCAGCCTTGGAAACATAGCGAGACCTCGTCTTTACAAAAAAATAGGAAAAATAGCTGGGCATGGTGGTGCACAACTGCAGTCCCAGCCACTTAGGGGGCTGAGGCGGGAGGATCCCTTGAGCCCAGGGGTTTGAGGTTGCAGTGAGCTATGATTGTGCCACTGAAGTCGTAAGCAGTTTAAAGGTCACCATGATAGATTTGCAGCCATAATGGAATGCCAGAACCAGACTTGAGTTCCTCTGTAAAAAGCTGGAAAACTGAACAAAACATTTGAAACAGCGTAAGAGTGATATACCTCTAGGGAGATTAATGGGAAAAAAAAGAGAACACAAATTACCAAAATCAGAAATGAAATGGGATATATGGACAGATTGCACAGATATTAAAAGGATATAAAAGAATATGAAGAGCTTTAATGTCAATAAATTCAACAACTCAAATGAATTAAAATGCAACAAGAAAGCCCAATTTAAAAACGAGCAAAATATCTGAACAGACACCTAGTCAGAAAAGATAAAGAGGTGTCAGATAAGCATATGTAAAGATGTTCAACATTGTATGTCATTAGGAAATTAAAACAACAATGAGATACCACTACACAGCTATTAGAATGGCTAAAATCCAAAAACACTAACAGCACCGAATGCTGGAGAGAATGTAGAGTAAAAGGAACTCTGATTCATTGTGTTTGATATGATATAAAAACAGACTTTACCTCTGTGATCTTCCTCCCAAAACTCATAGTCTAGTCATGAAAAAAACATCAGACAAATTCCAGTAGTTTGGTATCCTACAATATGCCTGACCACTTTCTCAAAATTGTCAAGGTCATTAAAAACAATGAAAGCCTGAGAAACTCTCACAGCCAAGGGGAACCTAACTCAATGTGATGTGTCCTGGGAGCGGGGGGGAGGTCCAGGAACAGAAAAAGGGTATTCGGTAAAAAACTAAGAATATCTGAATGAAGTATGGACTTGTGTTAATAATAATATATCAGTACCAGTTCATTAATTGTAACAATGTACCATACTGATGTAAGAGGTTAATAAAAGGGGAAACTGTGCAGGGCAGAGGGTATTTGCTCAATTTTTTTGTAACTCTACAACTGTTCTAAATAAAGTCTATTTAAAAAAAAGAAAAACTTCAAAGAAAACTCCAAGTCCAGATGGCTACACTGGTGCATTATATTAGTTATTTAAGGTAGAAATAATGTTATTTATACCCAAACTCCTTTAAAAAAAAAGGAGAATAAGGAAAAATCGTGCAACTTACTTTGCCAGGCATTAACCTAACACCAAAACCAAGCAAAAACATTAAAAGAAACTACAGAACAATATCCCTCATGAATATAGACACAAAAATTCTTAGCAAAATATAATCAAATCCAATTCAGTAATACACAAATGGCATGATACCTCCTGACCAATGGGGCTTATCCTAGGAATGCAAGTTGGTTCAACACTTGAAAATCATCATGCGATTCACCACATCAACGGATACAACACGAAAAAAAAAATGACCATTTCAACAGATGCGGAAAAGCTTTTAACAAAATTCAGCGCCATTCATGATAAAAATTTTAAGCAAACTAGGAGTTCCTGTAATAGAAAACTACTCAGAAATAAAAAGAAACAAACTGCTGATACAATGTACATGAAACCAGTCTCAAAGGAATATACATATGTGATTCCATTTGCATGGAATTTTTAAAAAGACAAATCTAATCCTCTCTATAGTGACAGAAATCAGATCAGGGATTGCCTAGGACCGGGGCTTGGGGGTAGGTTAGGAATCATACACATACTACAAAAGAGAGAAAAGCTTCTTGGTATTCTAATTTATTTTTTGCAAAACAAAAGTAATTTGTTTTATTTGGACTGTAGAGTTAGAGAAATAATACAAATTTGTTAGTAAGCAACAGATGAGAAACTGAAATAAATTGAACAGCTCTATTAGAGCTGATAGTTGAATCAAAAACCTTCAAGTCGTACATACCGGTGGCTCCCATACAGAATATGAGATGGATTGGAGAGAAAAATATTAAAAGGTTTCTAAGGAGGGTTGGGTGGATGTGGGGGACCAGTTGTTAGAAGTTCAATGGCTTTTTTTTTTTAAACTTAAGAACTACCTAAATCTGATTTAGTGATCTGTGATGGGTGTTATCTGGAATGTTATAACAACCAATTATTGAGTGTTTTTCTACTTGCCAGGCATGGCAAGCACTAAGCCAAGTATTTATATATTGTTTGTTCTTTCATTTAATCCTCACATCAACTCCGTGAAGTTAATGAGGTAAATGTTATCATTTATAGATGAAGAAACCCAGACTCAAGGAGCTTAAGTTGCCCATAGTCACACTAGCTAGTAAATGATTAAAAACACCAAGTCTGATTACTAAATGTGTGCCTTAATTACCAGGTTTTACTGCCTGTAGGTTATGGGAATATCCAGGCACAAAAAAATGCTTGACCATTTACTCATTTGTTCAACAAATCTTCATGAAGCACTATTTAAATGACCACCACTGTGTTGGGCCTTGGCAGTTTGGCAGTGAACAAAACAGACAGGTCTCTGCCCTCGTGGAGCATATATTCTAGCAGGAGGAGATAGACAAAATAAGAAATTGAAATAAAATATCAGAAGTGATAAATGCTATGAACAAAAATAAGGTGAGGAAGAGGAAGTTGAGGAGGGAGTGACGGTTGCTGTTTTAGATACGGTGGGCAGGGAGAAACACTGAACAAAGTGGTCTCTGAGCAGGGAACCGAACGATGTGCAGGGACGAGATATACAAGCACCCAGAGGAGCCTTCTCAGTGAGGACCAGGGAAGGTCATGGAAGCAGAAAGGCAAAGGTAGAGGCTGCTGCCCTTTGATGTTTTTACAGGAACAGCAAGAGGAACAGCTATTGTGCCCAGAGCAGAATGGGCAAAGGAAAAACTGGTAGGAGTTGAGACCTAAGAAATACTCAGGTTCCAGGGGCCATGTCATGTCGTGCAGAGCTCTGCGGGTGCCATGGTAAGAACTTAGAACCCAAGATCAGGGGAGTGACGGAATCAAATGTACATTTTCAAAGGGTCATTATTACACCCTGAGATTTGAAGATTGCTCATGGAAAATCTTAAATAGAAATTCTTAATCAAATACCTTCTGACAAAACAATATATTCTAGTTACCCTTCAAGCCAAAATAATTCCTCAACCAAAAACTGTATAATCCAGGAAGTTAAGAAAGAAGGAGTTGTTTCTCTAAACTGGTACCCATATTACTGTATCTTATTTACAAGTTGTTTTATAGGGCAAAATCTTACCTATTCTCATTTGTATTAAGGTCAGCCTACGTTATTAAAAAGTCTATTAAAATACATACTTTCTACTTTTACTACTTTTAAATGTAATTGGAACTAAGCCATCCACTTTTTTTGGAGCATTAAGGGAATAGAGAAGAATAATTTTATAATTAGCCTATCTGACAGATTTCATTAAGTAATTCAGGCATTCTCCAAAGATCTTGCTTACAGTATTGAATCTCTTAATAAGTAGAGGAAAAGTAAGAAAGAAACTGAACCTTGATCAAATGATAGTACTATTGATTCTACAACACCACAGTTTGTCTCATCCTACTAATCCCTCAAGCAAACACTTTAAGAACACACATTTGGTATCTTTCTAATGAAATGAGCAAGAACCATGTCAGCAAGAGAACTTTTCCCTTGCATCATATTAGTTTCATTTAAAAGAACTCCCACCCACTTTCTGCCTTCACTTGCACACCAGTCTGAATTCTTAAAGAAAATTATGTATAAAATTGGTTTTTCCTCAATGAAAGTGTTGGATGAGAATTCTGAGAATGAGTGTTCTTTGTAACTTGATTCTGTGTAAATATTCTCTTTCTCTTCTTTTAGAAGAATTTTCCCCAGGAAATGTATGGTCAGCTTTAATGTACTTTAAGAACAATTGTTGATTATTCAAATGAGAAATTACAATGTTCAAATCCTTGCAGCCAGTTTTTGGCAGAGGCAGTGGTGTACTTACACATTTCAGCTGACACACTACAGGCTCTTTATCAGTGGAGGTAAAAGCAGGGCCATATATAATTTATTAGTACTCTCTCTATCTCTAATTGCTTTCCAGCAGAATTGCAGAAAGGAATTCTCACTCTCTCTTCTGTTTCCCTTGGGGGTTTGCCTTTGTTACAGCGCAACTATAAGCTTTATATGGAGTTGCAGCTTTTGAAATAGAGCATTAATTGGAAGCAATTATCCAATTATACCAGCTGTGACTATGCTGTATACTGAATATTTACCAAGAAAAGAAAGCATTTAACAGATGATTTAATATAGCAGCCTGGCATAATGAACCTGCAACTGACACTGCAATCACACAGCTAATGTCTTCAATGGCTGAAATATTCAAGAATACACGGTGTAGGTCATAAAATAAAATAAAATAAGACTATCAGGCTTGATATTCAAAGCATTGCAAACATGTCCATGTCATTTTCCAAAGTAATCAAAGAATTTGTTTATTATCTAAAATGCGTGAGATTTCTCCAACTGCTTGATTTTAAAAGTAGATATGCTTTCAACTTTAATCGATTTTTTTTTTTTACTCTTTTGATGCCCCATGTGTGTACCCTGAGGTCTTATTATACAGCTGTCCTTGAAATTGATGCTTTGGAACCACTTTAGGTACTTCTCAGATAAGTACCAAGAAGAACCTGCCTTGTGTGAAATTCCACTCTGCAACCAATGGTGTAGTAATGAGCTGCCGAGTAGTCATTTTCTGCCTGTAATTTATTCAGCTTCTCAAGTGCAGACCAAGTGCTTGGCAGGAAAGGCTTTGGCTAGGTTAGTATTGATGAAATGGACATGAAGATAATCCATATGCTGTCAAAAAATATCTTTATGGGCAAAAATCCACTACTAACACCTGCAATATTGGCTCTGCAAAAAATGAAGAAAATGTTGCATCAAATTTGTTAGCTCTATATTAAAGAAACAAAACAGAGGAGCCAAAACGCTTTGCTACCAACTCTTGAGTCATCTTATTGGTGCTGTCTTGACAAAGAGATGCCATTCCTTCTATGTGCTATGATGTCACCTTTGTCCAATCATAACCTTCCTTCTGAGAGTGGAGGATAGCTCTGGAGACAAGGTGAGTGACGGCAGTGAGCAATACAGCAGTCACTAGGCAACAAGATGCAGCCTTCAGTGGAAGAGAATTTTAAAACATTTAACCCTCACACTGTCTGGGCTTCTTGTTGCTGAAATGGCAGTCATCTCTGGACAAAGGCCTAATATGAATAATGCAGCTTGTTTCTAAAGCCACGTTTCTCCAGGCAATGTGAGGAAACTTCCTTCTTAGACTAACAACATTACTCAATCTGAAAAGGTTGGTAAAGTTAGGAATTTTTAAAACCTCTTTTTCACAGGATCACAGTTTAAGCTACGTGAGAACCTCCTCGGTATGTTTAGAACTGTTATTCAGTTGCCCCTCATAAGCCAGGCTGCCCCGCAGCTATGTCGTCTGTGCTCTGCACAAAGGCACGCTACAGAGGGGGCCCGCGGAGCTGAAATCAGCCTGTGCGCCCTTGCCAAGACACACCCTAGTTCGGGCAGTCTGGAAGAGGGAATCTTCTTTTAATTTTTTGCCCTGATGTGGTGCCATTTTATACTTTGTCTGCCTGGAGGAGGTACTTTTTCCTAATTTACACAAAGTTGCTTTGTGAGCTCTGGGGAGGGGGGCCCTGCAAATACATCTTATTTTTCCCACTAGTCCAAAGTTCTGGGCTAGGCACAGTGGCTCACGCTTGTAATCCCAGTGCTTTGGGAGGCTGAGGCGGGAGGATTGATTGAGGCCAGGAGTTGGAGACCAGCCCAAGCAAGATCGAGATCTCCGTCTCTACAAAAAATAGAAAAATTAGCCAGGTGTGGCGGTAATCCCAGCTACTCAGGAGGCTGAGGCAGGAGGATCACTTGAGCCCAGGAGTTTGAGGTTGCAGTGGGCTATGATGATGCCCGGGCTACAGAGTGAGACCCTGTCTCAAAAAAAAAAAAAAAAAAAAAAGTTCTGCAAGATTGCCCCTCCTGTTTCACTTGACTCTGCTGTAGAATTTAGCACAGGGCTGGACAGACACTAGACAGGTGTGGACTGGTGGTATCGTTTCCAAACTAGATTTCTGGAATCACTTCGTTCAGATTGTTTTGGTTTGTTTCCAGAAAAAAATGTCTTTTAGAATTTCTCTAATGAATCTATTCATTTTGTTGTTAATTTGAGAGAGCTAATAGTTTAACATTATTTTCTGCTCCCAGTTACACAGTACAATTCTTAAGAAGATAAATCTTTATTGTTTTTTGGCCAGATTATAAACGGATTAGCAGACACTTATTAAGTGGACTCCTTGAGAACAGTGGGTACCATGTTTTCTCTAACAATGCCTGGAACATAGGAAGTACACATGAATAAATTAATCAATTGGTTAATTAATTAATGGTATTCACTTGGGAGATCCAACAGGAGAGTTATATAATACTTTGGAGTTGTCAGACACCTTACTTGTTATCTAGTACAACACTCATTTTGCAGTTGAGGAAACTGAGACCCAAACAACCAACCAATTCACACATCTAGTTAAAAGAGTAGCCAAGTGTCCCTATAATCAGGCCAATGTGGAGACTAATTTAGATTATAATCATGCAGAGAGCAAAGATCATTTCCATTGACCTTCCTGTGTGCCTTATCTAGTATCACTAAATCTGTCCTCAATGTTGGTGCTAATATATTTCATGACCATAATGAGGTTGAAACAATAAAACTCAGATCTAGTTCAGAAATAACCAGGCTGTGGTTGGCTTATTGGGGCCACTTTTCTTCTGGAACATAAAAATCTCGTAGTTATTATTGCTTTGCAAAGTGTATTTTTTCTGTCATTGAAAGTTTTTACAATCTAATTAAGGAAACAGGACTAACACAAGATAAATTACAGAAATAATTTACCAAGTCAGGCATTTTACATATTTAATCCTCACAAAGGGCAGATCCAGGTTATAAAACCAGTTTTCTTACTCTGAAAACTTTTTTTATCCTAAAATCAGTATTTCCCAAACTCTAGTTATTCATATTTTTCATACTGTCATCTGTACTATTAATATTATCTCTTTAATATTTTTCTTTAAATTGACCCGCTCTTTATCTTAGTGTTATTCTAAGTTGTAATATCCCTTAATGGGTGTATCAGATACATATTTTTCCTAATGTACGTGAAAACAAATATGTAATTATTAATATCTTTAAAATGTTAATATATTAGTATATCTAAAAATGTTTATCTGTATTCCTTCAGCTGTACGTGTCCCTCCTTGGAAAATGGTCTATTACACTGTGTTTTTAAATGTACAATGACATTAAAGATAATATAGTGCTAACCGACACAATATGAATTTTCCAAAAGGGGAAAAGCCAGTACTGACTACAGCTGATTTCATTTGATTCTAACAAGATCTTCAAGAAATTATATTAGATGTCACAGTCTTGTGTTCAAATTTAGCTGCGAGTTCAAGCATTGCAACTAAATGTTGTGACCTGGCATCAGACTGTTTCCTCATCTGTCAAAGAGCGGATTAGATTAGACAAACTCTGAAGGCCAACATTCTATGAGCTAAAATCATCTGTATTACTTATTTGACTCCCCAGGTAGACAAAGTATCCCTGTGTGCAGGGAGATACCCACACAGGAACTTAAAATGTAATGGAAACACAGTGACCACAGTAAATGTGAATATATTAAATTCTCTACTAAATATTTCTGAATGATTCCTTTAAAGAGCAAAATTAGATATATTGTTAACAAGACACACTTAAAAATAAAAACACTAAAAATAAAGGGCTGGGTAAACATATCAAATAAGCCTCCCTCCCCCAAAAAAACTAAGGTGGTAAAATTAATATCAGACAAGACAGAATCTGAAGGAAAAGTTAGGATAAGGAGAGATATTTTATTTTGACAAAAGTACAATCCACCAAGAAGATGTTATAATAGCTGTGAATATTTATGGACAAAATAATTAAAGCAAAAATTGTTAGAAATATGTGGAGAATTTGACAAAATCACAATTAGAATGAAAATTTTGATAAATCTCCCTCTGAATTTACAGAATACATAGAACAAAATAAGATAAAGTTTGAATTATGTATACTTAGTAAGCTCAAATTAATAGATACATGCAGGATTTTGTGTCCAACAAAAATATATATCCTTGGCACATATATATTTGAAAAGGTGATAAATTACACATTTTACACTGTCACCTTCTCTGACTCCAATGAAATAAAACAAAAAATTAATAAGAAAAGACAACTTTCCCTCTCACCAAATTACATTACTTGGAAATATTCATACTAATTTAAGTCAAAGGGTAAATCAAAACTGCAATTATACTAATAGATAGTTTAGACATTAACAAGTGAAAATACACAGTGAAAGATATATTCAGGAGAAAATTCATAAAGTTAAATGCTCTTATTAATAAACACAAAATATTGAAATATATGAAAGAAGGCAGAAAGAACAACAAAATTGTATGAAGGAGAAATTAAGAATTAATGAAAAGATAAAGGCAGAGTCTAATTTGTTAGAAAAACGAAAATAGGCTTACTCAGTAAAACCATGAGTTGTTACTTTGAAGGACAATGAAGTGGAGAAACTTCTCAAAAGTCTAATTATGAAAACAAGAGACAAACTGCAAATGCACAATGATAGAAAAGCGTGCAATGATAGGCACAACAAAATTTTTCTTATAAGAACATATATAGTTTTATGCTGATAAATCTGAACATTTAGATAAAATGGATGCTTTAATAGAAAAATTGAAGATCCAAACAGGCCAATTACCATAGACAAATGGGAAAGTTTGCCAAACACCTACTTACATCCATTCCCAACAAAAACACCAGTCCAGGGGCTTAACAAGTAAACTGTACCAGTCTTTTCAGGAGCAGAGAGTTTCTCTCTTATTTTAACTGTTCCAAAGGATCGGGGGAGGAAGGAAGGAGAGCATTTTAGTTTATTTTACAAGATTATAAACACCTGGTACCAAAACCAATGAAACATCACAAAATGCTACAGATCAATCTCCAGAATTGTCCTTTTTCATCTATAAAACTGGCAAAGATTTACAAGGCTGATGTCACTTGATTTTGGCTCAGTGTTGGTAGGTGTTCACATTGGTACAACTTTTCTGGACGACTGTCTGTCAATGCAATTTTTGAGCGTTCATATTTAACCTAGAAATTCAATTTTAAGGAATTTATCTCAAGAAAATAATAGGACAAGTGTGCAAAAACGTATAAGTATTTTAAAAGTTCATTGCAACATAGTTTATAATAGAGAAAATTTGGAAATAACCTTAGCATCCATCAATTGGGAATGTTAAGATCAATTATGTTGCTTATAATAAAATACTATGAAATTATCAATAGGGATTTTTATATATATAAAGTACTGGGATATATAAAATATGGACATTGAAAAACATCCATGATCTCTTAAGTGTAAACGGAGATTATAGAACAGAATGTGTAGCACTTATCTTTTTGTTTAGTATCAATTTAACAAATATGCTTATATATGTGTTTATTTATATATTAAGAAGTCTAAAGGATTCATAACAAGTTGTTAAGAGAGGTTATCTCCGGGGTGTGAGGTTAACTAATAGGAATGTACTTTATGTAATTCTGTATTGTTTGAATTTTTACACTGAGTTTAAGAGGTAAATATAAGATTACCACTTTTGTAAATATATAAGTAGGTAAGTAGGTAGACAGGTAGATAGAAAAATAAATAAATGAATACACAAATAGATAAATAAATAGAGCAATAGATAAAATTTTCCTCTCTCCTGCTCTTACCCTTTGATATTGAATATATTTTTGACTCTACTCATTTGTATTTTATTTTTTATTTATTTATTTTTTTTGAGACAGGGTCTCACTCTATTACCGGGGCTAGAGCACAATGGCATCATAGCTCACTGCAACCTCAAACTCCTGAGCTCAAGCAATCCTCCTGCCTCAGCCTCTGAAGTAGCTGGGACTACAGGCACACTCCACCATGCCCAGCTATTTTTGTATTTTTTGTAGAGACAGTATCTTGCTATGTTGCCCAGGCTGGTCTCAAACTCCTGGCCTCAAGTGATCCTCCCGCCTTGGCCTCCCAAAGTGCTGTGATTATAGGCGTGAGCCTTTGCACCCAGCCTACTCATTTCTATTATCATCATACCAATATCATTGGCTTTATCTCTTCCTTTTCTTGATTCCTTCTTCTTTTGATGGCCCACTTCTGAGCCAAGGTCCTCAAAGTTATTCCTGAAATTTCTTTCTGTTTTTTCTGTTTTTTCCAATGATTTTTAAGTCATTTAATACCCTGTAATGATTTTTTGTTTGTTTGTTTAAGCTGGTTAGAAAGGATTCTATTTCTTACAGCAAAACCCTGACCAATACAGGGAGTTATTAATAACCACAATGAAGATAGTTGTTCACAAATCTGGTTTATTTTGCAGATATTATCTGAGACTGCATCATCTCAATCAATGACTGAAAAACAAAATTGAATGATTTTGTTCCATATGAATGAAATTTGCTACACTAAAAATTAAGTTAAAGAGTTGAATGGAAATGGTTGATTGTTGGGCTTATGCGTGATGAGATAACAGTACGTGTATGCATTGAAATTATGAAAAATGATGATTAAAAAATAATATCAGCAATCTTTCCTTGTTGAGGAAATTCTTTGATCAGTTTTTCATAGGGACAGTAAAAGAGCCTAACTGGTAATTCAGAGACTCTTTGAGTGTGTCATGAAACATAGGTGTGTTAGGCAAAATAATGACCCCACAAATATGGCCATGTTCTAATGCCCAGAACCTGTGAATATGTTACTACTATATGGCAAAGGGGGATGAAGGTAGCAGATAGAATTAAGTTTGCTAATAAGCTGACTTTAAGAAGATTATCCTGGATTAATGGGTGGGCTGAATGTAATCACAAGGTCCTTAAATGTGAAGAGTGAGGCAGGACAGTGTCAGAGTGATGTCATATGAGAAGGTCTTGCCCTGGCATTGCTGGCTTGAAGATGGAAGGGAGCCATGAGCCAAGGAATATGGAAGCCTCTGGAAGCTGAAAAGGGCAAGGAAATAGATTTCCCCCAAGAGCCTCCAGAAGGAAGATAACAGCCCTGCCAACACCTTGATTTTAGCCCAGTGAGACCCCTTTCAGACTTCTCACCTCCAAATAATAAATTTATGTTGTTTTGAGTCATTAAGTTTGTGGTAATTTTTTATAGCAGTGATAGGAAACTAATACAATAGATGATTTGATCTCTCAGTAGGAAAATACATTTTCCAAGATTTCCCCCAAGAATATTCTGAAAGTATGGGACAGGATCACTTCTTTAGTAGTAGTCTAAGCATTTTTCCAGTAAAGCTAATAATGCACAAGGATAAACACATCTTCTCTGTAGTCATCTATTCTGAGAGCCTTAAAATAGACTATGGCATCAAAAGAAACTACCTGCAGGTTGAACCTCTTTAATTTTCCCCTATTTTCCAAAATTCATAACCTTTATGAGTCAACATCTTGCCCATTAACCAACGACACAGGCTGAAACCCTCCGCTTTTGCCAGTGGTAATTATAACTCAGGTGCTGGCTGCCTGGATGTCCCTAAGTCCCCCAGTTTTTCTGGGACCATCTTATTTAAATAAAATTGTTAGTATTAAAGTAGAATTGACTTCACTTCTCCTGAATATTTGATGGCAAATCAACATCATTACCAACATTCCCAGGGATTCTGAGTGCACGGTAGGTCGGGCAGGGATGCTTTTATTTTTGCTAGAGACATCCATGTCCAAATTTCCACTGACTTCTCTTGATCTCCACTCTGTATTTTGCCTCCATCTGTTCACCATTTTATACACCTTGTGACCCAACTAGATATTTTCTTTTCCAATCTCTCCACTCTCCCAAATACCACTGTGACTTAAGGCAATGGCCATAGCAGGCTTTGCCAAAGGTTTGGAACGAAGGAGGGGTTGCATTGCAGCAAAGACAGACCGCACTTAATGGTGAATATTAGAATTCCTTACTTTTAAGTGTGTGTTGGCTATTTTCAAGACTGGGAACATCATATCATGTTTACTTGGGCTCCAGCCTCCTGCTACGATTCTAGGTCTTTTCTCTTCTTCCCTGAATCACCCCTGTCCTCTTTAGTTCAAAGCTCTCAAACCCCAAATTACTGCTCATTTCTCAGAGAGAGCAGTTCAGCTCTATCTCTGTCCTACCTTAGGTCACCCAGCTACCTTCCAAGAGCCTTATCTTCCTGATAAAACTGTTGGAAGAAACGATGTTCCATGACATCTCTTCCTGAGAGAAATTATTTTGTCACCCTGCTGCAACAGTTGCTTTCTCCTTCTACCCAAGTAATTTAAAACTTTTTACATTTACAATAAATGTCAGTTTAGTAGAATTGGAAATTCATCTCAATTTTTGAAGTAAAATAAGAAATTCAAAAAAATATGTCTATTGCATGGCTAGAGCATGTGTATTTTTGCTCTTTTTGCAGTTAGGGGTACCTAAGTGGAAGCTTGAGAAGCACTGGTCTTTTTCTATTTCACTTTTTCATAATAAAAGTTTTATTTTATTTTATTTTATTTCATAATAAAAGCAAACACAAAAGTAAGGTACAAAAGAATAGGATAATGAATTTTCATATATTTATAACGTAGCTTCAACAATTATCAATATATGGCAATGTTATCTCAAATAAATACCCCTCATTCTCTACCCTTTCTACACTAGATTATTTTTGAAGTGCATTCCAGACATCATATCTGTCCATAAGTACTTCAGTATGTATATCTGGAAGATAAAGACAAATGTCTAGACAGTGTTCAAATGTCTCCAATTGTCTCATGAAAGTCATTCCACAGTTGTGGCAAAGCATTGTTTTTTTCAGACCTTGTCCCATGTTACAATCCAAAAATGCATACATTTATTAGCTCCTTTCATAAGAGTGGTTGCCACTTGGTGATGAAAAAGAGATATTGTTTGAGGACTAGTCCAGCTTTGTTTATTTTATTTATTTTTTTATTTTTCTGGAGCAAGACATCTCCAGCATAGTGGTCCATTCTCCAGGCTAGTTGAATGACATTTTAATTTGCTCCATGAGCAGCCTCAGCCTTACACACAATTAACCAATGAACAACTCAGTCATACACAAAGGTTCCTTCACACCTGGGCCCTCAGTTGCTGAACAGTAGAGAGGAGAACTTTGACCTTTTAGAGAATTTTTGCATTCAGGAGTCAAAGAAGAGACAGAGTTGCGCAAAAGCAGGCCAGCTGATGGGAAAACTGTCCTGGCTGCCAGGCAGAGGCCTCTTTACCATCTGCAAAACTGCAGTAGCCCAGCTACTGTCCACTGGAAATCCAAGTGGTTCTACCAAGTGAAATGCAGCCACCATCTGTTGTGGGCCCACCCAGGGCAGATATTGGTCATGCTGACCTTTGCATCCTCAGTACCTAACTCCATGGCTAGCACATAGTAGACTCTTACAAAGGTTGAGGCTCAAGTTTAGTCTGGTATCCTCCTGAAACTGGCAGTGATCACATGCACTGGGGGAATTCGGGGCCTTGCTGGTGTGGGGAAGGTGTGGGAGGTGTAGCAAGAGTGGGCAACTTGAATTGAGCAAGTCTAGGGAGTATGGTGCAGGGAAGTGCCTCATGGCTCCAGCTCTTCGGGGTGAGGCAGTTAGAGGTGAGATATGCAAAGAGGATCATCAGAAGGATTCACTGACATTGATTGTGTATTTTCAAAATGTGCCCTGTGTTAGATAACCCTGTAACCAATAAATGGGGACAGAAATCTTTTCTTTATTCTCCTCCTCCTTATTTCAGATCTATGCTGTATAATATTTTGTGGTTAAATAGGCTCTTTTTTTTCCTCTTTTTCAGATATGGGGTCTTGCTATGTTGCCCAGCCTGGTCTCAAACTCCTGGCCTCAAGCAATCCCTCCCAAAGTGCTGGAATTATAGGCATGAGCAACTGTGCCCAGCTCTTGTGGGATGGCCCAGTAACTGTCAGAATTAGGATTGGGCTTTGTGGGGGGGTCAAACTGGGGAAGGCAAAGACTGGGAATCCAGCCAGACATGCCAGACACGCAGGGGTAGTTAGTTGAAACATGGGCATACATGTAGCAATATGTCTGCCAGTTCATGCAAATGAGACTAGTGATCAGTTTACTTACAGGAAGGATTAACAAAATATAAGGATAATCCAAATTGTTCTCTAAGGATGCCCTATTTTGAAGGCCATGGCTCTTCCTATACCCACCTTAACAAAAAGGTGTTGGCATAGGTCCAGATGAGGGCTTGCAGGTCTGTTCTAGCTGGGTTGGGATCAGTGGTTGTTAGAGGACCAATTGGCAAGTAATTAGCCAAGATATGGGCAGACAAAAACATCAGGGAGAAGCAGCCAGCATGAATCATGAATTTGACTTGCATGAGATTATTACGGAGCTGGGGCTGGAGATGTAGGGTGCTGCATTTATTAGGCAAGGACTCAGTCACAGGGAAACATGGAGCACAAAATTAAAGAAAAGAAGGCTTCCAGGCCTACTCTACACAGAATCAGTCAGCCTCTGACCCAGGGCTCCTTGTCACCTTGGATGGTTGGTCCCAGAATGCACGGTGGAGATGAACCTGTAGGCAAGAGTTCCAGATATTACTGGTTAAGTGCAGAAAAGCTGCAGGGTTAGGGACCCCAAGAGGTTCAACCACTCAGTGAGCTTCTAGGGGAAAAGTGTGTGTTTTTTAGATTCCAATTCCTGAACTGAGCTCTGTCTCTGGGTGACAATTTTTGTGGCACATGGGAAGATGCTGCACACCCCTGGCATCTTCTAGGGGCTAACGTCAAATCAACCTTCAGAACTCAATAGATGTCATTTCCTCTCTGACACCAAAACTCTGGGTTGGTGTCCCTCTTGTGTGCTCCCTGAGCACCCTGACATGGCACAATCACGCTGTACCATAGCAGCCTGCTTCTTGTTTGTACATCCCACTGTTTGCATTAAACTATTGAAAATTGGATAGGTGTACCCAATGAATCTGAATGTGCTGCCCTTGTTTATAGCTGTATAATGTTTAGGTTATTTATACAAAATGTCTGAATGAAAATTTCACCTTGTACAGACAAAACAAAGTAGAGGTGGAAAGTAACTGATAAATTATTTATTTCAGTATTGTCTATGACTTATTAGAACCCTCTGAATTAGGGTTAGAGGAGACTTTCCCCCCCAGATGTAGAACTATAGATAAATGTGCTATACATTTAAAGTTCGTGAAATTAGTTAAGGTGTTTTAATATGGT